>JARQOD010000001.1:535058888-535109141 GCA_033576555.1 Oophaga sylvatica
CAACCTGGGTCATCCATCACCTCCTCTTCGATTTCATCTGCACCTTCCTCTGTGTCACTGTGTAAGGTGGTTATAGTATGCAGGAAGGGCACCTGAGTTTCATCAGGGTCAAAATTCTGGCTCAGTAGACTGCGAGGGAAATATAGTGCTTGGGTGAATGTAGCAGAAAATCGTCTAGCAGTGTCTGTGCATCAGTGCACTCCATCTCTGATTCTTGTTGAACTGGGAATTAGGATTTGACTTGATAACCCAGGTCATGGTATGTGAAAAGAGCTCCAGGGAGTAATCTGAAGTGTGGGCTGCCGCATCCTTCACTTTTGGTGGGGGAGAAGCACAGAAGGAAAGGTGTTATTCCTGACCACAGCCTGCACTGACGACTCAGTGCTTTGCATTTTTTAAAACTTCCCAGAAAGGAGCTATAGAGCTGGTGGCTGTTTTCGGCAATGTAAGCTAAAATTTTGTTCTGATGCTCCTTTTAAAAGCATTTTACCTACTCCCAGTAAGGGACCCTTTCCCAGGCCTTCTTCAGCCAGATGGTGACCCCGACTCAACACCTCCTCCCTTAAGTGCCATTGTTTTTATGGCACTTCAGCAGATGCACCACCAACACTGTCAGTACCAGCTGGCCCCCCACTCCCACGTCACGGCCTCTTCCACATACTTCCATTTTTGGAAAATGTACCCAAAATACCAGCAGATATGTTACTGATCAGAAGCGTACAACTGTATACAGTCTAGGAAAATTTTAAAAAATCTCGGTAATATTTCAGGGTCACACACAGACGCTCTCAGGCTCGTATGGATTACAACAGAATATAAAAAATAGAAAAAGGGTTTAAAGTATTACAAACGTACAGCTGTATAAGTGTTGGGGTAAATTTTTAAATCTTCGTATATATTTACAGAGTAACAAAAAGACGGTCACAGGCTCAGTATGGATTAGACCACAATATAAAAAGCTGAAAAAGGGTACTCTATCACCAGATACCAGGTATATATAGTATAGTGAAAATATTCGAAATCTCCGTATATATATCAGGAGGCATGCACAGACGCTCTCAGGCTCAGTATGGATTACACAATAATATAAAAAGATGAAAAAGGGTACTGTATCACCAAAAACCAGGTATATATAGTCTGGTGAAAATATTGGAAATCTCCTGATATATTTCAGGAGTCAGACAATGACGCTCAAAGGCTCAGTATGGATTACACAAGAATATAAAAAGATCCGCAAGAAATAATCACATACATACACATGTGGGCCAATGTTCCAGGTGTCAATGATGCACTTACAGTTGGGGGAGGAGGACTTTCTGCCAAAAAGGTACTGTATTCCAAGCGTACAGCGGTTTAGGGGTAATTGTAAATCTCCGTAGTTATTTCCGGAGTAACAGACAGACGCTCACAGGCTCAGTATGGATTAGACCAGAATATAAAAAGTTGAAACAGGGTACTGTGTCACCAGATACCAGGTATATATAGTATAGGGAAAATAATCTAAATCTCCATATATATTTCAGGAGGCAGACACAGAGGCTCTCATGCTCAGTATGGATTACACAATAATCTAAAAAGATGTAAAAGGGGTACTGTATCAGCAGATACCAGGTATATATAGTCTAGGGAATATAATGGAAATCGCCAGATATATTTCAGGAGTAACACAATGATGCTCACAGGCTCAGTATGGATTACAGAAGAATATAAAAAGATCCGCAAGAATTAATCACACATGTGGGCCAATGTTCCAGGTGTCAATGATGCAATTATAGTTGGGAGGAGGAGGACTTTCTGCAAAAAAGGGTACTGTATCCCAAGCGTACAGCTGTATACAGTCTAGGTGTAATTGTTAAATCTCCATGTATATTTCTGGAATAACAGACAGACTCTGACAGGCTCAGTATGGATCACACCAGAATATAATAAGAAGAAAAAGGGGTACTATATCAGCAGATAACAGGTATATATAGTATAGTGAAAATATTCTAAATCTCCATATATATTTCAGGAGGCAGACACAAATGCTCTCATGCTCAGTATGGATTACACAATAATATAAAAAGAAGAAAAAGTGGTACTGTATCAGCAGATACCAGGTATATATAGTATAGGGAATATAATGTAAATCACCGGATATATTTCAGGAGTAACACAATGACGCTCACAGGCTCAGTATGGATTACACAAGAATATAAAAAGATCCACAAGAAATAAACACACATGTTGTTAGGGTCTGCGGAACGCACCAAATATATGAGGTAGAGAGGTGCGTTCGCAGCCCGGGGTCCACCGTGCAGGCGGAACCTGCTGCTAGTAAAATGGCGCAAGACGCGAACTCTGTTATCCCGCAGAGTCGCCAAAATAAACACCGCAATGCGCTGTGGCAATATGTGCGAACTCTGTTATTTTACAGAGCCGCTATAAGGAGTGCCGCAGCGCTATATGGCGATGTGTGCGAACTCACTAAACACAACTGAGTTGCAAAATAAACACGCTAGGGCGCTGTCTAGCATTAAAAACGAACCCTGTTACGTCACAGGGCCGCTGAGAAAAAGTTCTGTGTCCTGTCAGGCACCCAGGTACACAGTTAAGTGCTAAGCGAACATAGAACATGATCATGCGCTAATGTCTTCGTGGGAGTCACCCGCAATCTATGGCGTCTGAACGCCAAGCCCTGAATACGGCAATCAAACTCCTCACCGGTTATGCCGGTAATCTAGGGCATCTAGGACACCGACCCTGACCAGCTAGCACACCAAACTCCTCACAGATTAAGTCAGTATTCTAGGGGCTTATTTCAGCCGGGGCCCTAACCACACACACGCATGACCACACTGGCGCAAAGCATATAATGGTTGATATTAGCGCATGGCGGCCATGCTACCCTTTTATAGTAACAGCTACAGGACCTGCCAGAAACAAGGACCAATGAAACTTGTTCCAGAACACCAGTAGTCACAGGACCTTCCTGGCAGACCAATAGGAGCTGCTGCAGTACCTGAGCATGTGACCCCTGATCTCCAATGAGAGATCTCACTCTGGGAAAGCTCAGAAGGGGAAAACAAGGACTTTGTCCTAAAGACGTCTGCTCGCCGCTAACCAGTACTGGCCACAATAGCAGAGCCTGGAGGAGCAGCAGTAATCCTCTGCACACTGTTAGACTGGGCGAGACGCTGGGACCGATGTCTAAGCTGAGCAGGCTCCACTGCGGATGGATATGAAGGGAGCACCACAGCGGGACTGGTTCGAGACTCCCCTTGTGCAGTAGCGGGAACTCGAACCCTAACACATGTGGGCCAATGTTACAGATGTCAATGATGCACTTAGAGTGGTGGGTTGAGGAGGACTTTCTGCCAAAAAGGGTACTGTATCCCAAGCGTACAGCTGTATACAGTCTAGGGGTAATTGTAAATCTCCGTATTTATTTCTGGAGTAACAGACAGACGCTCACAGGCTCTGTATGGATTAGACCAGAATATAAAAAGTAGAAAAAGGGTAATGTATTAGAAGCGTACAGCTGTACACAGTGTTTGGGAAATTGTAAATCTCTGTATATTTTGCCAGAGTCAAACACTGGCTTTCACAGGCTCAGTACTGATCACACCAGAATATAAAAAGTAGAAAAAGGGTAATGTATTAGAAGCGTACAGCTGTATACAGTGTTTGGGAAATTGTAAATCTCCGTATATTTTGCCAGAGTCAGACACTGGCTTTCACAGGCTCAGTACTGATCACACCAGAATATAAAAAGTAGAAAAAGGGTAATGTATTAGAAGCGTACAGCTGTATACAGGGTTGGGGAAATTGTAAATTTCTGTATATTTTGCCAGAGTCAGACACTGGCTCTCACAGGCTCAGTATTGATTGCACCAGAATATAAAAAGTAGAAAAAGGGTAATGTATTAGAAGCGTACAGCTGTATATAGGGTTGGGGAAATTGTAAATCTCCGTATATTTTGCCAGAGTCAGTCACAGGCTCAGTATGGATCACACCAGAATATTTAAAGTAGAAAAAGGATAATGTATTAGAAGCGTACAGCTGTATACAGTGTTGGGGAAATTGTAAATTTTGGTATATTTTGCCAGAGTCAGACACTGGCTCTCACAGTCTCAGTATTGATCACACTAGAATTTAAAAAGTAGAAAAAAGGTAATGTTTTTGATGCGTACACCTGTATACAGGGTTGGGGAAATTGAAAATCTCTGTATATTTTTCCAGAGTCATACACTGGTTCTCACAATCTCAGTATGGATCACACCAGAATATAAAAAGTTAGTGGGTGGAGGAGGGGGGAAACAGCCCAGATAGGGAGGTGGCAAAAATGGCATATGTTGAGGTGTATAATGGACGTAAAGCAGCTGCAAATGTAGAAATTGGAGAAGTCCGAGGAAGAGGAGGACAAAACAAGCCATTCTGCTGGCAACCTATGTGTCATCAGGGGAAGGTGAGACAAAATACTTTGAAACCCATGCATGGTTCATATTAATGAAGGTTAGATCATTAACATTTTGCATGGACAGACGAGTCCTTCTTTATGTCAGGATTGATCCAGCAGCACTGAAGACTCTTTCTGATAGCATACTACCAGCAGGACAAGAGAGCTCCTGTAAGGAATATTGTGCCAATTCAGGCCAGGTGTCCAGTTTACAGGCCCAGTAGTCAAAGGGGAATGACAGGTAAAGGAGAACATCGATAGGGGAGGAGAAGTAATTTTTAACCATAGTTG
Organism: Oophaga sylvatica; assembly: GCA_033576555.1. NCBI lineage: Eukaryota > Metazoa > Chordata > Amphibia > Anura > Dendrobatidae > Oophaga > Oophaga sylvatica. Next base: position 535,063,619 of record JARQOD010000001.1, read on the forward strand.
ACAACTGCTGTCTCCTGTTTGTTGCTAGAGATTCACTATTACCAGGCGTGTGAGCGTTCCTGGAGAAATCAGTCCACAACATGGTCATGAAACCCCTGTCTCCAACATCACTTCAACTGTGTGCACCACGAACACCTATTCCATTAGGCCCAGTGCGACTCTTGGTAGAACCTGCACCGCTGCTGTTTGCTGGGAATGCCTCTAACAAACGGCTTACCAGGTTGCTTGTTTGTTCGCCAATATTAGCTCTAGGTTCTCCTGTGGCATGATGTTCTGTAATTTGACTTTATAGCGTGGATCGAGGATGCTGGCCATCCAGTAGTCTTCATCCTTCATAATTTTGGCAATGCGGGGGTCCCTTTTTAGGATCCGCAAGGCATAATCACACATGTGGGCCAATGTTCCAGGTGTCAGTGATTCACTGCCAGTGGTGGTTGGAGGACCACTTTCTGCCAAAGCCACATCTATCCAGTCACGCACAAACCCTGGACCTGAACTTGGGAAGCCAACATTTTCTCTTGCCCCCTGAGAAGCATCCTCCTCCCCAAAGTAATCATCCCCCTCATCTTTCTCCTCTTCCTCTTCTTCCTCCACCTTGTCCAGGACAGTTCCCTGAGCAGACAATGGCTGACTGTCATCAAGGCTTCCCTCTTCCTCCTCTTCCTCCGCTGCAGATGCCTGATCCTTAATGAGCATCAAAGTTTGCATGAGCAGACGCATAAGTGGGATGCTCATGCTTATGATGGCATGGTCTGCGCTTACCAGCCGTGTGCATTCCTCAAAACACTGAAGGACTTTACAGAGATCTTTCAGCTTTGACCACTGCACACCCGACAACTCCATGTCTGCCCTCAAACTGCCTGCCCTTGGATCCTCCCATAAATGCAGCCTGCCTCTGTTCACACAGCCTGTCAACCATGTGCATGGTGGAGTTCCACCTTGTTGCAGCGACTATGATTAGGCGGTGCTTGGGGAGGTATAGCAATCGCTGCAGCCTTTGCATACGACTGGAGTCTACGGGCGAGCAACATATGTGCGAGCACAGTCTTCGTACTTTATGGAGCAGGGCTGTTAACTCCGGATAATTATTTAAGAAGCACTGCACCACCAGGTTCAAGGTGTGAGCCAGGCAAGGTATGTGTCTGAGTTTTGCCAGGGCTATGGCCGCCACAAAATTATGGCCGTTATCACTGACTACCTTGCCTGGATCAAGATGTTACCTGCCCACCATGACTCAGTTTCTCGCTGCAAGTAATCGGCCAATACCTCGGCGGTGTGTCTGTTGTCGCCCAAATACATCAGTTTTAAAGCAGTCTGCTGATGCTTACCACTAGCTGTTAGACAGTGGGACACCTCGTGTGCAACACTGGCAGTTGCGGATGGAGTGCTCGTGTGACTGCGCTCTGTCAACGAGCTTTCGCTTCTGGAGGAGGAGGGTCGAACGCCTACAGCCAACTGTTGCCTATACCGTGGGCTAGGCAGCACTGCTCCACCGCCAATGTCCCCTGTGGACCCTGCATCCACCACATTAACCCAGTGCGCAGTGATGGACACGTAATGACCCTGGCCATGCCTACTGGCCCATGCATCTGTTGTGAGGTTCACCTTTCCACTCACTGATTATTTGAGTGCATGGACAATGCGGTCTTTCACATGCAGGTGGAGGGCAGGGATGGCTTTTCTAGAAATGAAGTGCTGACTGAGTAGGTCATAGCGTGGGACAGCGAAGGCCATGAGGTCTCTGAACACTGCGCTTTCAACTAAACGGAAGGGCATCATCTCTAATGAGAACAGTTTGGCAAAGTAGGTGTCATGTGTGCATTGCCACGAAGATCTTTCAATGGGGGGGGCCCTTCTGGGGTTCCTGAGGAGGAGCGTTTCTCGTCGTCACTTGCTTCTGTGTGGAGAGGTGTATTGAATAATCTGAGTGCGATGGGGAACCGTTACAAACGTATGGCTGATAGGAGGAGAGTTTCTGGTCCAGATCTGAATGTGAACGATCTGGTATGGTTGTCTACCAGGAATATAAAACTTAAAGTGCCCTCCTGGAAACTGGGTCCCAGATTCATCGGGCCGTACAGGATCAGTTCCATAATTAATCCTGTGGCATTTCGTCTGGACCTCCCTCCTACGTTTAAAATTCATAATGTGTTCCACAAGTCATTACTTAAAAGGTATGTGGCATCAGTCATACCGTCACCTCTACCTCCTCCTCCTGTGTTGGTCAATGGTAACTTGGAATTTCAAGTATCAAAGATCATTGACTCACGTCTGAATCGCCGGTCCCTTCAGTACTTGGTGCATTGGAAGGGGTATGGTCCAGAGGAGAGGACGTGGGTCCCTGCGTCTGATGTTAACGCAGATCGTTTGGTTCGGACCTTCCACAGAACTCACCCGGGCAGGCCTGGCCCTGAGGGTCCGGAGGCCCCTCGTAGAAGGGGGGGTACTGTCATGTGTGCATTGCCACGAAGATCGTCGCGGTTGCACATTTTGACTTCTCACAGCTGAGCTGCTGTTTCTTTGTGTTTGGCAGCTAGGGAGTTAATTCTGTCTGTGCTCGGTGCTGGGACTGGGTGCAGTTTCTCCCGGCTGCAATTGATTATTTGTTGATTGGTTTCCTTTAAATTCCTGGTTGTCTTCTTGGGGAGTTGCCAGTGAAACCTTCATGCAGACCACAGATAGGAATGAATCTGTATAGACTTTAGTTGTGAGCTCCTTAGTTGTTCTAAGCTCAACTTGGTTAGAGTTTATTTCCCAGACCATTTATGTTCCTTTGGTGTTTGAGTGTGTATGCAAGCGAGTGTTATCCTGTCTGTCTTATATGTCTAATCTGTGTATTTAGCTGAGATCAGCCCATATCCCTTTGGTGGTAGTCAGGATCCTTCTTAGGACTGATTACAGGGTTCAGGGTCTGATAGGAGACAGGGTTAGGTTGGAGACTTGGACCTCTGAACCATTATCAGTACCTCCAAGGTGGGGGATTAGTTAGGACCCCAGTTTAGGGTCAGGTTAGATCCCGGTCCACCTCTTTCCTGTTTCAGCTCATCAAGTCCTCAAGATTAACCCTGAGTTCAGCAGATATCGTGTCAGGTAAATCTATTCTATACTTACATGCTGATGTTGCTATACTAGTTGTTGTATAGAGTGTTGTTCCTGTATTAATAGTTTACTGACATTGTATACATATCATTAGACAGCGTGACAGTAGGCGTTCAAACCCAGTGTACGCGGATGAGTACTTTCTTGTCCGACTCAGAGTGTCTAGTAGGGTGAGCTGGACTTGAGAGCTGCATATGGGGGAACTAGCGGTGGACATGACGGACTGAGAGTGGGTTGGTGATGGTGGTGGTGGTGATGGCCCAGATGCAGTCTTTCATTGCATAAACATTGTGATTCCCTGACTGCTTTGGCCTTGAGATGACACCTCAACATTTCTTGCTGATGGTGTGCCAACTGGTGGGCTTACAGTGGGGGAAGCGATGGAGCGTTGCTGGCTAACTTCAGTCGGAGCAGGTGCACATGTGCTATCTGAGATTTTGTAGTCCGTCCACCCTTGCAAGTGCATGTTCATTAAATGTCTAAGCATGCAACTGGTATTCAAATTTCTGAGATTTTTCCCTCGGCTAAAGGTCCTTCCACACTTCTTACAGATAACCTTTGCCTCATCAATATTAATATTTTGGTCAAAAAAGTGCCACACTGGACTCTTCCTACTATGGTATAATTTTTCAGGGCTTGCACGCTGTGCTAATTTGACCATCTGGCCACGCTGTCCTGCAACTCTTTTTGTTTTTTTTAACACCTTTTTGGACCGCTACAGGCCTGCCAGATAACCGCAGCTGCGATGTCGATACCTGCTGCGGATCCTCCTCCTCTTCTGAGCTATTGCCAGCGGCACCGTCTTCCCCCACTGGATGCCAATCCGGGTCAACAACTGGGTCATCCATCACCTCCTCTTCAATTTCATCTGCACCATCCTGTGTGTCACCGTGTAAGGTGGTATAGTATGCAGGAAGGGCACCTGAGTTTCATCAGGGTCACATTCTGGCTCAGTAGACTGCGAGGGCAATGTAGTGCTCTATTTGAATGTACCAGCAGACTCATATAGCAGTGGCTGTGCATCAGTGCACTCTATGTCAGATTCGTGATGGACTGGGGAATTCAGGATTTGACTTGATAACCCAGGCATGGTATGTGAAAAGAGCTCCATGGAGTAATCTGAAGTGTGGCCTGCCGCATCCTTCCCTTTTGGTGGGAGTGAAGGACACAAGGAAAGGGGTTGTTCCTGACCAGAAGCCTGCACTGACGACTCAGTGCTTGCATTTTTTTTAAACTTCAGAAGAGGAGGCGATAGAGCTGGAGGCTGTTTCTACAATGTAAGCCAAAACCTGTTCCTGATGCTCCGGCTTTAAAAGCGGTTAACGTAGTCCCAGAAAAGGGTGCCTTTTAGGCCTTCTGAAGCCAGATGATGACGCAGGCTCAGCACCTCCTGCCTTAAGTCCTATTGTGCTTTTAGCACTACCAGCAGATGCACCACCACCACCACCATCAGTACCAGGTGGCCCCCACATCTGCTGCTTCTTCCACCATACGTCCTCATGTTTGTGAAAATGTACCCAAAATACCAGAAGCTATATGGTACTGTATCAGAAGCGTACAGCTGTATACGGTGAGGGTGAAAAATTTTAATCTTCGTATATACAGTGTAAGCTTTTCAGGGGATATAGCTCCGGGATCGCCGTCTCGGGTAGACGGAGTGGCATAAAGAGTCCAGACAGCAGTACTGGTGCAACTGCCGCAACCAGTTTTATTAAAGTCCACAGTAAACAAAACATAAACCAAATCATAAACAAAAGTCCTAAGCCTGGCAGGCTGCTAACTTAAACACAGTTAGTTTCCTCACTACTGTGAACTAGGCTCTAGCAGCCTGGCCACAACAACACATATATTGTAATTACCAGAGATGGACTTGCAGGAGACTCCAACAGCGTCTGAAGTCAGATCCAGACTGAGAGCCCTTTCTGTGTAACTCTACCACCTATTTCTGGCTGCTTAATTAAGCAGCTGTGTGCACACAGGGTTGAGCTGCAAGCCTGTACTGGATGGGGAGTGGAGTGAACGTCGTACTGCCATCCTACCTTCACTCCTATTTTCCTTATGCGACCCAGCTAAGAAACCTGGGCGAGATATACACCCCGTCCAGTACGCACCCCTTCCCTGTCTCACATATCCCCCCCCTCTTCTCCAGATCAGAGGGCTGGTCAACAACTCCAAAGAGACAGTGAACTCTGGACAAGGCATCGGCATTACCCTGTAACTTCCCAGGTCTATGCTCTACCGAGAAATTGAATTCTTGAAGCGAAAGGAACCACCATGTCACCCTGGCATTCCTTTCCTTGTTCTGCTTCATCCATGCCAGAGGAGCATGGTCCGACTGCAATTTAAATTTCCTGCCCAAGAGGTAATAACGCAGCGAGTCCAGCGCCCATTTGATTGCAAGGCACTCTCGCTCCAGAATGGCATAATTTTGTTCAGCCGGTGTCAGTTTTCGACTTAGATACATGACCGGGTGCTCTTCACCCTTCACGACCTGCGACAACACCGCCCCTAACCCCACATTAGAGGCATCAGTTTGAACAAGAAACTCGTCCCTGAAATTAGGGTGACCAGAACTGGTCTTTGACATAAAGCCATTTTCAAAGACTGAAATGCTTTTTCTGCCTCTGGATTCCATTCTATCATTTTTGACTTCCCACCTTTTGTCAGGTCGGTCAAGGGGGCAGCAATGGAGGCATAATTTTGTACAAATCTGCGATAGTACCCAGTGATGCCCAGAAACGCTTTGACCTGTCGTTTTGTGAGGGGTATAGGCCAGTTCTGAATCGCCTCTACCTTATCGATTTGTGGCTTAACCAGCCCCCTGCCAATGACGTAGCCCAGGTATTTGGCCTCTTCTAGGCCAATTGCACATTTCTCTGGGTTTATGTTCAGCCCAGCTCCGCCTATCGAGTCTAAGACGGCTTGTACCTTAGCGAGGTGGCTCTCCCAATCGGAACTGAAAATTACCACATCATCCAGGTAGGCAGCTGCATAGGCTCGATGCGGGCGCAGGATCAGGTCCATAAGCCTCTGAAAGGTAGCTGGGGCTCCATGCAACCCGAATGGCATCACAAGATACTGAAACAAGCCTTCAGGGGTTGCAAAGGCCATTTTTTCTTTTGCCTCATCAGACAGGGGTATCTGCCAGTACCCTTTTGTCAGATCGAGGGTTGTAATATAACGGGCACCCCCTAACCTCTCGATTAGCTTGTCTACCCGTGGCATCGGGTATGCGTCAAACTTTGACACGTCGTTCAACTTTCTAAATCATTACAGAACCTCCAGGTTCCGTTAGGTTTTGGGATCAGGACAATCGGGCTACACCACTCGCTTTGGGCCTCCTCAATGACCCCGAGGTCTAGCATCCGTTTGTTCTCAGTAGAGAATATCTTTCTGCGGGCTTCCGGAATCCTGTACGGCTTCAGCTTGACCTTAGTACCGGGCTCGGTCTCGATATGGTGTTTCACGAGAGAAGTCCGGCCGGGCAAGTCTGAAAACCTCTGCTGATTTTTCTGCAGAAACTCCCATACTTCCTGTTTTTGGTGTACAGACAATGTCTCACCAATTGTCACAGGAGGTAGAGGTGGTTTTAACCCTTTCTTTACTTCACCCGAGGCCAACAATGACTCTCTGTCCCTCCAGGGCTTGATCAGGTTGATATGATAGACCTGGTAGAGCTTCCGTCTCCCAGGTTGGTGTACTTTGTAGGTGACCTCGCTCACTTTCTGTACTATCTCGTATGGGCCATGCCACTTGGCCAAAAACTTACTTTCCACCGTGGGAATTAGGATTAGGACTCGATCCCCGGGGTTGAAAGTCCTAATTTTTGCTGACCGATTATATATCCTGCTTTGAGCTTCTTGGGCTCTCTGCAGATGACTCTTAACCAATGGCATAATCTTAGCAATTCTATCTTGCATCTGGGCAATATGCTCTATAACACTCTTGTATGGGGTTGCCTCGGTCTCCCATACTTCCTTGGCTATGTCTAGCAAGCCTCGCGGGTGCCGACCATATACCAACTGAAAGGGAGAAAACCCCGTAGAGGCTTGGGGCACCTCTCTGACCGAAAACATTAGGTAGGGTAACAGGTAGTCCCAGTCCCGACCATCTTTCTCCACTGCTTTTTTTAACATATGTTTTAAAGTTTTATTAAAACGTTCAACCAGCCCATCCGTCTGTGGGTGATACACGGATGTTCGAATGTGCGAGATTTTAAGCAACTTACACAGTTCCTTCATCACCTTGGACATAAAAGGTGTGCCTTGGTCCGTGAGGATCTCTTTAGGGATTCCTGTCCTGGAAAACATATGAAAGAGTTCCCGTGCAATATTTTTGGACGCCATATTTCTTAAAGGGACAGCCTCGGGGTACCGGGTTGCATAATCAAGTACCACTAGTATGTATTGGTGCCCCCTGGCTGATTTCACAATAGGACCTACCAAGTCCATCGCTACCCTTTCAAATGGTATCTCTATAACCGGCAGCGGGACTAATGGACTGCGGAAGTGAGAAACCGGAGCATTTATCTGACACGTGGGGCAGGTTTTGCAATAATCCTCCACATCTCGATAAACCCCTGGCCAGTAAAACCTCTGGAGGATTCTTTCCTGGGTCTTGTCCATCCCCAGGTGCCCACCAAGCACGTGGTTATGTGACAAACCTAGCACCATACTTCTATATGGCTTAGGCACTAGGAGCTGACTCACGGCCTCTCCCTTTACCTTAGTGACCCTATATAGCAGGTCATTGTTCATGGCAAAATGGGGAAATCTTTCATCAGAGCAGGGCTCTTGTGGGATCTCATTCAGAACAGTTATATTTTCCCTGGCATGTTTAAGAGTGGGGTCTCGCAATTGCTCACTCCCAAAATTGCCACGGGACACAGGTAGGTCAGGGACATTCTGTTCCAGAGAACCATCATCCCCCTCCCCCAACATCACTTGAAATGGAAATTCATCATTATCACGGTCATCATCATTATCAGTATCATCATCATTATCATGATCATCATCATCATCATTATCAGTATCATCATCATTATCATGATCATCATCATTATCAGTATCATCATTATTATTACATAAATTCAACAACACACTAGCATTGTGTTCCGCCCCTATGGACCGCGCAACCTCAGTAGGAGCTTCATTACACTGTCCGGTAGAACCGTTTTTTCCCCAAAGATCCCAAAACAGGGGAAAGTCCCGACCCAATATGGCGGGGTGCATCAGGTTCTTCACTACCCCCACTTCATACGAGATCTCCCCGAGTTTTGTGACGAAGTCCACAGAAGTTACCGGGTAAACTTTGGTGTCTCCATGGATGCACACCACGCTCAGGTGTTTATCGGGGATGAAGTCCCTATCAGCCAGGCTGGCATGTATCAGAGTCACTCGACTCCCTGAGTCTAGGAGGGCTTGTACTGGGCAGCCATTTATAACCACCTGGGACACCTGTGGGCCAGTCTCCTCGGCTGGGGTGGCCACGCACACGGGTTCCGCGAGGAAAGAGAGGGACCTTCCAGCATCACAGTCCATCGGTTCCCCCACTAGTGGACAGTTGGCTGAAATATGACCCCGTTCACGGCATCTCCAACACTGTCTCAGGTCTGGTGGTTCAGACGTGGAGACATTTCTAGGCCTGGGAACTCCCGACAGGGAAGCATCGACCCTTGCCTCACACATGTCCCCTCGGGGCTGACCCCGTCTATCAGCAGTCCCCCTGGCCCCACCAGCTGGAACTTTCTTACCGGGAGATGTTGGAGGCCGGGAACTCCGAAGTGACGACCGCTAGGACGGCTGGTCACGGAGGTAGTCTTTGGTGGCGGAGTACCTCTCAACCAGGCTGACCAGTTGATTGGCGTCTTTGGGGTCTCCCTGTCTGACCCAGAGCTGCACCTCAGGAGGAAGGGCCCAGATGTACCGGTCCACCACTACCTTCTCGACCATTTGGGCAGGGGTGCTGACGTCAGGCTCCAGCCACTTCTTTACTAGAGAAATCAGGTCATACATTTGTGAGCGAGCAGGCTTGTCCCAACTGTATCTCCAGTTATGGACTCTCCTGGCACGGACTGCCACCGTAACCCCCAGCCGGGCAAGTATCTGCTTTCAGCTTGGCATAGTCTCTGCTGTCCTGCTCGCTAAGGTCAAAATAGGCCTTTTGGGGTTCCCCAGTCAGATAGGGTGCGACCACCATGGCCCATTCAGATGATGGCAGATTCTCCTTCTCTGCCAGCCTTTCAAATATAGCGAGATAAGCCTCCACATCATCATGAGGCGTCATCTTTTGCAGAGTCTGTTTTACCGCCTTCTTTACCGCGGACAACGCAGGTGACCTTGCGTCATCACTCTGGGACGAGGTGCTGAGAGGCTGGCGTAGTGCTGCAACCTGCTCCATTAATAGTCGGTTAGTCTCCTGCTGTTGCACACTAGCTCTCGCCATATGTTTGAGCAGCTCCTCCATACTGTCAGACTTGTCTGTCCCGGCAACGGCGGCCTTTACCCAGGACATGCACACTCCACAGTCTTTTCCACAGCAAGTTCAGCTTTGCTGTGCAGACACTTTTTTTTTCCTCTGCAGACTCTATTAGGACCACTGTCTCTTTAAGACTGCTCCAACAGACTTTTCCTTTGCTGCTGCTTTAACCACTGTGCTGCCTGCATTCTCCACCAATTGTAAGCTTTTCAGGGATATAGCTCCGGATTGCCGTCTCGGGTAGACGGAGTGGCATAAAGAGTCCAGACAGCAGTACTGGTGCAACTGGCCGCAACCAGTTTTATTAAAGTCCACAGTAAACAAAACATAAACCAAATCATAAACAAAAGTCCTAAGCCTGGCAGGCTGCTAACTTAAACACAGTTAGTTTCCTCACTACTGTGAACTAGGCTCTAGCAGCCTGGCCACAACAACACATATATTGTAATTACCAGAGATGGACTTGCAGGAGACTCCAACAGCGTCTGAAGTCAGATCCAGACTGAGAGCCCTCTCTGTGTACCTCTACCACCTATTTCTGGCTGCTTAATTAAGCAGCTGTGTGCACACTGGGTTGAGCTGCAAGCCTGTACTGGATGGGGAGTGGAGTGAACGTCGTACTGCCATCCTACCTTCACTCCTATTTTCCTTATGCGACCCAGCTAAGAAACCTGGGCGAGATATATACCCCGTCCAGTACGCACCCCTTCCCTGTCTCACAACAGTTATATCAAAAAGTTTGGGCACCCCTATTAATGTTAAGCTTAATGTTTTATAAAAATTGGTGTTTTTGCAACAGCTATTTCAGTTTGATATATCTAATAACTGTTGGACACAGTAATGTTTCTGCCTTGAAATGAGGTTTATTGTACTAACAGAAAATGTGCAATCTGCATCCAAACAAAATTTGACAGGTGCATAAGTATGGGCACCTCACCAGAAAAGTGACATTAATATTTAGTAGATCCTCCTTTTGCAAAAATAACAGCCTCTAGTCGCTTCCTGTAGCTTTTAATGAGTTCCTGGATCCTCGATGAAGGTATTTTTGACCATTCCTCTTTACAAAACAATTCTAGTTCAGTTAAGTTTGATGGTCACCGAGCATGGACAGCCCTCTTCAAATGATCCCACAGATGTTCAATGATATTGAGGTCTGGGGACTGGGATGGCCATTCCAGAACATTGTAATTGTTCCTCTGCATGAATGCCTGAGTAGATTTGGAGCGGTGTTTTGGATCATTGTCTTGCTGAAAGATTCATCCCCTGCGTAACTTCAACTTTGTCACTGATTCTTGAACATTATTGTCAGGAATCTGCTGATACTGAGTGGAATCCATGCGTCCCTCAACTTTAACAAGATTCCCGGTGCCGGCATTGGCCACACAGCCCCAAAGCATGATGGAACCTCCACCAAATTTTACTGTGGGTAGCAAGTGTTTTTCTTGGAATGCTGTGTTTTTTTGACGCCATGCATAACGCCTTTTTGTATGACCAAACAACTAAATCTTGGTTTCATCAGTCCACAGGACCTTCTTCCAAAAAGAAATTGGCTTCTCCAAATGTGCTTTTGCATACCTCAGCCGACTGTGTTTGTGGCGTGCTTGCAGAAACGGCTTCTTTCGCATCACTCTCCTATACAGCTTCTCCTTGTGCAAAGTGCGTTGTATAGTTGACCGATGCACAGTGACACCATCTGCAACAAGTTGATGCTGCAGCTCTCTGGAGGTGGTCTGAGGATTGTCCTTGACTGATCTCACCATTCTTCTTCTCTGCCTTTCTGATGTTTTTCTTGGCCTGCCACTTCTGACCTTAACAAGAACTGTCCCTGTGTTCTTCCATTTCCTTACTATGTTCCTCACAGTGGAAACTGACAGGTTAAATCTCTGAGACAGCTTTTTGTATCCTTCCCCTGAACAACTATGTTGAATAATCTTTGTTTTCAGATCATTTGACAGTTGTTTTGAGGAGCCCATGATGCCACTCTTCAGAGGAGATTCAAACAGGAGAACAACTTGCAAGTGGCCACTTTAAGTAGCTTTTCTCATGATTGCATACACCTGGCTATGAAGTTCAAAGCTCAATGAGGTTACAAAACCAAAAAAGTGCTTTAGTAAGCCAGTAAAAAGTAGGTAGGAGTATTTTAAACAAGAAAATGATAAGGGTGCCCATACTTGTGCACCTGTCAAATTTTGTTTGAATGCAGATTGCACATGTTCTGCTAGCACAATAAACCTCATTTCAAGGCAGAAACATTACTGTGTCCAATAGTTATTAGATATATCAAACTGAAATAGCTGTTGCAAAAACAGCAATTTTTATAAAACATTAAGCTTAAGATTAATAGGGGTGCCCAAACTTTTTCATATAACTGTATTTGCGGAGTAACAGACACAGACTCTCATAGGCTCAGTATGAATTACACCAGTATACAAAAAGCAAAAAAGTGTACTGTATCAAAAGCGTAAATCCATATACAGTGCTGGGTTAATTTTAAATCTCCGTATTTATTTCAGGAGTAACACACACGCTCACAAGCTCAGTATGGAGTAGACCAGAATATGAAAAGCATAAAAAGTGTACTGTATCAGTAGCGTACAGTTGTATATAGTGTTGGGGTAATTTTAAATCTCCGTATTTATTTGAGGAGTAACACACACGCCCACAGGCACAGTATGGATTACACCAGAATATGAAAAGCATAAAAAGTGTACTATATCAGTAGCATACAGCTGTACACAGTATTGTGGTAATTTGAAATCTCCGTATATATTTGAGGAGTAACACACGCTCACAAGCTCAGTATGGATTACACCAGAATATGAAAAGCATAAAAAGTGTACTGTATCAGTTGTTATGATCTGCTACAAACACTAAGGAAAGAAGGAATTCTGTTCCTACAATAGAACTAAGCTGGATCCCTACGATGTAACGGGGAACCTGATCCTGCGACCAGACCAGCTAAAGTCCTCAGCTAGTCTGAACGAAGACCTATAGTTGCGAGGAAGGAATCCCTACAAGATCTAGGGACTGGGAGAAAAGGTGGACACCTCCTAACAGAAATTGTAGCAGGGAAATTTAAACAGAAAAAAATTACTTAGAGATCCTAAGATCAAGCAAAACTGACTGAGTAAAGGTACTGCCACACTTAGTGATCTCGTTAGCGATCTCAATAACGACGCAAGCTAATGAGATCGTTTTTGTGATCGTTTTAATGTCTCTAGTAGCTGCCACACTTAGTGATCTCGTTAACGACTCAAAAGCGGTTAGCGATCTCATTAACGACTTTAACGGTCATTGCGATGTAAAAAACAGCGCACATCGCTCACAAAAGGTGCCAGACACAGCGATATAGGCTCACCAGCGGGACGCCAACGATCTAAATACGGTCCAGAACTCTAGTGAACGATCAGCGAGATCACAGCAGGGGCCACGTCGTTGCTACATGCCACACACGTTAGCGTCACGAACGAGATCGCTAAATAGTGACGTATTTTAGCGATCTCGTTAGCGACGCTGTTTAGTGTGGCATACCCTTAAGGCACCTAAGCACCCGGCTAGCTTAAGAGTAGATAATACAATGAAGTCCAGCAAAGCCAGAAGGGCGGAGCCAGACTAAATAGGGAAAAAAGGTCATGTGACCAGCAAACTGAAACAAAACCTAACAAGAGGGTTCTAACATCAGTAGCATACAGCTGTATACAGTGTAGGGGCAATTTGAAATCTCCGTATATATTTGAAGAGTAGCACAAACGCTCACAGGCTCAGTATGGAGTAGACCAGAATATGAAAGGCATATAAGTGTACTGTATCAGTAGCGTACAGCTGTTTACAGTGCTGGGTTAATTTTAAATCTCCATATATATTTGGGGAGTAACACACATGCTCACAGGCTCAGTATGCAGTAGACCAGAATATCAAAAGGATAAAAGTGTACTGTATCAGTAGCGTACAGATGTATACAGTGTTGGGGTAATTTTAAATCTCCGAAAATATTTCAGTAGTAATACACATGCTCTCACGCTCAGTATGGAGTAGATGAGAATATGAAAAGCAGAAAAAGTGTACTGTATCAGTAGCGTACAGCTGTATACAGTGTTGGGGTCATTTTTAAATCTCTTCATATATTTCAGGAGTAACACACATGCTCACAGGCTCAGTATGGAGAAGACCACAAAATGAAAAGCATAAAAAGTGTACTGTATCAGTAGCGTACAGCTGTATACAGTATTGGGGCAATTTGAAATCTCCGTATATTTTTGAGGAGTAACACACACGCTCACAGGCTCAGTATGCAGTAGACCAGAATATGAAAAGCATAAAAGCGTACTGTATCAGTAGCGTACAGCTGTATACAATGCTGGGTTAATTTTAAATCTCCGTATATATTTCAGGAGTTTCACACACACTCACGAGCTCAGTATGTAGAAGACCAGAATATGAAAAGCATAAAAAGTGTACTGCATCAGTAACCTACAGCTGTATACAGTGTTGGGGTAATTTTAAATCTCCGTATTTATTTGAGGAGTAACACACACGCCCACAGGCTCAGTATGGATTACACCAGAATATGAAAAGCAGAAAAAGTGTACTGTATCAGTAGCGTACAGCTGTATACAGTGTTGTGGTGATTTGAAATCTCAGTAAATGTTTCTGGAGTGACACACACGCTCACAGGCTCAGTATAGAGTAGACGAGAATATGAAAAGCATAAAAAGTGTACTGTATCAGTAGCGTACAGATGTATACAGTGTTGGGGTAATTTTAAATCTCCGTATTTATTTCAGGAGTAATACACATGCTCACACGCTCAGTATGGAGTAGACAAGAATATGAATAGCAGAAAATTTGTACTGTATAAGTAGCGTGCAGCTGTATACAGTGTTGGGGTAATTTAAATCTCTGTATATATTTCAGGAGTAACACACACGCTCACAGACTCAGTATGGATTACACAATAATATGAAAAGCATAAAAAGTGTACTGTATCAGTAGCATACAGCTGTATACAGTGTTGTGGCAATTTTAAATCTCTGTATATATTTGAGGAGTAACACACACTCTCACAGGCTCAGTATGGATTACACCAGAATATGAAAAGCAGAAAAATTGTACTGTATCAGTAGCGTACAGCTGTATACAATGCTGGGTTAATTTTAAATCTCCGTATATATTTCAGGAGTTTCACACACACTCACGAGCTCAGTATGTAGAAGACCAGAATATGAAAAGCATAAAAAGTGTACTGCATCAGTAACGTACAGCTGTATACAGTGTTGGGGTAATTTTAAATCTCCGTATTTATTTGAGGAGTAACACACGCCCACAGGCTCAGTATGGTTTACACCAGAATATGAAAAGCAGAAAAAGTGTACTGTATCAGTAGCGTACAGCTGTATACAGTGTTGTGGTGATTTGAAATCTCAGTAAATGTTTCTGGAGTGACACACACGCTCACAGGCTCAGTATAGAGTAGACGAGAATATGAAAAGCATAAAAAGTGTACTGTATCAGTAGCGTACAGATGTATACAGTGTTGGGGTAATTTTAAATCTCCGTATTTATTTCAGGAGTAATACACATGCTCACACGCTCAGTATGGAGTAGACAAGAATATGAATAGCAGAAAAAGTGTACTGTATCAGTAACATACAGCTGTATACAGTGTTGTGGCAATTTTAAATCTCTGTATATATTTGAGGAGTAACACACACGCTCACAGGCTCAGTATGGATTACACCAGAATATGAAAAGCAGAAAAATTGTACTGTATCAGTAGTGTACAGAAATATACAGTGTTGGGGTAATTTTAAATCTCCGTATATATTTCAAGAGTAACACACACGCTCACAGGCTCAGTATGGAGAAGACCAGAATATGAAAAGCAGAAAAAGTGTACTGTATCAGTAGCGTAGAGCTGTATACAGTGTTGGGGCAATTTGAAATCTCTGTATATATTTGAGGAGTAACACACACGCTCACAAACTCAGTATGGATTACACCAGAATATGAAAAGCATAAAAAGTGTACTGTATCAGTAGCGTACAGCTTTATACAGTGTTGTGGTGATTTGAAATCTCAGTAAATATTTCTGGAGTGACACACATGCTCACAGGCTCAGTATGGAGTAGAGGAGAATATGAAAAGCATAAAAAGTGTACTGTATCAGTAGCGTACCGATGTATACAGTGTTGGGGTAATTTTAAATCTCTGTATATATTTCAGGAGTAACACACACGCTCACAGGCTCAGTATGGAGAAGACCAGAATATGAAAAGCATAAAAAGTGTACTGTATCAGTAGCGTAGAGCTGTAAACAGTGTTGGGGCAATTTGAAATCTCCGTATATATTTGAGGAGTAACACACACGCTCACAGGCTCCGTATGGGGTAGACCAGAATATGAAAGCATAAAAAGTGTACTGTATCAGTAGCGTACAGCTATATACAGTGTTGGGGTAATTTGAAATCTCCATATATATTTCAGGAGTAACACACACGCTCACAGGCTCAGTATGGATTACAACAGAATATGACAAGCAGAAAAAGTGTACTGCATCAGTGGAGTACAGCTGTTTACAGTGTTGGGGTAATTTGAAATCTCCATATATATTTCAGGAGTAATACACACTCACAGGCTCAGTATGGATTACACAGAATATGAAAAGCATATAAAGTCTACTGTATCAGAAGCGTCACTGAAAAAGCAGGAATAATTATCCAAAATGTATATAATGTGAAAAAGCAATGGATAAAATATAACTTTTAATGAAACTTTAAAAAGACTAACCAACAAAAAATGTGAAAAAACAAGTGCCAGGTGAAAAAATAATGATAAACACACAAATAACGACAGACACAGATAATAAAATTGTCCGGAGGTATATACAATCCTCTAAGGGTAAATGCACCCCTTATGACCTGATAGATTAATTGGAATCAGACAATGCGGCTATGGATATAATGCAAATTGTATTAGCCGCATTGTCTGATTCCAATTAATCTATCAGGTCATAAGGGGTGCATTTACCCTTAGAGGATTGTATATACCTCCGGGTAATTTTATTATCTGTGTCTGTCGTTATTTGTGTGTTTATCATTATTTTTTCACCTGGCACTTGTTTTTTCACATTTTTTGTTGGTTAGTCCTTTTTAAAGTTTCATTAAAAGTTATATTGTATCAGAAGCGTACAGCTGTATACAGTGTTGGGGTAATTTTAAATATCCTTAAATATTTGAGGAGTAACACACACGCTCACAGGCTCAGTATGGATTACACCAGAATATGAAAAGCAGAAAAAGGGTACTGTATCAGTAGCGTACAGCTATATACAGTGTTGGGGTAATTTGAAATCTCCGTATGTATTTCAGGAGTAACACACATCCTCACAGGCTCAGTATGGAGTAGACTAGAATACGAAAAGCATAAAAAGTGTACTGCATCAGTAGTGTACAGCTGTATACAGTGTTGGGGTAATTTTAAAACTCCGTATATATTTCAGGAGTAATACACACGCTCACAGGCTCATTATGGGTAGACCAGAATGTGAAAAGGATAAAAAGTGCACTGTAGCAGTAGCATACAGCTGTATACAGTGTAGGGATAATTTTAATTATCCGTATATATTTGAGGAGTAACACACACGCTCACACGCTCATTATGTAGTAGACCAGAATATGAAAAGCATAAAAAGTGTACTGTATCAGTAGTGTACAGCTGTATACAGTGTTGGGGAAAGTTT
This sequence comes from Oophaga sylvatica, assembly GCA_033576555.1. Lineage (NCBI taxonomy): Eukaryota > Metazoa > Chordata > Amphibia > Anura > Dendrobatidae > Oophaga > Oophaga sylvatica. The sequence goes on from JARQOD010000001.1 coordinate 535,080,933, forward strand.
TAAATCTCAGTATATATTTGAGGAGTAACACACACGCTCACAAACTCAGTATGGATTACACAAGGATATGAAAAGCAGAAAAAGTGTACTGTATCAGTAGCGTACAGCTGTATACAGTGTTGGGGTAATTTTGAATCTCCGTATATATTTCAGGAGTAACACACACACGCTCTCTCAATATGGAATTGACCGTAATACAGAAGGCAGAAAAATAGTACTGTATCAGAAGATGCCAGCTGTATTCGGTTTTGGGGAAAAATTGAATCTCAGTATATATTTCCGTAGTCACACACAGACGCTCTCAGTATGGATTTGAATGTAATACACAAGCCAGAAAAACAGTACTGTATCAGAAGATACCAGCTGTATACGGTTTTGGGGAAAATTGAAATCTCCGTATATATTTCCGTAGTCACACACAGTCAGCAATGCATGTACCGTATTTGTCCGTGATACCAGCTGGTACACGGTAATGTGAGGAGCGTACAGCTCCATACGGTGTGGGAAAAAATGAAAGCTTGGTAACTGTGCAGAAAAAAAGAATAAAAGGATTAGTGCTGTGTAGGTGCTGTTTTAAAAAGCACTCTGCACAGCAGTGTACACACAGCAATACTGGTAGAAGGCAACCTAATAATCAGCTCTGCTGCTGCACACAAGAAATTCCTCCCCTGTCACTGGCAGGCAGCCTAATAATCAGCTCTGCTGCTCCACACAAGAAATTCCTCCCCCCTCACTGGCATGCAACCTAATAATCAGCTCTGCTGCAGCACACAAGCAATTCCTCCCCTGTCACTGGTAGGCAGCTTAAGAACCAGCGTTGCTGCACACAACAAAATCCTTACCTGTCACTGCACACTAACTGTACAGCTAATCGCTATCATCACAAGCACAGAATTATTGTTTTTTTTCCTGCCTAACGCTCTCCCTACTGAGAACCAGCGTCAGCAACCTCTCACTTCGCTAAGATCGGCAGAAGTAAAATGGCGGTCGGCGGTGAGGGCTTTTATAGGCACTGTGACGCCACACAAAGCAAACCAATCACTGCAATGCCCTTCTCTAAGATGGTGCTGGCCACTGCCTTGTCATCGCTTTGCCCACAGTCTGCGTCCTTGCTCATTGGCTGAGAAAAGGCACTTCAAGCATTATGGGAAAACCAACTTTGGTGCTTGGGTTGCCGAACGCATGGCCGACCTCACGCTATGGTCGGGTTTCGCTCGGCGAAAATCGGTCTTTTTTAATCTGAACGACCTGTTTCGCTCAACTACTTTACACAGCTCGTCCAGTTTAGTCACAGAAACAGCACAAGATTCTTCACAGAGTATAGACTTTTCTTTCCCTGTGCTGTCCCTCACTCCTCCAGGAATATCGCAGGGTCGTAATGTCTCCTTCGGTACCACAGCTTCCTGACTGGCTAGACTAACCTGCTTCAGGAGTGCCCCGTCCGTTTCACTCCAGACATTTAGGGTTGTTTCCTCAAAGTTAGCTGCCACCATCTTGATGCTGCCCTGTATTCCTCCACTACCATGTGATTGTCAGCCCATAGGCCTGGACGGCTGGGCTCCTTGCATAACCCCTTCCCGACCTATGACGCCTATATAGGCATCATGAAAACCTGTGCCTTCCCAAACTGTGACACCTACGTAGGCGTCATGGTATAAATTGCGTTCCTGCGGGTCTGGTGACCAGGGTCACTGAAAGGTCACCCGACCCACAGATACAGGAAGAGTTGTGCTTCACCCCAGGGGTGGTGACTTTGCCTCACCGTGGCTACGATCGCTCTGATTGGCTGTTGAATGTGAAATAGCCAATCATAGTGATTTTTATATTTCACCATTGAAACTTAGTGAAATATTACAATCCAGCCATGGCCGATGTAGAAATATCATCGGCCATAGCTGGAGACAGTAATCTGACCCCCCCCACACTGACTGACAGGGGTGATCTGCCCCCGCCACTGACTGACGACAGCGATCTGCTGCTGCCATCAGCATTTTCTCCCCTTCTCCTTCCCTCCACTTCCCCCTGCCTTCTGATCCCCCACCTCTCCACCTGGTACCGATCTGAGTCCCCGCGTCCCTCCCGGTGTCCGTCCATCATCGAGCATGGGCGCCACCACCTTCCAAAATGGCGGGGGCATGCATTCGCAGTGCGCCCGCTGAATCTGCCTGCCTCAGATTCATTCATACAGGGACATTTTGATCACTGTGATAGACCCTATCACAGTCATCAAAATAAAAAAAGTAAATACCCCCCCTTTATCACACCCATAGCTAGGGACAAATAATAAAATAAAGAAAATATATTTATTTTTATTTTTCCATTAGGGTTAGGGTTAGAATTAGGGTTACGGTTAGGGTTAGAATTAGGGTTAGAATTAGGTTTATGCTTAGGGTTAGAATTAGGGTTAGGGTTAGAATTAGGGTTAGAGTTAGAATTACGGTTACGTTTGAAATTAGGGTTAGGGTTGGAATTAGGATTAGGTTTGAAATTAGTGTTGGGATTAGGGTTAAGATTAGGGTTAGGGGTGTGTTGGGTTTAGGGTTGGGATTAAGGTTAGGCTTGTGGTTAGGGTTATGGTTAGTGTCAGGATTAGGGTTAGGAGTGAGTTGTGGTTATGGTTAGGGTTGGGATTAGAGTTAGCGGTGTGTTGTGGCTAGGGGTGTGTTGAGGTTAGGGTTGGAGTTAGAATTGAGGGGTTTCCACTGTTTAGGCATATCAGGGGGTCTCAAAACGCGATATGGCGCCACCATTGATTCCAAGCCAATTTTGCGTTCAAAAAGTCAAACGGTGATACCTCTCTTCTGAGCCCCGACGTGTGCTCAAACAGTGGTTTACCCCAACATGTTTGGTATCAGTGTACTCAGGAGAAATTAGACCACCAAAGTTGTGCAATTTTTCCTGTTACCTTTGGAAAAATAAAAAATTGGGGGCTAAAACATTATTTTTGTGAAAAAAAAATGATTTTTTATTTCACGGCTCTGCGTTATAAACTTCTGTGAAGCACTTGGGGGTTCAAAGTACACACTACACATCTAGATAAGTTCCTTGGGGTGGTCTAGTTTCCAAAATGGGGTCACTTGTGGGGTGTTTCTACTGTTTAGGCACATCAGGGGTTCTGCAAACCTAACATGACAGTGGTTCCGCCCCACATATGGGGTACCAGCGTACTCAGGACAAACTGGACAACAACTTTTGGTGTCCAATTTCTCCTGTTACCCTTTTGAAAATAAAAAATTGTGTTAGGGTCTGCGGAACGCACCAAATATATGAGGTAGGGAGGTGCGTTCGCAGCCCGGGGTCCACCGTGCAGGCGGAACCTGCTGCTAGTAAAATGGCGCAAGACGCAAACTCTGTTATCCCGCAGAGTCACCAAAATAAACACCGCAATGCGCTGTGGCAATATGTGCGAACTCTGTTATTTCACAGAGCCACTAGAAGGAGTGCCGCAGCGCTATATGGCGATGTGTGCGAACTCACTAAACACAACTGAGTCGCAAAATAAACACGCTAGTGCACTGTCTAGCGTTGAAAGCGAACCCTGTTACATCACAGAGCCGCTGAGAAAAAGTTCTGTGTCCTGTCAGGCACCCAGGTACACAGTAAGTGCTAAGCGAACATAGAACGTGATCATGCGCTAATGTCCTCGCGGGAGTCACCCGCAATCTATGGCTTCTGAACGCCAGACCCTGAATACAGCAATCAAACTCCTCACCGGTTATGCCGGTAATCTAGGGCATCTAGGACACCGACCCTGACCAACTAGCATACCAATCTCCTCACTGATTAAGTCAGTATTCTAGGGGCTTATTTCAGCCGGGCCCTAACCACACACACGCATGACCACACTGGCGCAAAGCATATAATGGTTGATACTAGCGCATGGCGGCTCAGCATTGCCACTCTTTTATAATAACAGCTACAGGACCTGCCAGAAACAAGGACCAATGAAACCTGTTCCAGAACACCAGTAGTCACAGGACCTTCCTGGCAGACCAATAGGAGCTGCTGAAGTACCTGAGCATGTGACCCCTGATCTCCAATGAGAGATCTCACCCTGGGCATGCTCAGAAGGGAAAAACAAGGACTTTGTCCTGAAGACATCTGCTCGCCACTAACCAGTACTGGCCACAATAGCAGAGTCTGGAAGAGCAGCAGTAATCCTCTGCACACTGCCAGACTGGGCGAGACGCTGGGACCGACGTCTAAGCTGAGCAGACTCCATTGCTGCCGGAGACGAATGGGAGACCGCAGCCGGAATGGCTCGAGATTCCCCTTGTGCAGAAGCGGGAACTCGACCCCTAACATTACCCCCCCTCCTAGGGCCCCCCTTCTCTGGGCCTCGCTGCTTTCAAAAGCAGCGATAAGCTGCAGAGCGTGAACGTGCTCGGCAGGCTCCCAGGACCTATCCTCAGGCCATAACCCCTCCAATCCACCAAATAAAATCTTTTGCCCCGTACCACCTTACACCCTACGATGGCGTTCACCTCATGGTCATCCGTAGACGAACCCGATGTCCCGGCAGATGACTCCAAAAACCGGGACATGAGCACGGGTTTCAAGAGGGATACGTGAAAGGTGTCGGAGATACCCAGGCGTGATGTAAGAGCCAAACGGTATACCACAGGGTTAACCTGCTCGAGGACCTTGAAAGGACCCAGGTAGCGGGGTGCCAAATTAATGGACTCAACTCGCAGCCTAATGTTACGGGCGGAGAGCCACACCAAGTCCCCAGGAGCAAATGTTGGAGCGGGGCGCCGATGTGTGTCGGCAGAGGACCTCATCCTCTCCTTGGACACCTGAATGGCATCCTGGGTACGGTCCCAAATGTCCCGTGCCTCCACAGCCCAGTCTGCCACCCTGGAGTCGGCGGAAGACAAGGGCATGGGCACCGGAACCCGCGGATGCTGACCGTAGTTCAGGAAGAATGGAGTCTGTCCGGTGGAGTCAGCCACAGCATTGTTTAGTGCAAACTCAGCCCATGGTAGCAAGGATGCCCAGTCATCCTGCCTGGCTGAGACAATATGTCGTAGATAGGTGACCAAGGTCTGGTTGGCCCTCTCTACCAACCCATTCGTCTCAGGATGGTACGCTGAAGAGAGATTTAACTCACTACTGAGTAGACGACAAAGCTCTCTCCAGAACCGAGACGCAAACTGGGGACCTCGGTCACTGAAAATTTTGTCCGGCATGCCGTGTAAATGGAAGGTGTGCCTAACGAACAACGCTGCCAGAGCCCGTGCAGAAGGTAACCGTGGTAGCGGCACAAGATGCACCATTTTGGAGAAATGGACGGTGATTACCCAAAGGATGGTGCCCGAGACTTGGGCAAGCCCACCACAAAGTCCATCCCAACCATCTCCCAGGGCCTCTCTGCCATCGGCAAACGGTAAAGTAACCCAGCTGGCCGTTGTCGTGGAGACTTATAGGCGCAGGAGACACACGCCCTAACATAGTCCCCAACATCACGGACCATATGCAGCCACCAGTATGTCCTCGCCAGCAATTCATTTGTCCTCTTCGCCCCAAAGTGTCCACCCACTCTGGACGAATGTGCCCAAGAGAGTACATCCGGTCGCAAATTGGTAGGCACAAAAGTCTTGACCGGGATACAGACTCTAGCGAAACCGGGGCCACTGTTCTCAGGCTCTCTGTGGGAACAATAAGCTGAGGCTCCTCCACCTCCTCCTCAGAGGACAGCACAGAGCGAGAGAGAGCGTCGGCACGAATGTTCTTCTCTCCCGAGAGGAAATGGAATGTGAAATTAAACCGGGAGAAGAACAAGAACCATCTGGCCTGGCGAGAGTTAAGCCGCTGGGCTGTCTGCAGATACACCAAATTTTTGTGGTCGGTGAAGACTTGGAAGGGAAAGCGGGCCCCCTCCAACAGATGTCTCCACACAGAGAAGGCCAACTTCATGGCTAGCAACTCCCTATCCCCGATGGAATAATTCCTCTCCGCTGATGTGAAGGTCTTAGAGAAGAAGCAAGGATGCTTCCGACCTTGAGTATCCTTTTGGAAGAGGACTGCTCCAGCAACAACGGATGAGGCATCCACCTCCAATAAAAATGGCTTATCAACATTGGGGCGATGTAGGATGGGAGCGCTAGCAAAATGAGACTTAATAGAAGTAAAAGCCTTGGAGACCTCTTCCGACCACAATTTGGGATTTGCTCCCTTCTTGGTGAGGGCTACCAAGGGAGCTACCAAGGTAGAGAAATGGGGAATGAACTGGCGATAGTAATTAATGAACCCCATAAAGCGCTGCACCGCTTTAAGAGAGTGGGGTTCCTGCCAGTCCATCACAGCCTGTAGTTTGGCTGGATTCATAGCCAATCCCTGGGTTGAGATGATATAACCAAGGAAAGGTAAAGACTCCAGCTCAAACATACATTTCTCTAACTTAGCATAAAGGGAATTAGCCTGTAAGAGGTTGAAGACTCTGCAGACATCTCTCCGGTGGGAGTCAATATCTGGAGAGAAGATGAGTATATAGTTATGAATGTTTTAGAATTGAATTCTGAGCAGAAGCTCCCTCTGGTGGTTAAAAACGGTACTGAACCATTCAATGAGGTTTGGCAGTCAGGAATCACGGACTGGCTGGATATAATGGAGGTTTCCCCCCATCATGGTTGCCGGTGATCAATTGTTCTTGTCTCAACGTTGTTTCCTGGTTCACTTGGAAGCTTGCTGAGTCTTGCCTCTTCTGCTCTCAGATAAGATATTTTCTGTTTTTTGTTTTTGTGCTTGCCATTTGCAATTTTCTCTGCATTTCTGTGAGGTTGGCCAGGTTCCCCTCCTCGGGGGGCTTGGGCGCCTCTCAGTTCCTCTGGAGCCACTGTTGTTTGTTCATTTGCCTTTTCCAGTTTTTTCTGTGGCTGCAGCTTAGTTTTGTTACACCAGAGAACTAATTTAGGTGGTAGAGGTCGTGTTATCTCAGGTGTTTTTGCAATTAGTAGCGTTGGTTTTTTTTAGGGTTTTTTTGATTGCAGTAAGTATCCTTCCTATCCTTTTCTGTCCAGGCAGATTGGGCTCCAGCGTTTGCTCATACTATTTTCTGTCTGTGTCTGTATTTCCTCTTGTCTAACCGCCATTACATGTTTGGGGGCTTCCTGTGTTTTTTGGGGATCTGCTCCGGGGCAGAGAGCTTTCCTCTTTCTATCTTTAGGTGTAGTTAGCCTCTCAGGCTGTGACGAGGCATCTAGGACCAACGTAGGAACGCTCCACGGCTGCCTTTAGTTGTGGTGGTTAGTCAGGGTACTGCAATCCAGTAGATCCCAACCTTTCTGGTGTATTGCCGTTTTTGCCTGCTCTCCTCAGCTACCAAAACATAACAGTATATCATCCAGATAGACTGCGACCGAGGTGGAGAGCATATCCCGGAAGATGTCATTGACAAAGTCTTGGAAAACGGCTGGGGCATTACAGAGCCCAAAGGGCATCACCAGATATTCGTAATGCCCATCCCTGGTATTAAAAGCAGTCTTCCATTCGTCCCCCTCATGGATGCGAATCAGGTTATAAGCACCGCGCAGATCTAGTTTAGTGAATACCCTTTCTCCCAGAAGCCTATCAAAGAGCTCAGAAATCAGGGGCAACGGGTACTTGTTTTTAACGGTGATGGCGTTAAGACCTCTGTAATCTATACACGGACGTAATTCTCTGTTCTTCTTTTGCACGAAGAAGAATCTCGCCCCTGCCGGTGACACCGACTTCCTAATAAACCCTCTTTCCAGGTTCTCCTGAATGTATTGTGACATGGCCTCTGTCTCAGGAAGAGAGAGAGGATAGACCCTTCCCGAGGAGGTTCTGCGCCAGGCAAGAGGTCGATAGGACAGTCATAGGGGCGATGAGGCGGAAGAGTCTCCGCAGCCTTCTTGGAGAACACGTCTGCATATGACCAGTAGCACTTGGGAAGTGGAGTAAGATCTGCGGGTAACTCAGTAGTGGTAACCTGAACGCAACTCCTGACACATCTGCCTCTACATGCATCACTCCAACGCAGTATCCTACCCGAAGTCCACTCTATATGTGGGGAGTGGAAACGGAGCCAAGGTATACCTAGTAGAATCTCGTCTATTCCCTCGGGAAGGACGAGTAGGGAAATAAGTTCCTGATGGGAAGGAGATACAAACAATGCAAGTGGAACAATCTGGTATGTAATTTGTGAGGGCAATGTCGACCCATTCACTACCCGGACAGTCACTGATTTGTCAAGCGCCACCAGAGGTATTGCGTGACGGCGAGCAAAGTTAGAGGACATGAAGTTCCCCTCTGCTCCTGAGTCCACGCAAAGGTCGGCGGTGAGAGTGGAAGTGCCTACAGTGATTGTCCCTTTAAGTGTCATCTTGAGGAGGAAAATGCCGCTGTCTCTAGTGAACCTACTCCCAGGGCCACTAGACGCGATCGCTTCCCCGATCGCTGTGGACATTTGTTGGCATAGTGTCCTGTCTGCTGACAAAGGTTACAGACCACGGATACTCGGACTGTCCGAGACTTAGGTCCTGCATGAGGAACCTCTGTGGCCTTTTGGGGTTCGGACGCCAGATCGGGGGATTCGAGAGGTTTGGCAAAGGTGGGAGCCAACTGAATCCTCTGCCTACACTGGGCCCGCTCCAACCTCCGCTCGTGAAAACGGAGGTCGATGCGGGTAGATATGGAGATAAGCTTCTCCAGTGTGGCGGGAATCTCCCTGGTAGCCAAAGCGTCTTTAACATGGTCAGCCAGTCCTCGCCAGTAGACTGGAATGAAAACTTTATCCGACCAGTCTAGCTCTGAGGCCAGAGTCCGAAACTGGACGGAAAACTGACTGACCAACAACGAACCCTGTGCCAATGCCAGCAGTTGTAGCGCCGTATCATGGGTGACCTGAGGTCCTAAAAATACCTTTTTAAGAGCCTCCAGGAAATGAGGAGCACTCCGCACCACACGATCGTCGCGCTCCCACAGCGGCGTTGCCCACTCCAACGCTCTGCCCGAGAGTAGAGACAGTACAAAACCCACTTGTGCCCGATCCGTGGGGAAACGTGCAGCCAGAAGCTCGAGCTGTATAGAGCACTGACTCACGAATCCCCGACATTACTTGCTGTCACCGGCAAACTTGTCAGGAAGCGGGAGGTGGGATAATGTAGGGGCATAGGTAGCAGAGGACAAACTGGCTGCAGTCACGCTAGCAGCCTGAACAGCGACTGCGGTAACATCCACAGCTGAGGTTGTGCGCTCAAGAGCCGCCAACCTACCATCCAGCTGCTGGATGTACTGCGGTAGACGCTGGTCATCCGTCATTTTACTAGCCAGACCCTGGCGCTAGTATTATGTTAGGGTCTGCGGAACGCACCAAATATATGAGGTAAGGAGGTGCGTTTCGCAGCCCGGGGTCCACCGTGCAGGTGGAACCTGCTGCTAGTAAAATGGCGCAAGACGCAAATTCTGTTATCCCGCAGAGTTGCCAAAATAAACACCGCAATGCGCTGTGGCAATATGTGCGAACTCTGTTATTTCACAGAGCCGCTAGAAGGAGTGCCGCAGCGCTATATGGCGATGTGTGCGAACTCACTAAACACAACTGAGTCGCAAAATAAACACGCTAGGGCGCTGTCTAGCGTTGAAAGCGAACCCTGTTATGTCACAGAGCCACTGAGAAAAAGTTCTGTGTCCTGTCTGGCACCCAGGTACACAGTAAACAGCTAAGCGAACATAGAACGTGATCATGCGCTAATGTCCTCGCGGGAGTCACCTGCAATCTATGGCGTCTGAACGCCAGACCCTGAATACGGCAATCAAACTCCTCACCGGTTATGCCGGTAATCTAGGGCATCTAGGACACCGACCCTGACCAACTAGCATACCAAACTCCTCACCGATTAAGTCGGTATTCTAGGGGCTTATTTCAGCCGGGCCCTAACCACACACACGCATGACCACACTGGCGAAAAGCATATAATAGTTGATACTAGCGCATGGCGGCTCAGCATTGCCACCCTTTTATAATAACAGCTACAGGACCTACCAGAAACAAGGACCAATGAAACCTGTTCCAGAGCACCAGTAGTCACAGGACCTTCCTGGCAGACCAATAGGAGCTGCTGAAGTACCTGAGCATGTGACCCCTGATCTCCAATGAGAGATCTCACCCTGGGCATGCTCAGAAGGGAAAAAACATGGACTTTGTCCTAAAGATATCTGCTCGCCGCTAACCAGTACTGGCCACAATAGCAGAGTCTGGAGGAGCAGCAGTAATCCTCTGCACACTGCCAGACTGGGCGAGACACTTGGACTGACGTCTAAGCTGAGCAGAGTCCACTGCAGCTGGAGACGAATGGGAGACCGCAGCCGCAATGGCTCGAGATTCCCCTTGTGCAGAATCGGGAACTCGTCCCCTAACAAATTGCTTGCTAAAAAAAATCATTTTTTGAGGAAAAAAATGATATTTTATTTTCACAGCTCTGCGTTGCAAAACTTCTGTGAAGCACTTGGGGGTTCAGAGTGCTCACCACACATCTAGATAAGTTCCTTGGGGCGTCTAGTTTACAAAATGGGAACACTTGTGGGGGAGCTCCAATGTTTAGGCACACAGGGGCTCTCCATACACGACATAGTGTCCACTAACGATTGGAGCTAATTTTCCATTCAAAAAGTCAAATGGCGCTTCTTCGCTTCCGAGCCCTGCCGTGTGCCCAAACAGTAGTTTATGACTACATATGAGGTATCGTTGTTCTCAGGAGAAATTGCCCAACAAATTTTAGGATCCATTTTATCCTGTTGCCCATGTAAAAATGAAAAAATTGAGGCTAAAAAAATATTTGTGAAAAAAGTACTTTTTCATTTTTACCGATCAATTTGTGAAGCACCTGGGGGGTTAAAAGTGCTAACAATGCATTTAGATAAGTTCTTTGGGGGGTCTAGTTTCCAAAATGGTGTCACTTGTTGGGGTGCTCCAATGTTTAGGCACACAGCGGCTCTCCAAATGCGAAATGGCCACCGCTAAATATTCCAGTATATTTTCCATTCAAAAAGTCAAATGGCGCTCCTTCCATTCGGGCCCTACTATGCGCCCAAACAGTGGTTTATGACCACATATGAGTTATTATTGTACTCAGGAGAAATTGCCCAACAAATTTTAGCATCCATTTTATCCTGTTGCCCATGTGAAAATGAAAAAACTAATGCTAAAAAAATTTTTGTTGGAAAAATTATAATGTCCATTTTTTCCTGACATGCTGCTTTAGTTCCTGTGAAGCACCCGAAGGGTTAATAATCTTCTTGAATGTAGTTCTGAGTAGCTTGAGGGGTGCAGCTTTTAGAATGGTGTCACTTTTGGGTATTTTCTGACATATAGACCAATCAAACTGACTTCAAATGTGAGGTGGTCCTTAAAAAAATGGTTTTGTAAATTTTGTTGTAAAAATGAGAAATCGCTGGTCAACTTTTAACCCTTATAACTTCCTAACAAAAATAAAAAATTGTTTCCAAAATTGTTCTGATGTAAAGCAGACATGTTGGAAATGTTATTTATTAACTATTTCGTGTTAGGGTTCGAGTTTCCGCTGCTGCACAAAAGGAGTCTCAAACCAGTCCCGCTGCATTCTCCCATCCATCTCCATCTGCAGTGGAGCCTGCTCAGCAGAGACATCGGTCCCAGCGTCTTGCTCATTCCAACACTGTGCAGAGACTTACTGCTGCATCTCCTGGATCTGCTATTATAGCCAGTACTGGAGCTGACGTCTTTGGGTCGAAGTCCTGCGTTTCCCCTTCTGAGCATGCCCAGGGTAAGATCTCTCATTGGAGATCAGGGGTCACATGTTCAGGTACTGCAGCAGCTCCTATTGGTCCACCAGGAAGGCCCTGAAACTACATGTGTTTTGGAACAGTTTCTCACTGGTCCTTGTTTCTGGCAGGTCCTGTAGCTGTTACTATAAAAGGGTGGCATGGCTGGGCCGCCATGCTCTAGTATCAATTGCATTATGTGCTTTGCGCCAGTGTGATCATGTACGCATGTGGTTAGGGCTCGGCTGAAATAAGCCCTAGAAACCATCTTCTCCGGTGAGGAGATTTGGCTGCACGTGGTTAGGGCTTGGCTGAAATAAGCCCCTAGAATACCGGCTTCTCCGGTGAGGAGATTGCTTGATTGCGTTGCTGTCTGCATGATCACGGACTGCTATCCGCACAGCAGTTATCTGTGTATCCCTGTGAGTCTAACAGGACACAGTCTTTTTCTCAGCGGCTCTGTGATGCAACAGGGTTTGCTTTATAACGCTGGTTCAGCGCCCTAGCGTTTTACTTTGCGGCTCACTGAAGTTAAGTGAGTTCGTACTTATCGCCATATAGCGCTGTGGCATTCCCGTTAGCAGCTCTGGGGATTAACAGAGTTCGCACTAACTGCCACAGCGCGCTACGGCGTTTATTTTAGCGACTCTGCGGGATAACAGAGTTCGCTACTTTCGCCATCTTACTAGCAGCGGGCTTCGCCTGCACGGTGGACCCCGGGCTCCGAACGCACCTCTCAACAATATCTATTAGGTGCGTTCCGCAGACCCTAACAACCATAAACCTTGGCAGGGTTCAGCAAAGTAAACAGGGCCTTCCTGGCATAATTGTAAAACAAAAACAAATAGCATGTAGCAAAGTCCATATGTCTGAGGGATTCGCCCACTCAGATCAACATTTGTCTTCAGCTCCACCTGGAGCCTTTTGGAGTCTTTCCTCTCCAAACCACAACACACAGACTGTCTCTCAAGTCCAGCTATTTAAACGCAGACCATGTGACTGACATCACACAGGTCCTGTCAGCACATGGATAATGTGGACATCTTCCCACACACATAAAACCAGCCCATATATGCAACTTTTAATTTAACCCTCACAACATAGTGTGCTGGAGGAAAATATTCTGGTTTCGCATCACTGATGCCATTATGCTCAGTGACACATATCTCCCCTCATATACCATGACAGTGACCCTGTTGTAAATGGTGTACAAGGACTAGTTTGTGCCCCCACATCCCTTGTCCATGTTTCTACATCCATGAGAGTACTTTTAATACGTCTTATAATGCTGCTGTATTGTGTATGTCCGATATATGTTATCTGGATTATAATATTTCTATGCTGTGTAATGTACTGTAAATATATATATTCCTTGTATTGTATAAATTTAGGGAAAGTATAGGATGCAGCTAGTTGTAGGATTAGATTAGTCCACTAGAGGGGGCACAATAGAATAGAATAGAGTAAGATAGGAATAAGTTAGACCAGTAGGGTTTAGTTATTTAGGAGGGGCCAACTGGGAGTAAGTTAGTGAGCTTCCTGAGTTTTAGTCAGTAAGGGCTGGGAGCCTAGACATTACAGTTGAGTTCCGTAATGTTTAACCCCTTCATGTCCCAGCCTATTTTGACCTTAATGACGGCCATTTTTTACAATACTGACCAGTGTCCATTTATGAGGTAATAACTCAGGAACGCTTCAATGGATCCTAGCTATTCTATGAATGTTTTTTCATAACATATTGGGCTTCATGCTAGTGGTAAAAGTAGGTCGATAATTTTTGCATTAATTTATGAAAAAAATGGAAATTTGGTGAAAATGTTGAAAATTTCACAATTTTCAAATTTTGAATTTTTATTCTGTTAAATCAGAGAGTTATGTGACACAAAAAAGTTAGGGTCTGCGGAACGCACAAAATAGATATTGTTGAGAGGTGCGTTCGCAGCCCGGGATCCACCGTGCAGCTGCTAGTAAGATGGCGTAAGTAGCGAACTCTGTTATCCCACAGAGTCGCCAAAATAAACGCCGTAACGCGCGGTGGCAATATGTGCAAACTCTGTTAATCCACAGAGCTGCTAGAAGAAGTGCCGCAGCGCTATATGGCGATGTGTGCGAACTCAGCTAACACCACTGAGTCGCAAAATAAACACGCTAGGGCGCTGTCTAGCGAACCCTGTTGCGTCACAGGGCCGCAGAGACAAACTTCTGTGTTCTGTCAGGCACCCAGGTACACAGTTGACTGCTAAGCGAACATTGAACGTGATCATGCGCTAATGTCCTCGCGGGAGATACCCGCAATCTATGGCGTCTGAACGCCAGGCCCTGAATACGGCAATCAAACTCGGCATCTAAGACACCGACCCTGACCAGCTAGCATACCAAGCTCCTCACCGATTAGGTCGGTATTGTAATTGCGTATTTCAGCCGCCCTAACCACACACACGCATGACCATACTGGCCCAAAGCATATAAAGGTTGACACTAGCGCATGGCGGCTCAGCATTGTCACCCTTTTATAGTAACAGCTACAGGACCTGCCAGAAACAAGGACCAATGAGAAACTGTTCCAAAATACATGTAGTTTCAGGACCTTCCTGGCGGACCAATAGGAGCTGCTGCAGTACCTTAACATGTGACCCCAGATCTCCAATGAAAGATCTTAACCTGGGCATGCTCAGAAGGGGAAAAGCAGGACTTCGTCCCAAAGACGTCTGCTCCAGCACTGGCTATAATAGAAGACCCAGGAGAGGCAGCAGCAAGTCTCTGCACAGTATTGGAATGGGCAAGACGCTGGGACCAATGTCTCTGCTGAGCAGGCTCCACTGCGGACGGAGATGGATGGGGACCGCAGCGGGACTGGTTCAAGACTCCCCTTGTGCAGCAGCGGGAACTCAAACCCTAACAATGGTGTTCCATAATAAACCAGCAGGTGATTTACCACAAGAAGTTTCCTGTGTCATTTTGGGAAGCAGCCAAGTGAGGAGTCAACCCCTCACAGCATGCACACACAATGTCATGGAGCAAATTGTGGTGTTTAAAACTTTAATGCTCTTCTACAGAACCCTCTTGGGCCTCCTTAGAGCTGGAAGTCAAAGTTCAGTGAGAAAAGCCCATGGATTTCAATTCTTCTGACGAGGACCAGTATATAGGATGAGAATGAGAAGTGATAAGGAACGGACGGGTGACAGTGAGGAGCAGAGATTTCAGATTCCAAGGAAATTCGGAGCAAACAGGCAAATTCATATTTTGCCTGACCGCTCATCTGTCATTGTGTGCCATACAATTAATACCGTATTATTCTTTAGCCCATGAAAAAGAGTTAACTAGCAGTTAACTAGCATTAGACCATCAATAATGATATTTTCTCATAGCTTGGCTCTTTGTCCCTCAGGGGATGACAACATTGAAAGCTAAAGGGAATAGGAAGGAGTTATAAGCTGCTAAAACTGAGCAGGATATGATCTCTGCCACACAACCCAACACATTACACATGGTGTAATACATCCATCATACATAATGTGAACACACAGGTATGTACGAACACAAAGACAACTTTGTTTTCAAACATTTTTTTCAGAAACGATAAAATTAATTGGTTAATAATAAGAAAATGTAAACTGAAAAAACTGACTTCTCTTTATTGGGCGTGTACGCTTGGAGAGTTTTAACTGAGTTTTAGAAGTAGTCACTGAGCAGAAGTCGTTTTGAATTGTTTAGCAGGAACTGGAAAATGTTCCAATTTTTTTTCATTTTCCTGGAGTGTAAATTGGTGCATACAGTATGACTTTAGATCTATTTGTTATGTGCTCAAAACACCATAGTGCTGTCAAAAAGGACTTTGTCTTCATGCATAGAATTTGTCTTCTCCTGAATATTGTGCGAACTAAACAAGTTATTGAGTGTCAAACTGGGTCTAAATTTAGGTGAAAAAAAGTGCAAGGTAAGCCATCCTAGAAGGGGTGTAAAATTAGACAAAAGTGTGTAAATGTGCCCGAAAGACTCTAGCATGAGCCAAATTTAAAGGGAATGTATAATGAGAAAATGACAAATTGTTTACATTGTGTTTGTGTTACATTGACATATTTTAAATGACTTTTATTTGTTTTCCAAATCACAATCTATATTAACCCCTTAACGACCGCTGATGCGCCTTTTATCGGCGGTCATTAAGGGTACTTAATTAACGGCGCTGTGGAAAAAGTGAATAGCGTCCCCCAGAGGTGCATTTTTTCCAGGGTCTCGGTTACCAGGGGTAGCCGAGACCCCAGAGAACATGAATCGGGTCGGTTTTTTACCGACCCCGATGTTGCGATCGCCGTTATTAACCCTATAACGGCAATCGCAACAAAAAAAAATGGTGTGCCATTTAATTTCTCTCTCCTCTGATGTGATCGGACATCAGAGGAGAGAGAAGAAGGGTCCCCGATCCCCCCCTTGTGGCCTCCGATCCCCTCCATGTAGCCTCCAGGCCCTCTGGTGTCCCCCGGTGGCCGCCGCCATCTTTGAGGCGGGCGCATGCTCAGTGCGCCCGCCGAAATGTGCTGGGGGGGCTTGGGCAATTCTCTCTGGGGTCTAGGCTGCCGAGGGTAGCCGAGACCCCAGAGAACATGATCCGGGTCGGTATTTACCGACCCCGGTGTCGCGATCTCCGTTATAACTGAGTATAACGGCGACCGTAAAAAAAAAAAGATTTCTCTCCCCTCTGATGTGATCGCACATCAGAGGGGAGAGAATTAGGGTCCCCAGTACCCCGAACCATCCCTGTACCTCCCGGTGTCCTCCGGAAGGTACCCCTGTGCTGCGATCCTCCCGGGTCTTCTTCCTGTAAAAAAAAATGGCTGGCGCATGCGCAGTGCGCCCGCCGACTCTGCCTGGCGGCAGATTCAAAAAATTTTTCATTCATTCTCCTAAAAGTACATTTTGATCACTCTGATAAACTATCACAGTGATCAAAATAAAAAAACAGTACATAACCCCCCCTTTACCAGCCCCTTAGTTAGGGACATATAATAAAATATAGAAATTATATTTATTTTCATTTTTCCGTTAGGGTTAGGGCTAGGGTTAGGGTTAGGGCTAGGGTTAGGGCTAGGGTTATAATTAGGGTTAGGGTTAGGCTGGGTTCATACTGCGTTATGGCAGTCCGTTAGATGGACTGCGTTACACAGCGGTATAACGCGGTGTAACGCTGTCCGTTAACGCTGCCATTCACCCCATTTGAGGGCGTGCCATCATTGAGTGATGGAGCCTCGGACGCGGCCTGCAGCGTCTGGGCTCCGTCACCGCTAGCGCAGATGAATCATCTGCTGATTCCTCTGCCCTAGCGGGTATAGCATAACGCGATCACGTTATGCTATACCGTTACCAGCCCGTCGACGCTATGTGTTGAATGGGCTGGTAAAACTCAAAATGAACCTAGCCTTAGGGTTATGGTTACAATTAGGGTTAGGGTTACAATTAGGGTTAGGGTTACAATAAGGGTTGGAATTAGGGTTGGGATTGGGGTTAGGATTAGGTTTAGGGTTGGGTTTAGGGTTAGGGGTGTGTTGAGGTTAGGGTTGGAGCTAGAATTGAGGGGTTTCCACTATTTAGGCACATCAGGGGGTCTCCAAACAGGACGTGGCTTTCAAAAAGTCAAATGGCGCTCCCTCCCTTCTGAGCCCTGCCGTGCACCCAATCAGTGGTTTACCCCAACATATGGGGTATCAGCGTACTCAGGACAAATTGCGCACCAATTTTTGGGTTCTAATGTCTCTTGTTACCCTTGGGAAAATAAAAAATAGCTGGCTAAAAAATTCATTTTTGAGGAAAAAAATATTTTTTTATTTTCACGGCTGTGTTTATAAATTTCTGTGAAGCACTTTGGGGTTCAAAGTGCTCACCACTCAACTAGATAAGTTCCTTAGGGGTCTAGTTTCCAAAATGGGGTCACTTGTGGGGGTTTTCCACTGTTTAGGCACATCTGGGGCACTGCAAACGGAACATAACCCCCATCAACGTCTGCATTCCAAAACGTTATTACTTCCTTTCCAAGCCCTGCCGTGCGCCCAAACAGTTCCCCCCCCCACATATTTGGTATCAGCGTACTCAGGACAAATTGGACAACAACTTTTAGGGTCCAATTTCCTTGTGAAAAATCAAAAATTTGGGACTAAAATATCATTTTTGTGGAAAATGACTACCTCTTGAAGCTCATTAAGAGAATGCCAAGAGTGTGCAAAGCAGTCATCTAATCAAAAGGTGGCTACTTTGAAGAACCTAGAATATAAGACATATTTTCAGTTGTTACACACTTTTTTGCTAAGTATATAATTCCACAGGTGTTAATTCATAGTTTTGATGCCTTTCAGTGTGAATTTACAATTTTCATAGTCATGAAAACACAGAAAAATCTTTAAATGAGAAGGTGTGTCCAAACTTTTGGTCTGTACTGTATACAAATTGCCTCTTGAAAGAGGAAGAGGACTAGAACGCTATAGCGCTATCTGTTGGAAGCAGCAATCCTAGAAGTCATTATCGACCCTTTGACAAGTCTTGTAATATGACGCAGGATAGAGGCCAAATCAGAATCTCAATTTATAGATACGATGTTTCTCTGTATTGCCACTAGTCAGTGCAAAGTATAATATCCAATTTGGCTAGGTGAGAGTTTCTGGCCTGAGGTCTCAGGGGTATCGTTTCTCCTTGTGAAGAGTGACATGCCAGTCCTGACATGTCAGTGGTGTAAGGAGGCTTATTTGCCGTGCAATGCGCCTCTGGGAAATTAAATGTGCAAATCATCTCTTTAGAGAGGAAGAGCATTAGAACACTTAGCACCACTTGTTGGAAGCAGTGATCCTAAAAGTCACTATTGACTAACGTGTCTATTTGCATATTTAATTTCTCAGAAGAGCATTCCACAATGAATAAGCCTCCTTACACTGGCATGCCAGGGCAAGCCTGTCACTCTCCATAAGTACAAGAAATATCGTCACTCCTTGCGGAGATCAACATGCTAAGCATGCAGATGAGGAGACTTAAAGCCGCAATGCTCCTCTGGGAAATATGCTAATTATGCAAATTGTCTCTTCAGAGAGGAAGAGAGCTAGAACTCTAGTGCCACCTTTTGGAAGGTAGCAATCCTACAAGTCAATGTCGACCCTTTAACGAGCCTTATCACATGACCTAGGATAATAGCCAAACCAGAATCTCAATTTTCAGACACTGTGTTTCGGGGTTCGGCCCCTCGTCAGTGCAAAGCGGAGATCTGGTTTGGCTGTGTGAGAGGCGTCAGACCATTGTCCAAGAAATATCGTCACTCCTTGCGGAGATCAACATGCTAAGCATGCAGATGAGGAGACTTAAAGCCGCAATGCTCCTCTGGGAAATATGCTAATTATGCAAATTGTCTCTTCAGAGAGGAAGAGAGCTAGAACTCTAGTGCCACCTTTTGGAAGGTAGCAATCCTACAAGTCAATGTCGACCCTTTAACGAGCCTTATCACATGACCTAGGATAATAGCCAAACCAGAATCTCAATTTGCAGACACTGTGTTTCGGGGTTCGGCCCCTCGTCAGTGCAAAGCGGAGATCTGGTTTGGCTGTGTGAGAGGCGTCAGACCATTGTCCAAGAAATATCGTCACTCCTTGCGGAGATCAACATGCTAAGCATGCAGATGAGGAGACTTAAAGCCGCAATGCTCCTCTGGGAAATATGCTAATTATGCAAATTGTCTCTTCAGAGAGGAAGAGAGCTAGAACTCTAGTGCCACCTTTTGGAAGGTAGCAATCCTACAAGTCAATGTCGACCCTTTAACGAGCCTTATCACATGACCTAGGATAATAGCCAAACCAGAATCTCAATTTGCAGACACTGTGTTTCGGGGTTCGGCCCCTCGTCAGTGCAAAGCGGAGATCTGGTTTGGCTGTGTGAGAGGCGTCAGACCATTGTCCAAGAAATATCGTCACTCCTTGCGGAGATCAACATGCTAAGCATGCAGATGAGGAGACTTAAAGCCGCAATGCTCCTCTGGGAAATATGCTAATTATGCAAATTGTCTCTTCAGAGAGGAAGAGAGCTAGAACTCTAGTGCCACCTTTTGGAAGGTAGCAATCCTACAAGTCAATGTCGACCCTTTAACGAGCCTTATCACATGACCTAGGATAATAGCCAAACCAGAATCTCCATTTGCAGACACTGTGTTTCTTTTTTTTTTTTAAAACCATTCAGGTTAGTTATAAACAACTCAATATAAGCTCATCAACTTAAACGTCGTTGTTTCAACTCTCATCATCATGGTTCATATTTAATTCAGCATAACAAAACAAAGGTATACACAAAAGACGTCATAAACATCAATAAACATCACTAAAATTCACTGATATTTGATCAGGTGCTGCCATTTTTTAAATTTCCAAACGCCCTCTGCATCAGAACCACCACCGCCTTCACTATCTAATTTATAAATCAAGTATAATCTAGAAAGGATCAGCCCGACACACTTATTCACAGATAAATGCTTCTCTTTGAAAATTCCTAAATTCCTCACATCCCACAAACTCTGCATCACACAAGTCATAATTAACCATAGGATTCTATTTTTCACACGACCACATGCACCAATTCCAAACATTGCAACACGCCAGTCAATAAAACTCACCCCCGCTAACTCCTTACACAACCCACCTACACACTTCCACACACTGTACGCGTAATCACAGTCCCACATAGTATGCCACACAGTCCCACAACCACCACATCCTTCTCTCGGGCACACTTCCGTTCTGGTCAGACCTCGTCTCTTCTGAACCTGTCGCACAGGCAAAATATTGTGCAAGGACATCCATACAATATCCCTCTGTCTATTAGACATCCCATGCGTTCCCAAACTCTTCCATGCAACCGAGACTTCATTCCCTCTCAAACCTACAATATTACACTCCACATCATTCTTATGTATTATTTTCATCACCTTCTTAGCCATTCTAAAATCATTCATCGGCACACTCAGTAAATCATGCTTCCTCACAAACTTTTCAATCACCTCATACCAGACCGGACACTTGAAAGCAACAGGCACTCTAGCATCCCTCTTTCTCCAACACAAGCCATACAACATCCAACCAGCAGAATAATTTGCCATATAAGCTCCTTTATTTCCTTTATTCAACAAAATAACTACCGTTTTGATATACTGAAGCCCCAGAAAAATCTCAATGTTTGGAAAGGCCATGCCACCATGGTGACATGCCTTAAAAAGACTTTCTCTCTTAAGTTTTTCTATTTTACTACTCCAGAAAAAAGTAAAAACTAACTTTTCCACTCTTTTTATTTTCCTATTAGACGGTAGAAAAACTGTTGCAATAAAAAGCAGAATCGGAAGAATCACCGCTTTTATGACCAAAATCTTACCACTCAAGGTCAAGTCTCTCAGTCGCCAAAAATTTAACTTACGCTCTATGCGCAATCCACACTCCTCCCAGCTCTCCTTACCTTCCAGCTCCTTATTAAATAATACTCCCAGCACTTTGAGAGCACCCTCCTCACATTTAACCCCCTCCATTTTAACCCCATCATCCCCAAAACATTTAAAACTACATTTATTCCAATTCACTCTAAAACCAGACGCACCACAGAAAAACTCCAAAAGCAACTTAACTCTACTCATAGACGCAACACTTTCACTCACAACCACAACATCATCCATATATCCAAGAACTTTCACATGCTTTCCACCACTCCCAGGTACCAACAAACCTCGCACCACTTTATCACGTCTCACCAAGCACAACAAAGGTTCAATCACACATACAAATAAGACAGGGGACATGGGACACCCCTGCCTTACACCAGACATAATATTCACTTTCTCACTCAACCATCCATTAACAAGAAACTCGCTTGACACACAATCATACAAAGACATTAACCCATTCACAAATTTTTTAGGAAATCCCATTCTCTCCAGAACTTTAAACAAAAACACATGCGAGACCCTATCAAACGCTTTCTCAAAATCAATTGTCAGAACCATACACTTCTGTTTCCTTCCCATGCAGTCCCCAATCAAATCCCTTAATAACAATAAGTTATCACTCATACTTCTCCCAGGCACCGCACACACCTGATCCTCATCCACAACATTACCAATCACCTCACGCATACGATTCGCCAACAATTTGCTATAGATTTTGTAATCTGCATTCAGCAGCGTTATAGGTCTCCAATTCTCTAAACACTTTCTCTCACCTTTCTTATACACAAGCACAACCACCCCCTCCTTCATTGATTCACACAACTTACCATTCTCCCACATGTACTTACATATCTCAGTCAAATCAGCACCCAGGAAATCCCACGCTTTCACATAGAATTCTACCGGCAATCCGTCTTTCCCTGGTGTCTTATTCTTTTTAGCACTCTTCATCACGTTTTCTACTTCATCCATAATCACATCCTCATTCAAAATATCACATTCTTCACTACCCAACTTGTTTTCTAACCCATTCAGCACTTCTGAAACAAGACCAGAGTCAATCCATTTTTTATCATACAACTTGCTGTAGAACCTATTCACCTCCTTTATCACATTCTCACCTGACACACACAAACCGTTCCTATCCAGGACTTTATCCATATCAACCTTTCTCCCATTCATTTTCTTAAAAAAGAACCTTGTGCACTTTTCATCTTTCTCAAGATGTTCTATTTTGGTGCGATAGATGATTTCCTTTCCTTTCGCATCCATAACACGCTTTAGTTCACTCTTTGTCTCAGCCAGCTCATCAGACACATCCATCCCACTTTCTCCACACTTCCTTAACCAGTCTATACGCCTGTTTAAATCATTAAATCTTTCCCGATAAATAGCAGCTTTTTTATAGCCCCATTTTTTGAAGAATTTTTTGCAACACACCTTAACCCAGTCCCACCATTCCAGCACACACGCACAATTCCTCTTACATACTCTCCACTCTTTATACTTTATTTTTAATTCATTCATCACATCCTCATCTTCTAACAACCTAACGTTCAGCTTCCAAACCCCACCACCATACACACACGGTCATCAATCGCACTAAACACACCTCTCAAACACTCATGATCAGAAAAAGGTACAGCATTTTGTTCAAAATTCATACACAACATATTTTTGGAAAACAACATTTTATCTATTCTGGATACAATACCACCCCTATCAGCATGGTATGTTGGCGGTGGTGGGATGCCAAATTTCAGAGCAGCAGCATCTAGAAGGGAAAAATCAGAAATAAGATTGGATAACTTTTTACCAGTTATGTCACAATTCCCTTCTGTGATGCAATTAAAGTCTCCAACTAAAACTGTAGGCATTTTGCCTGGAAGAAACAAACTTAATTTTTCCAAAAGAGCCAGACGCTCCTTTTTCCCATCCTTTCCTGATGGACAGTACACATTAATAATTCTAGCCCTCCACCCCCTATAGCTAACATGTGCAATTATACATCTACCCACCTCTACCACCGTGTAGCTATCTAAACTAATCTCCCTGTTACCCATTAATATCCCTACACCATCATTCCTATTAACACATGAGCCAGACCATACATGCTGACCGTAAGGCCAGTCCTTATCGCTTGGAGCGTCCTCAATCCCACATTCCTGAAGACAAAAGATGTGAGCATTCATCTGTTTAATGTAATCTAGGACGACTGCCCTCCTGGATTTAGATCTAATTTGTCTGACATTCAGGGACGCAATGCCCCAACCAGCTTGGGGAGCCATAACATGATGGTGTTATTTACATGACGACAAACAGGCCACTTCTTCTTCAGCCGTTTTCGTCTTCCATCTGGAACTGCAACTCCCCGAATCTGTTTACGTCTGCGGGAATGCCTAAAAAAACATTGGTGTCAGGAGAGAAGACATTCTGAGGGTAACTACGTTCACTCACCGGACTTAAACAATCTTCACCGGCGTCCGCCCAATCCGTTCTGGGCTTTTTACAGGAAGTTCCAGGCTCCTCCTCCTCCTCAGAGGGCCTTGCAAGAGTGAAGTCACCTTGATCTCCACAACTGGTCAACTCCTCCTCAGTAGCTAACCAAGATATACTGGGGTATTACCAAGAGAACTCTCCAACTCCCCCTCCCCACAGACATCAGACTGATGAGGGAGCTCACATTCAACCTCAGCAAGTTCCAAACCTGACACCTCTGGGCTGGGAGTCTCCGTTTCGGGCAGGGCCTCCTCATGTGCATCCATGATTTCAGGTTCCTCAATAAGATCCGGGTCTGTAACCTGTGGAATGTCAACAACAGCAGCAGGGGGCGCAGCTGCCCCACCTGTGACCTCAGCGTAAGACCTAGGACTGATCCTGGCCTTACAATCCCGATACTTATGGCCCTCCTCACCACAAGCATTACACATAACAGGATTTGTGCAGTCTTTTGCCATATGGCCGGAACCATTGCAATTCCTACAAGTTGGCATGTCCTTGCAACTATCCTGGGTATGCCCGAAATTTTTACACCTCCTGCAATACAGTGGGGCATCTGGAAAAAACAAAAAACCACTATTTTTCCCAATTGAAAAATTAAGAGGGGGGTAATGGATGCCTCCCGGGCCTTGGGGATCCATCCCAAATCTCACAAAAAATTTGTACTTCCCGGTCCAGAGCCCTTCTCCATTCAGGACCCTGTGGGAGTACTGAACATAAATGCAATGTCTTTTCAAAAATAAAGTAATGTCCTCCAGGGAAACAAAAGGGTTGTGCATGAAAACCACAAGTGGGATATCCCCCTTGGAGTATAACACAGTAAAGGTAAGTCCTTCCAGCAAAGGATTTGCCACTCCATTTTTCAGGGCAGTAAACAAATTCTGGCAAGCCGCCATAGAAGATAGCACCAGCACATACCTGCCTTCCCTTCTGAACTCCTGCAGGCATATTATATCGGACTTCCGAATCTTCAGGATGTCATAAAACACCATGTTGACCAAATATCCTAGGGAAAAATGCAACTTCTTATCTTCAGCGATTTCAATCCGGAATCCATTTTTGACCCGGCTATCACCGGTCCCAGAGAATTGAAGTCGGACTCCCATCGTCCACAACTCCAAGGATCTTCTCCCTGAATCCTCCTGGCTATCTCCCTAAAGCAGCAACCGGCTTAAGCCACCGAAGTGGCGATGCCGGAAGGCCAAGAGACAGCACTCAAGGTATCCAGGACACTTTGCACCTCGTCAGTGCAAAGCGGAGATCTGGTTTGGCTGTGTGAGAGGCGTCAGACCATTGTCCAAGAAATATCGTCACTCCTTGCGGAGATCAACATGCTAAGCATGCAGATGAGGAGACTTAAAGCCGCAATGCTCCTCTGGGAAATATGCTAATTATGCAAATTGTCTCTTCAGAGAGGAAGAGAGCTAGAACTCTAGTGCCACCTTTTGGAAGGTAGTGACGAGGGGCCGAACCCCGAAACACAGTGTCTGCAAATTGAGATTCTGGTTTGGCTATTATCCTAGGTCATGTGATAAGGCTCGTTAAAGGGTCGACATTGACTTGTAGGATTGCTACCTTCCAAAAGGTGGCACTAGAGTTCTAGCTCTCTTCCTCTCTGAAGAGACAATTTGCATAATTAGCATATTTCCCAGAGGAGCATTGCGGCTTTAAGTCTCCTCATCTGCATGCTTAGCATGTTGATCTCCGCAAGGAGTGACGATATTTCTTGGACAATGGTCTGACGCCTCTCACACAGCCAAACCAGATCTCCGCTTTGCACTGACGAGGGGCCGAACCCCGAAACACAGTGTCTGCAAATTGAGATTCTGGTTTGGCTATTATCCTAGGTCATGTGATAAGGCTCGTTAAAGGGTCGACATTGACTTGTAGGATTGCTACCTTCCAAAAGGTGGCACTAGAGTTCTAGCTCTCTTCCTCTCTGAAGAGACAATTTGCATAATTAGCATATCTCCATAAGTAAAAAACGTTACCCCTTAGACCTTCAAAAATACACATAATCTAAAAATCAGATTTAAACAATAAATCATTTTCTAATAGACCTCCTTTAAGTCATATTAGTAGTAACAGTTAAGGTATATTTGCCCAAAAGTTTTATCACGATCTCTGCTGCAGACTTACAGCAGGAGTCTGCACACAGATACAAAGAGGTCACAGAGTGTGAGAGGAGAGCTACGGTGAGCTTACCTGCCGCAGAGCAGAACCTGAAGCACATGACCACCGGGGGGAGTGGCCGGGGCGGAGTCAGGCGCCGAATAGCCGGGGTAACCGGTGATGCCGGAGAGTAGTCAGATTGTGCCGAAGTCAAGCCAGGAAGATGATAAGGTACAAAAGGGTGAGACGTGGAGAGTGGTCAGGGACGTAGCCAGGAAGCCAAAGATAGCTGTACAGTACAAATGGGGCAGACAGGTGAGAAGTAAGAGTAATCAAGCCAAAAGGTCAGAGCTGGAAGAGACAGTAATAACAGAGTCACAAGGCAATGCACAGAATGAGAAAACAGACCGGGTCATACACTGAGATGCAAACAGACAGAACAGTATGCAAGCACACCAGGGGGTCAGACACACAGCCAGGAATGAATGTATAACTGACAAAGAACCTCAGAAGGGGCGGGTATATGTAGCCCTCACCAAAGCAAAGGGAGGCCATACAAAATTAACCCTGAGAGGACAGGGAAGGGAACCTTGTCCACAACCATGACAAGTTTTTTTATTATATTTTTATGGAAATCTGTACGTCTTAACAGTTTTAAAACTGTTAAAAATAAATTCAAAGAACCAATATTGCAATGTACAATAAACAGTAGTTCTTTGCAAAAATGTTTTACAACAGCATGTCTTCTCATTTAACTAGCCAAAGAAGAGAACCACTCAAGAAGAGTTGCTCCTACTTCAAGATTATCGCAAAAAAATTGTTTCCCTTATTTTAAAGTAATTTATTACAATTTTATTCTATACACAGCAGCAGCTGAAATAGATCAAGGATGAAGATGAATTTTTACAATACTAGTCATGGCACAGAGTTGCTTCTCCTTGCGTTTTCAGAAGTTCCTGACCTCCAGTTGTCCCTTTTTGCTGTCTTCCTCCTCACATATCTTCTCACTGTTTTAGGAAACCTTATTATAATTATGGTCATCTGCATCAGCCATGAACTGCACAACCCCATGTACTTTTTTATCAGTAACTTGTCGTTTCTTGACATATCTTACTCTTCTGTTACTCAACCCCAGCTTCTCTCCATTCTCGCAGCAGGTCCAAGCGAGATCTCATTCACGGCTTGCATCACCCAACTGTATGTTTTTATGTCATTAGCGTGCACTGAATTTATCTCTTTGACGGCCATGTCTTATGACCGTTATGTGGCTATTTGCAAGCCGTTGCACTATCCAATTTTAATGAACAAGAAGACATGTTTACTCCTGGCAACCACCTCTTGGATGGTGGGATTTTTAGATCCATTGGCACACACAGTGGTTATATCACAACTACCTTTATGCAGACCTCGTGTCATCAATCATTTCTACTGTGACTTGTCAGTGTTATTGAATTTATCCTGCGTTGATAAGCTTTTCATTGAAATCATGACTTATGTTGTTGGCTCGGTGGTGGCCCTTCCAGCCTTTTTGCTTACACTGATTTCATACGTTTTTATCATATCCAGTATCCTTAAAATTGTCTCTTCAGTTGGAAGGCAGAAGGCCTTCTCTACATGTGCATCTCACTTAACTGTTGTAATTCTCTTTTATGGATCCGTGCTAATCATGCACATGAGACCTTCATCTCAGTATTTGCTTTCTGAAGACAAACCCTTGTCCGTGTTATACACCGCCATCATCCCAATGCTAAACCCTCTCATTTATAGTCTAAGGAATAAGGATGTAAAAAAAGCGCTGCAAAAGCTGGCAACTGGCAGTTTATATAAATCATGATCTACAAGTCAATTTGCATTACACTGAAATAAATAAATGAAGAATAAAATGACAAATCTGTATAAAATGGCCTAAGTTTTGTGCAAAAAATGTAATCCATTTAATTAATTAGCATAGTTTGATCTTCTTGCAATCAGGAAGATGGCTGGTTGGGGAGCAGTGTGAGTCTTAAAGAAACAAGATGGTACAACCCTTTTTTAAATTTTTCCAAATGTAAGAAGTTTAAACTAGATATATTTGTTATTTTTTACCTTGAGAGAGGTGCCAGCCAGCACCGAAATGCGATGGTCAATAAAGAATCATTTTGGAACACAAAAGCCTTCTCATGTGCCGCTGAGCACCCCGTTCAATGTGATATTGCTCTCCTCTACTAAACCACAGATAACTCACACTTTAAACCCTTGGGTTAGGCTTACAATACAATTTAGTCTAGTCATAGCCCCGCTGGGGCTTACTTCTAAAGCCCTGGAAAACAGGATTTGGAGGTATGCACTGACGGGACATAGACTGTAATGATGCAGATGGAGTCCCTGTGTGCTCTGTCAGACAT
>JARQOD010000001.1:535109241-535241401 GCA_033576555.1 Oophaga sylvatica
AGCCTTTATCGATATGTTGGGGTTTGCAATCCCATAATACAGAATTCCCAGCTGCTTCTACTTCAGCAGGCAAGCCGTCCCCGCCCTGCAACAGCATGTGGAGCGTAAAATTAAGCATGCGCTACAAAATGCAGTTAGTAGCAAGGTCCACCTGACCACTGACGCGTGGACCAGTCTGCATGGCCAGGGAAGCTACATTTCCATCACCGCCCATAGGGTAAATGTACTTGAGCCTGGAACTGAAGTAGACAGTGCAAGTGCGCGGGTCCTGCCAACTCCATGGATTGCAAGCTCTCCTCCGTACAAATTAACTCCTCCTCATACTCCTCGTCAGACTCGTCTGCACCCAGACATACCACAACAACCGATTTCAGCACTGCATCGGCCAAACATCAACAGGCCGTGTTGAAATTGGTTTATCTGGGTAATGTTAGCCACACTGCAACCGAGCAGTGGAACACGCTCAAGGAGCAGAGCGACATGTGGCTTGCGCCGCATAACCTCCAGCCAGGTATGGTGGTGTGTGACAACGGCCGAAACCTGGTCGCGGCTCTGGGCCTAGGTGGTCTGACTCACATTCCATGCCTTGCCCATGTCCTAAACTTGGTGGTGCAGAGTTTCCTTAGGAACTATCCTGACCTTGAGGAGCTGCTGCACAAAGTCAGATACGAATGCTCTCATTTGCGGCGTTCAAGCATGGCTGCATCGCGCCTTTCAGCCATGCAGCGCAGATTGGGCCTGCCTGAGCACCACATCATTGTTGACCTCCCCACCAGGTGGAATTCGACTTTGCATATGCTGCGGAGGTTGTGTGAGCAGCAACCTGCAATTATGGAGTTGCAGCTGCAGCAGGCGCAAAGTAGGCGACACACATCTCAGCCCTCCCACTTTACAACCACAGAGTGGGCAACCAAGAAGGACATATGCACCATTTTGAAGTGCTTCGAGGACTCCACTCTGATGGTGAGCGCGGATGCTGCCCTACTCAGCCTGACTATTCCCCTTATATGCCTTATAGAATCATCACTTAAAGGACTAAGGGATGAGGTTTCTCAGGAGAAGGAGGAGTATGATGAGACACTTGCACCAACCAGGCTATCTTCATCGGCCCTGTTGGTAAAAAGCTCTGTGGGTGCCTCACAAAGGTCCAGGCAGGACACAGCAAGCGAGGAGGATGAGGAGGACTATGAGGATGAGCTAGAGGAGGAAAGTACACAGTGCTCTACTAGTAGTCACCAGATAGAGCGTGGATGGGGTGATGCAGAACAGCCAGAGCACATTCCTCCAGCTGGTGACAGCGATGCATGGCCAGTTGGCAGCCTTCATCACATGAGTGACTTCATGCTGCAGTGTCTGAGAAAAGACCCACGCGTGGCTCGTTTTCTCCACACAAATGACTACTGGGTGGCCACCCTCTTAGATCCACGTTACCGGGACAGCCTTGAAAGCCTAATTAGACTGTTGAACCGGGCGCGTAAAATGCCGGAGTACCAAGAAGCACTGGTTAATTCACGCATGTACCCTTTTCCACTGCATAGCAGTGATGCATGTGCACTAGCAGGCACCTCAGTGCATCCTGGGCCCAGCGGAATCCGTTCAGAAGCCGCTAGCAGAAGCAGTACATCTGCTACTGACAGGTTCAGTATACCCAACCTGTTCCAACGGTTTCTGAACCCGCAAACAGTTCGGGCACCATGAGCACAGACAGTGCAACGCATTAGGAGGCAACGTTACCGTGACATGGTGGCACAATACCTCTTCACCCCTGTCAGTGGGCTTCAGGATGGATCTGCCCCCTTCAAGTTTTGGGTCTCCAAGTTGGATACATGGCCCGAGCTTAGCCAGTATGCCTTGGAGGTCCTGGCTTGTCCTGGTGCCAGTGTGATTTCTGAAAGCGTCTTTAGTGCAGCTGGCAATGTACTAACAGACCAACGTACCAGACTGTCCGCTGCAAATGTGGACCGGCTTACATTCCTAAAAATGAACCAGGCCTGGATTTCTGGTGACTTTTGCTGCCCTGGGCAACAGTACACAGGTTACATGCATTGTTTGTAGCAGTATGCATGCTCTGTCATGTGCCTATGTTGCACACAGCGTAATTTGTTATGCCCGTGCTCTGGCCTGTACTTGGTAGTACCTGGTTCTGTGACTGACTCTTTCACCTCATACTGTTTTCCATTGGCTCTAGTACAGCCAGCTAGTGCCCATTTCCGTGACTGCCACTTTCACAGCATGCCGTGCTTCTAGGCTCTAGTACCGCCAGCTAGTGCCCATTTCCGTGACTGCCACTTTCACAGCATGCCGTTTTTCTGGGCTCTAGTACCGCCAGCTAGTGCCCATTTCCGTGACTACCACTTTCACAGCATGCTGTGTTTCTGGGCAACAGTACCGCCAGCTGTACCTCGTTAGACCAAAGTGGAAAAAAGTGAAAAAAAAGGATGACAGATGCCAAACACCTATAGGCAGAAGCACAAGAGGCGGGATCCAGCCACGCCGGCTGTTTCGTGGCAGTGAAGTGCGGAGACAGGTGCCTCCCCCAAAGGGTAAACCGAGTTCCAGCATCGCCAGCTGGTTCTCGGGAGTGCCCAAGGGCACGGGTACCTCCTGCTCCAAACCGTGTTTCGACAACGCTCGCTCTAACCCTAACCCTTACCCTACTAACCATAAACTCTAACCCTACCCCAACTAATCCTAACCCAAAGAAAAAACACCGCTGTTAAGAAGATGGCGACCAGTTTTCCTGCTACAGTTTTCGCTCTGTGCATTTTTCTAGCAATTTTTTTTGCTCCTCTGCCTCTGCATACTCCTTCCCCATTATCCTGAGGTGTTTCCCCTCCATTTTATCCATTATATAGCACTGTAGTGGTCATTTTGTAATTCCGATTTTTTTCTCCCATTGACTTGCATTGATATCGGAAATCGGAAATTCCGATATCCGATATTTTTCCAATATCGGAAATTGGAATTCCGATACGATTTCAGGCAATATCGCTCATCCCTAGTATCTGCCTTTACATAAATTACCCCAATCCAGAATTCTCCCTGAAGACCATTCAATATGGGGAGAGTGGTGGCAGAGCCAGGGTTATCCCAACAAAACCTCATCTATACCCTCAGGGAGGATAAAAAATGATATATTCTCCTGATGGGAAGGAGACATAGACAAGGTGACCTGTACCGACACTGGTTCAGCCAGCAAGACCAAAGGCATGGTGTGGCGATTAGCAAAGGAGGATGACATAAAATTCCCCTCTGCTTCAGAATCTACACACAGCTTGACGGGTAGGGTGGTAGAACCGTGGGTAATTATCCCCTTGAGGAGCACTTTAGGGGCAAAAGTCATGGCATCCAGTGACCCTGTTCCTACGGTTACTGGGCGCGACCGTTTATTCAGCCGCTGTGGACATCGGTTGGCAAAATGTCCCTGCTGCTGGCAAATATAACAAATCGGGGATGGACGAGTGGCCCGAGATTTAGATCCCGCAGGAGCAACCTCCTGAATGTCGGGCGCCTCCAGAGGGGAGGCTAAGGTAGGAGCCAGCCGAACCCTCTGCCTACACTGGGCACGTTCCAGCCTCCGCTCGTGGAAACGGAGGTCGACGCCGGTGGAAATAGTGATAAGCTTCTCCAGTGTGGCAGGAATCTCCCTGGTAGCCAAGGCGTCTTTCACATGACCCGCTAGTCCTCTCCAGAACACGGGAATGAGGACTTTATCTGGCCACTCTAATTCCGAGGCCAGAGTCCAAAATTGGACAGCAAAATGGCTGACCAAAGCCGAACCCTGGGTACTTGCCAGCAGTTGGAGCGCCGTATCGTGGGTGACCTGAGGTCCTAGAAAAACCTTTTTCAGAGCATCCAAAAAACGAGGAGCGCTCTACACTACACAGTTGTCACGCTCTCACAGCGGCGTTGCCAACTCCAATGCTCTGCCCGACAGAAGAGCCATCACAAAGCCCACTTGTGCCCGATCCGTGGGGAAATGTGCAGCCAGAAGCTCGAGGTGTATAGAGCACTGACTCACGAATCCCCTACATTGCTTGCTGTCACCAGCAAACTTGTATGGAAGCGGAAGGTGGGACAATGTAGGGGCAGAGGTGGCAGAGGACAAACTGGCTGCAGCCACGCTAGCAGCCTGAACAGCGACTGCGGTAACATCCACAGAGCCGCCAACCTACCCTCCAGCTGCTGGATGTACAGCTGTAAACGCTGTTCATCCGCCATTTTACTAGCCAGACCCTGGCGCTAGTATTATGTTAGGGTCTGTGGAACGCACCTAATAAATAATGTAGAGAGGTGCGTTCGTAGCCCGAGGTCCACCGTGCAGGCAGAGCCTGCTGCTAGTAAGATGGCATAAGTAGAGAACTCTGTTATCCCGCAGAGTTGCTAAAATAAATGCCGTAGCGCTGTGGCAGATAGTGCAAACTCTGTTAATCTACAGAGCCGCTAGCGGGAATGCCGCAGCTCTATATGGCGATAAGTGTGAACTCACTTAACTTCAGTGAGCCGCAAAGTAAAACCCTGTTGCATCACAGAGCCGCTGAGAAACCCCACTGTGTCCAGGTACACAGTTGACTGCTAAGCGAACATAGGAAGTGGTCATGCGCTATCTATGGCGTCTGTACGCCAGGCCCTGAATACGGCAACCAAACTCCTCACCGGTTATGCTGTATTCTAAAGGCATCTAAGACATCGACCCTGACCAGCTAGCATACCAAGGTCCTCACCGATTAGGTCGGAATTGTAATGATGTATTTCAGCCGCCCTAACCACATACACGCATGACCATACTGGCGCAAAGCACATAAAGGTTTGATACTAGTGCACGGCCGTGCGGTCAGGACAACCTTTTATAGCAGCCACGAGTAGAAGACCTTCCAGAAAGGACCAATAGAAAGCTGCTTCAGATCACAAACAGCTACAGGACCTTCCTGGAGGACCAATAGGAGTCGTAGCTGTATCTGAGCATGTGACCCCTGATCTCCGATGGGAGATCTTGCCCTGGGCATGCTCAGAAGAAGAAACAGAGGACTTAGTCCCAAATCTACCTGCTCCAGCACTGGTTATAACTGAAGATCCAGGAGAGGCAGCAGCAAGTCTCTGCACTGTATTAGGCCGGGCAAGACGCTGGGACCGACGTCTCTGCTGAGCAGGTTCCACTGTGGCCAGAGACGGATGGGGGACTGCAGCGGGAATGGCTCGAGATTCCCCTTGTGCAGCATTGGGAACTCGAACCCTAACACTCACAGGCTCAGTCTGAATTACAGAAGAATATAATAAGAAAAAGGGGTACTGTTTCAGCAGATACCAGGTATATATAGTATAGTCAAAATATTCTGAATCTCAGTATATATTTCAGAAGGCAGACACTGATGCTCTCAGGCTCAGTATGTATTACATCATAATATAAAAAGCTGAAAAAGGGTACTGTTTCACCAGATACAAGGTATATGTAGTATAGTGAAAATATTATAAATCTCCGTATATATTTCAGGATGCAGAGTCTGACACTCACAGGCTCAGTCTGGAGTACACAAGAATATAATAATAAGAAAAAAGGGTAGTGTATCAGCAGATACCAGCTATATATAGTATAGTCAAAATATTCTAAATCTCAGTATATATTTCAGGAGTCAGGCACTGACGCTCTCTGGCTCAGTTTGTATTACACCATAATATAAAAAAGCTGAAAAAGGGTACTGCTTCACCAGATACCAGGTACTGTATATATAGAACAGTTAAAATATTATAAATCTACGTATATATTTCAGGAGGCAGAGTCTCACTCTCACAGGCTCAGTCTGGATTACACAAGAATAAAATAAGAAGAAA
Source organism: Oophaga sylvatica (assembly GCA_033576555.1). Taxonomy (NCBI): domain Eukaryota; kingdom Metazoa; phylum Chordata; class Amphibia; order Anura; family Dendrobatidae; genus Oophaga; species Oophaga sylvatica. The sequence goes on from JARQOD010000001.1 coordinate 535,115,071, forward strand.
AAGGGGTACTGTATCAGCAGATACCAGCTATATATAGAATAGTAAAAATATTCTAAATCTCAGTATATATTTCAGGAAGCAGACACTGACGCTTACAGGCTCACTATGGATTACACAATAATATAAAAAGATGAAAAAGGGGTACTGTATCATCAGATAACAGGTATATAAAGTATGGTGAAAATATTGTAAATCTCCGGATATATTTCAGCAGTCAGACAGTGATGTTCAAAGGCTCAGTATGGATGACACAAGAATATATATTAAGATCCGCAAGAAATAATCACACATGTGGGCCAAAGTTCCAGGTGTCATGATGCACTTAGAGTGGTGGGTGGAGGAGTACTTTATGGCAAAAAGGGTACTGTATCAGAAGCGAACAGCTGGATATAGTCTAGGGGTCATTGTAAATCTACGTATATATTTACGGAGTACCAGACTGACGCTCACAGGCTCAGTCTGGATTACACAAGAAAATAATAAGAAGAAAAAGGGGTACTGTATCAGCAGATACCAGCTATATATAGTACTAGCTGTAGTACCCGGCTTCGCCCGGGTTAATTAATAACTGCTGTTAGCTGTAACAAAATAGACTATGTTAACAAAAATTTATTCTGCACATAAAAATCACACACCAAAACGTGCGGGGGTTAAAATTTCCATTCAACACATAGCCTATGATGCTCCTGGGGTTGAGATGTGCGGGCATGCAAAATTTCATGCCCGTAAGTACAACGGTGCAGATTCCTATCCCGGGCCAAAATTATTTGCCGATTTGGAATGCGCGGGGTTAAAATTTCGACTCAAAACCTAGCTTATGACGCTCCCGGGGTCGAGACGTGCGGGTGTGCAAAATTTCATGCCCGTAAATGCAGATTCCTATGCCGGACATACACACAAGCATTCAGCTTTCTCCCCATTATGTAGATAGGGCCAAAATTGTTTGGCGATTTGGAACGTGCGGGGGTTAAAATTTCCATTCAACACATAGCCTATGATGCTCCTGGGGTTGAGATGTGCGGGCATGCAAAATTTCATGCCCGTAAGTACAACGGTGCAGATTCCTATCCCGGGCCAAAATTATTTGCCGATTTGGAATGCGCGGGGATAAAATTTCGACTCAAAACCTAGCCTATGACGCTCCCGGGGTCGAGACGTGCGGGTGTGCAAAATTTCATGCCCGTAAATGCAGATTCCTATGCCGGACGTACACACAAGCATTCAGCTTTCTCCCCATTATGTAGATAGGGCCAAAATTGTTTGGCGATTTGGAACGTGCGGGGGTTAAAATTTCCATTCAACACATAGCCTATGATGCTCCTGGGGTTGAGATGTGCGGGCATGCAAAATTTCATGCCCGTAAGTACAACGGTGCAGATTCCTATCCCGGGCCAAAATTATCTGCCGATTTGGAATGCGCGGGGTTAAAATTTCGACTCAAAACCTAGCCTATGACGCTCCCGGGGTCGAGACGTGCGGGTGTGCAAAATTTCATGCCCGTAAATGCAGATTCCTATGCCGGACATACACACAAGCATTCAGCTTTCTCCCCATTATGTAGATAGGGCCAAAATTGTTTGGCGATTTGGAACGCGCGGGGTTAAAATTTCGATTCAAAACATAGCCTAGGACGCTTTCGGGGTCGAGACGTGCGGGCGTGCAAAATTTCATGCCCGTAAGTGCGACGGTGCGGATTCCAATCCCGGACAAACATACCCACATACATACACACATACATACATTCAGCTTTATATATTAGATAGTCAAAATATTCTAAATCTCAGTATATATTTCAGGAGGCAGCCACTGACGCTCTCAGGCTCAGTATGTATTACACCATAATATAAAAAGCTGAAAAAGGGTGCTGTTTCAGCAGTTAAAAGGTATATATAGTACAGTGAAAATATTATAAATCTCCATATATATTTCAGGAGGCAGAGTCTGACGCTCACAGACTCAGTCTGGATTACACAAGAATATAATTGTCACGCTGTTCTGTCTGTACTTGGTTGTCCGCGTGACAATGCATGTCTTTGCTTTAACCCTTTGCTCCTTTCCCCCTAATTGACCTGGGATACTGTTGGCTGTATAGAGCCTGCTCAGTTCCCTGCTCAGCTGCGTAGCTGTTCATGCGGTGTTAGGTCTTTGCTTTGCTGCATGACCATCCACATGTGCAGTCCTTGGTTGCTGCTGTGGAAGCTGTCCGCAGGTTGTGAGGTCATTTGCAGCTGGTGCATGACTTTCCACGTGTGTCTGTTAGGGATTGAGTTCCCACTGCTGCATAAGGGGAATCTCGAGCCAGTCCCGCTGTGACCCCCCATTCATCTCCAGCCGCAGTGGAGCCTGCTCAGCAGAGACGTCAGTCCCAGCGTCTCGCTCAGTTTAACTCTGTGCAGAGGCTTGTTGTGGTCTTTCCTGGTTCCTCTATTATAACCAGTGCTGGAGAAGGCAGTTCGGGAACTAAGTCCCTGCTTTCTCCATCTGAGCATGCCCAGGGCAAGATCTCTAATTGGAGATCAGGGGTCACATGCTCGGTTACAGCAGCGACTCCCATTGGTCCGCTAGGAAGGTCCTGAAACTACATGTGTTCTGGAATGGTTTCGCATTGGTCCTTTTCTGGTAGGTCCTGCAGTTGCAACTATAAAAGGGTGGCATGGCTGGGCCGCCATGCGCTAGTATCAAATCTGTTACGTGCTTGCGCCTGTGTAGTCATGTATGCATGTGGTTAGGTCTGGCTAAAATAAGCCCCTAGAATACCGGCACTTCGGGTGAGGAGATTGTATGCACGTGTTCAGGGCTCGGCTAAAAACGTCATTAGAATACCGGCTACTCCGGTGAGGAGATTACTGCTTGGGTTCTGATTGCATGACCACAAACTGCAATCCGCTTAGCAGTCATCTGTGTTCCCTGTGAGTCTAACAGGACACAATCTTTGTTACAGTGGCTCTGTGATTTAACAGAGACCGCTTATTCCGCCATATAGTGCTACAGCGTTTACATCTGCGACTCTGCGGGATAACAGAGTTCGCTTATACTACCTATTTACGCCATCTTACTAGCAGCAGGCTCTGCCTGCACGGTGGACCCCAGGATGCAAACGCACCTCTCCTTAATATCTATGAGGTGCATTCCGCAGGCCCCCAACATAATACTAGCGTCAGGGTCTGGCTAGTAAAATGGCAGACGACCAGCGTCTACAGCAGTACATCCAGCAGCTGGAGGGTAGGTTGGCGGTCCTTGAGCGCACAACCTCAGCTGTGGATGTTGCCACAGTCGCTGTTCAGGCTGCTAGCGTAGCTGCAGCCAGTTTGTCCACTGCTACCTCTGCTCCGACATTATCCCACCTCCCACTTCCAGACAAGTTTACGGGTGACAGTAAACATTGTCGGGGATTCGTGAGTCAGTGCTCTATACAGCTTGAGCTTCTGGCAACACGTTTCCCCACAGAACTGGCACAAGTGGCTTTTATTGTGTCTCTTCTGTCGGGCAGAGCATTGGAGTGGGCAACGCCGCTGTGGGAGCACGACGATCGTGTGGTGCGGAGTGCTCCTCGGTTTTTGGAGGCTCTGAAAATGGTCTTTTTAGGACCTCAGGTCACGCACGATACGGCACTCCAACTGCTGGCAATGTCACAGGGCTTGTCCATGGTCAGCCAGTTCTCAGTCCAATTTTGGACTTTGGCCTCTGAATTTGAGTGGCCAGATAAAGTTCTTATTCCAGTGTTCTGGAGAGGACTGGCAGACCATGTAAAGGACGCTTTGGCTACCAGGGAGATTCCTGCCACACTGGAGAAGCACATTTCTATATCTACCCGCATCGACCTCCGTTTTCACGAGCGGAGGTTAGAGCTGACCCAGTGTAGGCAGAGGATTCGGCTGGCACCCAACTTTGCCAAACCTCTTGAATTTCCCGTTCGGGCGTCCGTCTCCCCAGAGACCGTGGAGACTACTCGAGTGGGATCTAAGTCTCGGACCACTCGAGTATCCGTGGTCTGTAGAGTGTGTCAGCAGCCAGGACATTATGCCAACCGTTGTCCTCAGCGAATGAGTAAATGGTCATGTTCCGTGACCATGGGTGCAGGGTCATTAGACGCGAGGGATTTTGCTCCGAAAGTGCTCCTTAAAGGGTTAATCTCTCTAGGTTCATCCACTCTTCCCGCCAAGTTTTGTGTGGACTCTGGGGCAGAGGGGAATATATCCATTTTTGTTCTTCCTGAATTAATGGATGAGGTTTTGTTGGGATTACCCTGGCTTCGCCATCACTCTCCCCATATTGAGTGGTCCTCTGGGAGAATACTGGGTTGGGGTGATCATTGCAGAGACAGATGTCTCAGAGAGGACGTTCAGGTTTCCACCACGGAGATACCCATAGACCTTGCTTCTCTCCCTAAGGTTTATCGGTCATACGCGGACGTATTCTCCAAAAAGGCAGCGGAGACTCTTCCGCCTCATCGACCATATGACTGTCCTATAGACCTGTTGCCTGGAACGGAGCCCCCTCGGGGAAGAGTGTATCCTCTCTCTCTTCCTGAGAAGGAGGCCATGTCACAATACATCCAGGAAAATCTGGCAAGAGGGTTTATTAGGAAATCAGTGTCACTAGCAGGGGCAGGATTTTTCTTTGTGCAGAAGAAGAATGGAGAATTACAACCGTGTATAGACTATAGGGGTCTTAACGCCATTACCGTTAAGAACAAATATTCTTTGTCCATAATATCTGAGCTCTTTGATAGGCTCCGGGAAGCAAGGGTATTTACTAAGCTGGATCTTCGTGGTGCCTATAACCTGATCTGCATCCGTGAGGGGGACGAATGGAAGACGGTGTTCAATACCAGAGATGGACATTACGAATATCTTGTGATGCCCTTCGGGCTCTGTAATGCTCCAGTCGTCTTCTAAGATTTCATAAATGACATCTTCCGGGACATGCTTGCCACCTCTATGGTAGTCTATCTGGATGACATTCTCATCTTTTCTCCAGATATGGACACCCACCGGAGAGATGTTTGCAAGGTCTTCGACCTCTTGCGGGCAGATTCCTTATATGCGAAGTTGAAGACGTGTGTGTTTGAGCAGGAGTCTCTGCCATTCCTCGGCTATATCATCCCCACTCAGGGATTGGCTATGGATCTGCCAAACTACAGGTTGTAATGGATTGACAAGAACCCCACTCTCTTAAAGCGGTGCAGCATTTTATGGGGTTCATTAATTACTATCGCCAATTAATTCCCCACTTCTCTACTTTGGTTGCTCCCTTGGTAGCCCTCATCAAGAAGGGAGCCAATCCCAAATTGTGGTCAGAGGAGGACTCCAAGGCCTTTACTTCAATCAAGTCCCATTTTGCTAGCGCTCCTATCTTACATCGTCCCGAGGTTGATAAGTCTTTTATATTGGAGGTAGATGCCTCGTCCGTTGGTGCTGGAGCAGTCCTTTTTCAAAAGGATGCTCCAGGTCGTAAACATCCTTGCTTCTTCTCCAAGACCTTCACACCAGCGGAGAGGAATTATTCCATTGAGGATAGGGAGTTGCTAGCCATGAAGTTGGCCTTTTCCGAGTGGAGACAACTCCTGGAGGGGGCTCGCTTTCCCTTTCAAGTGTTCACTGACCACAAAAATTTTGTCTATTTACAGACCGCCCAGCGGCTAAATTCCCGTCAGGCCAGATGGTCCCTGTTCTTCTCCTGGTTCCATTTCACCCTCCGTTTTCTCTCCGGGGAGAAGAATATTCGTGCCGATGCTCTGTCTCGCTCCGTGATGTCCTCTGAGGAGGTGGAGAAGGAGCCTCGGCTGATTGTCCCCACAGAGAGCCTAAGAACTGTGGCCCCGGTTTCGCTCGAGTCTGTGCCTCTGGGCAAGACTTTTGTGCCCATCAATTTGCGACCGGAGGTACTCTCTTGGGCACACTCATCCAGGGTGGGTGGACATTTTAGGGTAAAGAGGACATCTGAGTTGCTGGCGAGGTCATACTGGTGGCCACATATGGTCCATGACGTCAGGGAATACGTTCAGGCGTGCGTCTCCTGCGCCAAGAATACGTCCCCTCGACAATGGCCAGCTGGGTTACTTTTCACTTTACTGGTGGCAGACAGGCCCTGGGAGATGGTTGGGATGGATTTGGTGGTGGGCTTACCCAAGTCTCGGGGCTGCACCATCATCTGGGTGATAACCGACCACTTCTCCAAAATGGTGCACTTGGTGCCGTTACCACGGTTACCGTCTGCACGGGCCTTGGCAGCATTATTCATTAGGCATATTTTCCGACTACATGGTATGCCAGACAAAATTGTCAGTGATTGAGGTCTCCAGTTTGCGTCTGTGCAGAGGCTTGTTGTGGTCTTTCCTGGTTCCTCTATTATAACTAGTGCTGGAGAAGGCAGTTTGGGAACTAAGTCCCTGCTTTCTCCATCTGAGCATGCCCAGGGCAAGATCTCCCATAGGAGATCAGGGGTCACATGCTCAGTTACAGCAGCGACTCCTATTCGTCCGCCAGGAAGATCCTGAAACTACATGTGTTCTGGAATGGTTTCTCATTGGTCCTTTTCTGGTAAGTCCTGCAGTTGCTACTATAAAAGGGTGGCATGGCTGGGCCACCATGCGCTAGTATCAAATCTGTTATGTGCTTGCGCCAGTGTGGTCATGTATGCATGTGGTTAGGTGTGGCTGAAATAAGCCCCTAGAATACCGGCACCTCCGGTGAGGAGATTGTATGCACGTGTTCAGGGCTCGGCTGAAAACGCCATTAGAATACCTTCTACTCCAGTGAGGAGATTACTGCTTGGGTTCTGATTGCATGACCACAGACTGTAATCCGCTTAGCAGTCATCTGTGTTCCCTGTGAGTCTAACAGGACACAGTCTTTGTTACAGCGGCTCTGTGAGTTAACAGAGACCGCTTTTTCCGCCATATAGTGCTACGGTGTTTACATCTGCGACCTTGGGATAACAGAGTTCGCTTATACTACCTATTTACGCCATCTTACTAGCAGCAGGCTCTGCCTGCCCGGTGGACCCCGGGCTACGAACGCACCTCTCCTTAATACTATTAGGTGCGTTCCGCAGGGCCCTAACAGTGTCTGGGCGTGCAGCCGCTGCCAGGTGCCCTGAGCCTCAGTTCCTTCACTGATTGTGTGTAATAGTTTCTGATTCTGCTAAGGTCATGCGTGGCCACACCTCCCCTGCTTTCATCAGGGTTAGTGTGTGTACTTGAAATGCTGTCCCCAGCCAATTGCTGAGAGGCAGCTCCTATATAAAGGCTCCCTGCCCTATGGGCGGGGCCTTAGCTACTCACAAAGCTTCTGAATCTTGCCATGTGTGAACTGTTTCTTGCACCTCTCCAGTCTATGTTTTGGTACCAAAGTCCTTACCTTGATTCCTGTTAGGTCCTGTTCCTTCACCTGTCCTGGAGACGGTATATCCAGGCTTGAATCCTTGATCCTGTACCTGTCCTGTACCTGACTCTGTCTGAACTTTGTCTGCTGAGTTATGTTCCTGGAAGTCCTTCTGTGTCCTGAACCCTGTGCCCAGTGACTGTGACTCTTTGCTAACTGACTTTCTGTGATATAACCTGGGTTCATCTTGGAAGTAGGAGTGCGGTGTGTCTGCTGAGTTTCTGCTACTCTGTGCTCAGCTTGTTATTCGGTGCTATCCCCAGCCGGCTCCTGTTCAACCCGGTGGGGCTTGCACCAGACCGCTTGGGTTCCTTTTTAGGTCACTGCCAGATGTCCGGAGGCTGATGACCGTGGCCTCTTGCCCAGAGCCTGATGACCACGGCCTGATTTCCGATGTCTGAGGACCACTTCCAGATGTCCGGATCCTATCTTTCCCTGCCTAATGCCCGGGGCATGCCGATCGTTGCCAGATGTCCTGAGCCTGATACTGCGGCCTCATGTCCAGAGCCTGATGTCAGCAGGCCAATGTCCAGAACCTGTCGATCGTTGCCAGATGTCCGGAGTCCGATGCCAGTGTTCTGATGTTCTACCTGAGATCCGAGTCCTGATGTCCTTATGTCCTACCTGATGTCCGGCTTGTGCCCTGATGTCCAGTCCGTGTTCCTGAGATCCAGTCCGTGTTCCTGTGTCCGTGTTCCTGATGTCCAGTCCTTGTTCCTGTGTCCGTGTTCCTGATGTCCAGTCCGTGTTCCTGATGTCCGGTCCGTGTTCCTGATGTCCAGTCCATGTTCCTGATTTCGTGTTCCTGATGTCAGGTCCGTGTTCCTGATGTCCGGTCCGTGTTCCTGATTCCATGTTCCTGAAGTCCGGTCTGTGTTCCTGATTCCATGTTCCTGAGTCCGTATTCCTGATGTCCGGTCCTTGTTCCTGAGATCCAGTCCGTGTTCCTGTGTCCGTGTTCCTGATGTCCAGTCCGTGTTCCTGATTCCATGTTCCTGAAGTCCGGTCCCCGTTCCTGATTCCATGTTCCTGAGTCCGTGTTCCTGATGTCCGGTCCTTCTTCCTGAGATCCAGTCCGTGTTCCTGAAGTCCAGTCCGTGTTCCTGATGTCCGGTCCTTGTTCCTGATTCCATGTTTCTGTGTACATGTTCCTGTGGTCCAGTTCGTATTCCTGAATTCATGATCCTGATGTCCTCGTGTGTCCTGTCTACGTCCTGATGACCTCATGTACCCTGATGTTTTGCCTGCGTCCTGATGACCTCGTGTACCCTGTCATGCCTGTGTCCTGATGTCCCACCTATGTGTGCCGCGGTGATTCGTTGGGGCTTTAGGGTCCTCTGGGTGGTACCCTTCTGGGAGGTGTGGAATTGGAAGCCTGGCATAGTCATGTTTGATTTATGTACTGTGTGTATTTACTTTATTACTTTAGTAAACTTTACTTCCTCTATACCTGAAATTGTGCGGTGTATTCAAGTTCTACGTGTTTCTTCCTTGTCCACATGCTCAGCTGCCACAGAAGCCCGATCTCTACCCTTCCTTAGTTCGGGTAGGCCCGGGTCCCCCTCTGCAGTATGGAGGGTCCATATTGCGTCCCCGGGGGACGCCCGCCCCATGCTGTGGTGGTCGGTCAGCGTGGGGGCGATTATGGGCAGGGCCGCTTCTCGGCGGCTGCAGCCAAAAGTGACAGAAGCTAAGGCCTTGGACTCAGCTGAGAATGTATGAACAGTAGGACTTTTTCCGAGCCCCGCTTGGCCGGCGGATGAGATGGCTCAGATCCCAGCTGGTAGTGGACTAGATTGCTAAACCCTGCGCTTGGTTAGCGGTTTGGATTTCTGGAGCAATGAACTCTGCTGCATGTGAACTGGTCATTACCGCCTATCCCAAGAAAAGTTTCTGTGTATTTTTTGGGGGGGACTTCAGAAGAGGGGCTTTAGGAGGGGAAAATGTCACGCTGTTCTGTCTGTACTTGGTTGTCGGCGTGACAATGCATGTCTTTGCTTTAACCCTTTGCTCCTTTCCCCCTAATTGAGCTGGGATACTGTTGGCTGTTACCTGTATAGAGCCTGCTCAGTTCCCTGCTCTGCTGCGTAGCTGTTCATGTGGTGTTAGGTCTTTGTGTTATGTTTCGGTAACTGAGGAGTGCAGGTAAAAAAGGCAATACACCAGAGCAGTTGGAATCTATGAGATTGCAGTACCCTGACTAACCACCACAACTAGAGGCAGCCGTGGAGCGTTCCTACGTTGGTCCTAGACGCCTCGTCACAGCCTGAGAAACTAACTACACCTAAAGATAGAAATAGGGAAGCTATCTGCCCCGGAGCAGATCCCCAAAGAACATAGAAAGCTGTTGTGAATGGGTTTGAGATGAGTTCTGAGCAGAGGCTCCCTCTGGTGGTTACAAGCGGTACTAGTGAGGATTGGGAATCAGGTGTTACTGATTGGTCTTATTTAAGGGAATCATTTTCCCATCAGGGTTGCCGGTGATCAATTGTTCTGGTCTGAATCCTTCTTTCCAGTTTCCCTTGTAGCCTGCTGTGTCGTGTCTGCATCTCCTGCTATCAGATAAGACAATTTCTTATTTTGTGTTTTTGCTATATTTTTGCATTTTGTCCTGCACTTCTGTGGGGGCCTTCAGGGTCCCCTCCGGGGGCTTTTGCCCTCTCAGTTTAGTTCAGCCACTGTGTTTTGTACTTTTGCTTTTTGCAGTTTTTTCAGTGGCTGCTGTTTTTGTTACACCAGAGAACTAATTTAGGTGGTAGAGGTCGTGTGATCTCAGGTGATTTTGAAATTAGTAGAGTTGGTGTTTTTTCAGTGTTTTCTGGGATTGCAGTAAGTACCCTTCCTATCCTTTTCTATTTAGGTAGTTTGGGCCCCAACGTTTGCTCATACTATTTTCTTTCTGTGTCAGTATTTCCTCTTGTCTAACCGCCATTACATGTTTGGGGGCTTTCTATTATCTTTGGGGTTCTGCTCCGGGGCAGATAGCTTTCCTATTTCTATCTTTAGGTGTAGTTAGTTTCTCAGGCTGTGACGAGGCGTCTAGGACCAACGTAGGAACGCTCCACGGCTGCCTCTAGTTGTGGTGGTTAGTCAGGTACTGCAATCCCATAGATTCCAACTGCTCTGGTGTATTTCCTTTTTTACCTGCACTCCTCAGCTACCGAAACATAACAGTATCACCGGCCAAAAAAAATTGTATGGTACTCACAGAAGGGAAAAAAATTTTGAAGGAAGAAAAGTTGTCAGAGATATTTTTCTGTTTGTTGCATTTTTTTTTTTTTCCTCTGTATCTCTGGGTGCTGGGGAGGATCTTTTCTCCCAATGGAGTTTGCACAGTTGTCTGGCCGTGTGGATCAGCTTGCCACTGAGGTTCAGAGTATTGCTGCATATCTTGCTAGGTTGCCTGTTGTGGAACCCTAGGATCCCCATGCCAGATTTGTTTTTAGGGGATCGAGCTAAGTTTCAGAATTTCAAAAATAACTGTAAATTGTTTTTTGCCTTAAAATCGAAGTCCTCAGTAAACGCAGCGCAGCAGGTTCAAATTGTCATCTCTCTCCTGCGCGGCGATCCTCAGGATTGGGCTTTTTCCCTGACACCTGGGGATCCTGTTTTGAGTGATGTTGATGCATTTTTTCAGGCTTTGGGGTTATTGTACGATGAGCCTAATGTCACTGATCAAGCTGAAAAAGCCTTGTTGGCATTAAATCAGGGGCTTGATGACGCTGAGTTATACTGTCAGAGATTCCGTAGGTGGGCAGTCCTGACCAAATGGAATGACGACGCTTTGGCGGCCCTTTTCCGGAAGGGTCTGTCAGATAATGTAAAGGATGTTATGGTGGGATTCCCTGTCCCCTCTGGTCTCAATGATTCTATGTCATTAGCGATTCAAATTGACAGACGTTTGCGTGAGCGAAGAAGTATGCGTGGAGTGGTGTTGCCTTGTGAGCCAGCTGCTGAGCCCATGCAGTGTGATGGAGTGGTGTCTGGGGCACAGCGTCATGAGTTTCGAAAGCGCAATGGGTTATGTTTCTACTGTGGTGATGCCTCTCATGCTATTTCAGTCTGCCCTAAGCGGGGAAGACGTTTTGCACGCTCAGTTGTCTTGGGTAGTGTTCAGACTAAGTTTTTATTAACTGTCACTCTGATATGCTCTCTGTCCTCATTTTCTGCTCAGGCTTTCGTTGATTCTGGAGCAGCTATTAACCTGATGGATTATGATTTTGCTAAACGTTGTGGATTTCCCTTGATACCCCTACAGAAGTCTATTCCCCTACTGGGGATCGATTCTACCCCTTTGGCTGAGAATAAACCCCAGTTTTCTACTCAGGTGATAATGAGGGTTGAACCTGATCACCAGGAGTGCTGCAAATTTTTGGTTCTATATAATCTGCATGACATTATCGTGCTGGGTTTCCCTTGGTTACAGTCTCATAATCCTGTTTTGGATTGGAAATCTGTGTCTGTAACCAGTTGGGGCTGCCAATGTGTTAATACCAACACTCCTGTTTTTTCTGCCTCCCCCCAGGCTGAGGATGTTCCTGACTTTTTGTTTGATTTTTCTGATGTGTTTAGCGAAAGTAAATCTGCATCCTTACCTCCCCATAGGAGCTATGACTGCGCTATTGAATTAGTGCCAGGTAGTAAATTCCCTAAGGGTCGCCTTTTTAACTTGTCTGTACCTGAACATGACGCTATGCGGTCTTATATCAAGGAATCATTGGAGAAGGGTCATATCAGACCATCCTCTTCACCCTTAGGTGCCGGTTTTTTCTTTGTGGCCAAAAAAGATGGTTCATTAAGGCCGTGTATTGATTATCGTCTCTTGAACAATATTACTGTGAAATATCAATACCCGTTACCCTTGATTTCTGACCTGTTTTCCAGGGTGAAAAACGCTACTTGGTTTACCAAGCTTGACCTCAGGGGGGCGTATAACCTTATTCGCATTAAGCACGGGGATGAATGGAAGACGGCATTTAACACCCTGAAGGGCATTTTGAGTACCTTGTGATGCCCTTTGGGCTCACTAATGCTCCTTCCGTCTTCCAGTCCTTCATGAATGACATTTTCAGGGATTTTGTGGACAAGTTTCTGATTGTTTATTTGGATGATATCTTGATTTTTTCTAATGACTGGGACTCTCATGTGAAACATGTTCGAACTGTATTCCAGATTTTGAGAGAGAATGCTCTGTATGTGAAGGGATCAAAGTGTCTTTTTGGCGTACAGAAGATCTCATTTCTGGGATTCATTTTGTCCCCATCTGTTATTGAAATGGACCCGGTCAAGGTTCAGGCCATCTGTGATTGGGTCCAACCTACTTCATTAAAGGCTCTTCAGAGATTTTTGGGTTTTGCCAATTTTTATCGTAAATTTATTGGTAATTTCTCTGTTATTGTTAAACCATTGACTGATTTGACCAGAAAGGGTTCTGATGTGGTGAATTGGCCTCCTGAGGCAGTCTCTGCGTTTCAGGAACTTAAGCAGAGATTCACTTCTGCTCCTGTTCTACGGCAGCCTGATGTTTCTCTGCCATTTCAGGTGGAGGTTGATGCCTCTGAAATTGGGGCAGGTGCCGTTTTGTCCCAAAAAGATCCAGAGACCTCTAAAAGTAACCCTTGTGCCTTTTTCTCTCGAAAATTTTCTCCTACTGAACGTAATTATGACGTGGGTAATCGGGAGTTATTGGCCATGAAGTGGGCTTTTGAAGAGTGGAGACATTGGCTGGAGGGAGCCAAACATCAGGTGGTGGTCCTTACGGACCATAAGAATCTGGTCTATCTGGAATCTGCCAAGCGACTCAATCCTAGACAGGCCAGGTGGGCCTTGTTTTTCACACGTTTTAATTTTGTGGTTTCCTTTCTTCCTGGCACTAAGAATGTTAAGGCGGATGCCCTCTCGAGGAGTTTCCTTGCGGACTCTCCTGAGCTATCTGATCCCTCTGTTATTTTGAAGGAGGGTGTAGTTCTTTCCGCCATCTCGCCCAATTTGAGACTTGCTCTGGAGGGGTGTCAGGAGGATAGGCCCGAGCGCTGCCCTGTTGGAAAATTGTTTGTCCCGGACCAATGGAAAAAGAGTGTGATGTCTGAGATTCATTGTTCCGCATTGGCTGGGCATCCCGGAATTTTTGGTACCAGAGACTTGGTTAGTCGGTCCTTTTGGTGGCCTACCTTGTCTCGCGATGTCAGGGAATTTGTGCAGTCCTGCGGGACTTGCTCTCGCTCCAAGCCTTGCTCTCGCTCTAGTGGTTTGTTGATGCCATTGCCTGTGCCCAAGAGACCATGGACCCATATCTCTATGGATTTCATTTCCGATCTTCCTGTTTCTCATAGAATGACCACCATCTGGGTAATTTGTGATAGGTTTTCCAAAATGATACATCTTGTGCCATTACCTAAGTTGCCTTCCTCCTCTGAATTGGTGCCGTTGTTCCTTCAGCACGTGGTTCGTTTACACGGCATTCCTGAGAACATTGTGTCTGACAGAGGAGTCCAGTTTGTTTCCAGATTTTGGAGGACTTTTTGTTCTAAACTGGGTGTTCAATTGTCTTTCTCCTCGGCATTTCATCCTCAGACCAATGGTCAAACTGAGAGAACAAACCAGACATTGGAGACTTATCTAAGATGCTTTGTGTCTGCTGATCAGGATGACTGGGTCTCTTTTTTGCCTTTGGCTGAGTTTGCTCTTAATAATAGGGCTAGCTCTGCCACTTTGATGTCTCCGTTTTTCTGTAATTCTGGGTTTCACCCTCGATTTTCTTCAGGACAGACGGAGGCTTCTGTCTGTCCAGGTGTTGACTCTGTTGTTGAGCGTATGCAGCAGATTTGGGACCAGGTAGTGGAGAGGTTGTCCCTCTCTCAGGAGAAGGCCCAGCGGTTTGCTAACCGGCATAGGACTGATGGTCCTCGGTTTAAAGTGGGGGACTTGGTCTGGTTGTCCTCAAAGAATATTCCTATGAGAGTAGCATCTCCTAAATTTAAGCCTAGGTTCATTGGACCTTATAAGATCATGGAGATTATTAATCCTGTTTCTTTTCGTTTGCTTCTTCCAGGGACATTTAAGATCCATAACGTGTTCCACAAGTCCTTGTTGAAGAGGTTTGTTGAGCCAGTGGTTCCTGCTGCTGTGCCTCCTGACCCTGTTTTGGTTGAGGGCAATCTGGAGTATGTGGTTGAGAAAATATTGGATTCTCGTTTTTCTAGACGAAGACTCCAGTATTTGGTTAAATGGAGAGGTTATGGTCAGGAAGATAATTCTTGGGTGTTTGCTTCGGACATCCATGCTAGGAGACTTATCCGTGCGTATCATAGAACTCATCCTGACCGACCTGGTTGCTCAAATGAGGGTTCGGTGACCCCTCCTCAAGGGGGGGGTACTGTTGTGAATGGGTTTGAGATGAGTTCTGAGCAGAGGCTCCCTCTGGTGGTTACAAGCGGTACTAGTGAGGATTGGGAATCAGGTGTTACTGATTGGTCTTATTTAAGGGAATCATTTTCCCATCAGGGTTGCCGGTGATCAATTGTTCTGGTCTGAATCCTTCTTTCCAGTTTCCCTTGTAGCCTGCTGTGTCGTGTCTGCATCTCCTGCTATCAGATAAGACAATTTCTTATTTTGTGTTTTTGCTATATTTTTGCATTTTGTCCTGCACTTCTGTGGGGGCCTTCAGGGTCCCCTCCGGGGGCTTTTGCCCTCTCAGTTTAGTTCAGCCACTGTGTTTTGTACTTTTGCTTTTTGCAGTTTTTTCAGTGGCTGCTGTTTTTGTTACACCAGAGAACTAATTTAGGTGGTAGAGGTCGTGTGATCTCAGGTGATTTTGAAATTAGTAGAGTTGGTGTTTTTTCAGTGTTTTCTGGGATTGCAGTAAGTACCCTTCCTATCCTTTTCTATTTAGATAGTTTGGGCCCCAGCGTTTGCTCATACTATTTTCTTTCTGTGTCAGTATTTCCTCTTGTCTAACCGCCATTACATGTTTGGGGGCTTTCTATTATCTTTGGGGTTCTGCTCCGGGGCAGATAGCTTTCCTATTTATATCTTTAGGTGTAGTTAGTTTCTCAGGCTGTGACGAGGCGTCTAGGACCAACGTAGGAACGCTCCACGGCTGCCTCTAGTTGTGGTGGTTAGTCAGGGTACTGCAATCCCATAGATTCCAACTGCTCTGGTGTATTTCCTTTTTTACCTGCACTCCTCAGCTACCGAAACATAACAGAAAGCCCCCAAACATGTAATGGCTGTTAGACAAGAAGAAATACTGACACAGACAGAAAATAGTATGAGCAAACGTTGGGGCCCAAACTAACTAAATAGAAAAGGATAGGAAGGGTACTTACTGCAATCCCAAAAAACCCTGCAAAGCACCAACTCTACTAATTTCAAAAACACCTGAGATCACACGACCTCTACCACCTAAATTAGTTCTCTGGTGTAACAAAATCAAAACAGCAGCCACTGAAGAAACTGGAAAAAGCAAAAGTACAAACATCAGTGGCTGAACTAAACTGAGAGGGCAAAAGCCCCCGGAGGGGACCCTGAAGGCCCCCACAGAAGTGCAGGACAAAATGCAAAAATAAAGCACAAAAACAAAAAGAAGAAAATGTCTTATCTGTTAGCAGGAGATGCAGACACGACACAGCAGGCTACAAGGGAAACAGGAATCATGGAGTGAGACCAGAACAATTGATCACCGGCAACCCTGATAGGAAGGCGACTCCCTTATATAAGACCAGTCAGTAACACCTGATTCCCACTCCTCACAATCTTCACTGGACAGTCCAGTACCGCTTGTAACCACCAGAGGGAGCCTCTGCTCAGAACTCATTTCAAGTCCATTCACAACAGTACCCCCCCCTTGAGGAGGGTCACCGAACCCTCACTTGAGCAACCAGGTCGGTCAGGATGAGTTCTATGATACGCACGGATGAGTCTCCTAGCATGGATGTCCGAAGCAAACACCCAAGAATTGTCTTCCTGACCATAACCTCTCCACTTAACCAAATACTGGAGTTACCGTCTAGAAAAACGAGAATTCAATATTTTCTCAACCACATACTCCAGATTGCCCTCAACCAAAACAGGGTCAGGAGGCACAGTAGTAGGAACCACTGGCTCAACAAACCTCTTTAACAAGGACTTGTGGAACACGTTATGGATCTTAAATGTCCCTGGAAGAAGCAAACGAAAAGAAACAGGATTAAGAATCTCCATGATCTTATAAGGTCCAATGAACCTAGGCTTAAATTTAGGAGATGCCACTCTCATAGGAATATTTTTTGAGGACAACCAGACCAAGTCCCCCACTTTAAACCGAGGACCATCAATCCTATGCCGGTTAGCAAACCGCTGGGCCCTCTCCTGAGAGAGGGACAACCTCTCCACTACCTGGTCCCAAATCTGTTGCATACGCTCCACAACAGAGTCAACACCTGGACAGACAGAAGCCTCCGTCTGTCCTGAAGAAAATCGAGGGTGAAACCCAGAATTACAGAAAAATGGAGACATCAAAGTGGCAGAGCTAGCCCTATTATTAAGAGCAAACTCAGCCAAAGGCAAAAAAGAGACCCAGTCATCTTGATCAGCAGACACAAAGCATCTTAGATAAGTCTCCAATGTCTGGTTTGTTCTCTCAGTTTGACCATTGGTCTGAGGATGAAACGCAGAGGAAAAAGACAATTGAACACCAAGTTTAGAACAAAAGGTCCTCCAAAATCTTGAAACAAACTGGACTCCTCTGTCAGACACAATGTTCTCAGGAATGCCGTGTAAATGAACCACGTGCTGAAGGAACAAAGGCACCAATTCAGAGGAGGAAGGCAACTTAGGTAATGGCACAAGATGTATCATCTTGGAAAACCTATCACAAATCACCCAGATGACGGTCATTCTCTGAGAAACAGGGAGGTCGGAAATGAAATCCATAGAGATATGGGTCCATGGTCTCTTGGGCACAGGCAATGGCATCAACAAACCACTAGAGCGAGAGCAAGGCTTGGAGCGAGAGCAAGTCCCGCAGGACTGCACAAATTCCCTGACATCACGAGACAAGGTAGGCCACCAAAAGGACCGACTAACCAAGTCTCTGGTACCAAAAATTCCGGGATGACCGGCCAGCGCGGAACAATGAATCTCAGACATCACACTCTTTTTCTACTGGTCCGGGACAAACAATTTCCCAACAGGGCAGCGCTCGGGCTTATCCTCCTGACACCCCTCCAGAGCCAGTCTCAAATTGGGCGAGATGGCGGAAAGAACTATACCCTCTTTCAAAATAACAGAAGGATCAGATAACTCAGGAGAGTCCGCCAGGAAACTCCTCGAGAGGGCATCCGCCTTAACATTCTTAGTGCCAGGAAGAAATGAAACCACAAAATTAAAACGTGTGAAAAACAAGGCCCACCTGGCCTGTCTAGGATTAAGTCGCTTGGCAGATTCCAGATAAACCAGATTCTTATGGTCCGTAAGGACCACCACCTGATGTTTGGCTCCCTCCAGCCAATGTCTCCACTCTTCAAAAGCCCACTTCATGGCCAATAACTCCCGATTACCCACGTCATAATTACGTTCAGTAGGAGAAAATTTTCGAGAGAAAAAGGCACAAGGGTTACTTTTAGAGGTCTCTGGATCTCTTTGGGACAAAACGGCACCTGCCCCAATTTCAGAGGCATCAACCTCCACCTGAAATGGTAGAGAAACATCAGGCTGCCGTAGAACAGGAGAAGAAGTGAATCTCTGCTTAAGTTCCTGAAATGCAGAGACTGCCTCAGGAGGCCAATTCACCACATCAGAACCCTTTTTGGTCAAATCAGTTAAAGGTTTAACAATAACCGAGAAATTACCAATAAATTTACGATAAAAATTGGCAAAACCCAAAAATCTTTGAAGTGCCTTTAATGAAGTAGGTTGGACCCAATCACAGATGGCCTGAACCTTGACCGGGTCCATTTCAATAACAGATGGGGACAAAATGAATCCCAAAAATGAGATCCTCTGTACGCCAAAAAGACACTTTGATCCCTTCACATACAGAGCATTCTCTCTCAAAATCTGGAATACAGTTCGAACATGTTTCACATGAGAGTCCCAGTCATTGGAAAAAATCAAGATATCATCCAAATAAACAATCAGAAATTTATCCACAAAATCCCTGAAAATGTCATTCATGAAGGACTGGAAGACAGAAGGAGCATTAGTGAGCCCAAAGGGCATCACAAGGTACTCAAAATGCCCCTCAGGGGTATTAAATGCCGTCTTCCATTCATCCCCGTGCTTAATGCGAATAAGGTTATATGCCCCCCTGAGGTCAAGCTTGGTAAACCAAGTAGCATTTTTCACCCTGGAAAACAGGTCAGAAATCAAGGGTAACGGATATTGATATTTCACAGTAATATTGTTCAAAATACGATAATCAATACACGGCCTTAATGAACCATCCTTTTTAGCCACAAAGAAAAAACCGGCACCTAAGGGTGAAGAGGATGGTCTGATATGACCCTTCTCCAATGACTCCTTGATATAAGACCGCATAGCGTCATGTTCAGGTACAGACAAGTTAAAAAGGCGACCTTTATGGAATTTACTACCAGGCACTAATTCAATAGCGCAGTCATAGCTCCTATGGGGAGGCAAGGATGCAGATTTACTTTCGCTAAACACATCAGAAAAATCAATCAAAAAGTCAGGAACATCCTGAGCCTGGGGGAGGCAGAAAAAACAGGAGTGTTGGTATTAACACATTGGCAGCCCCAACTGGTTACAGACACAGTTTTCCAATCCAAAACAGGATTATGAGACTGCAACCAAGGGAAACCCAGTACGATAATATCATGCAGATTATACAGAACCAAAAATTTGCAGCACTCCTGATGATCAGGTTCAACCCTCATTATCACCTGAGTAGAGAACTGAGGTTTATTCTCAGCCAAAGGGGTAGAATCGATCCCCAGTAGGGGAATAGACTTCTGTAGGGGTATCAAGGGAAACCCACAACGTTTAGCAAAATCATAATCCATCAGGTTAATAGCTGCTCCAGAATCAACGAAAGCCTGAGCAGAAAATGAGGACAGAGAGCATATCAGAGTGACAGTTAATAAAAACTTAGTCTGAACACTACCCAAGACAACTGAGCGTGCAAAACGTCTTCCCCGCTTAGGGCAGACTGAAATATCATGAGAGGCATTACCACAGTAGAAACATAACCCATTGCGCTTTCGAAACTCATGACGCTGTGCCCCAGACACCACTCTATCACACTGCATGGATTCAGAAGCAGGTTCACAAGGCAACACCATTCCACGCATACTTCTCCGCTCACGCAAACGTCTGTCAACTTGAATCGCTAATGACATAAAATCATTGGGACCAGAGGGGACAGGGAATCCCACCATAACATCCTTTACATTATCTGACAGACCCTTCCGAAAAAGGGCCGCCAAAGCGTCGTCATTCCACTTGGTCAGGACTGCCCACCTACGGAATCTCTGACAGTATAACTCAGCGTCATCAAGCCCCTGATTTAATGCCAACAAGGCTTTTTCAGCTTTATCAGTGACATTAGGCTCATCGTACAATAACCCCAAAGCCTGAAAAAATGCATCAACATCACTCAAAACAGGATCCCCAGGTGTCAGGGAAAAAGCCCAATCCTGAGGATCGCCGCGCAGGAGAGAGATGACAATTTGAACCTGCTGCGCTGCGTTCCCTGAGGACTTAGATTTTAAGGCAAAAAACAATTTACAATTATTTTTGAAATTCTGAAACTTAGCTCGATCCCCCAAAAACAAATCTGGCATGGGAATCCTAGGTTCCACAACAGGCAACCTAGCAAGATATGCAGCAATACTCTGAACCTCAGTGGCAAGCTGATCCACACGGCCAGACAACTGTGCAAACTCCATTGAGAGAAAAAATCCTCCCCAGCACCCAGAGATACAGAGGGAAAAAAAAAAAATGCAACAAACAGAAAAATATCTCTGACAACTCTGACAACCGTTTTTTTCTTTCACAATATTTTTCCCTTCTGTGAGTACCATACAACTTTAAATTTTAGGCCGGTGATACTGTTATGTTTCGGTAACTGAGGAGTGCAGGTAAAAAAGGCAATACACCAGAGCAGTTGGAATCTATGAGATTGCAGTACCCTGACTAACTACCACAACTAGAGGCAGCAGTGGAGCGTTCCTACGTTGGTCCTAGACGCCTCGTCACAGCCTGAGAAACTAACTACACCTAAAGATAGAAATAGGGAAGCTATCTGCCCCGGAGCAGATCCCCAAAGAACATAGAAAGCCCCCAAACATGTAATGGCTGTTAGACAAGAAGAAATACTGACACAGACAGAAAATAGTATGAGCAAACGTTGGGGCCCAAACTAACTAAATAGAAAAGGATAGGAAGGGTACTTACTGCAATCCCAAAAAACCCTGCAAAGCACCAACTCTACTAATTTCAAAAACACCTGAGATCACACGACATCTACCACCTAAATTAGTTCTCTGGTGTAACAAAATCAAAACAGCAGCCACTGAAGAAACTGGAAAAAGCAAAAGTACAAACATCAGTGGCTGAACTAAACTGAAGGGCAAAAGCCCCCGGAGGGGACCCTGAAGGCCCCCACAGAAGTGCAGGACAAAATGCAAAAATAAAGCACAAAAACAAAAAGAAGAAAATGTCTTATCTGTTAGCAGGAGATGCAGACACGACACAGCAGGCTACAAGGGAAACAGGAATCATGGAGTGGGACCAGAACAATAGATCACCGGCAACCCTGATAGGAAGGCTACTCCCTTATATAAGACCAGTCAGTAACACCTGATTCCCACTCCTCACAATCTTCACTGGACAGTCCAGTACCGCTTGTAACCACCAGAGGGAGCCTCTGCTCAGAACTCATTTCAAGTCCATTCACAACATCTTTGCTTTGCTGCATGACCATCCACATGTGCGGTCCCTGGTTGCTGCTGTGGAAGCTGTCCGCGGGTTGTGAGGTCATTTGCAGCTGGTGCATGACTTTTCACGTGTGTCTGGGCGTGCAGCCGCTGCCAGGTGCCCTGAGCCTCAGTTCCTTCACTGATTGTGTGTAATGGTTTCTGATTCTGCTAAGGGCATGCGTGGCCACACCTCCTCTGCTTTTACCAGGGTTAGTGTGTGTACTTGAAATGCTTTCCCCAGCCAATTGCTGAGGGGCAGCTCCTATATAAAGGCTCCCTGCCCTATGGGCGGGGCCTTAGCTACTCACAAAGCTTCTGAATCTTGCCATGTGTGAACTGTATCCTGCACCTCTCCAGTCTATGTTTTGGTACCAAAGTCCTTGCCTTGATTCCTGTTAGGTCCTGTTCCTTCACCTGTCCTGGAGACGGTATATCCAGGCTTGAATCCTTGATCCTGTACCTGTCCTGTACCTGACTCTGTCTGAACTGTGTCTGCTGAGTTATGTTCCTGGAAGTCCTTCTGTGTCCTGAACCCTGTGCCCAGTGACTGTGACTCTTTGCTAACTGACTTTCTGTGATATAACCTGGGTTCATCTTGGAAGTAGGAGTGCGGTGTGTCTGCTGAGTTTCTGCTACTCTGTGCTCAGCTTGTTATTCGGTGCTATCCCCAGCCGGCTCCTGTTCAACCCGGTGGGGCTTGCACCAGACCGCTTGGGTTCCTTTTTAGGTCACTGCCAGATGTCCGGAGGCTGATGACCGTGGCCTCTTGCCCAGAGCCTGATGACCACGGCCTGATTTCCGATGTCTGAGGACCACTTCCAGATGTCCGGATCCTATCCTTCCCTGCCTGATGCCCGGAGCCTGCCGATCGTTGCCAGATGTCCTGAGCCTGATACTGCAGCCTCATGTCCGGAGCCTGATGTCCGCAGGCCGATATCCGGAACCTGTCGATCGTTGCCAGATGTCCGGAGTCCGATGCCAGTGTTCTGATGTTCTATCTGAGATCCGAGTCCTGATGTCCTTATGTCCTACCTGATGTCCGGCTTGTGCCCTGATGTCCAGTCCGTGTTCCTGAGATCCAGTCCGTGTTCCTGTGTCCGTGTTCCTGATGTCCAGTCCGTGTTCCTGATTCCGTGTTCCTGATGTCCGTTCCGTGTTCCTGATTCAATTTTCTGAGTCCGTGTGTTTAGGCTGGCGAAACGCACAAAATACATATAAATAATAAGTGCGTTCGCAGCCCGGGGTCCACCGTGCAGGCATAGCCTGCTGCTAGTAAGATGGCGGTATGGCAAACTCTGTTACTTCACAGAGTCGCAACAATAGATACTGTGGCACTATATGGCGGTATAAGCGAACTCTGTTACACCACAGTGTCGCTAAGGTAGAGACGTAGAGATAAGGACTGTGTCTTGTTAACTCCACAGGAATGCACAGACAACTGCTGTGCGGACAGCAGTCCGTAGTAACGCAATCAGCAACGCAATCAGACAATCTCCTCACCGGAGAAGCCAGTATTCTAGGGGCTTATTTCAGCCAAGCCATAACACATGCGTGCAAGATCACACTGGCGCAAAGCACATAATGCAATTAATACTAGCGCATTGCGGCACGACCATGCAGCCCTTTTATAGTAACAACTACAGGACCTGCCAGATAAGGACCAATAGGAAACTGCTCCAGAACACAAGTGGTTTCAGGACCTTCCTGGCGGACCAATAGTAGCTGCTGCAGTACCTGAGCATGTGACCCCTGATCTCCAATGAGAGATCATACTCTGGGCATGCTCAGAAGGAGAAAGCAAGGACTTTGTCCTAAAGACGTCTGCTCGCCGCTAACCAGTACTGGCTACAATAGCAGAGCCTGGAGAGGCAGCAGTAATCCCCTGCAAAATGCCAGACTGGGCGAGACGCTGGGACTGACGTCTAAGCTGAGCAGAATCCACTGCAGCTGGATACGGATGGGAGACCACAGCAGGGATGGTTCGAGACTCCCCTTGTGCGGAATCGGGAACTCAATCCCTAACAGGGCCCCCCTTCTTTGGACATCACTGCGTTCAAAGGCAGCGATGAGCTGCGGAGCGTGAATGTGCTCGGCAGGCTCCCATGACCTATCCTCAGGCCCATAACCCCTCCAATCCACCAAATAAAATCTTTTGCCCTGTACCACCTTACACCCTACGATGGCGTTCACCTCATGGTCGTCCGGCAGATGACTCGGAAAACCGGGACATGAGCACGGGTTTCAGGAGGGATACGTGAAAGGTGTCGGAGATGCCCAGGCGTGGTGGAAGAGCCAAACGGTATACCACAGGGTTAACCTGCTCGAGGACTTTGAAAGGACCCAGGTAGTGGGGTGCCAATTTAGTGGACTCAACTCGCAGCCTGATGTTACTGGCGGAGAGCCACACCAAGTCCCCTGGAGCAAATGTCGGAGTGGGGCGCCGATGTGCGTCGGCGGAGGACCTCATCCTCTCCTTGGACACCTAAATGGCATCCTGGGTACAGTCCCAAATGTCCCGTGCCTCCACAGCCCAGTCCGCCACCCTGGAGTTGGCAGAAGACACGGGCATGGGCACCGGAACCCGCGGATGCTGACCGTAGTTTAGGAGGAATGGAGTCTGTCCGGTGGAGTCAGCCACAGCATTGTTCAGTGCAAATTCAGCCCATGGTAGCAAGGATGCCCAGTCATCCTGCCTGGCTGAGACAAAATGTCGTAGATAGGTGACCAAGGTCTGGTTGGCCCTCTCTACTAGATTTAACTCAATACTGAGTAGACAACAAAGCGCTATCCAGAACCGAGATGCAAACTGGGGCCCTCGGTCACTGACAATTTTGTCTGGCATGCCGTGTAGATGGAAGATGTGCCTAATAAACAACGCTGCCAGGGCCCGTGCAGAAGGTAACCGTGGTAGCGGCACCAGGTGCACCATTTTGGAAAAATGATCGGTGATTACCCAAATGATGGTGCAGCCCCGAGACTTGGGTAAGCCCACCAAAAAGTCCATCCCGACCATCTCCCAGGGCCTGTCTGCCACCGGCAAAGGGTAAAGTAACCCAGCTGGCCGTTGTCGAGGAGACTTATTCTAGGCGCAGGAAACACACGCCCGAACATAGTCCTCAACGTCACGGACCATACGCGGCCACCAGTATGTCCTCGCCAGCAATTCAGATGTCTTCTTTGCCCCAAAGTGTCCACCCACCCTGGACGAGTGTGCCTAAGAGAGTACCTCCGGTCGCAAATTGGTAGGCACAGACTCTAGCAAAACCGGGGCCACAGTTCTCAGGCTCTCTGTGGGGACAATAAGACGAGGCTCCTCCTCTTCCTCCTCAAAGGACACCACAGAGCTAGAGATAGCGTCGGCACAGATGTTCTTCTCTCCTGAGAGAAAATGTAGTGTGAAATGAAACCGGGAGAAGAACAAGGACCATCTGGCCTGGCGAGAATTAAGCCGCTGGGCTGTCTGAAGATACACCAAATTCTTGTGGTCGGTGAAGACTTGGAAGGGAAAGCGGGCCCCCTCCAACAGATGTCTCCACTCAGAGAAGGCCAACTTCATTGCTAGCAACTCCCCATCCCCGATGGAATAATTCCTCTCCGCTGATGTGAAGGTCTTAGAGAAGAAGAAGCAAGGATGCTTCCGACCCTGAGCATCCTTATGGAAGAGGACTTCTCCAGCACCAACGGATGAGGCATCCACCTCCAATAAAAATGGCTTATCAACATAGGGGCGATGTAGGATGGGAGCGCTAGCAAAATGAGACTTAATAGAAGTGAAAGCCTTGGAAACCTCTTCCGACCATAATTTGGAATTTGCTCCCTTCTTGGTGAGGGCTACCAAGGGAGCTACCAAGGTAGAGAAATGGGGAATGAACTGGCGATAGTAGTTAATGAACTCCATAAAGCGCTGCACTGCTTTAAGAGAGTGGGGTTCTTGCCAGTCCATCACAGTCTGTAGTTTGGCAGGATCCATAGCCAATCCCTGGGTTGAGATGATATAGCCAAGGAAAGGTAAAGTCTCCAGCTCAAACATACATTTCTCTAACTTAGCATAAAGGGAATTTGCCCGAAAAAGGTCGAAGACTCTGCAGACATCTCTCCGGTGGAAGTCAATATCTGGAGAGAAGATGAGTATATCATCCAGATAGACTACGACCGAGGTGGAGAGCAAATCCCGGAAGATGTCATTGACAAAGTCTTGGAAAACGGCTGGGCATTACAGAGCCCAAAGGGCATCACCAGATATTCGTAATGCCCATCCCTGGTATTAAAAGCCGTATTCCGGGGCGTGACTTGGCTGCCAGGAGGAATGGACGTGTAGTTGCACACCTCCTTGTCTATCCTGCTAAAAGCGACTGAATACAGCTACATCACGGTACCTACACTGCTCTGTGGAAGGGTGAAGCCTCCAGGATGCTTAAAAGAGGTAAAAGCAAAATCCCACAGCCCAAACAAGCCATGAAAATGTACTTTTCCAGATCAAGAAAGAGAGTTGCAATCTCCAAACATGGCGCTGACCCCCTCACACAGCATGCAAGCAGGGCTGATTCTCAGCAGAGCAGC
Organism: Oophaga sylvatica; assembly: GCA_033576555.1. Classification (NCBI taxonomy): domain Eukaryota; kingdom Metazoa; phylum Chordata; class Amphibia; order Anura; family Dendrobatidae; genus Oophaga; species Oophaga sylvatica. The sequence continues at coordinate 535,140,935 of JARQOD010000001.1, forward strand.
CCCTCCTCCACACTGTGACAAAGGGGAGCTAGAGGAGATTCATGAGGGCAGAGGGCAGGCAAAGATGGACATTACTGACTCACAGCAGACACAGAGCCCTGTAAAACAGAGACCAAGGCTCCAAGATGGCGCTGAGCTTCCACAGACACAGAGCAGACAGGGGGAGAAAGGACAGAGGGCAGAATCTCCTACCTCCTTGGCAGGGACACACAGCAGCCATCCCTCTCCCTGTCCCTCTCCCTTATCAGAAGGCTGTGTGAGAAGCCCAACAGCAGAACAGAAGATCCTGCATGCAGTTAAATCTGAGGGGCCCTATCAGAATAAGCAGGTTTACTCTCAGCTTAACCCTCAGAGTGCCGGACGCCAGCAGCTCCAACTGAATGAGGGAACAGCCCAGTCCACAGAGGTGGGTGATAGTCCAGTAACAGCAGATTTGCATGTTATTGCTAATGACTTTCTGGATTCTTTTCCAGCATCAGATACCCCAGTCACTGAATGCACCCTAAAACAAATGTTGCAAGCACTTAGGCCTCTTTCACACATCCGTTTTTTTGTATCAGGCATGATCCGGCGTGTTGCTAAAAAAACGGATCCGGTACCGGATGCGTTTTTTTAACATTGACTTTCATTAGCACCGGATCGTGCCTGATGTCATTGCATTGTATCTGTTTTTGTCCGGATCCGGCGGAAATGTACATTCCGGCGGCCGGACAAAATGGTGCATGTAACATTTTTTTTGTTTACCAGAGCCGCCTGATAGTGCCTGAAGCGGCGCATCAGGCGGCCGGAAACAATCAAAGTCAATGGAACCGGATCAGATTTTTGTGCAATCCGTCAAAAGTCTGATCCGGATTCTGGAAATCTACTACTACTACTACTACTACTACTACTACTACTACTACTACTATTACATTTTCCAGTGTCTCCGGGCATCCAAAACCCTCTTTTTCCTGGTTCAAAAGTTCAGGTCGGATCCAGCAAAAAGACGGATCCGTTGCATCAGTTTTTTTATTTCAGTGCCGGATCCGTCCCTTCAGGTGTTCGACGGATCATGCCTGATACAAAAAAACGGATGTGTGAAAGAGGCCTTAACCAATCTATGCAGCTCAACATGATGTAAATCATACACCCTATCAAGTCTGCAGTAAATGAGGTGGAAACCAGGGTGGGTCATATTGAACACAAAATGGGCCAGTTTACATCCTCCCACAATGATTTGATAGACGCTCACTACAAATTGGTAGAGGAAGTCCAAATGATGAAAAAAAAATGACGGATCTTGAAGATAGATCTGGCCTAATAACCTTAAGTTTAGGGTATACCCGAAACTGTTCCCTCTCAAAAGCTCAAACAATATATTCGGGATATAATAAAAGCCCTTCTACCTGATAGTACCCCTGTGGATCTGACCATTGATCGGGCTCATAGACTTCCACGCCGGCGGCATATGGATGAATCTGTACCCAGGGACGTTCTGGCAAAAATACACTTTTACGAAACTAAAGAAAATGTCATGACTACAACACGGAAAATGGGAAAACTCCCTGATCCGTTCCATATGATTTCTGTATATGCAGACCTCTCTCCGCTGACTTTGCAACTTAGAAGACAATTTATCCCTATTACAACTGCTCTGCGGGAAAATAAGATTCTATACAGATGGGGCTTTCCTGTATGTCTCATCATATTCTACAAAAATGCTACTCATACAGTATCTACAGCAGAAGAAGGTGTTAAGGTTCTTCAAGAATGGGGCATAACTACATCTGCTCCTCTGTCTTTACCTCAGAGGTCTCCTACACAGATTGCGGATGACTGGAAAAAAGCAGGCAGTCATAAACGTAGGAACCGCTGAACATCTTTCTCTTAAGCGGGATAGACCCGGATTCATGAAAGAATCCCCTCCTGGCAACAATATAAACTGTTGACCCAAAAATGGATCAGACATTTGTCATATCCACTTGTTCTGTTCTTATTCAAAGAATGGTTTATTTGTTTATGTTTGATTGCTTGTTTAACTTAGTTTTATTTAGGAATTGGAGTAGGAGCTACAAAGGTACAGAGATCCTAATGATGGAGTGTCAGAGTTCCACAAAAGTATCATCCACACTACCAGGGGGGTAAGTGAACTTATAGCACCACCACACATGATAAATGGGGATTAAAATAATATCTATGAACGTAAAATGGTTAAACATGCCATAAAAAAGGGCCCACATGTGGAAGGAAGCCACTTCTCTGTCAGCGGATGTGTTTTGTGCTCAAGAAACTCACTTGCTGCAGAGGGATGCATATAGAATTTGTCATAGAACGTATCCTACTATTATACACTCACATCACTAATCTAAGTCAAGGGGGGTCCTAATTGCTATGAAACATACTATTGCTGTAAATGTCATTCAGAGCATTACAGACCCTAAAGGGAGGTACCTTATTCTTATTTGTATGCTGAATAATGAACCTTACACAATAGCTAATGTCTATGCTCTTCCGAATCAGGGTCAAATTAAATTTTTCAGGAAAATTGTAAGATTAACGAACGCAGTTAAACAAGGGAGACTTTTGATTTGTGGTGATTTCAATATAATTTCTGACCCGCACATGGACACATCACACAGAACCTCGCACAGACATATGTCTTTAGGGAAAACTTTGTGGCAAAATGATCTGTATGATGCTTGGAGAGCACTGCACAGCTCTGAAAGAGACTTTTCCTTTTACTCTAACGTACATGACAGCTATTCTAGGATAGACATGTTTATTATAGATAGAGAACTATTAATGGCTGTAGCTGGAAAAATAAGATTCTATACAGATGGGGCTTTCCTGTACGTCTCATCATATTCTACAGAAATGCTACTCACACAGTATCTACAGCAGAAGAAGGTGTTAAGGTTCTTCCTGTTCTAGGATAGACATGTTTATTATAGATAGAGAACTATTAATGGCTGTAGCTGGCATCCATAGAAACCATCACTTGGTCAGATCACGCTGCCATTTCCCTGACAATAGCTGAAAAGAATAATTTTTCTCCAACATTCCTCTGGAGATGCAACAAATTTTTATTAACTCATCCAGAATACAATAAAACAATAGGCAAAGACCTAGAAGAATATTTTCAACTCAATAGTAGCCCACAGGTCTCTCCAGGTCTCATTTGGAACGCCCATAAGGCCTTCATAAGAGGCACTTTCATAAAACTAGGTCATATGGTCAAGAAGAACAGGACAAAATTAATAACATCGCTGACAACTGATATTAAATCTATTGAATTACAAAACAGCTCATCACCGTCTCATACTTTGTCAGAGAAACTTAAGAATTTAAGACAACAACTTAGAGAGTTTTGCTTATGGATTATGAAAAACGACTAAAGAAAACCAAAGCAGCATACTACTCACAAAATAACAAAGCGGGCAAACTGCTAGCGTCACGACTCAAATCTAAAGAAATAAATGGGAGAATCCCATATATATGGGACAAACAGCGGATAGGCAAAATCACTGATCCAAGGCAAATAGCTAACAGGTTCAAAGACTATTACAGGGAGCTATATAAACTTAAAACAAGACCCATTTACTTATCAGCCCTCAAATAAGGATATACAATCCTTCTTGGATACTATCCACCTGCCCGAAATTTCGGAACAACAATTAACGACCCTTAATACTCCGATCACTTTTACTGAAATAGCTCAAACTATAAAATCCCTACCTAAAGGTAAATCACCAGGACCAGATGGCCTTACTAATGCCTACTATATAACATTCAAAGGCATCCTCACTCCCCACCTCCTACCCTTTTTCCGGGATGCCTTCCAAAAGGGATCTTTTCCCAAAGAAAATCAAGAGGCTCTCATTGTTACCCTTCCAAAACCTGGAAAACAATCCGATGATCCCCAAAATTTTCAACCCATATAACTACTTAATACCGACCTTAAAATATATGCAAAAGTCATAGCAAACAGAATAGCCCATTTACTGCCCGATCTGATAGAAATCGATCAGGTGGGATTCATTAAAAATAGACAACACCAGACGCATCCTCAACATAACACACTACATAGAAGCCAAGAAGTCAGAGGCGCTGCTTGTAGCGATAGATGCCGATAAGGCATTTGACCGCATTCATTGGGATTTTGTTTTCTCAGTTCTGAGGAAGATAAGCTTCATCGGAGACATCTTCTCAGGGATACAGGTGTTATACTCCCAACCATCAGCGAGGATCATTTCTAATGGGGCCCTATCAGATAATTTTCTAATCAGCAATGGGACACGCCAGGGCTGTCCTTTGTCACCTTTGATTTTTGTACTCTCAATCGAACCATTAGTCCAGGTGTTAAGAACTCAGTGCTCAATTACAGGGATTCAAATAGGGAACAGAACACATGTTATTTCCCTTTTTGCCAATGATGTAATACTGACACTATCGCAACCAATAGACTCATTAGTACATGCAATGGAGGGAATTCTGTATTTTGGGAAAGTATCGTATTACAAGCTTAATGCACAAAAAACGCAGGCTTTGCCACTTAATTTATCCATGGAGACAGTATCTTTGTTGAAACATAGTGTGAGACAGTGAGAGTATGTGTGTTGAATGGGGTGTACATTTCACCTAGATACTTTGCTGACTGGTATAAGGGAAATGTATGGCTTTGTAAACCTAGTGGTAGAGAAAGGTCACTACACCTTACATTCAGTACACACTTGCAGCTCAGGCCTGAAACCACTCAGCTGTTAATTAGAGACCAGAAGTAGGTGTCTGCGAACACAGACAGAGAGCTCGCTTAGTCTGGACAAGGAGTCCAGGCACAAGAAGGAGTCTCCAGGAGTATGAGCTGTCTCAGTCTGGGTGCTCGATGTACCCCGGACACAGGAGTAGTCTCTGTGAGAATCCATGCGGATAGCTGCTGAATAGGAGGGGAGCTCTCTCAAGTCTGGACGTTGGATGTGCCTTCAGACACAAAGAGGAGACTCTGTGAAACTCCATGTTGGTAACTACTGAACATATGTGTTGTTTTGGGGACAGGCTGTTAGAGTCTGGACCCGGATAGAGAGGGAAATCTATCTAAGTGTAGTAAGTGGCTGGACAAGCCCAGGGTTTATGTTTATGATTTGGTTTTGATTATGTTCTGTTTGCTGTGGACTTTAATAAAACTGGTTGCGGCCAGTTTTTACCAGAACTGCTGTCTGTGAATGAACTGTTTCCGTGCCACTCCGTCTACCCGGACAGCGATCCCAGAGCTATATCCCCTGAAAAGCTTACAATTGGTGCTGGAATGTGCATGCAGCACAGTGGCTTAGAGACAGCAATAAAGGAGAGAAGTCTGTTGGAGCAGTCTTAAAGAGACAGTAGCCCTAATAGAGTTTGCAAAAGAAAAAAAAAAAGTGTGTCTGCACAGCAAAGCTGAACTTGTTGTGGAAAAGACTGTGGAGTGTGCACCAGCAAAGGAAAAGTCTGTTGGAGCAGTCTTAAAGAGACAGTGGCCCTAATAGAGTTTGCAGAGAAAAAAAAAAAGTGTGCACAGCAAAGCTGAATTTTCTGTGGAAAAGACTGTGGAGTGTGTATGTCTTGAGTGAAGACTGCCGTTGTTGAGACAGAGAAGTCTGACAGCATGGATGACAGCATGGAGGTGCTGTTTGAACAAATGGCGCAAGTTAATGTGCAACATAAGACTGCCGTGGTTGAGACAGATAAGTCCGGCAGTATGGAGGAGCTCGTTGAGTACCTGGTCCAGGCCCAGCGGAGCATGCAGCAGAGCATGGAGCGGCAGCGCCTGCAGCACCAGCAGCGCATGCAGCAGGCCCAGCAGCAATTCCTGAAGCAGCAACAGGAGAATAACCGGTTGTTTTTTGAGCAGGTTGCAGCACTACAAAAGACTTGCAGCGCATCGTCCCAAAGTAATGTTGCAAAGTCACCTGCATTGTCCGCTGTAAAGAAGGTGGTAAGACGGTCCCTGAAAAAGATGACACCTCGTGACGATGTGGAGGTATATCTCACTAGGTTTGAGGGACTGGCAGAGAAGGAGAATCTGCCCCTATCTGAATGGGCCATGATGGTTGCACCCTATCTGATTGGAGAACCCCAAAGGGCCTATGCTGACCTGAGCGAGCAGGACAGCCAAGACTATGCCAAGCTGAAAGCGGAGATTCTTACCCGGCTGGGTGTTACGGTGACAGCCCGTGCCAGGGGAGTTCATGACTGGAGATGCAGTTGGGAGTCTGCAGTCAGCAAACCTGATTATGGAGTTGAAAAGGTGATAGTGGACCGCTACACCCAAGCACGTCCTCCTGAGGTACAGCCAGAGGTCGGACAAGGAGACCACCAGGACGCCAATCGTCTGGTCAGCCTGATGGAGAGGGCCTTCGCCACCAAAGACTGCCTCCGTGACCAGCCGTCTGAGAGGTCGTCACTTCAGAGTTCCTGGACGCCGAACTCTCCCGGTAAGAGCGTTCCAGCTGTTGGGGTCGTGTGGGTGGGAGAGTGTGATGGACAGTGTTGGAGATGTCGTGAAATTGCAGCCAACTGTCCAATAGAGGGGGAGCCTATGTGTTGTGATGTTGGCGGATCCCTCTCTCCCTGCGCAGAGCCTGTGTGTGTGTCCACCTCAGCCGAAGAGACTGGACCACAGGGGTCCCCGGTGGTTGTAAATGACTGCCCAGCACAGGCCCTCTTGGACTCAGAGAGTCCAGTGACTTCCGTATGGGACAGCCTGATTGATAGGGACTTTATCCCTGATAAACACCTGAGTGTGGTGTGCGTCCATGGAGACACCAAAGTCTACCCAGAGACTGTCGTGGACTTGATCCCCAAACGCGGGGAGGTTTCATGTGAAGTGGGGGTAGTGAAGAACCTGGTGCCCCCCGTCATATTGGGTAATGACTTTCCCCGGTCTAAGGATCTCTGGGGGAAAAATGTTTCTGATGGACAGTGTGATGAAGCTCCTATTGAGGGTGCGCAGTCCCGAGGGGCGGAACACAATGCTAGTGGGCCATTAAACTTATGTGATAATGATGATGATGATGATGATGATGATAATGATAATGATGATGATGATCATGATAATGATGATGACCATGATAATGATGCTGATGCTGATAATAATAATGATGATGATCATGATAGTGATGATGATACTGATCATAATCATGATAATGATATTGATAATAATGATGACTGTGATAGTGATGAAATTCCTTTGCAGGTGATGTTGGGAGACGAGGATGGTGGTTCTCGGGAACCGAGTGTCCCTGACTTACCTGTGTCCTGTGACAATTTTGAGAGTGAGCAGTGGCGAGACCCCTCTCTTAAAACGGCACAGGAAAATATAAATGTTCTAAATGAGGTTTCCCAAGAGCCTGGCTCTGAGGAGAGGTTTCCTCATGTTGCCATAAACAATAACCTGTTGTATAGGGACACTGAAGTCCAGGGAGAGGTCGTGAGCCAGCTCCTAGTACCTGAGCTATATGGAAGTATAGTGCTGAGGTTGTCACATAGTCACATACTTGAGGGACCACCTGAGGGAAACCAGGGACCAGATGGTGAAGTTAATGTTGTGGATGACATGTTAACTAAGGTTCCAGATCAAGATGTGAATGAGAATGAATTGTATAACCCTGACAGTGAGCAGGATGTGAATGAAAATGAAGTGTATAACCCTGAAAGTGAGCAGGATGTGAATGAGAATGAATTGTATAACCCTGAAAGTGAGCCGGATGTGGCTGAGAAAAAGGGGTCAGACAGGGATAGTGGTAGTGATAGTGAATCATCTGATGACAATAAAGCAACCAGTGCAAATGAGGAAGGCATGGTAGCAGAGGAGGTTGAGAGTCCTGAGAAGAAAGCTGATGCTGACCTTACAGCCGGACAGAAGATGGCATCTGAAGATGTTTTACAGTTGGCCGGTTCCCTGGCGAAGACTAAGGTGAAAGGAGGAGAGCTGAGCTTTGAAGGCAGGACTCTGAGACTGAACACAGCACAAGTGGAGGCTGTTGGAAGTGGGAAGTTGTCGACGTGTGGTGTGGATCTGCATCATGCCAAGGACTCTGAGGGAGATGCTGCAGAGGTGGAAGGAGCCATAGAAGTGGTAGTCACCAAGCCAGATGCCTCATCAGAAGCTGAGGTCTCAAGTGAAGCTGTGAGGAACAAGACTGAAGATATGGGGACTGACTCTGTCCAGGAATATGTTTCTGCCGAAGACAGCAGCGTGGACGGGTTACGGTTCGGATCAGTAGCTGCAACTCGTGAAGCTCAGGCTGGAAGTTCGGCGCCCGGAGCCCCAGCGGTGTTCCCAAGTGACACCAAGGATCTGGATAAATCACAAGATGAGATTTTGAGACATCAGGCTGGCATTGGTGAGCTCAAGCGCACTTTCATGGAGTCTACATCGGAGCCACGTCCCAACAAATTGGAAAAGCGATGTGTCACTCCGTTGCCGCTGCAGACACACGGGAGCTCAGATGGGATGCAGAACGTGGTGGAAGAGAAGAATCCGGCGGGTTCTGAGTATACAGATGCAGCTATCAAGGAGAACTTGAAAGCCGGAATAAATGGAAATATTGGAGACCATAATGATGTGACTGAAGAGGTAGAATGTAAGACTGACGGTAGGGCTTCTGAGCATGTTCTACCAGAAGAGCCTGAAGAAGGGGCCGAAGACATAAAAGACGTCCAACAGGTACCAGATGAATTGATGACTTCTCAGAAAAAACTTCAAACTGTGATGAAGGAGTGTGATGAAAGCCATGAGCATCTTCGTGAGAAGGTCAATGAAGTAAAAGGAAGGATACAGGGAATCTCTTCGTTGCAAGAGCAAATGCTGCTCAATAAGTCTAAGGCTCTATATAAGAATGCTGTTGTCACGGTAGAACATTACAATTCAGCTGGAGACTTAGCGGATGATTTATGTGTACTGCAAAAGAAAAACGATCAGCTCCTTCTACAGTCCCAATCATTTGAACAGTGTAGCTTAAAATGGTCAGAGACCATGGCAGAGGAGCTTAAGGTCTGTGAAATAGACTTTATGAGTCAACCGATATTCAAGAAAATAGATGTGCTAAAGAGGGTTCAAGGGGAACTAGAGAAAAGTGAAAAAACCCCCATACCTTCTGTGATAGTTGGTGACACATGGTCAGTGCACCAAGGACAGGAGGTACGTGAGTTTCTGAGGAAGAATCAGCAGAAGTGTTCTGATGTGCCGGGTCGTACTTCTCTGGCCAGGCACTATATCGAAACTGAGCCCGGCCCTAAGGTCAAGATGAAACCGTGCAGGATACCCGAGGCCCGCAGAGAGCATAGGCCTGGGAGGGTACAGGGTACTGCGGATGCTTCAGATGAAGAGAAAGCTGATGTTGGCTATGGCTCAGGTGAAGATACAGATGACAGTAGTGAAGATGAAGCTGATGAGGGCCATGACTGGTCCAGAGTTCACTGTCTCTTTTGGATTGTTGACCAGCCCTCCGGTCTGGATGACCAGCCCTCCGGTCTGGAGAAGAGGGGGGGATATGTGAGACAGTGAGAGTATGTGTGTTGAATGGGGTGTACATTTCACCTAGATACTTTGCTGACTGGTATAAGGGAAATGTATGGCTTTGTAAACCTAGTGGTAGAGAAAGGTCACTACACCTTACATTCAGTACACACTTGCAGCTCAGGCCTGAAACCACTCAGCTGTTAATTAGGAGACCAGAAGTAGGTGTCTGCGAACACAGACAGAGAGCTCGCTTAGTCTGGACAAGGAGTCCAGGCACAAGAAGGAGTCTCCAGGAGTATGAGCAGTCTCAGTCTGGGTGCTCGATGTACCCCGGACACAGGAGTAGTCTCTGTGAGAATCCATGCGGATAGCTGCTGAATAGGAGGGGAGCTCTCTCAAGTCTGGACGTTGGATGTGCCTTCAGACACAAAGAGGAGACTCTGTGAAACTCCATGTTGGTAACTACTGAACATATGTGTTGTTTTGGGGACAGGCTGTTAGAGTCTGGACCCGGATAGAGAGGGAAATCTATCTAAGTGTAGTAAGTGGCTGGACAAGCCCAGGGTTTATGTTTATGATTTGGTTTTGATTATGTTCTGTTTGCTGTGGACTTTAATAAAACTGGTTGCGGCCAGTTTTTACCAGAACTGCTGTCTGTGAATGAACTGTTTCCGTGCCACTCTGTCTACCCGGACGGCGATCCCAGAGCTATATCCCCTGAAAAGCTTACAATAGGTATGCTCTGGACTGGCAAACAAAAGGTTTGAGATATCTGGGGATTATGGTCATATCATCCCTCTCTTTCTTGTATTCTTCTAATTATGAACCCTTGCTTGCTAATTTAAAGTCCGAAACTCAAAGACTTGCTAAAGTTGAAGTTTCTTGGTTGGGCAGGATTGCAACTTTTAAGATGCTTCTTCTGCCAAAACTTCTCTACCTGTTCAGGACGTTACCCATAATACTTCCACAGACCTTTTTCAGAGCCATTAAGAGTTTGATGTCGACATATATCTGGGCGGGACACAAGCCCAGGATAGCCAGTCATATTTTATCTAGAGATAAATGGATGGGTGATTTGGGAGTGCCAGACGTTCCTAACTATTATATAGCATCTCTGATCTCTACATTGGCATTAGGTTGGCTTGGACAATCACAAACACATTGGGTCCATATGGAAGAATCTCAGATGTCCCCATTGTCATACAGAGCTATACTAGCAGCGTCTTTGATAGGTCTCTCTCTGCCGGCTACATTACTACCGCTTACCAAAGCGGCGGTTTATATTTGGCAGATATTCCATAAATGCTCGGGAAAGGGCACTAGATTACCTAGGAACATCATCCCTGTGGAAGTCCTTTCCACCGCTATCCCAAATCTAAATGTCACAGCTTGGTTACGTAGTGGGGTAATTTTCATAGATCAATTGTATTCTGGGGAAAATCTGATGCCATTTGCAGCCCTAAAATCTAAATACTCTCTAAGAGACAATGATGTCTTCTCATATCTTCAAATGAACCACCTTCTTAGGAAGCTCTCTTGGAGTTCGATGAGCTGTAATCCTAGAATATTTGCTGTTTATATGAATAAGTTGAAAGGTCTAAGAAGGATTTATGTGATGATTGAAGAGGTATCAGTGTTCAAAAAAACTTATCCGCTAGGGCAGTGGGAGGGAGACCTGGGAATGGATATTACTTCAGAAGAATGGATTAAATCTATGAGAATAGCGCACAAATCACTAAGAAGTAGCACACACATAGAATCATTTATGAAAACAGTACTGAGATGGTATTTTGTTCCATCGTGTCTACACCAAATATTCCCAGAGGTCTCACCACTATACTGGCGAAATTGTGGGGAACGTGGGACGTTGCTCCATATACTATGGGGATGTCCTAAAGTAAAGCATTATTGGAACAGGGTGTTCCACATGATATCAACTATACTACAATCAAAGCTTAAGGGATCACCCCAAATGGCGCTGTTATTGGTGGTATTGGAGACATACCCCCCAGGGGATAGAACACTGATATGTATTATTCTTATACATGCCAAATTAATGCTTACTCGTCACTGGAAATCGGATACTATCCCAAACATTAAAGAGTTATATACCACAATTAATCAAACATATATGTATGAACAGATGTGGGCTAGGGGACAGGGTACAATAGAGAAAATCCATGGAAATTGGATGAGATGGCAACAAAGCTCATTCAGTCGGTAACGATACATAAGGATGGTTCACATTTACCCCATAGCCTTCACATGGTATAATTGCAACAACAAAGCAAATATATGACCTCCTACTCTGTTACCATTCCGACTATGCTCCATGCTCCATTAGAGTATAATTTTGTTACTTTCTTTACATTTTTATTTCATCATTCAATGCTGAGTAGTGACCAATGTACTGTAGATTGAGATGATATTGCTTTGATTATGCCACATCTATGACTTAATGGCTACTGCTTAAGATTGGTTGTTCCCTTTCTTTTTCGTTTGATATTTAAGTCAGAACAATACATGATATATCAGCTTATTGAAATGATGATGTTATTACTTTTGGTTTGTATGTTTGTTATAATATGAAAAACTTCTAATAAAAACTAATGAAACGAAAAGCCGTCTTCCATTCGTCCCCCTCACGGATGCGAATCAGGTTATAAGCACCGCGCAGATCTAGTTTAGTAAATACCCTTGCTCCCCGGAGCCTATCAAAGAGCTCAGAAATCAGGGGCAACGGGTACTTGTTCTTAACGGTGATGGCGTTAAGACCCCTGTAATCAATGCACGGACGTAATTCTCCATTCTTCTTCTGCACGAAGAAGAATCCCGCCCCTGCCCGTGACACCGACTTCCTAATGAACCCTCTTGCCAGGTTCTCCTGGATATATTGCGACATAGCCTCTGTCTCAGGGAGAGGGATAGACCCTTCCCCGAGGAGGTTCTGATCCAGGCAAGAGGTCAATAGGACAGTCATAGGGGCGATGAGACGGAAGAGTCTCCGCAGCCTTCTTGGAGAACACGTCTGCATATGACCAATAACACTTGGGAAGTGAGGTAAGATCTGCGGGTAACTCCGTAGTGGTAACCTGAACGCAACTCCTGACACATCTGCCTCTACATACATCACTCCAACCCAGTATCCTACCCGAAGTCCACTCTATATGTGGGGAGTGGAAACGGAGCCAAGGTATTCCTAGTAGGATCTCGTCTATTCCCTCGGGAAGGACGAGTAGGGAAATAAGCTCCTGATGGGAAGGGGATGCAAACAATGCAAGAGGAACAGTCTGGTGTGTAATTTGTGAGGGCAATGTCGACCCATTCACTACCCGGACAGTCACTGATTTGTCAAGCGCCCCCAGAGGTATTGCGTGACGGCGAGCAAAGTTAGAGGACATGAAGTTCCCCTCTGCTCCTGAGTCCACGCAAAGGTCGACTCTGAAGTGGAAGTGCCTACAGTGATCGTCCCTTTAAGTGTCATCTTGGAGGAAAATGCCGCTGTCTCTAGTGAGCCTCCTCCCAGGGTCACTAGACGCGATCGCCTTTGCGATCGCAGTGGACATCTGTTAGTATAGTGTCCTACCTGTTGGCAAAAATTACAGACCACCATTACTCGAGCGGTCCGGGACTTAGTTCCCGCTCAAGAAACCTCCATGGCTTTGGAGAAGTCGGACGCTTGAACGGAAGATTCCTGAGGTTTGGCGAAGGTGGGAGCCAACCGAAACCTCTGTCTGCACTGGGTCCGCTCTAACCTCCGCTCGTTAAAACGGAGATCAATGCGGGTAGATAAGGAAATGAGCTCCTCCAGTGTGGCGGGAATCTCCCTGGTGGCCAAGGCATCCTTCACATGATCCGCCAGTCCTCTCCAGTACACCGGAATGAGGACTTTATCAGCGCCGTATCGTGGGTGACACGAGGTCCTAAGAAGACCTGTCTCAGAGCCTCCAGGAAGAGAGGAGCACTCTTTACCACACGATCGTTGCGCTCCCACAGCGGCGTTGCCCACTCCAACGCCCTGCCCGACAGAAGGGATAAGACAAAACCCACCTTCGCCCGTTCCGTGGGAAAACGTGCAGCCAGAAGCTCAAGATGAATGGAGCACTGACTCACGAATCCCCGACATTGCTTGCTGTCACCAGCAAACTTGTCTGGAAGCAGGAGACGGGATAAAGTCGGAGCAGGGGTGGCAAAGCACAAACTGGCTGCAGCTGAGGTTGTGCGCTCTAGAGCCACCAACCTACCCTCCAGCTGCTGGATGTACCGCTGTAGACGCTGGTCGTCAGCCATTTTACTAGCCAGACCCTGGCGCTAGTATTATGATAAGGCTGGCGGAACGCACAAAATAAATATAAATAATAAGTGTGTTCGCAGCCCGGGGTCCACCGTGCAGGCAGAGCCTGCTGCTAGTAAGATGGCGGTATGGTGAACTCTGTTCCTTCACAGAGTCGCAACAATAGATACTGTGGCACTATATGGCAGTATAAGCGAACTCTGTTACACCACAGTGTTGCTAAGGTAGAGAAGCAGAGATATGGACTGTGTCCTGTTAACTCCACAGGAATGCACAGACAACTGCTGTGCGGACAGCAGTCCGTAGTAACGCAATCAGCAACGCAATCAGACAATCTCCTCACCGGAAAAGCCGGTATTCTAGGGGCTTATTTCAGCCAAGTCCTAAACATGTGCATACAATCTCCTCACCGGAGGTGCCAGTATTCTAGGGGCTTATTTCAGCCGAGCCCTAACACATGCGTGCAAGATCACACTGGCGCAAAGCACATAATGCAATTAATACTAGCGCATGGCGGCACGACCATGCCACCCTTTTATAGTAACAACTACAGGACCTGCCAGATAAGGACCAATAGGAAACTGCACCAGAACACAAGTGGTTTCAGGACCTTCCTGATGGACCAATAGGAGCTGCTGCAGTACCTGAGCATGTGACCCCTGATCTCCAATGAGAGATCTTACTCTGGGCATGCTCAGAAGGGGAAAGCAAGGATTTTGTCCTAAGGACGTCTGCTCGCTGCTAACCAGTACTGGCTACAATAGCAGAGCCTGGAGAGGCAGCAGTAATCCTCTGCACAATGCCAGACTTGGCGAGACTCTGGGACCAACGTCTAAGCTGAGCAGAATCCACTGCGGCCGGAAACGGATGGGAGACCGCAGCAGGGATGGTTCAAGACTCTCTTTGTGCGGAAGCAGGCACTTGATCCCTAACACCGTGTTCCTGTGTCCATGTTCCTGATGTACAGTCTGTGTTCCTGATTTCATGTTCCTGAGATCCAGTCTGTGTTCCTGAGTCCATGTTCCTGATGTCTGGTCCATGTTCCTGAGATCCAGTCTGTGTTCCTGATTCCATGTTCCTGAGGTCCAGTTCGTGATCTTGATGTCCTCGTGCGTCCTGATGACCTCATGTACCCTGATGTTTTGCCTGCGTCCTGATGACCTTGTGTACCCTGATGTCATGCCTGTGTCCTGATGTCCCACCTATGTGTGCCGCGGTGATGCGTTGGCGCCTTGGGGTCCTCTGGGTGGTACCCTTCTGGGAGGTGTGGAATCGGGAGCCTGGCATAGTCATGTTTGATTTATGTACTGTGTGTCTTTACTTTATTACTTTAGTAAACTTTACTTCCTCTATACCTGAAGTTGTGCGGTGTAATCAAGTTCTACGTGTCTCTTCCTTGTCCACATGCTCAGCTGCCACAGAACCCTGGTCTCTGCCCTTCCCACGCCGTGGTGGTCGGTCAGCATGGGGGCAATTATGGGCAGGGCCGCTTCTCGGCAGCTGCAGCCAATTGTGACAATAATAAGAAAAAGGGTTTACTGTATCACAAGATACCAGGTATATATAGTATAGTGAAAATATTCTAAATCTCCGTATATATTTCAGGAGGCAGGCACTGACGCTCAAAGGCTCAGTATGGATTACACAAGATATAAAAAGATCCGCAAGAAATAATCACACATGTGGGCCAATGTTACACATGTCAATGATGCACTTAGAGTGGTGGAGGGAGGATGACTTTCTTACAAAAAGGGTACTGTATCCCAAGTGTTAAGCTGTATACAGTCTAGGGCAGTGTTTCTCAACTCCAGTCCTCAGGACCCACCAACAGGTCATGTTTTCAGGATTTCCTTAGTATTGCACAGGTGATAATTTTATCACCTGCTCAAGCATTAATTCCATCACCTTTGAAATACTAAGGAAATCCTGAAAACATGACCTCTTGGTGGGTCCTGAGGACTGGAGTTGAGAAACACTGGTCTAGGGGTAATTGTATATCTCCGTATTTATTTCTGGAGGAACAGACAGATGCTCTTAGGCTCAGTATTGATCACACCAGAATATAAAAAGTATAAAAAGGGTAATGTTATAGAAGCGTACAGCTGTATACAGGGTTGGGGAAATTGTAAATCTCTGTATATTTTGCCAGAGTCACACACTGGCTCTCAGAGGCTCAGTATTGACTAAACCAGAATATAAAAAGTAGAAAAAGGGTAATGTATTTGAAGTGTACAGCTGTATACAGGGTTGTGGAAATTGTAAATCTCCGTATATTTTGCCAGAGTCACAAAGTGGCTCTCACAGGCTCAGTATTGATCACACCATAATATAAAAAGTAGAAAAAGGGTAATGTATTAGAAGCGTACAGCTGTATACAGGGTTGTGGAAAGTGTAAATCTCCGTATATTTTGCCAGAGTAAGACACTGGCTCTCACAGGCTCAGTATTGATCTCAACAGAATATAAAAAGTATAAAAAGGATAATGCATTAGAAGCGTACAGCTGTATACAGGGTTGGAGAAATTGTAAATCTCCGTATATTTTGCCAGAGTCATACACTGGCTCTCACAGGCTCAGTATGGATCACACCAGAATATAAAAAGTTGGGGTGTAGGAGGGGGGGGTTAGCCCAGATCGGGAGGTGGCAAAAATGGCATATGTTGAGGTGTATAATGGACGTAAAGCAGCTGCAAATGGAGGAATTTGAGAAGTCTGAGGAAGACGAGGACAAAGCGAGCCATTTTTCTGGCAACCTATGTGGGACAAAATCCTTTGAAACCATGCATAGTTCATTTTAATGAAGTTTAGATCATCAACATTTTGCATCGACAGACGGGTCCTTCTTTCTGTCAGGATTGATCCAGCAGCACTGAAGACTCTTTCTGATAGCACACTACCAGCAGGGCAAGCGAGCTCCAGTAAGGCCTATTGTGCCAATCGATAGGGGAGGAGAGGTCATTTTGAACCATAGTTGACAACTGCTGTATCCTGCCTGTTGCTATAGATTCATGATTACGAGGCGTGTGAGCTGTCCTTGAGAAATCAGACCACAACATGGACATGAAACCCCCGTGTCCAACGCCACTTTGGCTGTGTGCACCACGAACACCTCTTCCATTTAGCCCAGTACAGCTCGTGGTAAAACCTGCACCACTGCTGTTTGCTGGGAATGCCTCTAACAAACGGTTTACCAGAGTTGCTTGTTTGTTGGCCAAAATTAGCTCTAGGATCTCCTGGGGCATGATGTTCTGTAATTTGCCTTTATAGCGTGGATCGAGGATGCTGGCCAACCAGTAGTCATCATCCTTCATCATTTTGGCAATGCGAGGGTCCCTTTTTAGGATCCGCAAGGCATAATCACACATGTGGGCCAATGTTCCAGGTGTCAGTGATGCACTGCCAGTGGTGGGTGGAGGAGCACTTTCTGCCAAATCCACATCCCTCCAGTCACGCACAAACCCTGTACCTGAACTTGGCAAGCCAATATTTTCTCTTGCCCCCTGAGAAGCATCCTCCTCCCCAAAATAATCATCCCCCCTCCTCCTCTTCTTCCTCCACCTCGTCCAGGACAGTTCCCTGAGCAGACAATGGACGACTGTCATCAAGGCTTCCCTCTTCCTCCTCTTCCTCCTCCGCTGCAGACGCCTGATCCTTAATGTGCGTCAAAGTTTGCATGAGCAGACGCATAAGTGGGATGCTCATGCTTATGATGGCGTCGTATGCACTTACCAGCCGTGTGCATTCCTCAAAACACTGAAGGACTTTACAGAGGTTTTTCAGCTTTGACCACTGCACACCCGACAACTCCATGTCTGCCCTCAAACTGCCAGCCCTTGTATCCTCCCATAAATGCATTACAGCCTGCCTCTGTTCGCACAGCCTCTCAACCATGTGCATGGTGGAGTTCCACCTTGTTGCAACATCTATGTTTAGGCACTGCTTGGGGAGGTGGAGCGATCACTGCAGCCTCTGCATACGACTGGAGTCTACGGGTGAGCGACGGATGTGCGAGCACAGACTTCGCACTTTATGGAGCAGGGCTGTTAACTCAGGATAATTATTTAAGAAGCACTGCACCACCAGGTTCAAGGTGTGAGCCAGGCAAGGTATGTGTCTGAGAAAAGCCAGGGCTATGGCTGCCACAAAATTACGGCCATTATCACTGACTACCTTGCCTGGCTCAAGATGTAGACTGCCAAGCCATGACTCAGTTTCTCGCTGCAAGTAGTCGGCCAGTACGTCCGCGGTGTGTCTGTTGTCGCCCAAAGACATCAATTTTAAAACAGCCTGCTGACACTTACCACTAGCTGTTCAATAGTGGGACACCTCATGTGCAAAACTGGCAGTTGCGGATGGAGTGCTCGTGCGACTGCGCTCTGTTGATGAGCTTTCGCTTCCGGAGGAGGAGGGTCGATCACCTCCAGCCAACTGTTGCCTATACCGTGGGCTAGGCAGCACTGTCCCCTGTGGACCCTGCATCCACCACATTCACCCAGTGTGCTTTGATGGACTCGTAACGGCCCTGGCCATGCCTACTGGCCCATGCATCTGTTGTGACGTACACCTTTCCACTCACTGATTGTTTGAGTGCATGGACAATGTGGTCTTTCACATGCAGGTGGAGGGCAAGGATGGCTTTTCTAGAAAAGAAGTGGTGACTGTATAGGTCATAGCGTGGGACAGCGTAGGCCATAGGCTCTCGGAACGCTGCACTTTCAACCAAACGCAAGGGCATCATTTCTAATGAGATCAGTTTGTCAATATAGGCGTTCAAACCCAGTGTACGCGGATGAGAAGATGAGTACTTTCTTGTGTGTCTGGTAGGGTGAGCTGGACTTGAGAGCTGCATATGGGGAACTATCGGTGGACATAACAGACTGAAAGGGGGTTGGTGATGGTGGTGGTGATGGCCTAGATTCAGTCTTTCGTTGGAAAAATATTGTGATTCCCTGACTGCTTTGGCCTTACGATGACACCTCAACATTTCTTGCTGGTGGGGTGCCAACCGGTGGGGTTACACTGGGGAAGCAATGGAACATTGCTGGCTAACTTCAGTCTGACCCGGTGCACATGTGCTACCTGAGGTTTTGTAGTCCGTCCACACTTGCAAGTGCATGTTCAGTAAATATCTAAGCATGCAACTTATATTCAAATTTCTGAGATTTTTCCCTCGGCTAAAGGTCCTTCCGCACTTCTTACAGATAACCTTTGCTCATCAATAGGATTTTGCTCAAAAAAGTGCCACAATGGACTCTTCCGACTATGGTATAAATTTTCAGAGCTTGATCGCTGTGCTAATTTGACCGTCTGGCCAAGCTGTCCTGCAACTCTTTTGGTTTTTTTAACACTTTTTTGGACTGCTACAGGCCTGCCAGATAACTCAAGCTGTGATGTCGATATCTGCTGCGGATCCTCCTCCTCTTCTGAGTTATTGCCAGCAGTACCCTCTTCCCCCACTGGATGCCAATCTGGGTCAACAACTGGGTCATCCATCACCTCCTCTTCAATTTCATCTGCACCTTCCTCTGTGTCACCGTGTAAGGTGGTATAGTATGCGGGAAGGGGCACCTGAGTTTCATCAGAGTCACATTCTGGCTCAGTAGACTGCGAGGGCAATGTAGTGCTCTAGTTGAATGTACCAGCACAATCATCTAGCAGTGGCTGTGCATCAGTGCACTCCATGTCAGATTTATCTTAGACTGGGGAATTCAGGATTTGACTTGATAACTCAGGCATGGTATGTGAAAAGAGCTCCATGGAGTAATCTGAAGTGTGGCCTGCCGCATCCTTCCTTTTTGGTGGGGTGAAGGACACAATGAAAGGGGTTGTTCCTGACCAGAAGCCTGCACTGACGACTCAGTGTTTGGAGCTTTTGAAACTTCAGAAGAGGATGAGATAGAGCAGGAGGCTGCTTCGGCAATGTAAGCCAAAACCTGTTCCTGATGCTCCGGCTTTAAAAGCGGTTTATGTAATCCCAGAAAGGGAGCCTTCCAGGCCTTCTTGTCACGCGGTCTTATGATATGTGTACGATGTCAGTAAACTATTCTTAAAAGAACAAC
This sequence comes from Oophaga sylvatica, assembly GCA_033576555.1. Classification (NCBI taxonomy): domain Eukaryota; kingdom Metazoa; phylum Chordata; class Amphibia; order Anura; family Dendrobatidae; genus Oophaga; species Oophaga sylvatica. Next base: position 535,160,762 of record JARQOD010000001.1, read on the forward strand.
ACTCTATACAACATATAGATTAGCAACATCAGCATGTAAATATAGAACAGATTTACCTGACACGATATCCGTTGAACTCAGGATTAATCTTGAGGACTTGATAAACTGTCACAGGAAAGAGGAGGACCGGGGGTCTAACCTGACCCTAAACTGGGGTCCTAACTAATCCCTCACCTTGGAGGTACTGATAATGGTTCAGAGGTCCAAGTCTCCAGCCTAACCCTGTCTCCTATCAGTCCCTGAACCCTGTAATCAGTCCTAAGAAGGATCCTGACTACCACCAAAGGGACATGGGCTGATCTCTGCCAAATACACAGATTAGACATATAAGACAGACTGGAGAAAACACAGACTTGCATACACACTCAAACACAGAAGGAACATAAATGATCTGGGATATTAAACTCTAAGCAAGGTGAGCTTAAAACAACTAAGGAGCTCTTTAACTTAAGTCTATACAGATACAATCCTATCTGTGGTCTGCATGAAGAATTTCACTGGCAACTCCCAACACAGACAACCAGAGATTTAAAGGAAACCAATCAACAAATAATTAATTGCAGCCGGGAGAAAACTGCACCCAGTCCCAGAACTGAGCACAGACAGAATTAACTCCCTAACTGCCAAACACAAAGAAACAGCAACTCAGCTGTGAGAAGTCAGAATGTGCAACCGCGACGATCTTCGTGGCGATGCACACATGACAGTACCCCCCCTTCTACGAGGGGCCTCCGGACCCTCAGGGCCAGGTTTGCCCGGGTGAGTTCTGTGGAAGGTCCGCACCAAACGATCTGCGTTAATGTCAGACGCAGGAACCCACGTCCTCTCCTCTGGACCATACCCCTTCCAATGCACCAAGTACTGAAGGGACCGGCGATTCAGACGTGAGTCAATGATCTTTGACACTTGAAACTCCAAGTTACCATTGACCACCACTGGAGGAGGAGGTAGAGGTGATGGTATGACTGGTGCCACGTACCTCTTAAGTAATGACTTGTGGAACACATTATGAATTTTAAACGTAGGAGGGAGGTCCAGACGAAATGCCACAGGATTAATTATGGAACTGATCCTGTACGGCCCGATGAATCTGGGGCCCAGCTTCCAGGAGGGAACTTTAAGTTTTATATTCCTGGTAGACAACCATACCAGATCGTTCACATTAAGATCTGGACCAGAAACTCTCCTCCTATCAGCCATACGTTTATAACGGTTCCCCATAGCACTCAGATTATTCAATACACCTCTCCACACTGAAGCAAGTGACGACGAGAAACGCTCCTCCTCAGGAACCCCAGAAGGGCCCCCCCCCATTGAATGTACAAAACTGGGGATGAAAACCATATGCCCCAAAAAACGGGGACTTACCAGTGGACTCGCTCCGCCTGTTGTTAAGAGCGAACTCTGCCAGAGGCAAGAAAGAAGACCAGTCCTCCTGGTTCTCTGAGACAAAACACCGAAGATAAGTCTCTAGGCTTTGATTCAGACGCTCTGTCTGACCATTGGTCTGCGGATGAAAAGCCGAGGAAAATGACAATTGCATCCCCCGACGTAAACAAAATGCCCTCCAAAACTTGGACACAAACTGAGACCCCCTATCTGACACCACATCAGAAGGCAACCCATGAAGTCTCACAATCTCCCCAATGAACACCTGCGCCAGAGTTTTAGCATTAGGGAGGGCAGGAAGAGCAATGAAATGTGCCATCTTACTGAACCTGTCAACAACCACCAGTATGACAGTCTTCCCTGACGACTGAGGAAGGTCCGTGATGAAGTCCATAGACAAATGAGTCCATGGACGCTCCGGAAGTTTCAAGGGTAAGAGGGTCCCAGACGGACGGGTATGAGGGGTCTTAGAGCGAGCACAAACCCCACAGGACGCGACAAAAGTTAAAACATCTTTATTAACGTTAGGCCACCAAAACCGGCGAGAAAGGAGATCTAAAGTAGCCTTACTCCCTGGATGTCCTGCTAAAGCAGAATTATGATGTGCCTCAATAACCTTTTGTCTCAACTGATTTGGGACAAACAGTCTCCCTGGAGGTCCTGCAGGGGCGTCCCCCTGAGCCTCTAACACCTCCTCCTCAAGCTCAGAACATACAGCCGACACTACCACCCCCTCCTGAAGGATAGGAATCGGGTCATCGATTTTCCCGGCCCCTGGGAAACTGCGAGACAAGGCATCCGCCTTAACATTCTTAGATCCAGGGCGATAAGTGACAACAAAATTAAACCTGGTAAAAAACAACGACCATCGAGCTTGTCTGGAATTCAGACGCTTAGCAGATTCCAAATACAGCAGGTTCTTGTGATCAGTAATGACGGTGACCGGGTGGACTGCCCCCTCCAAAAAGTGACGCCATTCTTCAAAAGCCAACTTAATGGCCAAAAGTTCCCTATTGCCGATATCATAATTCCTTTCGGCGGACGACAATTTTTTAGAAAAGAAAGCGCACGGATGCCATTTACCAGGGGACGGACCCTGGGACAATATTGCACCCACCCCTACGTCAGACGCGTCCACCTCCACAACGAACGGCTGTGATGCATCTGGTTGGATGAGAACGGGTGCCGAAGCAAAACATTTTTTCAAAGAGGAAAAAGCTTGGCAAGCTTTGTCCGACCATTTAGAAAAATCTGTCCCTTTTCTTGTCATGTCAGTGAGAGGTTTGACAACAGATGAGAAATTACAAATAAATTTCCGGTAGTAGTTAGCAAACCCCAGAAAACGCTGCAGAGCCTTAAGATCCTCTGGCTGATCCCATTCAAGCACTGCTCTCACCTTTTCAGGGTCCATACGGAAACCGGAGGCTGACACCAAGAAACCCAAAAACTGAAGTTCCTGTATGGCGAATACACACTTTTCCAGTTTGGCGTATAGTTTATTGTCTCGCAAGATCTGCAACACCTGTCTCACATGCTCCTGGTGAGACACAAGATCTGGTGAGTAAATTAAAATGTCATCCAAATATACGACCACAAACAGCCCCACCAGATGACGAAAAATGTCATTAACAAAATGTTGGAATACTGCTGGTGCAGTAGTCAGACCAAAAGGCATGACAAGGTTCTCATAATGTCCCTCCGGCGTGTTAAACGCCGTTTTCCACTCATCCCCCTCTTTTATCCTAATCAGATTATACGCCCCCCTGAGATCCAATTTAGAGAACCATTTGGCGCCAACAATTTGATTGAAGAGATCAGGAATCAGAGGAGTGGATACGGATCTCGAACAGTAATCCGATTAAGTTCGCGGAAATCCAAGCAAGGGCGTAGGCCTCCATCTTTTTTCTTCACAAAGAAGAACCCCGCAGCCACTGGGGAAGATGAAGGTCTAATATGCCCTTTGGCCAGACTTTCCGAAATATAATCTTTCATAGCCTGCCTCTCAGGACCAGAAAGGTTATATAACCTAGCTTTAGGTAACTTAGCATCAGGAAGTAAATTAATAGAGCAGTCATACACGCGATGAGGAGGCAACTCCTGACACCCCTCCTCAGAGAACACATCCCCAAAGTCCTCCAAAAAAAAAGGCAAAGTACTAGGCACGACCGCACTGATGACTGTGTTCATGCAGTTACTTTTGCAAAACTCCCCCCATTGGCTTATATCTCTGGACTGCCAATTAATCACAGGGTTATGTTTAACCAACCAAGGAAGTCCCAACACAATAGGAGTAGGTAGACCCTCCAACACATAACAAGATAATAGTTCCCTATGTATTGCCCCTACCCGAAGGTCAATGTTATGAACCTCATGAACAAAGCTACCTTGGCCGAGAGGCCTGGCGTCAATGGAGAATATAGGGATCGGTTTGACCAATACACTCAGATGCATACCTTGAGCCTGAGCAAACTGAGCGTCAACCAGATTAGCCCCGGACCCACTATCAAGAAGAACAGAAAATCTCTCCACTCTCGTACCAACCACCACCTCCACTGGTACAAGGAACTGAGAAGAACTAGCGGACGAAATACATACTCCCAGGTTGTCGTCCACCACACAACCTGGGATTAACAGTTTTCCGGCGACTTTTTGCTCAACAAGGCACGGGATGGACATCCCCCAACAAAATGTCCCTCTTTCCCGCAGAAGAAACACCTTCTAGTCCTGCGGCGTACCGTCAATCCCCTCCTACGAAATGATGTCCCTCCCAACTGCATAGGCTCCTCCGAAAAGACAAGGGGAACCTCAACATAAGGGACTTTAGTAGTAGGTGGAGTAACAACAGGGGGCGGAGTTACCTCGCACCTCTCCCGGAGCCGTCTATCAGTACGGATAGCTAGGGCCATAGCAGCCTCCAGTGATGGAGGAGAATCATACTGAGCCAAAACGTCCTTTAATTTGTCAGAAAGCCCATGACAAAACTGGCTCCTAAGAGCTGGGTCATTCCACTGAGTATCTGTGGCCCATCTACGGAACTCAGAAGCAAATTCCTCCGCCGGACGATCTCCCTGCTGTATCTTACGTAATTTTGTCTCAGCAAGAGAGACCCGATCTGGGTCATCATATACCAAACCCAGGGCAGTAAAAAATCGATCTACTGACTGTAGAGCCGGGGATCCCGGAGGAAGGGAGAAGGCCCAGGATTGAGGGTCCCCTTGCAGAAGTGAGATAACAATTCCCACTCTCTGCTCTTCACTCCCTGATGATCGAGGCCGAAGCCGAAAATACAATTTACATGCTTCCCTGAAGGTAAAAAATTTGTCTCGCCCACCAGTGAACCTGTCCGGGAGAGCTACTTTAGGTTCAAATCTGGTTTTCTCCGAGGGAGACAAAACTTTGGACTTAATGTCCGTCAGCTCCATGGATAATCCCTGCAACTGCAGAGCCAGCTGGGCTACTGGATCCATGGCAACTGGGAATAATTTTATGGGCCAGTGAAAATGTCACGCGGTCTTATGATATGTGTACGATGTCAGTAAACTATTCTTAAAAGAACAACACTCTATACAACATATAGATTAGCAACATCAGCATGTAAATATAGAACAGATTTACCTGACACGATATCCGTTGAACTCAGGGTTAATCTTGAGGACTTGATAAACTGTCACAGGAAAGAGGAGGACCGGGGGTCTAACCTGACCCTAAACTGGGGTCCTAACTAATCCCTCACCTTGGAGGTACTGATAATGGTTCAGAGGTCCAAGTCTCCAGCCTAACCCTGTCTCCTATCAGTCCCTGAACCCTGTAATCAGTCCTAAGAAGGATCCTGACTACCACCAAAGGGACATGGGCTGATCTCTGCCAAATACACAGATTAGACATATAAGACAGACTGGAGAAAACACAGACTTGCATACACACTCAAACACAGAAGGAACATAAATGATCTGGGATATTAAACTCTAAGCAAGGTGAGCTTAAAACAACTAAGGAGCTCTTTAACTTAAGTCTATACAGATACAATCCTATCTGTGGTCTGCATGAAGAATTTCACTGGCAACTCCCAACACAGACAACCAGAGATTTAAAGGAAACCAATCAACAAATAATTAATTGCAGCCGGGAGAAAACTGCACCCAGTCCCAGAACTGAGCACAGACAGAATTAACTCCCTAACTGCCAAACACAAAGAAACAGCAACTCAGCTGTGAGAAGTCAGAATGTGCAACCGCGACGATCTTCGTGGCGATGCACACATGACACTTCTGGAGCCAGATGATGACGCAGGCTCAACACCTCCTGCCTTAGGTGCTTTTGTGCTTTTAGCAGTCCCAACAGATGCACCACCACCACCATCAGTACCAGGTGGCCCCCCACGACCACGTCTGTGGCCTCTTCCACCATACTTCCTCATGTTTGTGGAAATGTACCCAAAATACGAGCAGATATATGGTACTGTATCAGAAGTGTACAGCTGTATACGGTGAAGGTGAACAATTTTAACCCCTTTATTCCATCAGACGTACTATTCCGTCCATGTGACCTGGGACTTAATTCCCATGGACGGAATAGTACGTCATATGTGACCGCTCCCGGCACATTAACCCCTGGCACACCGTAATCAAACATGATCGCGGTGTACCGGGGGCACAGGGGAGCATCGCGCAGGGAGGGGGCTCCCTGCGCGCTCCCCTGAGACCCTCAGAACAGCGCGATGTGATCGCGCTGCTCTGAGGGCTTCCTCCCTCCCAAGGACCCGGATCCAAGATGGCGCCGGGGTCCTGGAGGGAGACGGCTTCCTCAGTGCCTGCTGAGAGCAGGAGCTGAGGAAGCCTGCAGCGATGCCAGAGCGATCGCTGGTCTCACAGAGTGCTGTGCACACTGTGAGACCAGCGATCTGATAAAATACAGTGATGTCCCACCCTGGGACAAAGTGAAAAAGTTAATAAAATAAAAATAAAAAGTGTTAAAAAAATCATAAAAAAAAAAAAAAATATTCCCCAATAAATTAATTTCTTCCTGTAAATAAAATAAATCAATAAAAGTGCACATATTTGGTATCGCCGCGTCCGTAACGACCCCCCTATAAAACTGTCCCACTAGTTAACCCCTTTAGTGAACCCCTTAAAAAAAAAAACAAAGCAAAAAATCAATGCTTTGTCATCATACCGCCGAACAAAAAGTGGAATAACACGCGATCAAAAATACCGATATAAATAAACATGGTACCGCTGAAAACGTCATCTTGTCCCGCAAAAAACGAGCCGCCATTCAGCATCATCAGCGAAAAAAAAAAAAGTTATAGCTCGCAGAATAAAGCGATGCAAAAATAATTTTTTATATAAAATTGTTTTTATTCTATAAAAGCGCCAAAACATAAAAAAATTATATAAATGAGGTATCGCCGTAATCGTACTGACCCGAAGAATAAAACTGCTTTATCAATTTTACCACATGCGGAACGGTATAAACACCCCCCCTAAAGAAATTCATGAATTGCTGATTTTTGTTCATTCTAACCTCCCAAAAATCAAAATAAAAAGCGATCAAAAAATGTCACGTGCTCAAAAATGGTACCAATAAAAATTACACCTCGTCCCGCAAAAAATAAGACCTCACATGACTCTGTGGGCAAAAATATGCAAAAATTATAGCTCTCAAAATGTGGTGATGCAAAAAAACTATTTTTTGCAATAAAAAGCGTCTTTTAGCGTGACAGCTGCCAATCATAAAAACCCGATATAAATAGTAAATCAAACCCCCCTTTATCACCCCCTTACTTAGGGAAAAATAATAAAATTAAAAAAATTTATTTATTTCCATTTTCCCATTAGGGTTAGGGTTGTGGCTAAAGTTAGGGTTAGGGTTAGGGTTGGGATTAGGGTAAGGGTTGTGTTAGGGTTAGGTTTGTGGTTAGGGTTGGGACTAGGGTTAGGGGTGTGCTGTGGTTAGGGTTGGAGTTAGAATTGGGGGTTTCCGCTGTTTAGGCACATCAGGGGCTCTCCAAATGTGACATGGCATCTGATCTCAATTCCAGCCAATTCTGCGTTGAAAAAGTCAAACGGTGCTCCTTCACTTCTGAGCTCTGCCATGCACCCAAACAGTAGTTTACCCCCAAATATGGGGTATCAGTGTACTCAGGACCACAAGAGTTATTGTGTAATTTGTCCTATTTCTTCTGTTACCCTTGGGAAAATAAAAAACTGGCGGCGAAAAAATCATTTTTGTAAAAAAAAAAAATGATTTTGTTTTTTACGGCTGTATGTTATAAAACTTCTGTGAAGCACTTGGGGCTTCATAGCGCTCACCACACATCTAGATAAGTTCCTTGTGGGGTCTATTTTCCAAAATGGGGTCACTTGTGGGGGGTTTCCACTGTTTAGGCGCATCAGGGGCTCTCCAAATGCGACATGACGACCCCAGACCATTCCATCAAAGTCTGCAATCCAAAACGTCACTACTTCCCTTCTGAGCCCCGACGTGCGCCCATACAGTAGTTTTCTCCCACATATTGGGTATCAGCGTACTCAGGACAAATTGGACAACAACTTTTAGGGTCCAATTTCTCCTGTTACCCTTGTAAAAAAAATATTGGGGGCGAAAAAATCATTTTTGTAAAAAAAAAAAAAAAGATTTTTTATTTTTACGGCTGTACGTTATAAACTTCTGTGAAGCACTTCGGGGTTCAAAGTGCTCACCACACATCTAGATAAGTTCCTTGAGGGGTCTATTTTCCAAAATGGGGTCACTTGTAGGGGGTTTCCACTGTTTACGCGCATCAGGGGCTCTCCAAATGCGACATGACGACCCCAGACCATTCCATCAAAGTCTGCAATCCAAAACATCACTACTTCCCTTCCGAGCCCTACGTGCGCCCATACAGTAGTTTTCTCCCACATATTGGGTATCAGCGTACTCAGGACAAATTGGACAACAACTTTTGGGGTCCAATTTCTCCTGTTACCCTTGTGAAAATAAAATATTGGGGGCGAAAAAATAATTTTTGTAAAAAAAAATAAGATTTTTTATTTTACGGCTGTACGTTATAAACTTCTGTGAAGCACTTCGGGGTTCAAATTGCTCACCACACATCTAGATAAGTTCCTTGTGGGGTCTATTTTCCAAAATGGGGTCACTTGTGGGGGTTTCCACTGTTTAGGCGCATGAGGGGCTCTCCAAATGCGACATGACGACCCCAGACCATTCCATCAAAGTCTGCAATCCAAAACGTCACTACTTCCCTTCCGAGCCCCGACGTGCACCCATACAGTAGTTTTCTCCCACATATTGGGTATCAGCGTACTCAGGACAAATTGGACAACAACTTTTAGGGTCCAATTTCTCCTGTTACCCTTGTGAAAATAAAATATTGGGGGCGAAAAAATCATTTTTGAAAAAAAAAAAGGATTTTTTATTTTTACGGCTGTACATTATAAACTTCTGTGAATTACTTCGGGGTTCAAAGTGCTCACCACACATCTAGATAAGTTCCTTGAGGGGTCTATTTTCCAAAATGGGGTCACGTGTGGGGGGTTTGCACTGTTTAGGCGCATCAGTGGCTCTCCAAATGCGACATGACGCCCCCAGACCATTCCATCAAAGTCTGCAATCCAAAACGTCACTACTTCCCTTCCGAGCCCCGACGTGCGCCCATACAGTGGTTTTCTCCCACATATTGGGTTTCAGCGTACTCAGGACAAATTGGACAACAACTTTTGGGGTCCAATTTCTCCTGTTACCCTTGTGAAAATAAAATATTGGGGGCGAAAAAAATCATGTTTGTAAAAAAAAAAAAAAAGATTTTTTATTTTACGGCTGTACGTTATAAACTTCTGTGAAGCACTTCGGGGTTCAAAGTGCTCACCACACATCTAGATGAGTTCCTTGAGGGGTCTAGTTTCCAAAATGGTGTCTTTTGTTGGGGGTTTCCACTGTTTAGAGAGATCAGGAGCTCTCCAAACACGACATGGCATCCAGCCAATTCTGCGCTGAAAAAGTTAAACGGCGCTCCTTCCCTTCCAAACTCTGCCATGCACCCAAACAGTGGTTTACCCCCACATATGGGGTATCAGCGTACTCAGGACAAATTGCACAATAACTTTTGGAGTCTTGTTACCCTTGGGAAAATAAAAATTGGGTGAAAAGATCAATTTTGTTGAAAAAATATGATTTTTTAATTTTACGGCTGTACGTTATAAACTTGTGTGAAGCACTTGGGGGTTCAAATTGCTCACCAAGGATCTAGATACGTTCCTTAGGGGGTCTAATTTCCCAAATGGGGTGACTTGTGGGGGTTTCCACTGTTTAGGCACATCAGGGGCTCTCCAAATGCAACATGGCGTCCAATCTCAATTCCAGCCAGTTTTGATTGGAAAAAGTCAAATGGTGCTCCTTCCATTCTGAGCTCTGCCGTGCGCCCAAACAGTGGTTGCCCCCCACATATGGGGTATCAGTGTACTCAGGACAAATTGGACAACAACTTTTGAGGTCCAATTTATCCTGTTACCCTTGTGAAAATAAAAAATTAGTGACTAAAAGATAATTTTTGTGGAAAAAATAGGATTTTTTATTTTCATGCCCGGGCATTATAAACTTGTGTGAAGCACTTGGGGGTTCAAAGTGCTCACCAAAGATCTAGATAAGTTCCTTAGGGGGTCTAGTTTCCAAAATAGGGTCACTTGTGGGGGGTTTCCACTGTTTAGGCTCATCTGGGGCACTACAAATGGAACATGACCCCCATCAACATTTGCATTCCAAAACATTACTGCTTCCTTTCCAAGCCCTGCCGTGCGCCCAAACAGTTCCCCCCCCCACATATGGGGTATCATTGTACTCAGGACAAATTTGACAACAACTTTTGGGGTCCAATTTCCTTGGGAAAAATAAAAAATTTGGGACTAAAAAAATCATTTTTGTGGAAAATTGTTGTTTTTTTTTTCCACACCCAGGCATTATAAACTTTTGTGAAACACTTGGGGGTTCAAAGTGCTCACAACAGATCTAGATAAGTTCCTTAGGGGGTCTAGTTTCCAAAATGGTGTCACATGTGGGGGGTTTCCACTGTTTAGGCGCATCAGGGGCTCTCCAAACACGACATGGCGTCCAATCTCAACTCCAGCCAATTTTAGTTTGGAAAAGTCAAACGGCGCTCCTTCCATTACAAGCTCTGCTGTGTGCCCAAACAGTGGTTTTCCCCACATATGGGGTATTGGCGTACTCAGGAGAAATTGCACAACAACTTTATCTGCCCATTTTCTCCTTTTACCCTTGTGAAAATAAAAAAAGTTTGTAAAAGATCATTTTTGTGGCTAAAAAGTTAAATATTCATTTTTTCCTTCCACGTTGCTTCAGCTCCTGTGAAGCACCTGAAGGGTTAATAAACTTCTTAAATGAGGTTTTGAGTACCTTGAGGGGTGCAGTTTTTAGAATGGTGTCACTTTTGGGTATTTTCTGCTATATAGACCCCTCAAAGTGACTTCAAATGTGAGGTGATCACTAAAAAAATGGCATTGTAAATTTTGTTGTAAAATGAGAAATCGCTGGTCAATTTTAACCCTTATAATTTCCTAAGAAAACAAAATTTTGGTTCCAAAATTGTGCTGATGTAAAGTAGACATGTGGGAAATGTTATTTCTTAACTATTTTGTGTGACATATTTCTCTGTTTTAAGGGAAAAAAAAAAATCAAAGTTTGAAAATTGCAAAATTTTCAAAATTTTTGCCATATTTGCATTTTTTTCAAAAATAATCGCAAGGTATATCGAAGAAATTTTACAACTAACGTGAAGTACAATATGTCACGAGAAAACATTCTCAAAATCGCAAAGATCCGTTGAAGCGTTCCAGAGTTATAGCCTAAAGGGTATGCCACACTAAACAACATCGCTAACGGGATCGCTAAAAAACGTCACTATTTAGCGATCCCGTTAGCGATGTTGTTGTGTGCGGCATCTACCAGCGACGTGGCCCCTGCTGTGATCTCGTCCGTCGTCCTGATCGTTCCGGACCCTATTTTCATCGCTGGCGTCCCGCTGGTAAGTATCTAATCGCTGAGTGTGGCACCTTTTTTAGCGATTTAGCGGTACTTTTGTACCGCTAAAGTCGTTAAGGAGATCGCTAACCGCGATAGCGTCCTTAACGATATCGCTAAATTAGGTAGCTACTAGCGATATAGAAACAATCCCGCTAGCGATCTCATTAGTATGCGACGCTAACGAGATCGCTAGCGGGATTGTGTAGTGTGGCAGTACCTTCATAAAGAGACAGTGGTCAGAATTGTAAAAATTGGCCTGGTCATTAACGTGCAAACCACCCTTGGGGGTTAAGGGGTTAATCTCTGTATATATTTGCGGAGTAACAGACACAGACTCTCATAGACTCAGTATGGATTACACCAGAATATGAATAGCAGAAAAAGTGTACTGTATCAGTAGTGCACAGCTGTATACAGTGTTGGGGTAATTGTTATAACCCTCTTGTTAGGTTTTGTTTCAGTTTGCTGGTCACATGACCTTTTTACCCTATTTAGTCTGGCTCCGCCCTTCTGGCTTTGCTGGACTTCATTGTATTATCTACTCTTAAGCTAGCCGGGTGCTTAGGTGCCTTACTCTGTCAGTTTTGCTTGATCTTAGGATCTCTTAGTAATTTGTTTTCTGTTTTATTTTTCTCTGCTACAATTTCTGTTAGGAGGTGTCCACCTTTTCACCCAGTCCCTAGATCTTGTAGGGATTCCTCCCTCGCAACTATAGGTCTTCGTTCAGACTAGCTGAGGACTTTAGTGGGTCTGGTCGCAGGATCAGGTTCCCCGTTACATCGTAGGGATCCAGCTTAGTACTATTGTAGGGACAGAATTCCTACCTTTCCTTAGTGCTTGTAGCAGATCATAACAGTAAGTCCAGCCAAGAGAAAAAAAAAAAAAAAAAATCTGTAAGGAAAGATTTTTTTTTTCTATCATGGTGTCGATTCAGGATTTAGTTCAACGCCTGCAGGGACTCTCTCTGGAGGTGGCTGAGATAAAGCAACACGTGAGTAGTTGTTCTGGAGCACATTTTGTGGAGCCAAAGGTACGTTTGCCTGATTTATTTTTGGTGAACAACAAGATTTTTTTTCTTTTAAAAATGCTTGCGTGTTGTATTTCCGTTTGAGACCCAGATCCTCTGGTGATGAATCAGAGCGCATAGGGTTCATAATGTCACTTTTGCGCAAAGAACCTCAGGAATGGGCCTTTTCTCTGCAGCCTAGTGATCCATGCTTTAGATCAGTGGATAGTTTTTTTTCTGCTTTGGGGTTATTGTATGACGATCCGGATCGTGTTTCATTAGCTGAGACAGAATTGAGACGTTTGAGACAGGGATCAGGTAATGTGGAAAAATATTGTACTCACTTCCGAAGGTGGTCCACTCAGGTGGGGTGGAACGATTCAGCTTTGAAAAGTTTATTTCTTGCAGGGTTAAGTGAAAGGGTTAAAGATTTGCTGATTGCTTATCCCATACCTGGTAACTTGCAAGAGGCTATGCAATTAGCCATACGGGTGGATAGGAGACTGCGTGCAAGGGTTAATGAGAGTAAATCTGCCTTGTCAGCTCCAAGTTTGGAAAAGGAATGTACTGACATTGGAGAGCCGATGGAAATTGGAGCAATGACACCTCACTCTCGGGAAAAAGAACGCAGATTTGCTAAGGGCTTGTGTTTCTATTGTGGCAAATCTGACCATTTCATTAAGAACTGTGCGCTTCGAATGAATAAAGAGAAAAAAAAATGAGGTCAGTTTCGCCTGTATAGCCTGTTTAAACAATAAAGGTGTCTTTCTTTCTGCTACCACTGCTGTTGAGGAGGAATTAATGGAGTTTCGGGTAGTGTTGAGCATTCCGATACTGCAAATATCGGGTATCGGCCGATATTAGCTGTATCGGAATTCCGATTCCGAGTTCCGATATTTTCGTCTTATCGGATACCGGAATCGGGATGTCACTGTCACTGTCAGTGTCCGTCTGTCGGGTCTGTCAGGAGTCAGCGGCACTTACCTGGCAGAAGATCTCCGGCGGTCACGTCCTGGACTGCTTCATGGCCGCCATCCTCTTCTCCCCGGCGGTCACATGCAGTTTCTCGCGATAACTGCAGTGACTGCTGGGTAATCCCGGCCGTAAAGCAGTCAGTCCGATGACGTCACCGCCGGGGAAGCTGGTAAGCAGCTGTGCTGCGTTGCAATGACAGGCTCTGCCTGTCATTGCGATGTAGCAGAGTTGGATCGTCGTGGGACAATCGTTACTATGGACTGCGTCGGACAGGTGGTATACTGTTGGTTTGTTTTTTTTCTTTTTTTACAGGAGATCGATGGCGTCGCAGGAATGAGTGTATAATAAAAGAAATGAAAACTGTGTTGTCTCTTTTATTTCATTAAAATACTTTTTTCTTGCTTTGTCTTTTTTTTACACATTTAATAACTTTGGGATTAATAATGGATCGGTGTCTTATTGACACCTCTCCATTATTAACCGGGCTTATTGTCACCGTGCAATCAACGGTGACATTAACCCCTTATTACCCCGCTTGCCACCGCTACAGGGCAGTGGGAAGAGCCGGGTAAAGTGCCACAATTGGCACATCTTTTGATGCGCCAAATGTGGGGCTGCTGTAGCCTGGTATTATCAGGCTGTTGAGGGCCAAAATCCATGGGCCTTGACAGTCTTTTAATACCAGGCCGCAGCAGTCTGCATTTTACTTGGCTGGTTAACAAAAATAGGGGGGATCCCCACGCCGTTTTTTTTTCGAGGGGATCCCCTATTTTTGTTAACCAGCCAAGCTAAGCAGACTGCTGTGGCCTGGTATTATCAGGCTTGCAAGGTCCATGGATATTGGATCCTTACCAGCCTGAAAAACCAGGCCTCAGCGGTCTGCTTCATCTGGCTGGTTAACAAAAATAGGGGGGACCCCACGCTAATTTTTTTCGAGGGGATCCCCTATTTTTGTTAATCAGCCAAGATATGCAGACTGCTGTGGCCTGGTATTATCAGGCTGGCAAGGTCCATGGATCTTGGCTCCTTAACAGCCTGAAAATCCAGGCCTCAGCGGTCTGCTTCATCTGGCTGGTTAACAAAAATAGGGGGGACCCCACGCCAATTTTTTTCGAGGGGATCCCCTATTTTTGTTAATCAGCCAAGATATGCAGACTGCTGTGGCCTGGTATTATCAGGCTGGCAAGGTCCATGGATCTTGGCTCCTTAACAGCCTGAAATCCAGGCCTCAGCGGTCTGCTTCATCTGGCTGGTTAACAAAAATAGGGGGGACCCCACGCCAATTTTTTTCGAGGGGATCCCCTATTTTTGTTAATCAGCCAAGATATGCAGACTGCTGTGGCCTGGTATTATCAGGCTGGCAAGGTCCATGGATCTTGGCTCCTTAACAGCCTGAAAATCCAGGCCTCAGCGGTCTGCTTCATCTGGCTGGTTAACAAAAATAGGGGGGACCCCACGCCATTTTTTTTTCGAAGGGAACCCCTATTTTTGTTAATCAGTTCCCTCTGACGTCACTGATTGTGTCCCTGGCTGACCTGAAGTGAAAGTGGAAAGCAATCAATTAAGCTTTCCACTTAAGGGCCCGTCTCACATAGCGATATCGCTACCGAGATCGCTGCTGAGTCACTAGTTTTGTGACGCAGCAGCGAGCTCACCAGCGATATCGCTGTGTGTGACATTCAGCGACGATCAGCCCCCCTGCCGGGTATCGCTGATCGTCGCTGAAATGTCAGGACCTTTGATCGCTGGTTTCCCGCCTGTCACACGCAGCGATGCGTGCCTGTCAGAGGGAAACCAGCGATCAAAAAAAGGTCCTGACATTTCTGCGACGATCAGCGATACCCGGCAGGGGGGCTGATCGTCGCTGAATGTCACACACAGCGATATCGCTGGTGAGCTCGCTGCTGCGTCACAAAACTAGTGACTCAGCAGCGATCTCGGTAGCGATATCGCTATGTGAGACGGGCCCTTAAGCGATGTTACCCGCAGTGTCGCTGTCCCAGATCGCTGCCTGAGCTGCCTGTTTGGCAGCTCAGCAGCGATCATGTAGCGATACACCAGCGATCCTGACAAGTGCATATCGTTGTCGGGATCGCTGGTGTATCGTTATGTGACACCCAGCCTTTACTCTCCTGTCAGGCAGGAGAGGAACTCATTCATTTGGGGTTTACTGTGAGGCTGCAGCATTAGCTGCGGTCCCTGCAGTAAACATTAACCCTTTCTGAAGGATTACACCGTGGGACCTGACTGTGCATGGGATAGGTAAGAATAATTTTGCTTTTTTATTTTATTTTTATTACAGGAAATGGTTTTTGCAGTAAAATAAAAGATGGTCAAAAACATGTGTCTTTATTTCATTAAAATGATTTTTAATTAAAGTGTGTGTGTTTTATTTTTATTTCATGCAATAGGATTAATAATTGATAGTTGTCTAATTGACAGCTCTCAATTATTAACCTGGCTTAAGGTCACCTTTCAATAGCAAGGTGGCTTTAACCCCATATTAACCCATTCGCCACCGCTACAGGGCAATGGGAATAGACGGGCAAAGTGCCAGAAAGGGCGAATCTAATTATAGATTTGTCTTTCCTGGGGTGTCTGGGGGCAGATGTTAGTAGCCGGGGGGGGCAAAAATAATGGTCCCTCTCTGGGCTATTATTATCTGCCCCCACTCACTGGCTTTGTCTGTCTGGTTGCGAAAATAGGGCGGGAGCCCACGCATTTTTTTTCAGCAATTTTACACCTCAAATATATATATACATGTCATTGAATTTGTGACACATATATATATATATTTATATTTGTAGTTCATACACTTCTACATAGTATAATAGCCGCTAATTCAATTGCCGGCTTTTGTGAAAATGCAGAACCCGACATGAAATGACACTTGGTGTACATAGGGTTAACCATGTCTTTTCATGTCCTTTGCTATCTAATTTGCACAAACAATTAAATCAGACTATGTGTGCAAAATTTCACACCTCTAGGGGTTAATTAAAGGTGTAAATTCGTAGCAAAAAAGTCCGTTTTTTTTACAACGAATTTACACCTTTAATTAACCCCTAGAGGTGTGAAATTTTGCACACATAGTCTGATTTAATTGTTTGTGCAAATTAGATAGCAAAGGACATGAAAAGAAATGTTTAACCCTATGTACACCAAGTGTCATTTCATGTCGGGTAACCCGACATGAAATGACACTTGGTGTACATAGGGTTAACCATGTCTTTTCATGTCCTTTGCTATCTAATTTGCACAAACAATTAAATCAGACTATGTGTGCAAAATTTCACACCTCTAGGGGTTAATTAAAGGTGTAAATCGTAGCAAAAAAGTCCGGTTTTTTTACAACGAATTTACACCTTTAATTAACCCCTAGAGGTGTGAAATTTTGCACACATAGTCTGATTTAATTGTTTGTGCAAATTAGATAGCAAAGGACATGAAAAGAAATGTTTAACCCTATGTACACCAAGTGTCATTTCATGTCGGGTGCTTCTGTCTTTTCACTGAAGCCGGCTTTACCCGGCAATTGAATCAAAGGATATTTTACTATGTAGAAGTGTATAAACTATACATATATGTATATATATATGTCACAATGACATGTATATATATATATATATATATTCTATGTGTGTATATTTAGTGTTTACAAGGAAAGAATGGGGTTTTTTTAGTTGCGATATTTTGTTCCCATAGACTTACATGGGACTTCCGGTATCGGTATCGGGTATCGCCGATATTTTAGTGATATCGGTGATACCATTCCGATTCCGATACTTTAGCATATCGGAAAGTATCGCTCAACTCTAGTTTCGGGTATTTGTGGATTGTGGTTCAACTCTCAATGTAATTGATGGGAAATTTTTGGAAAAACTAAAATTAGAACCCAAACTTCTGTCCTCCCCTATTAATGTGGTGTCTGTGGATGGTTCTCCCTTGAAAAATGTTACTCACCATATCTGTGAATTTCCGCTTACTATTAATGGTGTTCATCAAGAGAATTTAGATTTGGTAGTTTTGAATAATTTGCCCTCACCGGTGATTTTGGGGTTACCCTGGTTAAAATTGCACAATCCGGTACTGGATTGGTCTACCAATGAAATTAAGTCCTGGAGTCCTAATTGTTATGACAAGTGTTGTAACGGGCGTATTGCTGCTGTAGTTAAGGGGGAGTTACCTGTACCTATTCAGGATTTTGGAAAGTTTTTTCTGATAAGGAATCGCAGGTATTGCCTCCTCATAGAGAATATGATTGTGCAATTGAATTTGTCCCTGGAGCGACTCTTCCTAAAAGTCGCTTATTTAATTTGACTATTCCTGAGAGAAAGGCTTTGGAGGAATACATACAGACAAGCTTGGCCGCCGGTCACATTAGGCCTTCCAAGTCTCCTGTGGCGGTTGGATTTTTTTTGTTAAAAAAAAAGACGGCGGTTTACGGCCTTGTCTGGATTTTCGTGAGATTAATAAGATTACTGTACGCAATCCTTACCCACTGCCATTGATTCCTGATTTGTTTAATCAGTTAGTGGGGGCCAAGTGGTTCTCGAAAATTGATCTTCGAGGGGCATACAATTTGTTGCGCATGAAGGAGGGGGATGAATGGAAGACTGCGTTTAACACTCCACTGGGTCATTTTGAGAATCTGGTCATGCCTTTTGGACTTTCCAGTGCTCCGGCATTTTTTCAGAATCTTATCAATGACATCCTTAGACCTTTGATCGGCAGAAGTGTGGTTGTGTATTTGGATGACATTTTGATTTATTCACCGGATTTGCAGTCTCATTGGAGGAGTGTGCGTGAAGTATTACAGTTACTGAGTGATAATTCACTTTTTGCCAAACTAGAAAAATGTGAGTTCGCTGTACAGAGACTTAGTTTTTTGGGCTACATTGTCTCCAGTGAAGGTTTTGAGATGGACCCGGTGAAAGTGCAAGCTGTGCAGGATTGGCCTAGACCTATTGGTGTGAAATCAATACAGAGGTTTTTGGGGTTCGCCAATTATTATAGAAAATTCATAAAAAATTTTTCTGTGATTGCCAAACCTCTGACCGATCTCACCAGGAAAGGTGCTGATGTGGTTCAGTGGACTACTGAGGCCATTGAGGCTTTTGTGTTGCTAAAGGAGAAGTTCAGCTCTGCTCCCATCCTTATGCAGCCTGATGTGACTAAACCATTTTTGGTTGAGGTTGATGCTTCTGTGGGGGTCGGCGCGGTGTTGTCTCAGGCAAAGACGGATGGAGTACATCCCTGTGCTTTTTTTTCAAAGAAATTTTCTGAGTCTGAACTAAATTATGATATCGGTAATCGGGAGTTGTTGGCAATTAAACTCGCATTTGAACACTGGCGTCATTTTTTGGAGGGAGCGGAATTTCCCGTTCAAGTCTTCACCGATCATAAAAATCTGATCTACCTTGATGCTGCCAAACGCCGTCAGGCTAGGTGGGCACTGTTTTTCTCACGGTTTAATTTTACCGTTACTTACATCCCAGGTACTAAAAATGTTAAAGCTGATGCTTTGTCTCGCAGCTTTTCTCCTATGGTGGGTACTGAGGAGGAGGAGAACATTTTACAAGAGGGGGTTGTTATTGCTGTCTTGGACTCCGTGTTGGAAGATGAGATTCTTAAAGCACAGGAGAATGCCCCATCTAACACGCCGCATGGGAGGTTGTTTGTGCCTGGTACCCTGAGGAGAGATTTGTTTGTTGAATGTCATGACTCTCGGTTGGCAGGTCATCCTGGAATCTCTGAGACCAAGAGACTTGTGGGTCGCAGCTTTTGGTGGCCAGGATGGCAGAAGGAAGTCATTAAGTGGGTGCGTCAATGCACTGTGTGTGCTAGATCTAAGTCTTCTCATACTCCTGCTGCGGGGTTGCTTTGCCCTCTGGAGGTCCCTAGTGCACCTTGGACACATTTGGCTATGGACTTTATTACTGACCTTCCTCCCTCTGAGGGTTTCACTGTCATCTGGGTGGTTGTGGACCATTTTAGCAAGATGTGTCACTTGGTTCCTTTCATCAAACTGCCCTGCGCTAAGACTCTCGCTAGGGCCTTTGTCAAGGAAATAGTCAGACTACATGGTGTTCCTACTGACATTGTTTCGGATAGGGGACCTCAGTTTGTGGCTCGTTTTTGGCGCGCCTTTTGTGACAGGTTGGGAGTTCATTTGTCGTTTTCATCCGGATATCATCCTGAGTCTAATGGCCAGACAGAAAGGAAAAATTTTATGATGTTGAGCAGTTCTTGCGTTGTTTTGTGACTGATAATCAAGAGGGGTGGTCTGAGTTTCTGCCACTTGCTGAGTTTGCTCTTAACAACCATACATCTGCTTCTGCTGGTTGTTCGCCTTTTTTTTGTTGTACTGGGAGACATCCGTCTTTTGGGTCATTTTCCAAGTTGGGATCGGCTGTACCTGAAGAGGAGAATTTTTCTGGTGTTTTGGAGAGAGTTTGGACTGATGTGCGTGGTAATCTTCAGGAGGCTAACAAAAGATCCAAAGTGTACTTTGATAGAAAACGACAAGAGGTTTTGTTTGCTATTGGTGACATGGTTTGGTTGTCATCTAAGAATCTGCGCTTGAGGATTCCGTCTAAGAAATTGGGTCCCAAGTTTGTAGGGCCCTTTAAGGTGCTTCAGGTTATTAACCAATCTGCTGTTAGGTTGGAGCTTCCTACCTCCTGGAAGATCAATCCGGTGTTTCATGTTTCTCTCTTGAAAAAAGCTGAGGCCTCAGATGGAGACGTCTCGGCCACTGTTCCCCTGGTGGTGGAGGACGGGCAATATGAGGTTTCCCGCATCCTAAATTCTAGACGGTATAGAGGGAGTTTACAGTACCTCATCGCTTGGAAGGGTTATGGACCCGAGGATAACTCATGGGTGAGGGCAGATGATGTTTCTGCGTCTAGACTTGTCAGAGCGTTTCACAAGAGATTTCCGGATAAGCCTAAGTCAAAGGGGATCCGGAGGATCCTCTTAGAAGGAAGGGTACTGTTATAACCCTCTTGTTAGGTTTTGTTTCAGTTTGCTGGTCACATGACCTTTTTACCCTATTTAGTCTGGCTCCGCCCTTCTGGCTTTGCTGGATTTCATTGTATTATCTACTCTTAAGCTAGCCGGGTGCTTAGGTGCCTTACTCTGTCAGTTTTGCTTGATCTTAGGATCTCTTAGTAATTTGTTTTCTGTTTTATTTTTCTCTGCTACAATTTCTGTTAGGAGGTGTCCACCTTTTCACCCAGTCCCTAGATCTTGTAGGGATTCCTCCCTCGCAACTATAGGTCTTCGTTCAGACTAGCTGAGGACTTTAGCGGGTCTGGTCGCAGGATCAGGTTCCCCGTTACATCGTAGGGATCCAGCTTAGTACTATTGTAGGGACAGAATTCCTACCTTTCCTTAGTGCTTGTAGCAGATCATAACAGTAATTTTAAATCTCCGTATATATTTCAGGAGTAACACACACGGTCACAGGCTCAGTAGGGATAACACCAGAATATGAAAAGGAGAAAAAGTGTACTGTATCAGTAGCGTACAGCTGTATACATTGTTGGGGTAATTTTAAATTTCCGTATATATTTCAGGAGTAACACACACACGCTCACAGGCTCAGTATGGAGTAGACCAGAATATGAAAAGCATAAAAAGTATACTGTATCAGTTACGTACAGCTGTACACAGTGTTGAGGTACTTTTAAATCTCCGTATATATTTCAGGAGTAACACACACATGCTCTCTCAGTATGGATTTGACCATAATACAGAAGGGAGAAAGTCTGTACTGTATCAGAAGATACCAGCTGTATACGGTTTTGGGGAAAATTGAAATCTCCGTATATATTTCCGTAGTCACACACAGATAGTCAGCATGTATTTGTCCGTGATACCAGCCGGTACACGGTAGTGTGAGGAGCGTACAGCTCTATACTGTGTGGGAAAAAATGAATGCTCGGTAACTGTGCAGAAAATAATTAAAGTATTAGTGCTGTGTAGGTGCTGTGTTAAAAAGCAGTCTGCACAGCATGTTACACACAGCAATACAGACAGCAGGCAGCCTAATAATCAGGTCTGCTGCTACACACTAGAAATTCCTCCTCTGTCACTGGCAGGCAGCCTAATAATCAGCTCTGCTGATCGACACAAGCAATTCCTCCCCTCTCACTGGCAGCCAGCCTAAGAACCAGCGCTGCTGCACACAAGAAATTCCTCCCCTGTCACTCCACACTACAGCTAATTGCTATCAACACAAGCACAGAATTATTGTGGTTTTCCTGCCTAACTCTCTCCCTACTGAAAACCAGCTTCAGCAACCTCTCCCTACCCTAAGATCGGCAGAAGTAAAATGGCGTTCAGCGGTGAGGGCTTTTATAGGCACTGTGATGCCACACAAAGCAAGCCAATCACTTCAATGCCCTTCTCAAAAATGGTGCTGGCCACTGCCCATGTCATCGCGTTGCCCACAGTCTGCGTCCTTGCTCATTGGCTGAGAAAAGGCTCTTCAAGTATTATGGGAAAACCGACTTAGGCGCTCGGGTCACCGAACACGTGGCCGATCTCACGCAATCTCCGTATATATTTCCGGAGTCACACACAGATAGTCAGCATGTATTTGTCCGTGATACCAGCCGGTACACGGTAGTGTGTGAGGAGCGTACAGCTCTATATGGTGTGGGAAAAAATGAACGCTCGGTAACTGTGCAGAAAAAAAGAATAAAAGTATTAGTGCTGTGTAAAAAGCAGTCTGCACAGCAGTGTACACACAGCAATACAGCTATCAGGCAGCCTAATAACCAGCGCTGCTGCACACAAGAAAATCCTCCCCTGTCACTGGCAGGCAGCCTAATAACCAGTGCTGCTGCACACAAGAAAATCCTCCCCTGTCACTGGCAGGCAGCCTAATACCCAGCGCTGCTGCACACAACAAATCCTCCCCTGTCACTGCACACTAACTGTACAGCACAATTGCTATCATCACAAGCACAGAAGAACTTTTCTTTCCAGCTCTACCTCTCTCCCTATTGATAAACAGCGTCAGCAACCTCTCCCTACTGCTAAGATCGGCAGAAATAAAATGGCGGTCGGCGGTCAGGGCTTTTATAGCCACTGTGACGCCACACAAAGCAAGCCAATCACTGCAATGCCCTTCTCTGGTGGTGGACGCTGCCTATGTCATCTTCTTGCC
Source organism: Oophaga sylvatica (assembly GCA_033576555.1). Classification (NCBI taxonomy): domain Eukaryota; kingdom Metazoa; phylum Chordata; class Amphibia; order Anura; family Dendrobatidae; genus Oophaga; species Oophaga sylvatica. The sequence goes on from JARQOD010000001.1 coordinate 535,183,345, forward strand.
CACAGTGTACGTCCTTGTTCATTGGCTGATAAAAGGCGCCTGCAAGCATTATGGGAAAACCGACTTTGGCGCTCGGTTCGACGACTGCATGGCCGACCTCACGCTATGGTCGGGTTTCGCTCGGCGAAACTCGACTTTAGCAAAAGTCGACGACTTTTGAATCTGACTGACCTGTTTCGCTCAACTCTACTGAACACCTTAAAAAAAAAAAAAAAAAAAAACAATGCTTTATCATCATACTGCCGAATAAAAAGTGGAATAACACGCGATCAAAAAGACGGATATAAATAAGCATAATATAGCTGAAAATGTCATCTTGTCCCGCAAAAAAACGAGCCACCAGAGAGCATCATCAGCGAAAAATTAAAACATTATAGCTCGCAGAATAAAGCGATGCAAAAATAATAATTTTTTATATAAAATTGTTTTTATTGTATAAAATTGCCAAAACATAAAAAAGATACAAATGAGGTATTGCTGTAATCGTACTAACTAAAAATAAAACTACTTTATTAATTTTACCACACGCAGACCGGTATAAACGCCCCCCAAAAAGAAATTTATGAATTGCTGGTTTTTGTTAATTCTGCCTCCCAAAAATCGTAATACAAAGTGATCAAAAAATGTCATGTGTCCAAAAATCATACGAATAAAAACGTCAACTCATCCTGCAAAAAATAAGACCTCACATGACAAATTGTACAATAACTGTTGGGTCCAATTTCCCCTGTTTCCCTTGGGAAAATAAAAAATTGGGGCCTAATTATCATGTTTGTGGAAAAAATATGATATTTTTATTTTCACACCCGGGCGTTATAAACTTCTGTGAAGCACTTGGGGGTTCAAAGTGCTCACCACACATCTAGATAAGTTCCTTGGGGGGTCTAGTTTCCAAAATGGGGTCACTTGTGGGGGGTTTCCACTGTTTAGGCACATCAGGGGCTCTCCAAATGCGACGTGATGCCCACAGACCATTCCATCAAAGTCTGCATTCCAAAATGTCACTACTTCCTTTCTGAGCCCCAACGTGTGCCCATACAGTAGTTTTCTCCCACATATGGGGTATCAGCGTTCTCAGGACAAATAGGAAATCAACTTTTGGGGTCCAATTTCTCCTGTTACCCTTGGGAAAATAAAAATTTGGGCTCTAAAAGATCATGTTTGTGGAAAAAATATGATATTTTTATTTTCATGCTCGGGTGTTATAAACTTTAGTGAAACACCTGGGGGTTCAAAGTTCTCACCACACATCTAGAAAAGTTCCTTGGGGGGTCTAGTTTCCAAAATTGGGTCACTTGTGGGGGTTTCCAATGTTCAAGCACATCAGGGGCTCTCCAAACGCAACAAGGTGTCCGATCTCAATTCCAGCCAATTTTGCATCGAAAAAGTCAAACGGCGCTCCTTACTATCCGTGCTCTGCCGTCCGCCCAAACAGTGGTTTACCCTCACACATGGGGTATTAGCGTACTCAGTACAAATTGCACAATAAATTTAATGATTTTGTTGCTGAGAAATCATATTTTATTTCCTTAGTCTAATAATTTCTTTCAGGCTCTGGGGAGTGCGGTGCCTGGAAGAAATCTCTGCCTCCTCTCTTCATTGTAATACCACCCACCTCCCATACACATCAGTTATGGCCCCGGAATCCCGCACTTGTGCCCTGCACTACCTCAGAAATACATACATCATCCTCCCTTCTATTGGCGCTGCATTTAGGGATCTTCTGCGCAGGTGCCAGTGACTTCCTCTCCAGTGACCTCCAGTGTGTGCGCTGATAAGATATTCTCCCGAATTCTTCCCTGCATAATCATCACTATGTACACATGGTTCCTAGTGATGACTATGCTGGGAGTAAATGAGGAGAGTAACTTATTGGCATGCACAAAAGAGATCACAATGATTTGCCTGCATCTACTCAGAAGGTCCCTGAATGCAGTGCCCCTAGAAGGGAAAAAGAGATATAGAGATTTGAGGCACAGGATTCTAGGGCCATAACTGACAAGTAAAGGAGGGGGGTAGTATTACAATAAAGACAGGAGGCAGGGATTTCTTCCAGGCACCACACACCTTGGAGTCTGGAAGAAATCATTAACATAAAAAGGAATATAAGAATTCTCAACAACAAGACCGTTAACACCATTCCTCTGTGAGGAACCAGCTGATCTGGTAAGCATTTCCCTGTATACCCCAAATATTATGCTTACAATAATTTTCAGGTTACAACCTAATTAGCTGGCCTCACTTCCTAGTTAATGTCCCCTGGAACCCGCAGTCTGGTTCGGCGCCTCCCATCTTGTAGCGAAGCCGACCTCTTCTTTCCATCCCGTCGCGGCTCCTGCGCAGTCGCACTGCTCTGCCCTAGTGAGGGCAGAGCAAAGTACTGCAGTGCGCAGGCGCCGGGAAAGGTCAGAGAGGTCCGGCGCCTGCGCACTACAGTACTCTGCTCTGCCCTCACCAGGGTAGAGCAGTGCGCTTGCGCAGAAACCGAGACGGGACGGAAAGAAGAGGCCGGCTTCGCTACAAGATGGGAGGCGCCGAACCGGACCGCGATTCCCTCCAGACCGGACCAGACGGCGGACCGCCCCTGGCTGAGTATTTTATAACTCGTTTTTCTTCACTTTCAGGTAACATCAGGGGCTTATCTACAGCATTACAGAATGCTGTAGATAAGCCCCTGATGGCGGTGGCCCTATCTCATAGGGCAAAAATGGGGTGACAGATTCCCTTTAATTTGTTGAAATTAACTTTTCCTAAAATTCCAGGTTTTTGCATTCCCCCTTTGAAATGTTATATTGAAATTACATTGAAGCTTACCATATTATGATCTCTGCATCCCAAGTGCTTCCAGGGCATGTACAGTCGCATATAAAAGTTTGGGCACCCCTGGTCAAAATTACTGGTAATATGAACAGTTAAGCAAGTTCAAGTTAAAATGATCTATAAAAAGCCTAAAGTTAGAGATGACACATTTTCTTCATAATTTAGGCAAAAACAAATTGTCATTTTTTACATTTTAAAAATTACAAAAAGGAAAATGGGCTGATTCAAAATTTTAGGCACCCTGCATGGTTAGTACCTAGTAGCACCTAGTAGTACTTTTGAAAGTATCACATATTGTAAACGCTTTTTGTTTGTTCATCCATTCTTCCTTGGAAAATTCTCCCAGTTCTGTGAGCATGCACAAGCATGCACTGCTAGCCACAGATTTTCAATGATATTAAGATCATGGGACTGTGAGGGCCATTGTTAAACCATCAGCTTGCGCCTTTTGATGTAGTATATTATGGATTTTGAGGTGGATTTAGGATCATTATCCATTTGTAGAAGCCATCATCTTTTCAACTTCAGCTTTTTTGCAGATGGTGTTATGTTTGCATTAAGAATCTGTTGAAATTTAATTGAATCTATTCTTCCTTATACTGTCATGGAAATATATATGTATTCCATATATTCAAAGTATATTCACATATATGTATTCACAGTTCACAGTTAGATAGATCTCACTTGCTAAAAAAAACCCTGTGCTCACATATTTCTAGGCCAGTTATAATCAGTCGTTTTAAAGAAATCTGGCCTTCATAAAGGCCTTCGTAAAGGAACAAATGCATGAAGTACAAAAAGTCCTATTAGATATCTGTTGTTTACATTATAGTTATGCAAGACAACTAGGTCACAAGAATATAAACAATAATTCTGCAACTTCAGCTCTTTTAATCATGATTATCATAATTATCATATTTACACTAGAACAGCCAATAATCTAGCAGCTTTTAATTGTATGTTAATTGACTAACCAGCCCCTTTTTGTAAACGTATAAAACCTTGAATGAATAATAAATGTATGTCTTTGACGAACTGTTATACTGACACTTGCGTTGTGGACAGTCCTCATTTCGTTCTGAGCGCTCAAAAAGACATTATATAGAGATTTGGAGAAGCAAGCAGCAAACACAGAAGGATATTTTTATCCTAATTAAATTTCCATATCAGTTGGCGCCTGCACGCGGGGCATTGGACGAAACGCACGAGGACCCGGCCGACCGGAGAGATGGGGGTGTTGGCCCTGGCCTTGGCACACGGGACGGAGACTGCAGCTCCATCAGTAAGGTAAGAAAACTTTGTCATCTTACCTGAATGTTCCCTGTGCCTAGTCCTAGCCTACACTTACAGCCGGTCGGACGTGGTCATCACCGCATTCCCAGGTTGTGTAAAAAGTCCATACCCTTATCCAAAAGCCCTGGGATATAAGCCGAGTTGGTTGCTGCTGTGCTGTATATGTTTCATGTTTTATGTGAACCGGGAGAAAGTTGGAACGGTGACTGTGTTTTTGCTTGCTGATCTCTGGGGGCTGTATAGCAAAAGACAATTGCTGCATAAGTTCCCGCAGTAAACTTTCACGCACCGGGAGGCCATCCCAGTCAAATCAGACGTGAAGGGCGGGAGCTTTGTTTTGGATAAGTCCACGCAGATATTCTTCACACATTGGAGGGAAGTTATCCCAAAAAATCCAGTTGTGGAAGCGAGGGCTTTGTTCGGTTAAGTTTCTGCAGTAAACTTTCACGCACTGGGAGGCCATCCCAGTCAAATCAGACGTGAAGGGCAGAAGCTTTGTTTGGATAAGTTCTCACAATAATTGTCCACGCACCGGGAGGCCATCCCAGTCAAATCAGACGTGGATAGTGAGAATTTTGATGAAGGCTATTGCAGATTACTGTGACCGGCGCACCAGCCAGGGCGTACGGTACAGAGCGATAGAACCTTGAGCCTCACCGCGCTCAGTGCAATTGGTGAGTTATCAGTTATCAGAGCAGCTTGTATGTGTCACAGATCATCAAAAGAGGGATTCGTATTCTCCCGGGTGTCTGTCTCACTGTCTGTATCAGGTACTGTCGCTTTAAATCACATCTCCGTGCGCTCTGTCAGTATCTCATTCAGAGCAGTGTGCTGGCTGCAGCAGCGAGAAAACCCCTTTGACCCCCCTCCTCTGCTAATCACGTTATCAGGCATTCTGTTTCTTGGCTTTGATTTTTATTTTTTTAAGCTAGTTTTTTGGCTACAGGTTTTAACGTGAAAATTCTCAGGCATTCAGACTGAACTATATTCATTTTTTGCTATTCTGAGGAATAATATATATTTTTTTTTTGATACGTGATTTCAGTGCCTATAGAGACAGCAAGCAGAGATATAAGGAAGGGAGGGGGGAAGCAGCCAGCTGACATTCCAGAGATTTTTAATTAGCTGTTTTGGTAACAAGGGTTGTTTTTCAGAGTTTTATGATTAATACGGTTTTTCTTTTCTCCCCTTTTTGGTGAATTTATTTATTTTTTTTTTTTTGTTTTCTTTTTCTAGAGTTTTTTACTAAATCTAACTTTTGTTTTTAAAATTTTTCTTTTAAGTACATTTTTAAATGATTTTGGAGAGATTTTTTCTCTAAGCAATTTATTTTAGAGCTTTATTTCTCCAGCCATTTTTTTTTTCTACAAGCTTGCTTTAGAACAAGGTCACATAGATAAGGAGAATTACAGGCTGAGGGAGAGAGCAGACACAAACTACGCAGTGGTCTGAGTAGCCCCTCCCGTCGGGCATTCGGCGAGAACAAACAGAACCAGAGTGCAGAAGTTTTCAGATTTTTAAATCACCTTTGTTGAATAGGTTTTTGGAATAGACACAGTACGTAAGAATCGAAGGGCTAGGCATGTGAATAGAATGTCAGAGTACGTGAGAAGCAAATAGACAGGCAGCCTTTACGCTGCATAATGAAATGTTTTTTCTTGTTTTTTGTTATTTGAAAGGTAACGGGAAAGTTTATTAATAGATTACCATCTGCTATAAAAGAGCAGCGGTGCATCGTGTAAAAGATACAGCAAGTTAATTTGAACGGACCAGGAAGTGATTTTTTTTTTTTTTATGTGAATAAGTTTGAAAAGGTGTTAAATCATCTGTGAGAAAAAGATCACTGACATGTCACAAGAGCAGAATTCAGAGTCACACACATCACATGTCCATCATGTGGAGACACGGGACAGGTGTAGGCTGCTCTCATTGAGTAAGGAGCCTTGTACAGGGAAAAACGCTCCCCGCCTCTCTCCACAGGGAGAAGGCATTTTTGTTTCAACCATCCCCTCTCAAGAGTCACAGGGGGACACCCTCTCCTTTTTCTTCTCTCAGTCCCTTTCTCTTTCTTCTTCAGACTTTTCTCCTCTTTCCTCGCTGCCATCCCTCTCATTCCTTCTTTTCCCTCCATCACATCTCTGACACATCCATTTTCTTCATCTTCCTCTTCTATCTCTTCCTCTCCAACTCTCAAATCTTGTTCTTCATCTTCTTCTACTTCTCCCCCTCCATCTTTCTTCTCTCTCTCTCCTCCATCTTTCTCTCTTTTCCCCCTTTTCACTCTTCTCTTTCTCCCCTCCTCTTTCTCTCGCTCCTCCCTCACACCTCCCTTCTCTTCCTCTTTTTTCTACTTCGTCATCAACTGGGTCAACGCCCAATCCAAGCAATGTGGTGTCCCTGTATTCAGTGTTTCCAGCACAGGGCACCTTGTCTATCCCAAGCACAGTACAAACATTGCCAGTCATTATATCAGGAGAAGAAAGTGCAGATCTCCCTACACAAAACGCTACATGTAGCCCCCAGACACAACAGTCCACAGCTAGGGCTTCACAGGGGGGTGATATAGCTACAGGGCTGCTAGCATGGAACCATGACACTGATCCACCGCAGCCTCAGCAAGGACGTGGGAAATCCCCATGCAGCAAGACAACTTTAAAGCCCAAATCTCACCCAGTGTATGCACCAAGTACACCATGTCACTTCTTATCTGATGAAGATGAAGATGCAACGTCACACATGCTGCCCAATACTAGGGAAGAAAACACACAAGCACCAATAGAGCAGGGACAGGTAGAGGCACCATCCTATGAGCCCTTCATCCCAAGCCAGGTGATCAGTATGCTGCCAGACCCAGGGATACACCCCATGCCATTTTGCCAAAAAATGCAGCAGATCCAGCGAACGTATGCAGCAGCCTGGACTGATCTCTGGACCGTAATGGAAATAAAAGCAGGTGATGCATTCTGGCCAATTATGAGAGAACACTTCAAGCTTCCAACAGAGTTAGATTCGTATGCCTGGGAGACAGGACCAAAGCTAATTGAGCAACTCAGAGAATGGGCCAAAAGCAGACTGACAGGACAAACTCTCAGCCTACATGTCACGAGTCAAGACAAGACAGAGTCTGTGGAGAAGTTCCATGACAGAGTAATGCAAGTGTTTCAAGATTTGGGCCTCATTACCCATGATCAGACACACAGACGGATGTTGGCACAGGCTTTTGTGCATGGACTGAGAGAACCAATCAGGAAACCACTGGTAGCAGCCAGGCCTGAGTACACGTCAATAGCAATGGATACCCTGCTCACAGTAGCAAAAAGGATTGAGTCCCGCCGGGACAGAAGGAATGTCAAGTGTTACAACTGTGGCAAGCTTGGTCATTACCGGAACCGCTGCAGAGAACCCCTACGACCCACCACTTTGTCTAGAGAAGCAAGCCAAGGAGAAAACAAAGAAAGCAGTGAAGAACCCCGTGCATAGGACAAGAGCACACCAAGTCCACAGGGAACCCCACCAGTGGGACCAATATCCTGAGAGTGGATGGCGTAGTCAGATCTTTTCTTGTGGAACTCCGCAACCTCACCTACCTATCAGAATCTTCTGCTTCCTGCATGGGAATTGATGGTCAAGTCAGATATTTCCAGATTATGAAGCCCCTGAGCGTGTGGACTCAGCCAGAACACTCCATCATGTCCCAGTTTGTTGTGTAAAAAACCTGAACCCTCAACCTATTGGGAGTGGACCTACTGCAGAAGCTGAAAGCGACCAGAGTGTTCCAGGAAGATGGGACCATTACACTTTCTTCACCCCTGACCCAAGAAGAAACAGGAACCTCAAACAACCACACTGCAGACCTATCACAGGAGGTGCTGGACATAGTACCAGAAAAGCCACTCCATCACCCAGAGTCAAGATGTCTCTGACCAACTGAAGGTCTAAGTGAACTCGCCTAAGAAGACGGCCTGAGAACTTTGACATTGGCCAGGATATTTCAACTCAAGAAGGACCCTACTCGCTTCATGGAATGGCAACACCTCATCCAGCTCTAACGCCAGAGGTTCATCTTTTGCAAGCACCAGGAGGTGCCCCCTGCAATCAACCAGTTCACCCAGGCCCTAGACCGGAAAAAGGCCACTCAGCTCTTCAAACTTGTGCACAAATACTGACCTGAGACCGAACTGGAGAAAAAGAAACTACTGATGGCCCGTGCTGAGAGAAAAGCAGCCGTTTAAGGAGACGTCCCAACAAGAAGACCCCCTGTGACCAGAGCAGGTGCTAACACAGTGACTGTCTTGGTGGAGAACAAGAAAGCCAGCTGGTCGTCATCTCTCATGATGTGGATCCTAGTAGACGGCTTGTTTTCCCGCCAGCTCTGCACCAGCAGATGGGAGTCCCCTGCCGCATACTGAAGGACAAGGTCAAACTGGGCTGCCTCGCCCATCGGAATCAATCCCAGTTTTCCACAGTGAAGAAAAAGATTGTAAACCCCACTGAGTTCAGAATGGTGCAAGGCCTGGAGGCCGCGAAAGAGGCTACGGTATTTGAAACCCCAACAGTGCTGAACCATCACACTCTGCTCTCAAGAGTCCCAGTCACCGCAACGGTATTCACGGTGATCAACCTGGCCAGTACCTTCTTCAGTGTTTCCCCTCCACCTGGAGGCCTGCTTTCACGCACCAGTGCAGTGCATATGGACAGTGTTGTCTCAAGGTGCTCAAAACAAGCCCTTCAAGTTTCACCAAGACAATGTCCTCCATCCTCGTCAACTGGATTGCAGAATATGCAAGAGTCACTCTTCTACAACACGTGGATGACTTTCTCTTTTGTGTGGTTGACATCGACACCTGCACAGTCTATTCCTTGTCTCTCCTACTCTACCTGGAAGAACAGCAACGCAAGGTCTGGAAGAACAAAGTCCAGTGATGCCAGAAGCAAGTTACATCCCTGGGACACTGTATTGCCCACCAGACGAAACACATGTCAAAAGACTGGAAGACCACTGTGGAGAAGATGGCTCCCCCAACAACTCCAAGAATGCTGCAGGCTTTCCCTGGTCTAGTGTCATATTGCAGAATCTGGATCCCTGATGCCTCAGTCCTAATGCAGCCTCTGTGCGCTTGCATCAACGCAACCCCGCTCCTTCTATCAGACGCAGCCTTCAACCCATTCAGGAGATTGGAAGAACTCCACAGTCTCAGCGCCAATACCAGGCCTACCTGACTATGAAAAGTCTTTCTGTCTACCTGATGGAAGAAAGAAGGTCATGCTACTGGAGTCCTGGCACGGATTCACGGGGGAAAATAGAGACTTTTAGGCTGCCTCTCAGCCCGCTTGGATCCAGTTGCAAGAAGAGCACCCTCCTGCCTGATGGCAGTATCCGCAGCACACACCCTCCTGGACAAGGTTGCTGACATCACTCTTGGACAGCCACTGGAAACTCTCACTCCGCATGACATCTTGGCAATCTTCAATCAAGCTCAACCAACAGTAATCTCCCCACAGCCAGGCATCTTTGTGGCGCCTGTATTGCCTTTGTCTCATAATGTCACCGTCTCCAGACCTACAGTCCTCAGCCCGGCCACTCTACTCCCACTCCCAAGGGGGGATACTTGGATGGCTCCAGATTTGCAGATGATGAAGAAGTTTCAACACAGGAAGTGCAGTGACCAGCAATCAAGAAATCCTGTGGTCCAGAAGTCTGTCACCTAGCCTGTCAGCCCAGGAAGCAGAATTGATAGCGCTGACGAAGGCCTGTCAGATGGCAGAAGGCAAGACTGCAAACATCTACACGGACTACAGTTACTCGCATGGCATAGCACATGACTTTAGACCCATCTGGGCTACAAGGGACTTCATCACAGCAAACGGGACAACCGTGAAGCATCATGGAGCTTTCAGGGACCTACTGGGTATACTCCAACTTCCAAAATGGTGGCAATTTGAAAAATCAAAGTGCATGGAAAACTGAAAACAGAAGAGGCGTGAGGCAATAACATGGCGGACATGGCAGCCAAAGAAGCAGCCAAAGGAAGACAACATGGAGAAGTGGGAGAGGTCGTAGAGTCGGACGGCTACTACAGTCATGGCCAAAAGTTTTGAGAATGACGCAAATATTATATTTTCACATGATCTATTGCCCTTTGGTTTTTATGTGTGTTTGACAGATGTTTTTATCACAGACAGAAATATAATAATTGCAAACATATGAGTAACAAAAGCTTATATTGACAGTTAGAATGAGTTAATGCAGCAAGTCAATATTTGCAGTGTTGACCCTTCTTCTTCAGGACCTCTGCAATTCTCCCTGGCATGCTCTCAATCAACTTCTGGACCAAATCCTGACTGATAGAAGTCCATTCTTGCACAATCAATGCTTTCATTTTGTCAGAATTTTTAAGTTTTTGTTTGTCCACCCGTCTCTTGATGATTGACCACAAGTTCTCAATGGGATTAAGATCTGGGGAGTTTCCAGGCCATGGACCCAAAATCTCTATGTTTTGTTCCCTGAGCCATTTAGTTATCACCTTTGCTTTATGGCAAGGTGCTCCATCATGCTGGAAAAGGCATTGTTGATCACCAAACTGCTCTTGGAGGGTTGGGAGAAGTTGCTCTTGGAGGACATTCTGGTACCATTCTTTATTCATGGCTGTGTTTTTAGGCAAGACTGTGAGAGAGCAGATTCCCTTGGCTGAGAAGCAACCCCACACATGAATGGTTTCAGGATGCTTAACAGTTGGCATGAGACAAGACTGGTGGTAGCGCTCACCTTGTCTTCTCCGAATGAGGCGTTTTCCTGATGTCCCAAACAATCGAAAAGGGGATTCATCAGAGAAAATAACTTTACCCCAGTCCTCAGCAGTCCACTGCCTGTACCTTTTGCAGAATATCAGTCTGTTCATGATGTTTTTTCTGGAGAGAAGTGGCTTCTTTGCTGCCCTCCTTGAGACCAGGCCTTGCTCCAAGAGTCTCCACCTCACAGTGCGTGCAGATGCACTCACACCTGCCTGCTGCCATTCCTGAGCAAGCTCTGCACTTCTGTTAGCCCGATCCCGCAGCTGAAACACTTTTAAGAGACGGTCCTGGCGCTTGCTGGTCTTTCTTGGGCCCTGAAGCCTTTTTGGCAACAATGGAACCTCTCTCCTTGAAGTTCTTGATGATGCGATAGATTGTTGACTGAGGTGCAATCTTTCTAGCTGCGATACTCTTCCCTGTTAGGCCATTTTTGTGCATTACAATGATGACTGCACGTGTTTCTTTAGAGATAACCATGGTTAACAGAAGAGAAACAATGATGCCAAGTACCAGTCTCCTTTTAAAGTGTCCAGTGGTGTCATTCTTACTTAATCATGACAGATTGATCTCCAGCCATGTCCTCATCAACACCCACACCTGTGTTAATGGAGCAATCACTGAAAAGAGGTTAGCTGGTCCTTTTAAGGCAGGGCTGCAATGATGTTGAAATGTGTTTTGGGGGATAAAGTTCATTTTCTAGACAAATATTGACTTTGCAAGTAATTGCTGTTAAGCTGATCACTCTTTATAACATTCTGGAGTATATGCAAATTGCCATTAGAAAAAGTGAAGCAGTAGACTTTGTAAAAATTAATATTTGTGTCATTCTCAAAACTTTTGGCCATGACTGTACATGACGACTGAAGACAAGAAACCTGACAAAGAAACGTCCTGGAATCTGCTCAAGAAGTTACAAGACCAAGCTCCAAAAGGAGAAGAAGAGCTGAATGCGAAAAAAGCAACATGTGAAGAAAGAAGGCTATCAATAATAGACTTCAAACTCTGCCTACCACAAAGTATGCACCCTATGGTGGTCCAATGGGTAGATGGACCCATATCCACATATCAAAGACACAAATGAATGATCTGATTGGTGCTTACTGGTTCGCTTCAGGGATCTCCACCCTAACAGCCAAATTCACCAGCAGCTGTCTGACCTGCGGCAAATGCAAGCCTGGACGTATGGAAGAAAGTCCCCCTCACCTCATCTGGAAAGACCACTCTACCAGCTTCAAAGGATCCAGATAGACCACATCCAGATATCGCCAAGTGAAGGATTCAAATACGCCATCGTGGTCAAAAGAAGAATTTTCAAGATGAACAGAAGCCTTCCAAGTCAGCAAAGACTACTGCAACGAAGCTACTTTCGGAAAATAGTGTGCAGATACGGGGTTCCAGAAATGATAGAAAGTGATCAGGGACCCGCATTCACAGCAAATCTGACACACAAGACCCGATTAGCAGTAGGGTCAGATTTAGGCCTACACACTCCTTACCACCCCCAGAGCAGCAGGAAGGTAGAAAAGCTGAACGAAACACTTAAGAATAGAATGCTGAAAAATTGCCCAAGAGACACGCAAACCATGGCATGACACACTCCCTATTGCACTGTTTAGCGTAAGGCACACTCCCAGAGACCTAGAAAAGCTGTTTCGTGCCTGCATCTTCTGCTAACAGATAAGACATTTTCTTCTTTTAGTTTTTTGGTGCTTGCAGTTTAGTTCAGCCACTGTTGTTTGTTCATTTGCCTTTTCCAGTTTTTTTCAGTGGTTGCTGTTTAGTTTTTGTTACACCAGAGAACTAATTTAGGTGGTAGAGGTCGTGTGATCTCAGGTGTTTTTGTAATTAGTAGAGATGGTACTTTTCAGGGTTTTTTGGGGTTGCAGTAAGTGTCGTTCCTATCCTTTTCTATTTAGGAAGTTTGGGCCCCAACGTTTGCTCATACTATTTTCTGTCTGTGTCTGTCTTTCCTCTTGTCTAACCGCCATTACATGTTTGGGGGCTTCCTATGTTCTTTGGGGATCTGCTCCGGGGCAGATAGCTTTCCTTTTTCTATCTTTAGGTGTAGTTAGCTTCTCAGGCTGTGACGAGGCGTCTAGGACCAACGTAGGAACGCTCCACGGCTGCCTTTAGTTGTGGTGGTTAGTCAGGGTACTGCAATCCCATTGATTCCAACCTCTCTGGTGTATTGCTTTTTTTTGCCTGCTCTCCTCAGCTACCAGATCATAACACTTATGTAATTGAATTGGTCAAAAACTAATGTCCATTCTCGAGTTTTTCTCTTCACTGCTAGATTTGATGATCCTGTCCAAGAGCCCCAGATGACATCAACCTCTGTGTAACTAGAGGGAAAGCCTGTTTGGATCCACGTATCGCATTGCAAGGAAGCTCCCGTACCAGGAGAGACACCTAAGCCATGAAGGATGTCGTGGATGCTCTGACTGACCAGACAGATGACCTACTTGATGAGTTCAAGGCCAGAGACCAAGTTAAAGCAGGATTTGAGTCACTATTGCCACTAGTCACTATAAACAAAAATGTTGATTGGATAAATTACATCTATTATAACCAGTAGAGATTTGTTAACTTCACCATAGATGCTGTAAAAGGTTTGGCAGCACAGTTAGGCCCCACTTCCATTATGGCATTCCAGAATAGAATGGCTTTGGATATGATTCTAGCTGAGAAAGGAGGTGTTTACAAAATGATCAAAGACACCTGTTGCACCTACATCCCAGACAACACTGGCCCAAATGGTAAAGTCACAATGGCAATACAGAAACTTAATGAGTTATCAGAGGAACTGAAACAGAACTCAGGTGTCACTGACCCATGGGATCGATACTTTGGGTGGATGAGTGGGTGGCAGAAAATGTTGGCACAGGTTGGGACAGCCATTATGGGGGTTCTCATTTTTGCATTAATTACTGGTTGCTGTGTAATTCCTTGTATCCGCAGGAAAATGGAAAAAACTGTTCAGGAGACAACCAATTTGATGCCACTCACCATCTTGGACCTCGCACCAGTCCGGATAGAACTGCCTGGCTTGACCAGATCTCCGAACTACCTCCAGACTGAGAATACACATCCTTGATGAATCATCCTATCAAATAAGGAGACTATGATTGCAAACACATAAACCCCCGACAGGGACAGTCCTCCTGACCGCCCATTTGCGAAAAGTCTATATTCGGTGGGGGAGACATGCGCTAGGGGTGTCTCAACTCACAGGCAGAACAAAAGAGTTGCAGCGCTTGGGCCAGGAGCAGGTTTTTTAGGGCAAGTGGTATCTAAGGGGGGACTGTCATGGAAATATATATGTATTCCATATATTCAAAGTATATTCACATATATGTATTCACAGTTCACAGTTAGATAGATCTCACTTGCTAAAAAAAACCCTGTGCTCACATATTTCTAGGCCAGTTATAATCAGTCGTTTTAAAGAAATCTGGCCTTCATAAAGGCCTTCGTAAAGGAACAAATGCATGAAGTACAAAAAGTCCTATTAGATATCTGTTGTTTACATTATAGTTATGCAAGACAACTAGGTCACAAGAATATAAACAATAATTCTGCAACTTCAGCTCTTTTAATCATGATTATCATAATTATCATATTTACACTAGAACAGCCAATAATCTAGCAGCTTTTAATTGTATGTTAATTGACTAACCAGCCCCTTTTTGTAAACGTATAAAACCTTGAATGAATAATAAATGTATGTCTTTGACGAACTGTTATACTGACACTTGCGTTGTGGACAGTCCTCATTTCGTTCTGAGCGCTCAAAAAGACATTATATAGAGATTTGGAGAAGCAAGCAGCAAACACAGAAGGATATTTTTATCCTAATTAAATTTCCATATCAATACCAGTTAGATGTTCCCATGCCAATGGCTGCAACACAATCCCAAAGCATGATTGATCCACTCCCATGCCTAATGGTTGGCAAGATATTCTTTTTCTGAAATTCTGTGCCCTTTTTTTCTCCACACATACTGTACCTATAATCATTGTGCCCAAAGAGATCTATTTTAACATCATCTGTCGACAGGACGTTTTCAAAATACATCAGGCTTTTTTAGATGTTCTTTTGCATGCTTCTGATGTTGAGTTTTATGGTGAGAATGCAAGAGAGGTTTTCTTCTGATGACTCTTCCATGAATGCCATATTTGTGCTGGTGTCTCTGGACAATAGATCAATGTGTCATAACCCCAGAGTCTACTAAATCTTTCTGAAGGTTTTTTTGCTGTCAAGTGGAGGTTCTGATTTGCCTCTGTAGCAATCCTATGACTAGCTCTCATTGAAATTTTGCTTGGTCTTCCAGAACTTATCTTAACAGGTACAGAGGAAATCATCTGCTATTACTTAATTACATTTCAAATTGAGGATAGGGCAACATAAAATGCTTTGCTATCTATTTAATGCCACCACCACTTTCATTCTCAGAGTGCTAAGCAGCTGCTTAGAAGAACCAATGGTGCTGGTTTTTGGAACAAAGGTAAGAGGAGATTGGGTTTTTATAAAGCTGAGAAATTTGCATCACCTGGCCTAACAATTATTGTGAGCAAGTCATAACCCTAACAGGCTAACTAAGGTCTGAAACTGTCATGCACAGTGTAGGAAAGACTAAGTGCAACATCAAGGGATAAGGGGAAGGGAGCCCAACACTAGGAAAGTGGGGAATGGAGACCCCTAGGCAGGTCTTACATTACCCTAAGCATGCCTATATACATTCCGCACCTATCGCCGAGCAGGATACTTAATCCCTGCCTGACCCTGGCAATAAGTCCTGCATAGGGAAGGACAGTATGGCCACTAGTCAATCCTCACTATCACTAAAGATAGATGGAATACACAAACAAGGGGAACATTTAGCTTGAGTAGACTCAGAGAGAAACACAAAGATCCTCCAAACACCAAAAAAGAAGATAGCGGACTGCTATAGCGCCAAGCCTCAACAGGGAAAATGGAAGAGGAAATGGAAATGGCAACTCTCAGCAGCCAGCTGGAATTTATAAACACCCCAGTCCAGGTGTGTCAACTAGAGTCGGGGGAGGTTGCCACTCGGTCCTAAAGTCAGAAGGACTAGGAAGGAGTCTGCAAAGCCAACCGCTGAGACCTTCTGCAGCTTGATGCAGTGAGACTGTCTGCAGCCCTTGACACATCCATGACAGAAACCTTGGTCAAAGTTATCTTAGTACAGAAATCTTCAAGGGTGCCCAAAGTTTTGCATGGACCCATTTTCCTTTTTGTAATTTTTAAAATGTAAAAAATGACAATATATAGAAATGTTCCATCTTTAACTTTAGGCCTGTTAGATCATTTCATCTTTACCTTGCTAAACTATTCACAAAAGTAATTTTGACCAGCCAGGGGTGCCCAAACTTTTACATGCCACTGAAGATCTGAAATTATATCTGTTCTGGTCGACTAGCCTCCGAGAGCAGTGCTTACAAGCTAGAAAGTGGCAGTTTCTTAAACAACGGGTTGTAAGGTGAAAAAGTGATAACATCTCAAAAATGGCTTATTTTTTAGCCCCTTTTGGAGAACACAAAACTGTGAAATTTTGATTACTTGTTGTATAGATTACAATACCAATACTTGGCTTCTCAGGGTTATCAAAATGTCATCCATGTGGGTCCTTCAAACTGCCAGCTGTTCCTTTTGTGAACATTCAGTTATGTACACCATTGCCGTGTAAACTTAGCCTAAGCACTCACTTAAATCAATACATTAAATTACAACTTGACAATGAAAAAAAATTGGGAACATGTTTCTTAAAACATTGCCTCCCTGAACACTGGCTATGAATGGCTAAATTGTGGTATTTCCAATCAATTGTTAAGAATTAAGCCTCCAAACGCTGAAACGGCTGCATAATTCTTTTGTATACTATATCCACTGGGGAACTTAAAGATAATTACCATATTAAAAAAAAAATCTGCTGAGAGCAATATATGTGGCAGATAATAAGGTCTAAAGTCCATTTCCATTCAGAGTCCTTGTGGAGAATAAGAAGACTCTAAAGACAGAATTAAATACTGCGAAATTAGAATCCTAATTTACAGTCAATTACTAAAAGACATAAATGTAAAGGTAAAGTATGTAACATTAATATTGGGCAATAAGTGAAGTTACTTATTCTAAAATCTAGTTCCCTTAAAATGACCTACTATCACAAATGATAGGATGCAGAAGAAAGAGATGGATAATTCCAGTAAGAAAGAATAGAAACCAATCATCTTATTTAAAAAAAAATACCATACTCTTTTTAAACAGCTTGTAGCTGATTTGCTGTGGTGGACAAATGCCTCACTTCCAATAACCCCTCTTCTGCCAAGTCCTAATATCCTGAAGATCTGATCTGGAAATACACTGCTTGAGCAATAACTTGATGATCACTTGGTTAAAACTCAAACAAAAACATTATGCAACATTATTGTAGGTATGTTACGTATGTCTTTTTTTTTTACTATACCTCAATGGCATAATTAGAATGTTTTATGCTTTTATTTTCTTAGATCGAGAAGTCGAATTTTAAATGAGTCTTTAAAATAATTATGAAAGAAATATAAATAAAAATGTCTTCAATTTATTGTTGAGAGGAAATGGTCTTCCTGCCATAAGAACAATGGATTTTAAGGAAAAGGTTGGAAAAGTTACAAGGAAAGTTTGCTTATTCCAATAATATTATGGAATGCACTGTAGAATGTATGCAATGAATGTAGATAATTGCACCTCAGTAACTGACTTTGTTTTGGCTGGCCTGGAAGTTCAAGGTCATCTTCGGGTGATTCTCTACTTGAGCTTTCTGCTTATGTACATATTAGCTTTGGCAGCAAATCTGTCTATTATCATTATTCCTATGTTCAACCCCACGCTACATACACCCATGTATTTCTTCTTGTACAACTTGGCTTTTCTTGACATCTGTTACTCATCGGTGGTTGTCCCTAAGATGTTTGCAGACTTTATGTCTCAGAAGAAGATGATCTCATTTGGTGGATGCATGTTACAAGTCCACTTCTTCCATTTCTTGGGGAGCACAGAAGTAGTACTCTTCTCAGCTATGTCTTATGACAGATACGTGGCTATTGCACATCCTTTCAGATACACAACCATCATGAGTTACAATGTCTGTTTTGCTTTGGCCTCGTGTTCTTGGGTCATTGGATTTTTTCATGCATTAGTACACAGTGTAATGACTGCAAGGCTTCCATTTTGTGGACCAAATATAGTAAAACATTTCTTCTGTGATGTTAAACCTTTGCTTAATTTGGCCTCTGCAGATGTTTCTCTAAATTTCAAGCTTCTTATTAGAGTGACCGGTACACTAGTTACAACAACATTAATGCTAACTATCCTTTTTTATGTTCTCATTAGCAAATTTCTGATAAAAATAAAGACCTCCCAAGGACGAAAACGTGCCCTATCTACATGTAGCGGACATTTTATAGTAGTTACTCTCCAGTATGGAACAGCAATTTTTACCTACATGCGCCCTCCTTCAGAAGCTTCTTTAGATCAAGACAGATCAGCCGCCATTATGTTCTCTGTTATAACCCCAGCATTAAACCCAATTATTTATACATTAAGAAACAAAGACATGATAAAAGCTTTGAAAGGTTATTTAAAAATATCACATTAAATAATTTATGAAAATAATAACCAAAAACTGTAATATACTACTTATAAAATGTCATTTAAATATCACTTGCATATAATGGTATTCGTATAAATAACAAAATGCATGAGTAAATTATTTCTTAATCCTTTCATGACTGGAGGCATTTTGGCTTTTGTGTTTTCATTTTATGCTCGAATTCTTCTCAGAGCCATAACTTTTTTTTATTTTTCTGTTAAAATGGCGATGTCATAGGTTGGTTTTTGCAGGACAAGTTTTACGTTTGAACGACACCATCGGTATTAACATACCGTGTATTGAAAAATGGGGAAAAAAATTCCAAGTGCAGTGAAATTGCAAAAAAAGTGTAATTCCACTTTTTTTTTTTTTACCATGCTCACTAAATGCTAAAACTGACCTGCCGTTATGATTCTCCAGGTCATTACGAGTTCATAGACACCAAACATGTCTAGCTTCTTTTTTATTTAAGTGGTAAAAAATATCCAAACTTTGTTAAAAAAATGGCACCATTTTCCGAGACCTACAGTATAGCGTCTCCATTTTTCGTCATCTGGGGTTCAGTGAGGGATTCTTTTTTGCGTTCCGTGCTGGTGCTTTTATTTATACCATTTTGGTGCAGACAAGATCTTTTGATCATTTGTTATTAAATTTTTAATTTTTAGTCATTTTTAATTTTTTCTTGTTATGCCATTTAGCGATCAGGTTAATTCTTTTTTTATATTGATAGATCGGGCGATTCTGAACGCGGCAATACCAAATGTGTATATTTGATTTTTTTATAGTATTATTTTGAATAGGGAGAAAAGGGGGGTGATTAAAACTTTTATATATTTTTTGTTTTTTTAATATTATTAAACTTTTCTTTTACTTTTTGCATGCTTCAATAGTCTCCATGGGAGACTAAAGGGTATGCCACACTAAACAATATCGCTAACGGGATCGCTAAAAAACGTCACTATTTAGCGATCCCGTTAGCGATATTGTTCAGTGCGGCAGCTTCCAGCGACGAGCTTCCTGCTGTGATCTCGCTCGTCGCTGGAATCGTTCCGGACCCTATTTTCTCGTCTGCGCTCCCGCTGGGTAAGTATCTAATCGCTGTGTGGCACCTTTTCTTAGCGATTTAGCGGTACTTTTGTACCGCTAAAGTCGTTAAGAAGATCGCTAACGGCGATAGCGTCGTTAACTATATCGCTAAATGCGGCAGCATTTAGCGATATAGAAACAATCCCGCTAGCGATCTCATTAGTATGCAACGCTAACGAGATCGCTAGCGGGATCGAGTAGTGTGGCAGTACCTTAAAAGCTGCAGTTGTCTGATCACCTCTGCTACAGACAGGCAATGATCAAATCACCTGTGTGTAGCAGAAATGCTTACTTGTTATGAGCAGTCGAGCAATGACAACCATAGAGGTCTGATTCAGACCTCTGGTTATCATGCTGACCCATCAATGACCCGCGATCACATGACGGGGTCACCGATGGGCAGGATTTCTGACACGCTTCCGGTAAGCGTGAGTTAAATGCCGTTGTCATTAAAATGCCTCGAGCTTACACTTAGCTTGACTGCCAAGGCCCAATCGTGGTTTGAAGTTCCCATCTATAGTGAATAACAGGCAAATGAGCACATGGTGGATAAAAGAAGAGGCCTTTAAGATGAGATGGTGGCCAGTGAGCAGGAGAGGCAAGCAGTGAAATATTGTTTTTTTTTTACTATAACTTTGCTCTTTATGGTTGACCAAAATGTTTTGTATGACTTTCAAAGCATTTGAATTTGTATGGAAGTGCAAGTTTCGATAGATTCTACTCTTGTGGATCGATCCACTCACCTTTGATGCTTATATATAAAAACAGATGCCATATGGACATAACAAATGGACATGCAAATAGCACAAGGATTACATATGGGTGGCAATAGAGAAGAAAAATACACTGTGATAAAAAAGTAGAGATTTGTAACTCATTTTGGCTGTTGTCATTGAGAGAGTCAGTTAGGATTCTGTTTGGGCTAAAGACCCAGCAGAAAAATATAAGAAGGTTTTAGATTCATGCAGTTGCCCTCAGGAAGGAGTCAGACGGACTGCGAAACGTGTTGATAATAAACCACATTTTCTCCTGAAATCTCTTGGATTTTTTTAAATCAATAACGCATATCAAGATCCACCTCACTCTGGTATCTCCCTGAAAACAAATATTGCAGCAGCTGATAATTTTCACCTCATTAGTGTTTGTGTTACTCAGAACCTTTTCAGGTGAGCGAAAACCTATTTTTATCCTCACTAATTTACTTTGATAACACCCTATTGCGCTTTGCATTTTTTCATCTTAGATACTCTTTGGGAATAATGAACACAAAATAAAAAATAGAAAAAAAGTCTAAAAGTTTTCTGCTGTCAATTCTGTAACTTTGTTATACCCCAAATATAGTAAAATCTGTGGATAAATCAGGGTGGGGCTAAATAATTAGGAGTTGGCTAGAGGCAAAACATTTGGTTTGCTATGAATTCACTTAGTTTTGAATTTTTTTTTAAAATATTGAATTTGGCCAAATCCATATGGCTGCCATTTTCCTGAATTATAGAGTGCTAAGAAAGGGTAAAAAGAAAGAAGTAATACTTAATTGGCCCTTGTCTGTCCTTCAAAGCCCTATTCAAGGCAAATGTTCTTCTTCTGTGTGAATTGGTCACTTATTTTGCTGGGTTTGCAATTGTACTGCAGCTTAATTCATATTGACTTTAGAGTGGAGTTTCAGCAACGGAGAATGGCCACTACACAATGTATAGGACGGTGTACGTTAGGTCATCAATATTGCAATCCTGCACAACCCCTTTAATATGATGTGGAGAACCTCTTTGCAGCTGGAATATTATTTAGACTTTAGAGCAGGGGTGGGCAATTAATTTTGCCAGGGGGCCGCATGAGAAATTGGGATGGTTTTAGAGGGCCGGACTAATATAATTAACTCCGTTCTACCCAATACTGTATATATACATATATATATATATATATATACATATACTGTATACTGTATATATACATACCTGCCCATTATCATCATCTTCTCCCCATCATCATCAATGCCTCCCCATTATCAGCAATGCCTGCCCATCATCATCTTCTCCCCATCATCAATGCCTGCCCATTATCATCAATACCTGCCCATTATCATCATCTTCTCCCCATCATCATCAATGCCTGCCCATCATCATCATCATCTTCTCCCCATCATCAATGCCTGCCCATTATCATCAATACCTGCCCATTATCATCATCTTCTCCCCATTATCATCATCAATGCCTCCCCATTATCAGCAATGCCTGCCCATCATCACACACAGACAGCACATAAGCACTCTCTCACATACATATACACACACACACACACACACACACACAGCACCGCACTACATAGACACAGACACACACACAGAGACGTCTTACCTGTCCAGCGTCCCCGCTCTCTGACACAGCCGGCCGCTGAATGATGACGTCATTCAGCGGCCGGCTGTGAGAGGAAGCGCCGGTGGAGCCCGGAGCTGCAGCAGCGGAGGCACGGGAGAGGTAAGTATTGTGCCAGCTGATGCCGGG
Organism: Oophaga sylvatica; assembly: GCA_033576555.1. NCBI lineage: Eukaryota > Metazoa > Chordata > Amphibia > Anura > Dendrobatidae > Oophaga > Oophaga sylvatica. Next base: position 535,205,487 of record JARQOD010000001.1, read on the forward strand.
GCCCTGAGACTGCCGGAGCGGCTCCGCGGGCCGGTCACTGACAGCCGGCGGGCCGGATGCGGCCCGCGGGCCGCCCCTTGCCCGGGTCTGCTTTAGAGAATGCTTTCTGCATTATTTTGAGTGTATTTGTAAATGTGTACTATTCAGCAACAATAAATACATTTTGCAGTGCAATCTTAATCTATGCCCACAGTAAATTATATACAGTATTAACCCCTTTACCCCTGAGGGTGGTTTGCACGTTAATGACCGGGTCAATTTTTACAATTCTGACCACTGTCCCTTTATGAGGTTATAACTCTGGGACACTTCAATTGATCCCACTGATTCTGAGATTTTTTTGTGACATATTGTACTTTATCTTAGTGGTAAAATTTCTTTGATATGACTTGTGTTTATTTGTGACAAAAATTTTTTTTGTTAGGCAGATATAAGGTTTAAACAGCTATTTCTCATTTTTACAACACCATTTTTTTTAGGGACCACATCGCATTTGAAGTCTCTTTGAGGGGTCTATATGTTAGGCGCTGGGATTCTCCCGTTGGATGGGGTAGATCCCAAGCCTTGTCTGCCTCTGCGGTCTCCCATTCAGCTTTGGCCACTGCTGAACATAGACGTTGGTCCCAGCATCTTGCTCAGGCTCTTGTTGTTCGTTTGGTGACTGCTGGCTCTCCAGACAAACCTATGGTAACCAGTGATAGGCAGCAGCGACCGGAGTCTAAGTCCAGAAATCACCTTTCTGAGCATGTCCGTGGGGTGGCGTACTCTCATTGGTGCTCAGACGTCATCTGCTCTTGTGATGTGGCAGCTCCGGATTGGCCCACAGGTGATGTCAGTGTGAGTGATTGGGGTGGAGCTTTGGTTTTAAAAGGCTCTCAGCGACACCCGTGGGCGCGCTAGTATTATTTTTGTTTGGGAGTGGCTATGCTACCACTCTTACTACACGTGTGTGTGTTGAGATATTCATATATAGTTTGCTGTGCTGATCCTTCTAGCAAACACCTAATTCCCACTTCAACTGACCCTTGTACAATAAAAACTTTTTTGCAATCCAAATGTTTTGCTGGATACAATAATACCAGAGGTATGACCCACACAGCATCCTATGTGCACAACACAATAAACTAAAGGCTGAAAGCACTAAAAATAAACAGTACATTGTACACTGTACTATAAACTGTGATGATTTAAATTAGCAGTAGAATATGCTGTAAACTTAAATCACTTATATTAATAATCAGCCTTAAGCATTAAATAATATGTTACACTTAACTTAAGTGTTCTTCAATGCTCCCAACACGAATGTGCCAAATGGCTGGAGAGAAATCAACATCCATGTATACAGTATAAGTGTGATGCTGCCAAATAAACAGGGTGTGCAGTTTCAGTAATAGCTGTTAAACTCACTTGCTGGTTTTCCCGTTCCCCTTTCCCGCTGTGGAGGCCCAGTGGAAACTGCAGGTGCCAATGGGTGAATGTGCAGGAGGACTGCTGGGCTTCAGATATCACAGAGTAACCATGCAGAGCCAGGGAATCCCCGGCCGGTGGCGTCTCTGGTTTGGGCGGCAAGGAGAAAAAAGATGGCCGACAGAGACTGACCGGCTTCTGACTTCACTGAACTATGGAGTGCGCGAGTGGCCAAAAGTATTACCAAAGCATTTCGGGGAATACATGGTTCCCCTTCATCAAGGTGTCTGCATGCCCTAGCACCAGACCCTACCTTATAGTCTTGCACACCAATGATCACTGCTAATCAATGCTCAGTCTGTCATAGTGCCATGCCTCCTAATCCACCAATGTTTGCCATATTAAAATGCCCCTAACTGGGGATGTGTTATGCTTTATTGCTATTCAAGTGTGAGGAATTAAAATATTCAAATTTTATTAATTATGTCAATAACTAGGGCATTAGTATACTATTAAGAATAAGAGCATTATAAATACAGGACATTATGGATAAACCAACACTAGAGATGAGCAACTTTGCCTCCGGGAGGGTCGAGTCGGGTTTCGGACCACCTGACTTTCACAAAAATCGAGTCGAACGAAATCGGCCGACTACAGGCAAAAGTCGAAGGTCCAACTGAAACTCGACCCGACCCCAATGCAAGTCAATGGGGAAGAGAATTCGGCAGGGAGTGGAGGACAGTAAACACACCTACAGTGCCCATTTCAATGCTAACGACATCAATTCTTATTACTTAAGCTTGGCAACCTTAATTTACTTTATAATAATAGTAATGCATTCAAAACTGGGGGTTATTTGGCTAAAGTTGAGGGGGGCAGGGCTGGCTCCAGGTTTTCGTTGGCCCCGGGCGAAAGAGTCTCAGTGGGCCCCTTTTACACATACCACAATTCATAATGCTCCGATACGGCAGAGAAATATAGGTATAGTACAATGACAAAAACTTCACTTCTTACATTACATGAGTGATATCTATTGTAAATTCTACAATAGCTCAAAAACCGGACAGTATATCACTCCATACAGTATTACGGCCACCACATAGTGCGCCATACAGAATAATGAGCCCCATATATTGCGCCATAAATAATTGGTCACATATAATGTTCCATACAGTATATGAAGAGCTCCACATAATGCTACAGTATATGATGGTCCCCATATAATGTGCCATACAGTATTGGACGGTCCCCATAGAGTATAATGAGCCTCACATATTGCTCCATACAGTACAATGAGTCACATATAAAGCTCCATACAGTATATGATGGGCCCCATTTATTACTCCATACAGAATGGGCTCCGTATAATGCTCCATACAGAATAGACCCATTATGTGCTCCATATGACGCTCCATACCCTATATGATGCCCTAAAAATAATAAACCCCATATGATGCTCTAGTATATGATGGGCCCCATGAATGATGCTCCAGTGTATGATGGGCCTATATAATGCTCCATATATAATGGGCCCCATATGATACTCCAGTATATGATGGGCCCAATGGCTGATACTCCAGTGTATGATGGGCCTATATAGTGCTTCACATATAATGGGCCCCATATGATGCTCCAGTATATGAAGGGCCCCATGGATGATGCTCCAGTGCATTATGGGCCGATATAATGCTCCATATATAATGGGCCCCATATGATGCTCCAGTATATGATGGGCCCCATGGCTGATGCTCCAGTGTATGATGGGCCTATATAATGTGCCATATACAGTACAGACCAAAAGTTTGGACACACCTTCTCATTCAAAGATTTTTCTGTATTTTCATGACTATGAAAATTGTAGCATCACACTGAAGGCATCAAAACTATGAATTAACACATGTGGAATTATACATTACACTTTACAAAAAAGTGTGAAACAACTGAAAATAGGTCTTATATTCTAGGTTCTTCAAAGTAGCCACCTTTTGCTTTGATTACTGCTTTGCACGCAGAAAAGGTGAACGGATGGACTCTACATGCCTGGTTCCCATCGTGAAGCATGGAGGAGGAGGTGTGATGATATGGGGGTGCTTTGCTGGTGACACTGTTGGGGATTTATTCAAAATTGAAGGCATACTGAACCAGCATGGCTACCACAGCATCTTGCAGCGGCATGCTATTCCATCCGGTTTGCGTTTAGTTGGACCATCATTTATTTTTCAACAGGACAATGAACCCAAACACACCTCCAGACTGTGTAAGGGCTATTTGACCAAGAAAGAGAGTGTTGGGGTGCTACGCCAGATGACCTGGCCTCCACAGTCACCAGACCTGAACCCAATCGAGATGGTTTGGGGTGAGCTGGACCGCTCACCGCTTCAATTTTGAATAAATCCCCAAAAGTGTCACCAGCAAAGCACCCCTACACCATCACACCATCTCCTCCATGCTTCACGGTGGGAACTAGGCATGTAGAGTCCATCCGTTCACCTTTTCTGCATGCAAAGCAGTAATCAAAGCAAAAGGTGGCTACTTTGAAGACCCTAGAATATAAGACATATTTTCAGTTGTTTCACACTTTTTTGTAAAGTGTATTGTATAATTCCACATGTGTTAATTCATAGTTTTGATGCCTTCAGTGTGATTCTACAATTTTCATAGTCATGAAAATACAGAAAAATCTTTGAATGAGAAGGTGTGTCCAAACTTTTGGTCTGTACTGTATAATGGGCCCCATATGATGCTCCAGTATATGATGGGCCCCTTGGCTGATGCTCCAGTGTATGATGAGCCCCATATAATGCTCCAGTATATGATGGGCCCCATATGATGCTCCAGTATATGATGGGCCCAATGGCTGATGCTCCAGTGTATGATGGGCCTATATAATGTTCCATGTGATGCTCCATATATAATGTGCCCCATATGATACGCCATATATAATGGGTCTCATATGATACTCCAGTATATGATGTGCCCCATGGATGATGCTCCAGTGTATGATGGGCCTATATAATGCCCCATATATAATGGGCCCCATATAATGCTCCAGTGTATAATGGGCCCTGTATATGATGTTCTAGTGTATGATGGGCCCCATTTATAATTTTCCAGTGTATGATAGGCACCATATACAGTATAATGCTCCAGTGTATAATGCGCCCTATCTATGATGTTCAAGTGTATAATGGGCCCCATATATAATTCTCCAGTGTATAATGCTCCCCATATATTGCTCCAAACATTAAAAAAAATGAAATGCCTCTCCTTGTTGGGCACTGCTCTACTCTGGACTCCTCAGCGTCGCCATCTTCCAGCTCTCTGCACTGTGACTGTTCAGGTAGAGGGTGCACAGACGTAACATCATCATCATACTCTCTGACCTGAATGTCACTGTCAAGAAACTCGGAAGACGTTATAGCGGTGGAGCAGGAAGAAGTCAGTATTGGAAGTGCTGCAACCCTGAGAAAGCAGGGGGGCACACTTGTGGCATTAGCACTGGCACAGGGCCCCTCATAGTACGTCGGTGTCTCTGACGGCGAGTGGGCCCCCCCACCTGCTCAGGGACCCAGCACTTGCCAGGGCGCGCGAGGTGCTGACGCCGGCCCTGGGAGGGGTACAGCCCAGTTAGGGAGGTGGAAAAACTGGCATATGTTGAGGTGTAGTCTGGACGTTCAACAGCTGCCAAAGGAGGAATTGGAGAAGTTGGAGGAAGAGGAGGACAAATCGAGCCATTTTGCTGGCAACCTATGTGTCATCAGGGGAAGGTGGTACAAAATCCTATGAAACCCAGGCATGGTTCATTTTAATGAAGGTGAGATCACCAATATTTTGGGTCGACAGCCGGGTCCTTCTTTCTGTCAGGATTGATCCAGCAGCACTGAAAACTCTTTCTGATAGCACACTACCAGCAGGGCAAGCAAGCTCCTGTAAGGCATATTGTGCCAATTCAGGCCAGGTATCCAGTTTACAGGCCCAGTAGTCAAAGGGGAATGAAATGCGAGGGAGAACATTGATAGGGGAGAAAGAGGTAATTTTGAACCATAGTTGACAACTGGTGTCTCCTGCCTGTTGCAATCGATTCAGTATTACCAGTCGTGTGAGCGCTACTCGAGAAATCAGACCACAACATGGTCATGAAACCCCTGTCTCCAATGTCACTTCGGCTGTGTGCACCACGAACACCTCTTCCATGTTGCCAGTACGGCTCGTGGTAAAACTTGTACCGCTACTGTGTGCTGGGAATGCCTCTAACAAACGGTTTACCAGAGTTGCTTGTTTGTTTGCCAATATTAGCTGTAGGTTCTCCTGTGGCATGATGTTCTGTAATTTGCCTTTATAGCATGGATCGAGGATGCTGGCCAACCAGCAGTCGTCATCCTTCATCATTTTGGCAATGCGGGGGTCCCTTTTTAGGATCCGCAAGACAAAATCACACATATGGGCCAAAGTTCCAGGTGTCAATGATGCACTGCAAGTGGTGGGTGGAGGAGCACTTTCTGCCAAATCCACATCCCTCCAGTCACACAAACCCTGTAACTGACCTTGGTGTGTAGCCCAGCTACGCAGGCACACATAATATCCAGGAGAGTGCACAGGAAGGTAATCGCAACGCTTGATATGCATTCACTGCCACTCACTCTTTCAGACACACCCATCTGAGATATAAGAGGGAGTGACACGTAGCTAAGGGAGTTGAGTCAGTCAACCTAGGAGGGAGAGTAGTGGAATCTGTTTCTGGTCTTCGGACAGTGCAGTTCAGTGTCAGTCCAGTCTGGACTTAGAGGATACTGAGAAAAGACCGATTAATATCCGTGGCCAGTCGGACGCACCCCCAGGCCTCAAACCATAACCAAAGAAGAAAAAGAAAAAATGCGGTTTTAATAATATAATATCAGTAAGTAAATAGATCCGCACAAGGAGGATTTATTGCAAAAAATATATAATTTATTAAACACAATATTAAGACAGAGACAAAGGTGTCAACATGAGGTAGATATAACAAGCAGCTATTGATAAATTCATAAGATGTAAAATATACAAGACAGAAATATGTCCCATTGGCTATATGTCACTTTTGAAATGGTAAATGATCTTAGAGTCAGGAGGAAAAAATATATGCTAATAACGGGGAGTATAATTTGACTTTAACAAGAAATTAATCAATTAATTAATAACAATATAATTTCCTATATAGTAATGAATTTAATAATGAAAATACAGGTGTCGAACCTGTGCAGTGACACCCGTAATATGAACAATAGGAAGGTCTCTAATAGCTATTCCCATAGTATAAATTGTATAAAGTCAAAAAGCACCTACTGACTACTGCAGTTAAAGAGGTTATTTACCTTGCGACATTCTGGACTAAAATAGTGCCGGTGGGACAAGAGAGAGCCCCGACGCGCGTTTCACCGTCCTCGGTTTCTTCAGGAGGCATGGTGAGACGCTGGGGCACGGGGTTTAAATCAGGGGGAATGAAAGTTATGAGCCAATCAATGCTCTTGAATCGAACGCGATCCCAACCCATGTCTGACGCAGGTGGGCGTGAGAATAATGTGGGCACATGTAAACCCGACCGCAATCAGCGGTATCATGCCTGCATACGTCACCATGGGAGGAGCGTGCCAAAAGGGATAAGGAGGAAATAGCTGAAAAACCAATCAATGCTGTCGTCATCTGACAAAATGCCGCCCCATGTCTGACGCAGGCAGGCATGAATGTAACATAAGCATATGTGAGCCAAACCGCAATAAGCGGTATCATGTCTGCCCACGTGAACCACGGGAGGGCCGTGCCAGAAAAAATAAGAAAAAATAACAGGCGAATCGATGCGCCCATCAGCGTGATGTCCCGTCTCGCGAGACAAGCAAGCCAGGATGCGACCCACACGATGGGGGGGAGGACGGACGTCATCACCCCGCATCGTACAGGCAGCATGTCCGGACCGGCCGTGCCGCGAGTCAGGTACAGAGCACACCTAGGGCGCATCTGCGCTCAGGGAAAGAGAGGGAACACACGGACCAGAATTAAAGAATAAAAATCTGAAATAAACAATAAATAAAATATATAACGAAAGAATCCAAAAAATGTCATAATGATCTTATATATAATAGTCGAATTCTGTATGTCCGGTTGGCACAATTATCATCATACCCAAATACGCATATCGTTGTTCATAATCTAAGAATAACATAAGAATTTAGACAGCAATGTATAATATAATATATGAATGACAATACTATGAATATAGTCCAGAGGTTATTATCATAAAGAAATAATAAACAATAAGATTTCTCTTTAAATCACAAAAGATCCATCGTTGACATGAAGATATGGGGAAAATATGGCGCATCCTCTTGCTAAGATAGTGTTGTTGACTCGAAGAGCATCAATGGGCATAAAAGGCAACCATCATGTTAGTCAAAAAACCTATAAGAATAAGAAAATTAGAACCAACCCATACTAAAAAACAAACAAAAACCCGTGCACACTTAAAACAGATGAATGTATGATTAAGAACAAGAGATATTACATTAAAACGTCTCATAGAAAGGATTTGAAGCTGATGGCCTCATTAAGGCCATTAGGGACTAAAGTGTCCAAAATGACCATCCAGCGGGTCTCTTTTTGAAAAAGTTTTTGTTTAATATTCCCGCCGCGTATGCCAGTATATATTCGGTCTATACCGCGGACTGAGAGACCTCTGGGGGTACAATTATGGACATCAAAAAAGTGTTTCGGAATTGTCTTGAGAGACTGTGGATCTAGGCAATTGACTGCATTCTTTATGTCTCTAATATGTTCTTGGATACGCACTTTCAAAGGCCTAGTAGTCATACCGATATACATCAGTCCACAAGGGCAGCTAAGATGGTAAATGACTGCATCTGTATTACAAGTGATGTGATGTACTATCTTGTAATTTTTGTCTCCTTTTGAGTTACAAAATTCTTTTGTTCTACTGATATAGCGGCAGATCGAACAATTGCCACAAGAGTAGCATCCCCAAGGAGGACCTTTTGAGTCAGAGAGGAAGGTCGAATTTTTTGGAGGCACGTAGTGACTTCTACATAGGACATCGCCAAGCGTCTGCGATTTCCGCCACGTGATAGAAGGATAATGGGTAAGTTGTTTTTTAAGGTCTTTATCTGTCAGAAGTATCGGCCAATGTTGTTTAAAAATCTGATTAATTTTCATCCAATTCGCATTAAATGTAGTAATGAATCTGGATGGAGCTTGCTTACATGGATCTATATGAGTTCTAGACTTAGATAATAGATCATCTCTATTAGTTAGAAAGGCCCGGGAGAATCCACGGGCAATATCTTTACTAGGATAGCCTCTATTCCTGAATCTCCTATATAAATCATTGGATTGTTTGAAAAATAGTTCATCAGTTGAGCAGATTCTGCGTGCGCGCAAGAATTGCCCAACTGGGATTGAACTCTTTAATTTGGGCGGATGAGATGATGTGTAATGCAGGAGTGCATTGGTTGCAGTACTTTTCCTGAATATATCAGTAAGTATCGTGCCATTGTCTGATTTGAAAATATGTAGATCTAGGAAATCAATAGCCGTCTGGCTATAGTTCCAGGTAAGCTTAATATTTAGATCATTATTGTTGAGGTGGTTAAGAAATAAATCAAGTTGCGACGTGGAGCCCTGCCAGATAAAAAATACGTCATCAATATAACGAAGCCACGAGATAACAGAACTGTGACCAGGTGTCTCAAGGACCGTATTTCTCTCCCACAGCCCCAGGAACAAATTAGCATATGAGGGCGCACAAGATGCCCCCATTGCTGTGCCCTGGAGCTGTAGGAATGAATAGTCCTTAAAGACAAAAAAATTATGGGTAAGTATAAAATGAAGTAGATTTAGAATAAATTGAACAAAATCATCATCCAGATTGGTCATATTGAGAAAAAATTTAACAGCCTGTATCCCGTGGCTATGTCCTATCGACGTATACAGGGACTCCACGTCGCAAGTGACCAACCACATGTCATCATCCAAAGTGACACCATTAAGTCTACGGAGGACATCATTGGTATCCTGGACAAATGATGGAAGTGTCTCAACACACTCCTGTAAATAATAGTCAATAAATCTGCAGGCAGGTTCACAAAGACCCCCAATCCCGGAGACAATGGGCCTGCCTGGGGGACACTGGGGGTCCTTGTGAACCTTAGGCAGCAAATAAAAGGTAGGAACAATAGGAAACTCAGGGAGGAGGGCCTCATTCATTTTGTATGGAATAACATTAAATTAAATTCCATCACTCACAATCTCAGCAAGCTCATCCTTAAATTTGTTAAGAGGAAGTGAATCAAGTCGTTGATAACAGGTTTTATTGAGAAGCTGTTTAAAAGCCTCTGCCTCGTACATCTCTATAGGCCAGACCACGACATTGCCCCCTTTGTCGGCTCTCTTAATAACCACATCTTTCATGTTTTTTAGTATAGTGATAGCCTTCCTCAAAGGATTAGGCAAATTATCATGCAGAATATGTGGATCAAGTTTGTCAAAATCTTCCCTCACAAGTTTGACAAAAATTTCCACTTGAGGACAAGCCGACAAAGGAGGAAAGGTACGGGATCTTGGGTATAGATGTGTAGGAAAGGCAGTAGTAGTAGATGGTAAAGAACTTTCAGCTGCGAGTGATTCTAGATCACTTAGAGCTTGTGACTCGGTAACTGATACTGGAATAGTGTCTTTAATGGCAAAATGTTTTTTTAAAATCAGTTTTCGTGCGAAAAGTTCCAGATCCTTAATCAGTAAGAATCGGTCAGAGCCCTCTACTGGTGAAAAAGAGAGTCCTTTAGAAAGGACTTCCATTTGTGGCGGAGATAAGATATGTTTATATAAATTTATTACCTTCAAAATCTCCGGCTCTTCTTGTCTCTCATATTGTAATGATGTCTGGATTTTTTTGTTGTTGCTGGAGTATATTTTTGCTGGTTCCCTATAGGGTCTCCAGTTGGATTTGCTCCATTTCTTACATCTAAAAAATGATCGCCACATGCTCCCTCAGACGTTGTGGAAGTACTTGATATTGATTGTGATCTATATTGATGCTTTATTTGCTTCTTACGCCAGCGATAAACTCGCTTCTGCTGATAATCCTCAAAGTCTCGCAAATATTTTTTTGTTTTGTTATTTTGGATCTCCAATTCCCACTTAGAGAGATCTTCCTCTAGTGAACAGTCAAATTTTTTATATTCGTCACTAGATAGAGAATCTTGTATTTTGCTACGAATAAGTTCAATCTCCTTTTCTAGGTTTTCCAATGTTCTCCTATCTGTACCAATAAGTAGTTCTAAAAGTGTACGAGAACACTTGGTCAGAGTATCTTCCCACTTAGAAAAAAATAAAGGATCCTCTATATCTAATGTGGGGAATAATTGGACCCGTAGTCCTCTGGGAATGATATCCTTCTGTAGATAATTTTCTAATGCGGCTTTGTTCCACCACGTTTTTGTTCTTTTTTTCAATAAATCCCTAATTTTCAGCTTCAAATCCTTAATATCTGATCTGTCTGTATCAACAGACTGCCTCTCACCAAAAACCGTACCAAGCTGTGTGACCCAGGCTTTGTCTCATTTCTTGAAATCCATGAAACCTGTAGGCAAGTCTATAGACATATAGTAAACATTACTAGAAAAGACCGATTAATATCCGTGGCCAGTCGGACGCACCCCCAGGCCTCAAACCATAACCAAAGAAGAAAAAGAAAAAATGCGGTTTTAATAATATAATATCAGTAAGTAAATAGATCCGCACAAGGAGGATTTATTGCAAAAAATATATAATTTATTAAACACAATATTAAGACAGAGACAAAGGTGTCAACATGAGGTAGATATAACAAGCAGCTATTGATAAATTCATAAGATGTAAAATATACAAGACAGGTTGGGTAAATTCAGTTAAATAATAATGTGAATATTGAAGTGTATATATGTGTCTTTTCCCTCATGGACTGCGAGGCTGTGGACTGTGCCAGCCCAAGAACTTGCTTTGTAAATAGTTGCGCTACGGTGCATTATCTTGGTTTTACATGAAACCACTACTATCTATCTACCTCTGAAGAAAAACCCGTATGGTGTGGCCTAGAGTGAGGTCTGCAGTCAGAAGTCCTGCAGCCCACCCAGGACCCACGTGGGAGGTTTTTGGTGCGGGTCCTCCACAAGAATCTTGTCTTATACTGTGTATATTTATTGGAAAGTATTTTGATAATTTTCCATTGATCTATGTACAAAATGCAACGTTCAAGAAGTCTTACCTCCCGGATGGGAAGTGTTAAAAAGTTGTTGTTTAATGCAAAAACAAAAATGTTTTTCTTTTTCTCTTTTACAGCCCGGGAGTGCTGTGTTTAACCAAGGGGGGATGTGTAGCCCAGCTACGCAGGCACACATAATATCCAGGAGAGTGCACAGGAAGGTAATCGCAACGCTTGATATGCATTCACTGCCACTCACTCTTTCAGACACACCCATCTGAGATATAAGAGGGAGTGACACGTAGCTAAGGGAGTTGAGTCAGTCAACCTAGGAGGGAGAGTAGTGGAATCTGTTTCTGGTCTTCGGACAGTGCAGTTCAGTGTCAGTCCAGTCTGGACTTAGAGGATACTGAGGGCTGCTCAGCGAGCCCTAGAGAAAGCTGACCTGACCTTCGGAAACTACAAGTGCTTATGTTAAGAGCGGGAAGCAGGGCGAAGGGCGCAGTGGAGAAGACAGAGAAGTGCTACAGGTATTGGATTGCCTGCACTAAATTGCCGGACACCGGGGTCCGAAGCGTTGCTACTGTTTCAAGCATAGTAACAAGAAAACCGGAGGCATCTGGACTACAGGTCGCAGAGTGCAGCCCAAAGTGTCAATATGTAACCGGAGTCAGGGAGAACAGGGACTTTGAGCAGGGCCCTGCAAAAGTAAGGACTTAGTTCTCACCACTTAGAAGGCTCCACCACAATGTTGGCCGGGCATTACAGCTACAGAGAAAGCTGGAGAGTTCAGAGTTAACTTCGCTTCAGGCAAGTTGGGCTCACATACATATTGAAGTTAAGGAGGCCTCTAACCTGCTCAGCGGTTACCCGAATGTGCATTCTCCACCCCGACCAGCTCCCCGGGATCTTCTTGAACCATCTACCAGTAAAAGGTATGAAAAGAAGCTATTTCGTGTGTGACTGAATTATTATCTACACCCTGCATCACCACCATAGACTTCCAGGGACCCGTCTCACCTGTGGGAGACTTACCACCCAGCTGCCCCATAACATCCCCTGTGAAGATCATTATAGCAGCGCTGGTCCAATTAACCAGATACCACAGGTGGCGTCACGAACTACCTATCCTAATAATCCCCTGTAAATATCCCCCATCGCTTGACTGCCAGGGCCACGGACCGAGTCCCGCTGCCAGTGACAACTCCCATAGAAATCATTGGGCTCGGCTCCGAGTACCCCATAGCCCTGGTATCCACCTCAGTGTGGTGCGAGTCATTGGCATGCCAACATTTTCGCTTGCCCCCTGAGAAGCATCCTCCTCTCCAAAATAATCATCTCCCTCATCCTCATCCTCATCCTCTTCCTCTTCTTCCTCTATCTCTTCCAGGACAGTTCCCTGAGCAGACAATGTCATCAATGCTTCCCTCCTCCTCCTCCGCTGCAGACGCCCGATCCTTAATGTGCATCAAAGTTTGCATGAGCAGATGCATAAGTGGGATGCTCATGCTTATGATGGCATTGTCTGCGCTTACCAGCAGTGTGCATTCCTCAAAACACTGAAGGACATTACAGAGGTCTTTCAGCTTTGACCACTGCACACTCGACAACTCGATGTCTGCCCTCAAACTGCCTGCCCGTGTATCCTCCCACAAATGCATTACAGCCTGCCTGTGTTCGCACAGCCTAACAACCATGTGCATGGTGGAGCTCCACCTTGTTGCAACGTCTATGATTAGGTGGTGGTTGGGGAGGTGGAGCGATCACTACAGCCTCGCATACGACTGGAATCTACGGGCGAGCAACGGATGTGCGAGCACTGTCTTCGCACTTTATGGAGCAGGGTTGGTAACTCCAGATAATTATTTATGAAGCACTGCACCACCAGGTTCAAGGTGTGATTCAGGCAAGATATGTGTCTGAGTTTTGCCGTTTCTATGGCCGACAAAAAATTACTGCCGTTATCACTGAATACCCCCTGTGGACCCTGCATCCACCACATTAACCCAGTGCGCAGTGATGAACACGTAACGGCCCTGGCCATGCCTACTGGCCCATGTATCTGTTGTGAGGTGCACCTTTCCACTCACTGATTGTTTGAGTGCATGAACAATGCAGTCTTTAACATGCAGGTGGAGGGCAGTGATGGCTTTTCTAGAAAAGAAGTGCCGACTGGGTAGGTCATAGTGTGGGACAGCGTAGGCCATGAGCTCTCGGAATGCTGCGCTTTCAACCAAATCGAATGGCATCATCTCTAATGCGATTAGTTTGGCAATGTAGGCGTTCAAAGCCAGTGAGGTTTTGTAGTCCGTCCATGGTGTTTACATGAACGTCTAAGCATGCAACTGGTATTCAAATTTCGGAGTTTTTTCCCTCGGCTAAAGGTCCTTCCGCACTTCTTACAGATAACCTTTGCCTCATCAATAGGATTTTGGGCAAAAAAGTGCCACACTGCACTCTTCCTGCTATGGAAAACTTTTCAGGGCTTGCACACTGTGCTAATTTGACCATCTGGCAAAGCTGTCCTGCAACTCTCTTTGTTTTTTAACACGTTTTTGGACTGCTACGGGCCTGCCATATAGCCGCAGCTACGATGTGGATGCCTGCTGCGGATCCTCTTCCTCTTCTGAGCTATTGCCAGCGGCACCCTCTTCCCCCAATGAATGCCAATCCGGGACAACAACAACTGGGTCATCCATCACCTCCTCTTCAATTTCATCTGCACCTTCCTCTGTGTCACCGTGTAAGGTGGTATAGTAAGCGGGAAGGGGCACCTGAGTTTCATCAGGGTCAGAATTTGGCTCAGTAGACTGCGAGGGCAATGCAGTGCTCTGGGTGAATGTACCAGCAGAATCATATAGCAGTGGCTGTGCATCAGTGCACTCCATGTCATATTCATCTTGGACTGGGGAATTCAGGATTTCACTTGATAACCCAGGCATGGTATGTGGAAAGAGCTCCATGGAGTAATCTGAAGTGTGGCCTGGTGCATTCTTCAGTTTTGGTGGGGGTGAAGGGCACAAGGAAAGGTGATGTTCCTGACCAGGAGCCTGCACTGACGACTCAGTGCTTGCATTTTTTGAAATTTCAGAAGAGGAGGCAATAGAGCTGGAGGCTGTTTCGGCAATGTAAGCCAAAAACTGTTCCTGGTGCTATGACTTTAAAAGTGGTTTACATACTCCCAGAAAAGTAAGCCTTCCAGGCCTTCTGGAGCCAGACGATGACGCAGGCTCAACACCTCCTGCCTTAAGTGCTATTGTGCTTTTGGCACTACCAGCAGATGCACTACCACCACCATCAGTACTAGCTGGCCCCTCCCACCCACGTCCGCGGCCTCTTCCACCATACTTCCTCATGTTGGGAAAATGTACCAAAAATACCAGCAGATATATGGTACTGTATGAGGAGCGTACAGCTGTATACGGTGTAGGGGAAATTTTAATCTCCGTATATATTTCCATAGTCACACACAGACACTCACTCAGTATGGATTTGACCGTAATACGAAGGGCAGATATACGGTACTGTATCAGAAGCGGACAGCTGTATACGGTGTAGGGGAAAATATAAATCTCCGCATATATTTCCGGAGTCACACATAGAAGCTCACTCAGTATGGATTTGACCGTAATTCAAAGAGCAGATATACGGTATTGTATCAGAAGCGGACAGCTGTATACGGTGTAGGGGAAAATATAAATCTCCGTATGTATTTCCGGAGTCACACACAGACGCTCACTCAGTATGGATTTGACCGTAATACAAAGAGCAGATATATGGTACTGTATCAGAAGTGGACAGCTGTATACGGTGTAGGGGAAAATGTAAATCTCCGTATATATTTCCGGAGTCACACACAGATAGTCAGCACGTATTTGTCCGTGATACCAGCCAGTACACGGTAGTGTGTGAGGAGCGTACAGCTGTATATGGTGTGGGAAAAAATGAACGCTCGGTAGCTGTGCAGAAAAAAAAATAAAAGTATTAGTGCTGTGTAAAAAGCAGTCTGCACAGCAGTGTACAGTCATGGCCAAAAGTTTTGAGAATGACACAAATATTAATTTTTACAAAGTCTACTGCTTCACTTTTTCTAATGGCAATTTGCATATACTCCAGAATGTTATAAAGAGTGATCAGCTTAACAGCAATTACTTGCAAAGTCAATATTTGGATAGAAAATGAACTTTATCCCCAAAACACATTTCAACATCAATGCAGCCCTGCCTTAAAAGGACCAGCTAACCTCTTTTCAGTGATTGCTTCATTAACACAGGTGTGGGTGTTGATGAGGACATGGCTGGAGATCAATCTGTCATGATTAAGTAAGAATGAGTCCACTGGACACTTTAAAATGAGGCTGGTGCTTGGCATCATTGTTTCTCTTCTGTTAACCATGGTTATCTCTAAAGAAACACATGCAGTCATCATTGCAATGCACAAAAATGGCCTAACAGGGAAGAGTATCGCAGCTAGAAAGATTGCACCTCAGTCAACAATCTATCGCATCATCAAGAACTTCAAAGAGAGAGGTTCCATTGTTGCCAAAAAGGCTCCAGGGTGCCCAAGAAAGACCAGCAAGCGCCAGGACCGTCTCTTAAAAGTGTTTCAGCTGTGGGATCGGGCTACCAGCAGTGCAGAGCTTGCTCAGGAATGGCAGCAGGCAGGTGTGAGTGCATCTGCACGCACTGTGAGGCGGAGACTCTTGGAGCAAGGCCTGGTCTCAAGGAGGGCAGCAAAGAAGCCACTTCTCTCCAGAAAAAACATCATGGACAGACTGATATTCTGCAAAAGGTACAGGCAGTGGACTGCTGAGGACTGGGGTAAAGTTATTTTCTCTGATGAATCCCCTTTTCGATTGTTTGGGACATCAGGAAAACGCCTCATTCGGAGAAGACAAGGTGAGCGCTACCACCAGTCTTGTCTCATGCCAACTGTTAAGCATCCTGAAACCATTCATGTGTGGGGTTGCTTCTCAGCCAAGGGAATCGACTCTCTCACAGTCTTGCCTAAAAACACAGCCATGAATAAAGAATGGTACCAGAATGTCCTCCAAGAGCAACTTCTCCCAACCCTCCAAGAGCAGTTTGGCGATCAACAATGCCTTTTCCAGCATGATGGAGCACCTTGCCATAAAGCAAAGGTGATAACTAAATGGTTCAGGGAACAAAACATAGAGATTTTGGGTCCATGGCCTGGAAACTCCCCAGATCTTAATCCCATTGAGAACTTGTGGTCAATCATCAAGAGACGGTTGGACAAACAAAACCCTAAAAATTCTGACAAAATGAAAGCATTGATTGTGCAAGAATGGACTGCTATCAGTCAGGATTTGGTCCAGAAGTTGATTGAGAGCATGCCAGGGAGAATTGCAGAGGTCCTGAAGAAGAAGGGTCAACACTGCAAATATTGACTTGCTGCATTAACTCATTCTAACTGTCAATATAAGCTTTTGTTACTCATATGTTTGCAATTATTATATTTCTGTCTGTGATAAAAACATCTGTCAAACACACATAAAAACCAGAGGGCAGCAGATCATGTGAAAATATAATATTTGTGTCATTCTCAAAACTTTTGGCCATGACTGTACACACAGCAATACAGCTATCAGGCAGCCTAATAACCAGCTCTGCTGCACACAAGAAAATCCTCCCCTGTCACTGCACACTACCTGTATAGCACAATTGCTATCAGCACAAGCACAGAAGAACTTCTCTTTCCAGCCCTAACTCTCTCCCTACTGATAAACAGCGTCAGCAACCTCTCCCGACTCCCTACTGAAGTAAAATAGAGGTCGGCCCTCAGGGCTTTTATAGGCACTATGACTCCCCCCAAAGCAAGCCAATCACTGCAATGCCCTTCTCTAAGATGGTGGTGGACGCTGCACATGTCATCTCGTTGCCCACAGTGTACGTCCTTGCTCATTGGCTGAAAAAAGGCGCTTGAAAGCATTCTGAGAAAACCGACTTTGGTGCTTGTTTTGCCGAACGCATGGCCGACTGCACGCTATGTTCGTGTTTCGGTCAACGAAAACCTACTTTGGCGACATTCGGCGACTTATGAATCTGACCGACCTGTTTCGCTCAACTCTAACCAACACATTAAATATAGATATAAATTTAAAAATGAGGTTTATTGATAAATAATTAAAACTACATGGAAAAGCTAGATGCTATACTGTTCACTAGCATACAAATATAATAAGTTAATAAATTAAGTGAAATATAGGGAAAGGGGAACAGAGATTATTAATTGCCAACCTAGTTATAAATATATATATATATATACATGTATAAATATATTTGCATAGACTCAAAAATATTAAAAAGGGGAGGGGGAAAAAAGGGAAAATGTATTTTGGCAGAAAATCTATTGCGTTATCTTGTTGCAAAATGTGCCAATGTTTTTGTACAATGTTCATGAAATACCTGTTATTAATGTAATTCTGAGTGATTATCGGGGTTTTAATGAGTTGTTCAGTTATATCTGGTGATGGTAAGGACGACTTTGTTATAAATTAAATTATACCTAGTCATGTTCTGAACATCATTCATGGTGCAAATGTTGTATTAACCCTTATCTAGAAATTGTTTTATAACAAATTGTGCCTCCTCCAGGTAGTCAGAGACTTTGTTACAGTTCCGCCTAAGGCGGATAAACTGGCTCTTTGAAATATTAATTAACCATGTTGGAAGGTGACAGCTATTTAATAGGGATATAGATGTTTGTATCCACTTCTTTTCGATAGCTTTTGGTAATGAGTCGGCCCTCATCAACCATTATTGTTAGGTCTAAAAAATTGATGCAAACAGGGCTCATTTTATAATTAAAAATCAATCCAAAATCATTAATATTTAATCTTCTTAAAAAGTTAGATAATTCTATCTGTGTACCTTTCCAAATAAAAATGATGTAGTCTATAAAAAGATTCCATAAAACAAGTCACTTATGTAATTTCAACCTTTAAAAATAGTTAACTCCTCCAATTTGCCTACATATAAATTGGCATAGCTTGTTGCAAATTTTGTCCCCATGGCTGTCCCCCACATTTGTAAATAAAAATTCTGATTATACACTGCTCAAAAAATAAAGGGAACACTAATATAACACAATGTAACTCCAAGTCAATCACACTTCAGTGAAATCTACCTTTCCAGTAACAAAGCAACACCAATTATGAATCAATTTCTCCTGCTGTTGTGCAAATGGAACAGACAACGGGTACAAATGATGGGTAATTAGCAAGACACCACCTATAAAGGAGTGGTTCTGCAGGTGGGGACCACAGAGCACATCTCAGTAGCAATGCTTTCTGGCTGAAGTTTTGGTCACTTTTGAATGTTGGTTGTGCTTTCATACTCGTGGTAGCATGAGACGGACTCTACAACCCACACAAGTGGCTCAGGCAGTGCAGCTCATCCAGGATGGCACATCAATGCGAGCTGTGGCAAGGTTTGCTGTGTCTGTCAATGTAGTGTCCAGAGGCTGGAGGCTTTACCAGGAGACAGGTCAGTGCATCAGGAGACGTGGAGGGGCTGAAGAGGGCAACAACCCAGCAGTAGGACCGCTACCTCTGCCTTTGTGCATGGAGGAACAGGATGAGCTCTGCCAGAGCCCTGCAAAATGACCTCCAGCAGGCCACAAATGTGCAGTATAGTCCTCCATACAGTATTATGGGCACCACATAGTGCGCCATACAGAATAATGAGCCCCATATATTGCACCATACAGAATGGGCTCTATATAATGCTCCATACAGAATAGGCCCCATATGTTCTCCATATGATGTTCCATATATAAAGGGCCCTATATGATGCCCCATAAATAATGAACCCCATATGATGCTCTAGTATATGATGGGCCCCATATATGATGCTCCAGTGTATGATAAGCCCCATATAATGCTCCAAATATAATGGTCCCCATATATAATGCTCCATATATAATGGGCCTAATATGATGCTCCAGTGTATAATGGGCCCCATATATGATGCTCCAGTGTACAGTCCCTGACAGAAGTTATGTCGCTTATCCATGTTATGTAAATCAAAGCTTATAACCTGACGTTAAATTCATCCATTGGTTTTATAAATTACTCTTTTGAAAGCTCAAACCCTCCCAAATTTGGTTTAGATTAAGAAAATAAATTGGCATCAATGCTGAAATATTGATCATTTAATGAACATAGAATGGTCAGATTTTGGCAAGACAAAAGTTTTGTCGCCCACAGAAAGTAATGTGATATTCAAACAAACAATTATCTTAAAATACAAATATATGTTGCATAACATTGGTGAATTAAGTTGTGGTGCTATTAGAGTCATATTTAATATTTTGTGTGACTTCCATGAGCTTGAAGGACTGCATCCATGCGGTTCAACAATGATTCATACAATTTATTAATGAAGTCATCAGGAATAGCAAAGAATGCAGTCTTACATGCCTCCCAGAGTTCATCTAGATTCCTTGGTTTTGTCTTCCAAGCTTCCTCTTTCATCCTACCCCAAACATGCTCAATGATGTTCATGTCTGGTGACTGGGCTGGCCAGTCATTGAGCACCTTGACCTTTTTTTGCCTGGAGGAACTTTGTTCTAGAGATGGATGTATGTGATGGAGCACTATCCTGCTGCAGAATTTGACCCCTTTTATGATTTGGAATTTAAGAGGTAGCTAATACTTCTTGATATTTTAGGCTATTGATATTGCCTTCCACCTTGCAAATGTTTCGCACACCCCATACTGAATTTAATCCCAGACCATGATCTTTCCACCACCAAATTTAACTGTTTTCTGGGTGTATTTTGGATCCATATGGGCTCCAGTAGGTCTCCTGCAGTATTTGCGACGGCTGTGGTGTAATTCTACTGAAGATTCATCAGAGAAATCCACCTTCTGCCACTTTTCCAGCGTCCATCTGTTTAGCAGGCTGTGGGACTTTGCAAATGCCACATGTTTTTTATTTGCCTTTTGTTTAGTGCTGGCTTCTGGGCACTGAATCGACCATGGAGGCCATTTCAAGACAGAATCCTACAAACTGTGCTAGTTGACACAGGGACTTGAGGTGACCAGGCCTGTTGGAGCTCTGCTTTGGATTTTCTAACAAACAAACGTTCCTCCTGAGCAGTTGTCTTGCGGGTGTGCCCGACCTGGGCTTGTCAAACCCATCTCCTGTCTCTTCAAATCTTTTTTTAATTCTTTGTACTTGACACTGAGACACACCAAAGGTGCCAGCCACCTCTGCAGTGGATCCGGTCTTCAGCCTCTTGATAATCAAGGATTTGGTCGCAGGGTGAATTTTTGGAATGTTGTCAGAGCTCAAGTTGCAGTTCAAGTGAAGGTCTAGGGTGCTGGGTTTCTTGTTATACACACCCACTAATTAACTGATCATTTACTGAGCACTGGTGAGGATGTAAACTAGGATTGGGTGCATTATATGACCAGGTGACAAAACTTTTGTCTTGCCAAAACCTGACCATTCTGTGTTCATTAAATGATCAATATTTCAGCATTGATGCCAATTTATTTTCTTAACCTAAACCAAATTTGGGAGGGCTTCAGCTTTCAAAAGAGCAATTTATAAAACCAATGGATGAATGTAACGTCAGGTTATAAGCTCTGATTTACATAACTTGGATAAGCGAAATTACTTCTGTCAGGGACTGTATGATGGGCCCCATATATAATGCTCCAGTGTATAATGGGCCCTATCTATGATGCTCAAGTGTATGATGGGCCCCATATATAATTCTTCAGTGTATAATGCTCCCTATATATTGCTCCAAACATTTAAAAAATGAAATACCTCTCCTCGCTGGGCACTGGACTACTCTGGACTCCTCAGCGTCGCCATCTTCCAGCTCTCTGCACTGTGACTGTTTAGGCAGAGGGGGCACAGACATGACGTCATCGAGCTCTCTGACCTGAATGTCACTGTCAGGAAATGCGGAAAATATCACAGCGATGGAGCAGGGACAGGTAAGTATTGCAAGTGCTGGGGGGGACACTCGTGGGCACCGGCACTGGCACAGGGCCCCTCATAGAACGCCGGTGTCTCTGACGGTGAGTGGGGCCCCCTGCCTGCTCATGGCCCTGGCACTTGCCTGGTTGCACCAGGTGCTGATGCCGGCCACGGGGGGGGTGTACAGCCGAGTTAGGGAGGTGGAAAAACTGGCATATGATGAGGTGTAGGCTGGACGTTCAGCAGCTGCAAATGGGGGAATTGGAGAATTCGGAGGCGGAGGAGGACAAAGCGAGCTGGCAACCTATGTGTCATTAGAGGAAGGTGGTACAAAAGCCTTTGAAAACTAGGCATGGTTCATTTTAATGAAGGTGAGATCACCAACATTTTGGGTCGACAGCCGTGTCCTTCATTCTGTCAGGATTGATCCGGCAGCACTGAAGACTCTTTCTGATAGCACACTACCAGCAGGGCAAGCGAGCTCCTGTAAGGCATATTGTGCCAATTCAGGCCAGGTGTCCAGTTTACAGGCCAGTAGTCAAAGGGAATGAACTGTGAGGGAGAACATCGATAGGGGAGAGAGGTAATTTTGAACCATAGTTGACAACTGCTGTCTTCTGTCTGTTGCAATCAATTCAGTATTAACAGTCATGTGAGCGTCACTCGAGAAATCAGTCCACAACATGGTCATGAAACCCCTGCCTCCAATGCCACTTCAGCTGTGTGCACCACGAACACCTCTTACATGTTGCCCAGTATGGCCTCTAACAAACGGTTTACCAGAGTTGCATGTTTGTTCCCCAATATTAGCTCTAGGTTCTCCTGTGGCATGATGTTCTGTAATTTGCCTTTATAGCGTGGATCGAGGATACTGGCCAACCAGTAGTCGTCATCCTTCATCATTTTGGCAATTCGGGGGTCCCTTTTTAGGAGACATAATCACACATGTGGGACAATGTTTCAGGTGTCAATGATGCACTGCCAGTGGTGGGTGGAGGACCTCTTTCTGCCAAATCCACATCCCTCCAGTCACGCACAAACCCTGTAACTGACCTTGGCAAGCCAACATTTTCGCTTGCCCCCTGAGAAGCATCCTCCTCTCCAAAATAATCATCTCCCTCATCCTCCTCCTCTTCCTCTTCTTCCTCCATCTCATCCAGGAGAGTTCCCAGAGCAGACAAAGGCTGACTGTTATCAAGGTTTCCCTCCTCCTCCTCTTCCTCCTCCGCTGCAGATGCCCTGATACTTAATGTGCGTCAAAGTTTGCATGAGCAGACACATAAGTGGGATGCTCATGCTTATGATGGCATCGTCTGCGCTTACCAGCCGTGTGCATTCCTCAAAACACTGAAGGACTTTACAGAGGTCTTTCAGCTTTGACCACTGCTCACCCGACAACTCAATGTCTGCCCTCAAACAGCCTGCCCCTGTATCCTCCCACAAATGCATTACAGTCTGCCTTTGCTAGCACAGTCTCTCAACCATGTGCATGGTGGATTTCCACCTTGTTTCAACGTCTATGATTAGACGGTGATTGGGGAGGTGGTGCGATCGCTGCAGCCTCTGCATACGACTGGAGTCTACGGGTGAGCAACGGATGTGCAAGCACAGTCTTCGCACCTTATGGAGCAAGGCTGGTAACTCCAGATAATTATTCGAGCTTTGCTTCTGGAGGAGCAGGAGGAGGGTCGAACGCCTACAGCCAACTGTTGCCTATACCATGGGCTAGGCAGCACTTTCCCACCGCCGCTGTCCCCTGTGGACCCTGCATCCACCACATTAACCCAGTGCACAGTGATGGACACGTAACGGCCCTGGCCATGCCTACTGGCCCATGCATCTGTTGTGAGGTGCACCTTTCCACTCACTGATTGTTTGAATGCGGTCTTTCACATGCAGGTGGAGGGCAGGGATGGCTTTTCTAAAAAAGAAGTGCCGACTGGGTAGGTCATAGCATGGGCCATGAGATCTCGGAACGCTGCGCTTTCAACCAAATGGAAGGGCATCATCTCTAATGAGATCAGTTTGGCAATGTAGGTGTTCAAAGCCAGTGTACACGGATGAGAGGATAAGTACTATCTTGTCCTACTCACAGTGTCTGCTAGGGTGTGCTGAACTTAAGAGCTGCATATGGGGGAACTAGCTGTGGACATGGTGGACTGAGAGGGGGTTGGTGATGGTGATGGGAGTGGTGGTGGTGATGGCTGTTGTGAATATGCTGGGTGCGACTTCTGAGCTGGGGCTCCCTCCGGTGGTTGCTGAGGGTAATGAACTGATTAATGAATGGCCTTCAGCTGGCACTGAATGGTAGGATATAAGTGGTCTGAGTTCCCAGCAGCCTTGCCTGTTATCAATTGTTTCTCCTGGTCTTGTTTGAAGCACTGCTAGGTTCCTGCTCTCCTTCAGATAAGCGGTTGCTGTTTTTTTCCTCTGTTTGATTTTCATTGCTGGTTTGCTGCTTGCAGTAGACTGCAGCCTGTCCCCTTTTGGGGGTCTGGTGCTGCAATTGTGCTCTGTTTTTGTCTGCACTTTTGCTTTGCTCCTTTGTTACTTTTTATTTGCTGAATAGCGTTTGTTACACCAGAGATCTCATTTAGGTGGATGAGATCGTGTGATCTCAGTTTTTTTTAGCAATCAGAAGTGTTGGAATTTTTTAGGGTTTTTGTTGGATTGCAGTCAGAATTCTTTCCTGTACTTTTCTGTCTATACAGATTGGGCCCCAGCGTTTGCTCATTCTATTTTCTGTCTGTGTCCGTGTTTTCTTCTTGTCTAACCGCCATTACATGTTTGGGGGCTTCCTATTTTCTTTGGGGATCTGCTCCGGGGCAGATAACTTTCATCTTTCTGCCTTTAGGTGTAGTTATCTCTCAGGCTTTGACGAGGCGTCTAGGATCAATGTAGGAACGCTCCACGGCTACCTTTAGTTGGGTGGTTAGTTCAGGTTACTGCAATCCAATAGGTTCCAGCCTCTCTGGTGTATTACTGTTTTTGCTATTTCTCCTCAGTTACCGAAACATAACAGATGGCCTAGATTCAGTCTTTCGTTGGAAAAACATTGTGATTCCCGGACTGCTTTGGCCTTGCGACGACACCTCAACATTTCTTACTGGTGGTGTGCTAACCGGTGGGCAGCGATGTAGCGTTGCTGGCTACCTTCAGTCAGAGCAGGGGCACGTGTGCTACCTGAGGTTTTGTAGTCCATCCACGCTTGCAAGTGCATGGTGTTTAAATGTCTAGGCATGCAACTGGTATTCAAATTTCGGAGCTTTTTCCCTCGGCTAAAGGTCCTTCCGCACTTCTTATAGATAACCTTTGCCTCATCAATAGGATTTTGGTCAAAAAAGTGCTACACTGGACTCTTCCTACTATGAGATAAATTTTCAGGGCTTGCACGCTGTGCTAATTTGACCGTCTGGCCAAGCTGTCCAGCAACTCTTTTTGTTTTCTAACACGTTTTTGGACTGCTACAGGCCTGCCAGATAACCGCTGCAGCAATTTCAATGCCTGCTGCGGATCCTCCTCCTCTTCTGAGCTATTGCCAGCGGCACCCTCTTCCCCAATGGATGCCAATCCGGGTCAACAACTGGGTCATCCATCACCTCCTCTTCAATTTCATCTGCACCTTCCTCTGTGTCACCGTGTAAAGTGGTATAGTGTGCAGGAAGGGGCACCTGGGTTTCATCAGGGTCAGTATCTGGCTCAGTAGACTGTGAGGGCAATGCAGTGCTCCGGGTGAATGTACCAGCAGAATCATATAGCAGTGGCTGTGCATCAGTGCACTCCATGTCATATTCATCTTGGACTGGGGAATTCAGGATTTCATTTGATAACCCAGGCATGGTATGTGAAAAGAGCTCCAGGGAGTAATCTGAAGTGTGGCCTGCCGCATCCTTCACTTTTGGTTGGGGTGAAGGATACAAGGAAAGGTGTTGTTCCTGACCAGGAGCCTGCACTGACGACTCAGTGCTTGCATTTTTTGAAACTTCAGAAGAGGACGCGATAGAGCTGGAGGCTGCTTCGGCAATGTAAGCCAAAACCTATTCCTGATGCTCTGGCTTTAAAAGCGGTTTACCTACTCCCAGAAAAGGGAGCCTTCCATGCCTTCTGGAGCCAGACGATGACGCAGGCTCAACACCTCCTATCTAAGGTGCAATTATGTGTTATGTTTTGGTAGCTGAGGAGGCAGGAGCAAAAAACCCCAAAGGCAGCCAAACACCAGAGAGGTTGGAACTAATAGGTTGCAAACCCCTAAAGTAACTGCACAGCTAGAAGCAGCCGTGGGACGTTCCTACGGTGCACTAGACTCCTAGTCACAGCCGGAGAGATTAGCTACCCCTGAAGATGGAAAGAGGAAAGCTAACTGCCCCAGAGTAGAGCCCCAAAAGAATAGGAAGCCCCCAAACATATATTGGCAGTTAGACAAGATGAAAACACGAACACAGACAGAAAATAGAGCAAACGCTTGGACCCAAAACTGTCTAGATAGGACAGCACAGGAGAGAATACTGTCTGCAACCCAGAAAAACCGTAGGAAAAACTCCAACACTTCTGAATCCAAAAATGCTGAGACCACATGGTCTCGACCACCTTTATCAGATCTCTGGTGTGAACACGCAGCTACCCAGCAGTAAAATATCACAAGAAAATGAGCAAATGAACAAATACACAAAGAGAACAGAGACCAGCACAAGCCCCCAAAGGGGACCCGGCTGAACTCAAAAGCAAGGCAGCAAAAACAAGGAAAATCACACCACAGAAAAAAAAACAGAAAGTAACTTATCTGAATGATAGCAGGAGACAGCAGAAAAGCTAGCTGAATTCCAACCTAGACCAGGAAGTAACAATTGATCACCGGCGAGGATCATTGGAGGTCAGCTCACTTATATCAGGCCAGTCCGTCCCACCTGATAACCATTCATCCATTGCAGGTGGTGGACTTTTGCTTTTCAACATAGTTTCAATACCCTCAGCAACCACCAGAGGGAGCCTTAGCTTTGAAGTCTTCCCCAACACGTTCACAACAGTACCCCCCCTTTGAGGAGGGGGTCACTGAACCCTTACGTGTGCCACCAGGCCGATCAGGATGAGCTCGGTCATAGGCACGGACCAGTCTTTCAGCATGAATGTCAGAAGCAAACACCCAAGAATCTCTGAAGAGCCTTCAATGTAGTGGGTTGAACCCAATCGCAAATGGCCTGAACTTTGACCGGGTCCATTTCCATAATAGACGGAGACAAAATGAATCCCAGAAATGAAACCTTCTGTACGCCAAAAAGACATTTTGATCCCTTCACATACAATGCATTTTCTATCAAAATCTGGAATACAGTCCGAACATGTTCCACATGAGAATCCCAGTCATTGGAAAAAATCAAGATATCGTCCAAATAAACTATCAGAAATTTATCCACGAAATCCCGGAAAATATCGTTCATAAAGGATTGGAAGACGGAAGGGGCATTAATGAGCCCAAAAGGCATCACTAGGTACTCAAAATGCCTCTCTTGGGTATTAAACGCCCTCTTCTATTCATCACCATGCTTGATGCAAATAAGATTATACGCCCCCCTGAGGTCAAGCTTGGTAAACCAACTAGCACCTTTCACTCTAGAAAATAGGTCAGAAATCAAGGGTAACGAATATTGATATTTAACAGTGATCTTATTCAAGAGACGATAGTCAATACACGGCCTCAATGAGCCATCCTTCTTGGCCACAAATAAAAAGCCGGCGCCCAAGGGAGAAGAGGATGGTCTGATATGACCCTTCTCTAAAGACTCTTTGATATAAGATTGCATAGAATCATGCTCAGGTACAGACAAATTAAAGAGCCCACCCTTGGGAAATTTACAACCGGGTACTAAGTCAATGGCGCAATCACAACTCCTATGAGGAGGTAAGGATGCAGACTTAAGGGTATGCCACACTAAGCGATCGCACCAGCGATCACGACAACGACACAAGCTGATGAGATTGTTGGTGTGATCGCTATAAGGTCGCTCGTAGCTTCCAAACAGGAAGATCTCATCAACGACACATGTGCGATCAGCGATCTGTCTAACGGCCTCGGCGGTCGTTAGGACGTTCCACACAGCATGTATTGTTAAAGATCACAAACTCGATAGGCGTGATTGAGCGCAACCTTTTCCACGCCCCTCAGCACAGATTGGTGGTCACTATATGTCATGACTGTTTATGTCACAGCTCTCTCGCTTTGTGATTGGACGACCGCATCATAAAAGACGACGTATTAGCGCTCCTTTCCATTGCTCTCGAGCGGAAGCGGTTCATTCGAATCTCCAGCATCATACCAGTGCGTCCTGCTAGCCTTCTTTGCAGCTACTGCGATCCAGTCTGTGCCACTATTGCGTTTGCTGCAATCCAGTCTGTGCCGTTATTGAATTTTTTTTTTCTGCGATCCAGTTTGTGCCGCTATTGCGTTTCCCGGGAATTATTTTTTATTTTTTTTCAGGATCACAAACATGTCTTGTAAGGTAGGTAGTTTTTTTTGTCACATTTAATTTTTATTTTTTTAAAATTTTACAGACCAATTTTAAGATCACAGCTGTTAACGGTTGTCGTCCATCCATTTTTTTTTTGGTCTGCCATTACATTGTCCTGCTGCGCCCACCACCACCATTTTATGATCCCTGCTGGTTTTACCGTAGTTGTCCATCTATGACTTTTATTTTGGTCTGCCATTGTTTTGACCTGCCGCGCCCACCACCACCATTTTATGATCCCTGCTGTTTTTACCGTAGTTGTCCATATATGACTTTTATTTAGGTCTGCCATTGTTTTCTCCAGCTGCACCCACCACCACCATTTTATGATCCCTGCTGTGTTCTATGTTGTAGGCTATGTAAGCATTTAATTTAACCATTCTGCCGTTCTCACATAATCCATTTTTTATTACAGATGGCCGATAAGCATGATTTTCTGCGGGAATTCATTGAGATGTACCTCTCGATGCCTTGCCTGTGGAAAATAAAATCGGCGGATTACAGCAACAGGCTGAAAAAGAAGGAGGCGTACCAAAAACTTGTGGAGCTTTGCAAAAACCGTTATCCCGATGAACCAGCGGATGAGTCATCGGTCAAAAAACGGATTCAGGCCCTCTGCACAGTTTACAAGAAGGAATTAAAAAAAGTACAGAATTCTAGCAAGTCTGGAGCCTGGTCTGAAGATGTTTGTCCCCAAATTGTGGTACTTTGAGCTATTTTCTTTCACAAGGGACCAAGAAGAACCCAGACAAGTGACTTCCATGTTGGCACCAGACCCAGTGATCCAGCCAGACTCCCCTGTCGTACATGTAAGTAAGTTTTATATTAAAACACATTTTAATGTACATGTCAAAGTGGACTTGAAATTAAAAATATAATTGTGAAATGCAGATAAAATGGCTGAATTTATCCCTGCATGTAGTGATAATTTATCTAGCTCAACGGTTGAGGCCTATCCATTTACAAGTCTGGTTTTCACATTTTTGCTGTATTTTGGTGTTATAGTGTGAAGATAAATTTATTTTTCTTTGT
Source organism: Oophaga sylvatica (assembly GCA_033576555.1). Lineage (NCBI taxonomy): Eukaryota > Metazoa > Chordata > Amphibia > Anura > Dendrobatidae > Oophaga > Oophaga sylvatica. The sequence goes on from JARQOD010000001.1 coordinate 535,234,613, forward strand.
GATTTAACATTCGTTTTTTGTTCATGCAAGACACATAAGAGGCTGTCCCCACACCTCCGACTGAAGAAGACAGCATGGCGTTGGTCCAAGTGGACGAAGCAGTTGAGCCACCAGCCTCATCTGTGCGGAGCCGACTTACATTTTCTGGCAGAAAAAGGAAGGTGTTGTGAATGTGCTAGAAATGAATTCTGAGCAGAAGCTCCCTCTGGTGGTTACAAACAGTACTGAACCATTCAATGAAGATTGTGAAGATTGGCGATCAGGTGTTACTGACTGGTCTTATATAAGGGAGGTTCCCTCCCATCAGGGTTGCCGGTGATCAATTGTTCTGGTCTCATCTTTGATTCCTGGTTCACTTTGAAGCCTGCTTTGTCGTGCCTGCATCTTCTGCTAACAGATAAGACATTTTCTTCTTTTAGTTTTTGTGCTTGCTTTTTGCATTTTGTCCTGCACTTCTGTGGGGGTCTGCCGGGTCCCCTCCGGGGCTTGTGCTCCTCTCAGTTTAGTTCAGCCACTGTTATTTGTTCATTTGCCTTTTCCAGTTTTTTCAGTGGCTGCTGTTTAGTTTTGTTACACCAGAGAACTAATTTAGGTGGTAGAGGTCGTGTGATCTCAGGTGTTTTTGTAATTAGTAGAGTTGGTATTTTTTAGGGTTTTTTGGGATTGCAGTAAGTGTCCTTCCTATCCTTTTCTATCTAGGAAGTTTGGGCCCCAACGTTTGCTCATACTATTTTCTGTCTTTGTCTGTATTTCCTCTTGTCTAACCGCCATTACATGTTTGGGGGCTTCCTATGTTCTTTGGGGATCTGCTCCGGGGCAGATAGTTTTCCTCTTTCTGTCTTTAGGTGTAGTTAGCTTCTCAGGCTGTGACGAGGCGTCTAGGACCAACGTAGGTACGCTCCACGGCTGCCTTTAGTTGTGGTGGTTAGTCAGGGTACTGCAATCCAATAGATTCCAACCTCTCTGGTGTATTGCCTTTTTGCCTGCTCTCCTCAGCTACCAAATCATAACAGGAAGGCTCCTGTTGTGAATGTTTTAGAAATGAATTCTGAGCAGAAGCTCCCTTTGGTGGTTACAAACAGTACTGAACCAATCAATGAGAATTGGCAATCAGGAGTTACAGACTGGTTTGATATAAGGGAGGTTCCCTCCCATCATGGTTGCCGGTGATCAATTGTTCTTGTCTCAACTGTGGTTCCTGGTTCACTTAGAAGCTTGCTGAGTCTTGCCTCTTCTTCTGATTTCAGATAAGATATTTTCTTATTGTGCTTACCATTTGCATATTTCTCTGCATTTCTGTGAAGTTGGCCAGGTTCCCTCCCGGGAGGCTTGGGCTCCTCTCGGTTCCTCTGGAGCCACTGTTGTTTGTTCGTTTGCCTTTTCCAGTTTTTTCAGTGGCTGCGACTTAGTTTTGTTACACCAGAGAACTGATTTAGGTGGTAGAGGTCTTGTGATCTCAGGTGTTTTTGCAATCAGTAGAGTTGGTATTTTTTAGGGTTTTTTTGGATTGCAGTGAGTATCCTTTCTATTCTGTTTTGTCTAGGCAGATTGGGCCCCAGCGTTTGCTCATACTATTTTCTGTCTGTGTCTGTATTGCCTCTTGTCTAACCGCCATTACATGTTTGGGGGCTTCCTATGTTCTTTGGGGATCTGCTCCGGGGCAGATAGCTTTCCTCTTTCTATCTTTAGGTGTAGTTAATCTCTCAGGCTGTGACGAGGCGTCTAGGACCAACGTAGGAACGCTCCACGGCTGCCTTTAGTTGTGGTGGTTAGTCAGGGTACTGCAATCCAATAGATTCCAACATCTCTGGTGTATTGCCGTTTTTTGCCTGCTCTCTGCTACCAAAACATAACAGGCTCCCACTCGGCTACTCCAGAATTGATTGAAATAGCCAAAAACGTTCTTACGGCGGAAAAAGACCAACCAAAAATCACAGGGTTTGCATACTACGCTAATGAGAAGCTCCCAACACTGGATCCAATACAGCGGGTTCATGCTGAGAGACTCATGTTTGAGGTCCTGAGTCAAGCATCATTTGGAAAACTTAATGACACGTATGTTGTCACGGCCAGACAACAGTACCCAGAGTACTCATGGCCGCACAATCCTGTGGCGAACCCAATTGGGATAAATCCGCCGAACCAAAACTTTGTTACACCACCTTATTTTTATACACCGCCGAGGCAAAGTGGTAATGGCAACAAGACATTTTACCAGCAGCTGTAGTTTTTTAAATATTTTCTAAAGTTTTTTGTTGTCTATATTTTTTTTTACATTGTTACATTTTTTTTTAATAAAAATCTTATTTATCTACTGAATTGTGGTCTTTTATTCTTATGTTTGTTATTGATGTCAACAATATTGTTGACAACTATTAAAATGTTGTATTTTTATTCCATCTACTTGTCACACACGAGGTCATGGGAGTACCAGCAGTCATAGGAGTTCCAGCATTGGTAAAAAAATAAAATGAAAAAAATTTCAAAATTTAACATTTCTTTTAAAGGCCCTGGTCACACTAGCGCTAAAACCTTATAATAAAAAATAATACACCACAGCTGCGTATATAAACTTAAAATATATAATATATATTTGTTGGCATATATATATTTTTTTTTTAGCGAAAAAAAAAACAATAAAATAATACAAATACTACTAATAAAAAAAAAAAATAATGACTGCCCCTTCATTGGAGGCCAGCCACAAACCTCTCCAGCATCACCCCATGGTCATGGATTGCTGCCATCAGCCGCCTGTGTGATGCCAACAGGTCCTGGGCAGTGGGGATTTCTGTGGAGGTAATGGTAACAGTTAACAGGGAATTCTGTTGCAACATCAACATGTACATGTTACATGTTTGCTGTTTAACACTTACGGTTTTCGTCCGATTGCGGTTCCCCTGATGATCCGCTGACCGCCCACCCAGAACCTGTGGCACCACCGGCTAGGGAAACACAGAAAAATATATATATCACAACAGCCATTACACATTTTAAGACCTAACAAAGTTGTCAAACTTGTCGGAAGCTTATATTATGTGCGTAAATTACGAGCCTGCATACGCGTCACAGAGTGACGCTGGAGAGAATCCTAGGGGGGATGGGGATGATGACCCCAAAACTGGAGGTGGGGTAGCTGCTGGTGAAGGGGTAGCTGGGGAAGGTGCAGCCCGTGGTGATGGCGCTGCGGGGGACGGTGGTGCAGCTGCAGCTGGTGAAGTTGGTGCTGCAAATAAAAAATAAAATTCAGTCAAATAATCCTTCTACAAATCCCATCACTGCTGTACTCCCATCAATGCCTGTAACCCCCTCACTATTGGTACTCCCATCACTGCCGGTACTCCCATGACTGCCGGTACTCCCGTCACTGCTGATACTCCCATCACTGCTGATATTCCTATCACTGCCGATACTCCCGTCACAGCCAGTACTTCCGTCAATGCCTGTAACCCCCTCACTATTGGTACTCCTGTCACTGCTGTACTCCCATCACTGCTGATACTCCCGTCACTGCCAGTACGTCCGGCAATGCCTGCAATCCCTCACTACTGGTAATCCCATCACTGCCTGCAACCCCATCACTGCCGGTACTCCCGTCACTGCCAGTACTTCCGTCAATGCCTGTAATCCCGTCACTATTGGTACTCCCGTCACTGCTGTACTCCCATCACTGCTGATACTCCCATCACTGCCAGTACTTCCATCAATGCCTGTAACCCCCTCACTACTGGTACTCCCATCACTGCCTACCCCATCGCTGCCGGCACTCCCGTCACAGCCAGTACTTCCGTCAATGCCTGTAACCCCCTCACTACCGGTACTCCCATCACTGCCTGTAACCCCATCACTGCCGGTACTCCTGTCACTGCCAGTACTTCTGTCAATGCCTGTAACCCCCTCACTATTGGTACTCCCGTCACTGCTGTACTCCCATCACTGCTAATACTCCCTTCACTGCCAGTACTTCCATCAATGCCTGTAACCCCCTCACTACTGGTACTCCCATCACTGCCTGCCCCATCACTGCCGGTACTCCCGTCACAGCCAGTACTTCCGTCAATGCCTGTAACCCCCTCACTACTGGTATTCCCATCACTGCCTGCAACCTCATCACTGCCGGTACTCCCATGACTGCCGGTACTCCCATCACTGGTGGTACTCCCGTCACTGCGGGTGCATTGATATAGGTAGATAACCCACAAAGCATAACCTCTCCAGATACCCTCATCAATACTCACTCAGATACCTGCAGAACTGGGCCCGGATGCTGGCGACCCTCTCGCTGGACCGGTATCGAAGGGCCGCCAGCTTTTTGCGGATCTGGGTTGGGGTCCGCTCCACCCCAAAGTGTCTCAACAGGCCCCTCTGGATTTTCCGCAGGACTACCCTCTTGTGGCGCATAGGATGCGCCACAGGTAGACTGCCCACGTAATCCCACTTGTCGCTTTTCTGGATGAGGTAGCGCACCACTGCGTCACCCCACGGGGCACAATGCTGTCTCGCTCTTGCCACCATTGTCTCAAACAATGCTGCACGAATGACGCCAGCGTCATGACGTCACAGCGTACGTGCAGTCGCACTTGCGACGCGAGACGCTATTGCGATCGCAAAGTGACCGGTAGCAGCCATGCGCCCAGCCACGCACAGATATGAGACGCTGTTGCGATCGCAAGATGATGGTTCCCAGCTAGGCGCCCCTGCCTATCAAGGCATGAGCAAGGACGATGCGATTAACTGGCCTACTTGGTAGCATCAGATCTAGTGGGCTACTGACCGCTTACTTTTTTACCATGTTTACAAAAGTTTTCATTCATTGTAATTACTTCTGTAATAGAGTCATTTTATGAACCGTCACTTTGCGATCGCAATGGCGTCTTATGTCTGTACGTAGCAGGGGCACCATGCAGATAACCGTCACTTTGTGATCGCAATGGCGTCTCATGTCTGTGCGTGGGAGGGGCAGCGTGCTGAGAATCGTCACTTTGCGATCGCAGTGGCCTCTCATGTCTGTGTGTAGCTGGGGCACCATGCTGAGAATCGTCACTTTGCGATCGCAGTGGCGTCTCATGTCTGTGCGTGGGAGGGGCACAATACTGATACCAGTCACTTTGCGATCGCAATGGCGTCTCATGTCTGTGCGTAGCTAGGGCACCATGCTGAGAATCGTCACTTTGCGATCGCAGTGGCGTCTCATGTCTGTGTGTGGGAGGGGCACCATGTTGATAAGTCAGTTTGCGATTGCAATGGCGTCTCATGTCTGTGCGTAGCTGGGGCACCATGCTGAGAATCATCAGTTTGCGATCGCAGTGGCGTCTCATGTCTGTGTGTGAGAGGGGCACCATGCTGATAAGTCACTTTGTGATCGCAATGGCGTCTCATGTCTGTGCGTAGCTGGGACACAATGTGAGAATCGGCACTTTGCGATCGCAATGGCGTCTCATGTATGTGTGTGGGAGGGGCACAATGCTGATAACCGTCACTTTGCGATCGCAATGGCGTCTCATGTCTGTGTGTGGGAGGGGCACAATGCTGATAACCATCACTTTGCGATCGCAGTGGCGTCTCGTGTCTGTGCGTAGCTGGGACACCATGCTGAAAATCGTCACTTTGCGATCGCAGTGGCGTCTCATGTCTGTGCGTAGCTGGGGCACCATGCTGAGAATCATCACTTTGCGATCGCAGTGGCGTCTCATGTCTGTGCGTGGGAGTGGCACCATGCTGATAACCGTCAGTTTGCGATCGCAATGGCGTCTCATGTCTGTGCGTAGCTGGGGCACCATGCTGAGAATCGTCACTTTGCGATCGCAATGGCGTCTTGCGTCGGATTCGAGCACGCAAGTGCGACACAAAGGGTTCCCTGGTCAATTTAGACCTTTACCTCCAAAGAATTTTTTTTATTTTTATCATATTTTTAATCTAATATATATGACTAAAAATATGTATTATATATTTTAACTTTATATACGCAGCTGTGGTGTATTATTTGTTATTATTTTTAATTATAAGGTTTGAGCGCTAGTGTGACCATGGGCCTTTAAAATAAATGTACATTTTTGAAATTTTTTTCTTTTTATTTTTTTTCCAATGCTGGAAATCCTATGACTGCTGGTACTCCCTTGAGCCCGTGTGTGACAAGTAGATACAATGTAAAAAAAAAATATAGACAACAAAAATCTTTAGAAAATATTTTAAAAACTAAAGCTGCTGGTAACATGTCTCGTTGCCATACCCATTACTCCCCTCCCCACATCTCACCCATCATTAGCTCTTCTCCCATATTGGTAAAAAAATTGAAAGAACACGAAGGCATTTTTAAAATAAACATTTTTTATTATTAATAGATAGTTAAAAAAAGGCAAAAGTAAAACATTCTCAAAAGCAAACTATATCTGCTGCTGCCAACTCACTGCACCAGGCCCATTAAAGTAATGGCAGTACTTGTCTCGGCCGGCCTTCGCATCGTCCTTGCTCCTGCCTTGATTGACAGGTTGAAGGCCTGCAATAGCGGGATCATTGTCACGCCATTCTCCAAGCACCACGTCACCATTGCTGTCCGAGTCCATGAAGCCTGGCGGACTGTAAGTAACAGCATCGCGTTTTCGTAGAAAATTGTGCAGCACACAACAGACCAACACCACAAAGTCTATCGATTCCAGCTTCATGTTGATTGGAGTGTGGTAACCCATGAAGCGGTTGGCCATTATGCCGAAGGCATTCTCAACAAGTCGCTGTGCCCTAGACAGTCTGTAGTTAAAAATATGCGTTTCCCCTGTCAAAGTCTTTTGTGGT
>JARQOD010000001.1:535241501-535411177 GCA_033576555.1 Oophaga sylvatica
GCTGCAGAAGGGTGGGAGCAGAGCTGAACCTCTCCTTTAGAACACAAAAGCTTCAATGGCCTCAGTAGTCCACTGAACCGCATCAGCACCTTTCCTGGTGAGATCGGTCAGTGGTTTGACAAAATAGAAAATTTTTAATGAATTTTCTAAAAATAATTGGCGAAACCCAAAAACTCTGTAACGATTTAAAACCAATAGGCCTAGGCCATTCCTGCACAGCTTAAAACTTTCACCGGGTCCATCTCAAAACCTTCGCTGGAGATAATGTAGCCCAAAAACTAATTCTCTGTACAGTGAACTCACATTTCTTAGCTTAGCAAAAAGCGAATTGTCCATTAATAACTGTAATACCTCAGTACGTTCAATGAGACTCCAGATCCGGTGAATAAATCAAAATTTCATCCAAATTACACAACCACATTTTTGCGATCAAAGGTCTAAGGATGTCATTAATAAGATTCTGAAAAATGCAGGAGCATTGGTAAGACCAAAAGGCATAACCAGATTCTCAAAATGACCCACACGAGTGTTAAAAGCAGTCTTCTATTCATCACCCTCCTTCATGCGCAACAAATGAATGCCCGTCGAAGATAAATTTTTAGAGAAACCACTTTAACCCACTAACTGGTTAAACAAACCAGGAATCTATGGCAGTGGGTAAGGATTGTGTACAGTAATTTTATTAATCTCACGAAAGTCCAGACAAGGACGTAAGCCGCTGTCCTTTTTTTTAACAAAAAAAAATCCAACAGCCACAGGAGACTTGGAAGGCCTAATGTTATGATTTGGTAGCTGAGGAGAGCAGGCAAAAAAGGCAATACACCAGAGAGGTTGGAATCTACGGATTGCAGTACCCTGACTAACCACCACAACTAAAGGCAGCCGTGGAGCGTACCTACGTTGGTCCTAGACGCCTCGTCACAGCCTGAGAAACTAACTACACCTAAAGATAGAAAGAGGAAAACTATCTGCCCGGAGCAGATCCCCAAAGAACATAGGAAGCCCCCAAACATGTAATGGCGGTTAGACAAGAGGAAATACAGACACAGACAGAAAATAGTATGAGCAAACGTTGGGGCCCAATCTTCCTAGAAAGAAAAGGATAGGAAGGACACTTACTGCAATCCAAAAAACCCTAAAAAAAATACCAACTCACTAATTGCAAAAACACCTGAGATCACACGACCTCTACCACCTAAATTAGTTGTCTGGTGTAACAAAACTAAGCAGCAGCCACTGAAAAAACTGGAAAAGGCAAATGAACAAATAACAGTGACTCAGATAAACTGAGAGGAGCACAAGCCCCCGGAGGGGACCTGGCTGACCTCCACAGAAGTGCAGGACAAAATGCAAAAAGCAAACAAAAAAAAATAAAAGCAGAAAATATCTTATCTCTTAGCAGAAGATGCAGGCAAGACACAGCAAGCTTCCAAGTGAACCAGGAACCAAAGTAGAGACAACAACAATTGATCACCGGCAACCCTGATGGGAGGGAACCTCCCTTATATTAGACCAGTCTGTAACACCTGATTGCCAATCTTCACAATCTTCATTGAATAGTTCAGTACTGTTTGTAACCATCAGAGGGAGCTTCTGCTCAGAATTCATTTCTAACACATTCACAACAGCCTAATGTGACCGGCGGCCAAGCTTGTCTGTATGTATTCCTCCAAAGCCTTACTCTCAGGAATAGTAAGATAAAATAAACGACTTTTAGGAAGAGTCGCTCCAGGGACAAATTCAATAGTACAATCATAATCTCTATGGGGAGGTAAAATCTGCGATTCCTTCTCAGAAAAAAACTTTCCAAAAATCCTGAATAGGTACAGGTAATTCCCCTTTATCCACAGCAGCAATATGCCCGTTACAACACTTGTCATAACACTTAGGGCTCCAGGACATAATTTCATTGGTAGACCAATCCAGTACAGGATTGTGCAATTTTAACCAGGGTAACCCCAAAACCACCGGAGAAGGCAAATTATTCAATACTACCAAATCCAAATTCTCTTGGTGAACACCATTAATAGTGAGGGGAAATTCACAGACTTTGTGAAATAACATTCTTCAAGGGAGAGCCATCAACAGAAACCACGGCAATAGGGGATGACAAAGGTTTGGGTTTTAATTTAAGATTTTCCAAGAATCCCCATCAATCACATTCAGAGTAGAACCGCAATCGACAAATACCTGAAATTCCATTAATTCTTCCTGAGCAGCAATAGTGGCAGAAAGAAAGACACCCTTAGTGTTTAAACAGGCTATACGGGCGGAACTGACCTCTTTTTTTTTTCTTTGTTCATACGAAGCACGCAGTTCTTAATGAAATGGTCAGATTTGCTGCAATAAAAGCACAAACCTTCAGAAAACCTGCGGTCTTTATCCTGAGAGCGGGGTGCCATTGCTCCAATCTCCATCGGCTCTCCAATGTAAGAACAGACCCTCTCAAGACTTGGAGCTGACATGGCAGAGGATTTACTCTCATTAACCCTTGCACGCAGTCTCCTATCCAACCGTATAGCTAATAGCATAGCCTCCTGCAAGTTACCAGGTGTGGGATAGCAGCAAATCTTTAACCCTTTCACCTAGCCCTGCAAGAAACAAACTTTTCAAAGCTGAATCATTCCACCCACCTGAGTAGACCACCGACGGAAGTGAGTACAATATTTTTCCACATTACCTGATCCCTGCCTCAAACGTCTCAATTCTGTCTCAGCTGAAGAGACGCTATCAGGATCATCATACAATAACCCCAAAGCAGAAAAAAAAACTATCCACTGATCTAAAGCATGGATCACTAGGTTGTAGAGAAAAGGCCCATTCCTGAGGTTCTTTGCGCAAAAGTGACATTATGAACCCTATGCGCTGTGATTCATCACCAGAGGATCTGGGTCTCAAACGAAAATACAAGCAAGCATTTTTAAAAGAAAAAAAATCTTGTTGTTCACCAAAAAAATAAATCAGGCAAACGTACCTTTGGCTCCACAAAATGTGCTCCAGAACAGCTACTCATGTGTTGCTGGAGCTCGGCCACCTCCAGAGAGAGTCCCTGCAGGCGTTGAGCCAAGTCCCGAACCGACACCATGATGGAAACTGGAAATCTTTCCTTAGAGATATTTTTTTGGCTGGACTTACTGTTATGTTCTGCTACAAGCACTAAGGAAAGAAGGGATATCTGTCCCTACGATAGAACTAAGCTAGATCCCTACGATGTAACGGGGAAACTGATCCTGAGATCAGACCCGCTAAAGTCCTCAGCTAGTCTGTACGAAGAAAATAAAAAAAAAGAAAAATGCACTTCCACCTCCTTTATTCCCCTCCATTTCAAATTCAAGTGCATTGCTTGCCCTAATGTCACTCATGCTACAAATTTCTTCTCATCTGATGGGAAAGAGTTTGCTATCACTCAGTCTATGACATGTTCCACTAACATGGTTGTGTATTATGGCACATGCCCGTGCAAGATAATTTATGTGGGTCTTACAACTCGTGCTTTGAAGCTACGTGTGCGTGAACACGTTCGTGACATTTTGGCAGTGGTTAAAGAGAACGACATATGGTCCCTAAAAACCATACCCCGTCACTTTAAAATCCATCATTCCTTTGACCCTCTGGTTTCTTGGTTAGGGGTATTGATAGGTTAGTTCCGAATTTACGTGGCGGGAATTATGGGCGCCTGTTAGCACAGAAAGAGGCTAGATGGATCTGGAGGTTACGCACTCTCCATCCCCAAGGTTTAAATGAGAATCTGAGTTTTGCAGCTTTCCTCTAATCACTCGTAGTATGTTTTTTAATGGCATCTTTTATTATGTTTTAATTTATATATTTTTTTGTTTTAGATCTTTATGATTTTTGCGACCTATGTATATTCACAGCATTTATCCAGAAGGAACAGATCCGCATCTTGATACACATTTATATATATATATTTCTTCTTTTTGTATCTGCACTTGTTGTATCAATTATCTTCAGTTATATAGATATTATTGCTGACACTATGTACATTTATTATGTAATTATGTTGTATCAATTATTTTCAGTTATATAGATATCATTGCTGACACTATGTATATTTATTATGTAATTATGTGTTTTTTCATATATTGTGTTCACTTTCACATTATGGCACTTATTTTGTTCTTTTATAGCTTAGGTTTGTCCCAATTATTTATACCCATTTATGTTGTGTTTTCTTATTTGAGCACGTACATCTGTTTGGTCTTTGTGCCGGCAGTGTTTCCGTTGCTCTATGATTTATTCTGTGCTCAGACTGTGCTCCTCCGCTTTGCTCTTGTGCGCATGCGTGCTCCCTGCCCGCTGGTTACTATCCCGATGGCGTCTCTGTTCGGCTGTTGCTGGGGCCGCGCTCTCAGGTAGCTCACGTGGCCTGTGGGCGGTACTGAGTGCTGCGTCTCTGCTCAGCTGATGACGCCCTCGGGGTTGGTTACTTCCGGGTTGCGGGGTTACCTATGCGCCGTTATGTGAGCTTGGAGCTTTGATACATTTACTCTGATTGGCTATCATGGATATATATACCGCTCTGCTATGTGTGATGCCATACCCCCGGAAGAAGGCACTGTGCCGAAATGCGCGTTGGGGTGGGCAGAGACGCGGTTTCAATCAGGTTTCTAAGCTGGGCCATTTATTTATCATTGTACTGTGTTATTTTGGACTCTCTTATTGATATTTGTTAACCTTAGTCCATGCTTTTGTGTGTGGATATTATTCCCTTGATATGGTTATGGACTGTGGTTATTTACTATATGCACTTTGCATTTTGTCCTAATATCAGTATTACTATATATGGTACCCTTACTATTGCTCTTGCTTGATTGATATCTGCTTTCTCTGCCTGTTGGTTTATCACTGTCATCCTTGGTATTTGTAACATTTGATTATTTATTCAATTAAATTTTGTATTTTTTCATTACATTATGAGTAGTGCATTTTTCTTTTTTTGATTTTCATATATTCGCATGTTATACTCTGCTTTATATCCTCTATACACCTTTTTGGTGATTATTGGTCTGGTTTATAAGATTTACTATTATTCTGTGTATTTTCACAGTTTCCTCCTGACCAGGATGGATTACAGATCCAGGGATGTGGCCTGGCAATCACAAGTTGCCCAGGTCTTTGACAGTGGTACGACCAACATACATACAAGTGATCAGAGTGATACTACTGCTATTCAAACTCAGATTAAAGGTTGTTGCATAAACGCACTAAACTTTGGTGGAACAAGGCGTTCCTTGAAAATTATCTTAAGAAACTGTTGATACCACGCGGCCTCCGGATCCAAATCTTCCCCTCTTTTCCCGTAACTGATGAGCAGTTTATTTCTAGTTGAGAGGATATTTGTAATAAGGCTTCTTTGCAGTTTATGGAATTATTAGTTGGTTTTAATAAGAAATCTCTATCTTCCATGGAAATGGAGATTGATGAGCTATTTTCTAATTTAAAAAAGTGGCTACTGCAGATACTATCTCATCTTTTGAGGCTACAATAGACAAAAGTTCTGGTGAGTGGGAAGCGCAGATTAAAACCACCCATGCTAAAAAATTATTGCGCGACAGTACAAATTTTCAAAATAAGACTGCATATAGATGGAGACGGATTAGAACATTTCCTAAAGAACATAGATCTTCCTCTGTCTCTTCGGTCTCTTCCTCTGGTGAGACCTCGGATGCATCATCGTACTCAATACGTACTCGTTTTGGTAACAAAGGCAAGAGGAAATGGGAACAAAGAACTGATGATAGAAAACGGGGCCTCTGTCTAATCAGAAAAAGGATACTTTAAAGGTAATTAACCTTTCTGAACATACCTTTACTCCTGATGAAATTTCTCTTTTGACAAAGGGCCTGTCTTTTTCACCTAGTATGTGTTTTGATTCATTTTTAGCCTTGAAAGACTTACATTTATTCGCACGTTCCCTAGTTTTCAAGAAATGGCATCATGATGAACATATTCAACAAAGTTTTCCGCTTCCTGAGGAACAACAGGCCCTCCGAATATTGGAGGAGTTGGCACTTGAACATAACAATCCATCTTTGGGTAAGGTGCCCCCCTCTATTTATCCAAAATTTAGGAAGTTTCCCCCTTGTCACTGTGCCCAAATGTTGACCTTTTTGTTAAACTTGTCTCTAGTGAGTTTGAGAGGATTCCTGCGAGTATATCTCGTAGTAATCTTTCTCATGCAGAATTTTCTGGACTCAAGAGACTCAAAGAACTTAAGGATGTGATCTATAAGCCAGTTGACAAGGGGGGTAACGTTGTTGTTTGGCCACTTAAGCTGTATTTATCTGAAGCTCAGCGTCAACTTAGGGACCCGCGTTGCTACAAGAAACTTACCTTTAACCCTTTGATTTCATTTAGGGAGGAGTTGGGTAAGATTTTACATAAGGCGGTGTCAGCTAATGTGATCACCTCGCAAGTTTTGGACATTTTGATGATTAAAGATCCTTGTATTCCGACCCTATACCTCTTGCCCAAAGTTCATAAGTGTCTCCAAAATCCTCCAGGTAGGCCTATCATCTCTGGGGTGGGTGGGCTTACGGAGAACATTGGCAAATATATTGACTCATTCCTCAGACCTCTTGTGGAGACAATTCCATCAAACCTTAAAGATACTTCAGAATTTTTAAAGAAGATTGACTCCGTACATGTTGATGAGGACATGCTCCTTGTCACATGTGACGTAGAGTCTCTTTATACTAATATTCGCCACGAGGATGGTCTGAGGGCTGTTTTGCAATTTCTTTCAATGACGAATCTCAACACCAGTGACATTGGTTTTTTGATTGATATTTTACGGTTTCTTTTGACTCACAATTTTTTCGTATTTAATGGATCCTTCTACCTACAGCTCTAGGGAACAGCAATGGGCGCGGCTTGTGCACCTTCGTACGTCAATTTGTCCTGGGGCTGTTGGAGAGGGATCTTTTCTCGTCAAATGGGGGTTCATCAATGGAGCGGGTCATATTTTGGACCCGCTACATTGATGATATTTTCCTCATCTGGCGAGGCTCACCTTCTGAGTTACAATTATTTTTCAATAATTTGAATGACAATCATCTCAATATTCATTTAACTTATAAATTTGATTTTCAAAGTATTGATTTTTTGGATGTCCTGGTTGAGAGGGATTCTAATGGGTCTTTGATTGCCAATGTTTTCCGTAAGGACACATCGGTTAATTCCGTTTTACATGCGTCATCGTCCCACCCACCCCATGTGATCAATTCAGTCCCAACAGGTCAATTCTTACGGATTAGAAGAATTTGTTCTTCTAATGAGGCATTTGAGGCTCAAGCGGAGGATATGAAGAAACGTTTTCTTGACCGGGGCTACAGCAAAAGATCGATTAAGAGGGCATACAATCGTGCTAGAAATACTGATAGGCAACACCTTCTATACTCGTCCGCTCAACGTAAACCATAAATCAGGTGAGTTTGGTAACCCAGTTCCATTCTAGATGGAAGGAAATGTATGATGCTATTGACAAATATTGGCCAATTTTGCTTGTAGACCCAATTTTGAAGAATTACCTACCGGTTAGACCCTCAGTGGTTGCTAGGAGGTCTCAAAATTTGGGTGATCATTTAGTGAGGAGTTACCTTAAACCACCTATTCCACCTCCTTTATTCCCCTCCATTTCAAATTCTCGTGTACAGACATGGGGTTGTAGACCCTGTGGCAAGTGCATTGCTTGCCCTAATGTCACTCATGCTACAAATTTCTTCTCATCTGATGGGAAGGAGTTTGTTATCACTCAGTCTATCACATGTTCCACTAACATGGTTGTGTATTATGGCACATGTCCGTGCAAGATGATTTATGTGGGTCTTACAACTCGTGCTTTGAAGCTACGTGTGCGTGAACACGTTCGTGACATTTTGGCAGCGGCTAAAGAGAACGTCATTGGGTCCCTAAAAACCATACCCCGTCACTTTAAAATCCATCATTCCTGTGACCCCGTTGGTTTCTTGGTTAGGGGTATTGATAGGTTAGTTCCGAATTTACGTGGTGGGAATTATGGGCGCCTGTTAGCACAGAAAGAGGCTAGATGGATCTGGAGGTTACGCCCTCTCCATCCCAAGGTTTAAATGAGAATCTGAGTTTTTCCTCTAATCACTCGTAGTATGTTTTTATGGCATCTTTTATTATGTTTTAATTTACATATTTTTTTGTTTTAGATCTTTATGATTTTTGCGACCTATGTATATTCACAGTATTTATCCAGAAGGAATGGATCCGCATCTTGATACACATTTATATATATATATTTCTTCTTTTTGTATCTGCACTTGTTGTATCAATTATCTTCAGTTATATAGATATTATTGCTGACACTATGTACATTTATTATGTAATTATGTTGTATCAATTATTTTCAGTTATATAGATATCATTGCTGACAATATGTATATTTATTATGTAATTATGTGTTTTTTCATATATTGTGTTCACTTTCACATTATGATACTTATTTTGTTCTTATAGCTTAGGTTTGACCCTATCATTTATACTCATTTATGTTGTGTTTTCTTATTTGAGCACGTACATCTGTTTGGTCTTTGTGCCGGCAGTGTTTCCGTTCCTCTATGATTATTCTGTGCTCAGTCTGCGCTCCTCCGCTTTGCTCATGTGCGCATGCGTGCTCTCTGCCCGTTGGTTACTATCCCGACGGCATCTCTGTTCGGCTGTTGCTGGGGCCGCGCTCTCAGGTAGCTCACGTGGCCTGTGGGCGGTACTGAGTGCTGCGTTTCTGCTCAGCTGATGACGCCCTCGGGGTTGGTTACTTCCGGATTGCGGGGTTACCCATGCGCCGTTATGTGAGCTTGGAGCTTTGGTACATTTACTCTAATTGGCTATCATGGATATATATACCACTCTGCTATGTGTGATGCCATACCCCCGGTATCACGAACACCGCACTGCACTTGCTCACTGAGCCAGTGCACGTGTCCTGAATAAGACAGACTGCACTCAAAGATACCCGTGGAGCGGGGCAGTAGCGATGAAGATGCATGCTTCAGACTAACAGCACCCTAAGCACGTGACTGCCAAGGGGCGGCGGTGGCCACAGGTCTCTCAGAGGGAGCAGTAACAGATAGAGAATGCTTCAGGCCAGAGGACCTGAAACACGTGACTGCTGGTGGGCGTGGCCTAAGCTCCAGAGAGCTATGAGATGAAGGAAAACTCCTAGAAGGGTAACTACGGGACAGAGTTACCAAGGGACATAGACAAAACGGATAGTCAGGATAGCCAGGTCATAAACAGAGGGAGCAACGCAGTACAAGAGGAGCAGGCAGAGAATAACCAGAACGTAGCCAAGGAATCAGAAAACCAGAACGGGCAAATACACAGTACCAAGACAGTAGACAAACTCACAATGAAGAGACGGACCGGTTCAAAACCAAACAAGCAACAAGATCAGGCACAAGGCACAGGCACACAGGAGATCAACTAACTCAGCCAAGAGCAGGAGTATAACTGACACCAGACCTAGGTCAATTGGCAACTAAATAGCCGCCCTCTGCCAGAGAGAGGCTGAAACCATTAACCCCAGTCTGACCAGGACGGGACAAAGACAAAACCCCGTCCTGGGTCATGACAGTACCCCCCTCTCAACGGGGGGCCACCGGACCCCCGGGTTTCTCAGGACACCTGGCATGAAAGGCCCGGACCAACTCATCTGCATGAACAGATCGGGCAGGAACCCACGACCGGTCCTCTGGACCGTAGCCTTTCCAATGTATCAGATACTGAAGAGCACGACGGACAAACCTAGAGTCAAGAATTCGTTCCACCTCGTACTCAGACTGCCCATCTACCAAAACCGGTGGTGGGGAAGACAACGATCCTTCCCTACAGGACCCCACAGGTTTCAAAAGGGCCCTATGGAAAACGTTGGGAAACCGTAGAGACGGAGGGAGACGCAACCAAAATGCCACCGGGTTAACTGCTTCCGTAATTTCATAAGGACCAATAAATTTAGGTCCAAGTTTCGCAGAGGGGACCTTGAGCCTTATATTCCTAGTAGATAACCATACCTTATCCCCAACCTGGAACACCGGCCCCACAGGCCGTTTTTTGTCAGCAAAAACTTATATTTAGACTGAGCCTTCGTAATGTTCCTTTGGACCTCCTGCCATAACTCACCCAACCGCTGTATTGTCCCATCCGCCCCAGGACACCCAGAGTCCAAACGGGAGAACTCCCCAAAATGTGGATGAAAAAAGGGAGATGTGCCCGTAGACTGGTTAATGTGGTTGTTAAACACAAACTCAGCCAAAGGTAACGCAGTACACCAATCATCCTGTCGGGCTGAGGTCAGGCAACGCAGGATTTGCTCTAGAGACTGATTGGTCCGCTCAGTCTGCCCATTAGTCTCTGGATGATAAGCGGATGAAAAAGACAGACCAATACCCAACCTCTTACAAAATGCCCTCCAAAATCTGGAAACAAATTGTACCCCCTCTATCAGACACCACATTCAAGGGTACCCCATGCAACCGCACCACATGCTCAACAAACAATCTGGACAACGTTTCCGCATTAGGTAAAGCCGACAAGGGTACAAAATGTGCTTGTTTACTAAACCTGTCCAGCACTACCCAAATGACGGTATTACCCTTGGAATGAGGAAGGTTGGTGATAAAATCCATGGACAAATGGGTCCATGGTCTATCAGGAATTGGCAGTGGCACCAATTCCCCGGCCGGCCGGTAATGGGGGGGTTTCGCACGGGCACATACCCCACAAGCAGACACAAATTCCCCAACATCAGAGGCTAAAGAAGACCACCAGAATATCCTAGCGATGGCCCTCTGTGTAGCCGAGATCCCAGGATGTCCACCCAGAACTGAGTCGTGGAATTCCCGAAGGACCCTGAGACGAAATTGAACTGGTACAAAAAGTTTATCCACCGGCTTAGCCGGAGGGGCAAGAGACTGAGCTTCCCGAATCTCCTGCTCCAACCCAGCAGAAACACCTGCCACCACCACCCCAGGCTGAAGAATGAAGGATGGAGGTTCGGGGGGTGACACCAGATCCAGACTGCGTGAGAAGGCATCAGCCTTGACATTTTTGGATCCTGGCCGAAAAGTGATGGAGAACTGGAATCTGGAAAAAAAGCGACCATATTGCCTGTCTAGGAGTCAACCTTTTAGCAGACTCAATGTAAGCTAAGTTCTTGTGGTCCGTAACCACGGTAATAGGATGGACAGCACCTTCCAAAAAATGCCTCCATTCTTCAATGGCCAACTTCACGGCCAGAAGTTCTCGATTCCCAACATCATAGTTTCTCTCCGCAGGAGAGAATTTCTTAGAGAAAAAGGCACAGGGTCTCAAATTAGTCAAAGTGGCGGGTCCCTGGGACAACACCGCCCCCACCCCCACCTCCGAGGCGTCCACCTCAACAATAAATGGTTCAGACGGGTCCGGTTGAATAAGAACCGGAGCAGACATGGAACATTTTTTTAAAAACTGAAACTCCGCCACCGCTGCGACTGACCAATTCTTGACATCAGCCCCCTCTTGAGTCAGATCTGTGAGAGGTTTAACTACCTGCGAGAACCCCCTTATAAACTTACGATAGTAATTTGCGAATCCTAAGAAACGCTGCAGAGCCTTCAAATCACAAGGTTGTACCCAATCAACAATGGCCTGCACCTTATTAGGATCCATGCGGTACCCCTCAGCAGACACAATGAACCCCAGAAAAGACAGTTCCTGAACGAAGAATGAACATTTCTCTAGCTTAGCAAAGAGACAGTTCTCCCGGAGCCTTTGGAGAACTGCCGAAGATGATCAATGTGAGTTTGTTTATCAGGCGAGTAGATAAGAATGTCATCCAAATACACCACCATAAAATGCCCAATAAAGTCAGAGAACACATGATTGATAAAATTTTGGAAGACTGCTGGTGCGTTGGTCAGACCGAAAGGCATGACCAAGTTTTCAAACAACCCTTCAGTAGTGAGAAAAGCAGTCTTCCACTCATCCCCCTCCCGGACCCGGATAAGGTTATATGCCCCCGCAGATCCAATTTCGAAAACCACTTAGCCCCAGACAACTGGTTGTACAAATCAGGAATAAGTGGGAGGGGGTAAGTATTTCTCACAGTTATCTTATTTAACTCTCGAAAATCGAGGCATGGGCGCAAACCACCGTCTTTTTTCTTAACGAAAAAGAACCCTGCCGCCATGGGGGAAACAGAAGGACGAATATGTCCCTTACGAAGGCTCTCGGAAATGTATTCTTTCATAGCAGCCCGCTCGGGACCCAAGAGGTTATACAAGCGGGCCTTGGGCAATTTAGTACCTGGAACCAGGTCAATGGCACAATCAAATGGGCGGTGTGGTGGTAAAACTTCAGCCTCTTTTTCAGAGAAAATGTCCGCATAGTCCTTCAGGTACTCCGGAATACCTTCTAAACCAACGGACGACACAGACACAGTAGCAAGACATCTTTCAGAACAATTAGATCCCCATTTAACAATATCACGGGAATCGCAGTCATTATGCCATTGCAACTAGGGAAACCCTAACACCAGGCCAGCAGAGAGGTTATCCAAAACAAAACATGACATACGCTCCTGGTGAAGGGCCCCCACCCTGAGGGTGAATTCTTCAGAGACAAAATGGACACCGTCCTTGGTGAGAGGTGTAGAATCAATGGCCATTATTTTTTATAGGAGTCTCCAACCTAACTGTCCCTAATCTACAGCTGGCCACCAGCTTAGAGTCAATCAGGTTCAAGGATGACCCACAGTCCACAAAAGCTGAAGTAAGGAAAAAGCAGTTCTTCACATCAAGTTCCACCTTTAACAGTATCTTAGAAAATGAAGGAAAGGGTACCTGAGAGTCTGAGTGCCCTCCAAGATGATCACCCAGACTCAGTCGCTTGTTAGTCGGTGGGCAGGAGGGACAGTTACTTTTCCAATGTTCAGGATCACCGCAGTACAAACACAGCTTTTCTAAACGCCTCCGTCTCCTTTCTTTCTCTTTGAGGTCGATGGCTCCCAACTCCATGGACTCCAATACAGGACTGGCTCCCCTTCCACTGGAGAAAAATGGTGTCTCAACCTGCATCACACCTCTCGCCCACAGCCTGCGATCCATTCGGACGGCCTGCGTCATGACGTCCTCCAGAGAATCAGGCGGAGGGTGAAGTGCCAAGGCATCTTTCAGACGTTCAGACAGGCCTCTACGGAACAAGCCCCGGAGGGCGGCATCATCCCAACAGACCTCAGCAGCCCAGCGTCTGAACTCTGAGCAAAACCACTCGGCTGAGTGCTTCCCCTGACATACACTCATCACCATGTCCTCAGCCATCAGCACTCGATCAGGCTCATCATAAATATGCCTCAGGGCCTCAAAAAATGCATCCACAGTCATTCTCTCAGGGGCAGTGGTAGGAAGAGAAAAAGCCCAAGCCTGGGGGGCTCCCCTTAACAGAGACATAATGACCCCCACCCTCTGACTTTCATCCCCAGAAGAGTGCGGTCTTAAAGAGAAAAAAAACTTACAGCCCTCTTTGAAAACTTTAAATTCCTTTCTATCTCCGGAAAAGGTAATTTAACCGGTGGGCTCTGGGGAAACAAATCTAACAGCTTGAACCCCTGTCCCGTGAGCACCAGATGATAAAGCCCCCTGCACAGTGTCAGCCATCAGCTGCTGAGACTGAGCCAGAAATCGTTGTTCCTCATTCAGTTTCTGAAACATCTGAGTCAGGTGCTTTATCTGCTCAGAAAGGGCTTACATAGGATCCATAACACACACAGGAGAAAAAAAAAAATAAAGTAGCGGTCAGTTATAATATCACGAACACCGCACTTCACTTGCTCACTGAGCTAGTGCGCGTGTCCTGAATAAGACAGACTGCACTCAAAGATTCCCGTGGAGCGGGGCAGTAGCGATGAAGATGCGTGCTTCAGACTAACAGGACCCTAAGCACGTGACTGCCAAGGGGCGGCACCGGCCACAGGTCTCTCAGAGGGAGCAGTAACAGATAGAGAATGCTTCAGGACAGAGGACCTGAAACATATGACTGCTGGTGGGCGTGGCCTAAGCTCCAGAGAGCTATGAGCGGAAGGAAAACTCCTAGAAGGGTAACTACGAGACAGAGTTACCAAGGGGCATAGACAAAACGGATAGTCAGGATAGCCAGGTCATAAACAGAGGGAGCAACACAGTACAAGAGGAGCAGGCAGAGAATAATCAGAACGTAGCCAAAGAATCAGAAAACCAGAATGGGCAAATACACAGTACCAAGACAGTAGACAAACTCACAACGAAGAGACGGACCGGGTCAAAACCAAACAAGCAACAAGATCAGACACAAGGCACAGGCACACAGGAGATCAACTAACTCAGTCAATGGCAGGAGTATAACTGACACCAGACCTAGGTCAATTGGCAACTAAATAGCCGCCCTCTGCCAGAGAGAGGCTGAAACCATTAACCCCAGTCTGACCAGGACGGGACAAAGACAAACCCCGTCCTGGGTCATGACACCCGGAAGAAGGCACTGCGCCGAAACGCGCATTGGGGTGGGCAGAGACGCGGTTTCAATCAGGTATCTAAGCTGGGCCATTTAATTATCATTGTACTGTTATTTTGGACTCTCTTATTGATATTTGTTAACCTTAGTCCATGCTTTTGTGTGTGGATATTATTCCCTTGATATGGTTATGGACTGTGGTTATTTACTATATGCACTTTGCATTTTGTCCTAATATCAGTATTACTATATATGGTACCCTTACTATTGCTCTTGCTTGATTGATATCTGCTTTCTCTGCCTGTCGGTTTATCACTGTCATCCTTGGTATTTTTAACATTTGATTATTTATTCAATAAAATTTGTATTTTTTCATTATATTATGAGTAGTGCATTTTTCTTTTTTTGATTTTCATATATTCTGCATGTTATACTCTGCTTTATATCCTCTATACAACTTTTTGGTGATTATTGGTCTGGTTTATAAGATTTAGTCTGTACGAAGACCTATAGATGTGGGGAGGGATACCTACAAGAACTAGGGACTGGGAGAAAGATGGACACCTCCTAACAGAAGTTAGAAAGACAAGAAAGAGTACATACCAGGACACCAGGGATGCCAAAAATAAATCATAACAATTAGAAAATATTTTTATTGAAAAAACTGCAAAACCACACTGTAGTCATTAAAAACAATTAAAACAAGGCACAAAGCCCCATAACAGGAACAATAAACCCCTATAACCCTATCTGTATAATACAATACACTTAGATGAAATATATATGGAAACCTCAGCCAAACATGGTAGTATACTTAGAGCATAGTCACCCCCAAAGGCCAAAATGAAGACAGGACCAGAGAGGAACAATTAGTCCTCAAATTGCTGCATAAAAAAAAAAAAACAGGTAAGCAAGGACAATATGAGATGGTAAAGCAATACAAACAAATTGCTATAGACTAATACAGATCAGATGTGAATAGTTCTACTCATAAAGATTAATATATCAAGTAGATCTTAGCATAGCAGATAGTATAACAGTTGTCCTTAATCTAATACACAAAATAATGCAGCAAATAATATAACAGTTGTCCTTAATCTAGTGCACAAAGTGATGCAGCCCTAGTCTAGTGCACAAAATAATGCAGCAATTGGTATAGCAGCTGTGCTTAATCTAGTGCACAAAGTCACACAAAGTAATGCAGCAAATGATATAACAGTTGTCCTTAATCTAGTGCACAAAATGATGCAGCCCTAGTCTAGTGCACAAAGTAATGCAGCAAATGGTATAGCAGCTGTCCTTAATCTAGTGCACAAAATAACAAAGTAACACAGCTATAGGGGGGATCTCATGTTAGAGGCATGACCAGGTTACCAAACCAGGGGTTAATAGGCGGGATAGAGCCCGACGCGTGTCGCCATGTGAAATGGCTTCATCAGGGACAGAGATGGTGATAAAGCAGGATTCAAGGTATTTATATATATAACATATTGATTAAAACTCACAGCAGCTGCATGGAGCGTTCCCCCAGACACAGGACAGAAACAGGAAGTGATGAAATAACATGGCGCTGGATGCCAAAAGGGTGTATCCTCCCCACCTCACTACAGGTGTAGTAAGATGGCCGATAGAGCACATGCAACTTATATGATCTAGAATAGAGGTTATATTTACCAATAGCTTATATGCTCGCGATTTCATTAGTTAATCATACCCAATGGTTTGATGTGATGACGAGCAAAAGTATCGAACTCCCATTTGCCCTAAATAGTATGGGCAGGATTCAATAATCACCATGTACCATCAAATATCTAGTTAAGCCCCCAACAAAGGGTGGTTTAATCATAGCATACAGAGATAGAGGGTCAACTAGATAGCACGCCCGAATATTTACAAGCAGTAACAGATTAGGTAAAAAAAAAAAAAAAATGTATAACAACTCTTCATTTAGGCCTTTGGGAGACAAGCTTTGAAGCTTGTAGATCCATTTACTTTCTATACACAGTAATTTATTTACAATGTCCATATATGGTCCAGAATCAAGGTTATGTGTACCAATAGCTTACATGCTCACGATTTCATTAATTAGGCATACTCAATGGTTTGATGTGATGACAAGCAAAAGAATCGAACTCCCATATGCCCTAAATAGTATGGGCAGGATTCAATACCATCAAATGTCTAGTTAAGCCCCAACAAAGGGTGGTTTAATCATAGATAAAAGGTCAACTAGATAGCATGAAAAAAAAAAAAAAAAATTTAACAACTATTCAATAATCACCATGTACCATCAAATGTCTAGTTAAGCCCCCAACAAAGGGTGGTTTACTCATAACATACAGAGATAGAAGGTCAACTAGATAGCATGCAAATAAAAAAAAACAACAAAAAACCTATAATCGTTTATAATACCCTGTAAATAGCAACTCTTCATTTAGGCCTTTGGGAGACAAGCTTTGAAGCTTGTAAATCCATTTACTTTCTACACACAGTAATTTATTTACAATGTCGCCACCTCTGATCGTGGTGCGGACACTCTCAAGTCCCATACATTTAAAGCAGGTAGGTAGATCTACCTGCTTTAAATGTATGGGACTTGAGAGTGTACGCACCACGATCAGAGGTGGCGACATTGTAAATAAATTACTGTGTGTAGAAAGTAAATGGATTTACAAGCTTCAAAGCTTGTCTCCCAAAGGCCTAAATGAAGAGTTGCTATTTACAGGGTATTATAAACGATTATAGGTTGTTTTTTTTTGTTTGTTTTTTTTGCATGCTATCTAGTTGACCTTCTATCTCTGTATGTTATGAGTAAACCACCCTTTGTTGGGGGCTTAACTAGACATTTGATGGTACATGGTGATTATTGAATAGTTGTTAAATTTTTTTTTTTTTTTTTTTTTTTTTCATGCTATCTAGTTGACCTTCTATCTATGATTAAACCACCCTTTGTTGGGGGCTTAACTAGACATTTGATGGTATTGAATCCTGCCCATACTATTTAGGGCATATGGGAGTTCGATTCTTTTGCTCGTCATCACATCAAACCATCGGGTATGCCTAATTAATGAAATCGTGAGCATGTAAGCTATTGGTACACATAACCTTGATTCTGGACCATATATGGACACTGTAAATAAATTACTGTGTATAGAAAGTAAATGGATCTACAAGCTTCAAAGCTTGTCTCCCAAAGGCCTAAATGAAGAGTTGTTATACATTTTTTTTTTTTTTTTTACCTAATCTGTTACTGCTTGTAAATATTCGGGCGTGCTATCTAGTTGACCCTCTATCTCTGTATGCTATGATTAAACCACCCTTTGTTGGGGGCTTAACTAGATATTTGATGGTACATGGTGATTATTGAATCCTGCCCATACTATTTAGGGCAAATGGGAGTTCGATACTTTTGCTCGTCATCACATCAAACCATTGGGTATGATTAACTAATGAAATCGCGAGCATATAAGCTATTGGTAAACATAACCTCTATTCTAGATCATATAAGTTGCATGTGCTCTGTCGGCCATCTTACTACACCTGTAGTGAGGTGGGGAGGATACACCCTTTTGGCATCCAGCGCCATGTTATTTCATCACTTCCTGTTTCTGTCCTGTGTCTGGGGGGAACGCTCCATGCAGCTGCTGTGAGTTTTAATCAATATGTTATATATATAAATACCTTGAATCCTGCTTTATCACCATCTCTGTCCCTAATGAAGCCATTTCACATGGTGACACGCGTCGGGCTCTATCCCGCCTATTAACCCCTGGTTTGGTAACCTGGTCATGCCTCTAACATGAGATCCCCCCTATAGCTGTGTTACTTTGTTATTTTTGTGCACTAGATTAAGGACAACTGCTATACCATTTGCTGCATTACTTTGTGCACTAGACTTGGGCTGCATCATTTTGTGCACTAGATTAAGAACAACTGTTATATCATTTGCTGCATTACTTTGTGACTTTGTGCACTAGATTAAGGACAGCTGCTATACCATTTGCTGCATTATTTTGTGCACTAGACTAGGGCTGCATCACTTTGTGCACTAGATTAAGTACAACTGTTATATTATTTGCTGCATTATTTTGTGTATTAGACAACTGTTATACTATCTGCTATGCTAAGATCTACTTGATATATTAATTTTTATGAGTAGACCTATTCACATCTGATCTGTATTAGTCTATAGCAATTTGTTTGTATTGCTTTACCATCTCATATTGTCCTTGCTTACCTGTTTTTTTTATTTTTATGCAGCAATTTGAGGACTAATTGTTCCTCTCTGGTCCTGTCTTCATTTTGGCCTTTGGGGGTGACTATGCTCTAAGTATACTACCATGTTTGGCTGAGGTTTCCATATATATTTCATCTAAGTGTATTGTATTATACAGATAGGGGTTATAGGGGTTTATTGTTCCTGTTATGGGGCTTTGTGCCTTGTTTTAATTGTTTTTAATGACTACAGTGTGGTTTTGCAGTTTTTTCAATAAAAATATTTTCTAATTGTTATGATTTATTTTTGGCATCCCTGGTGTCCTGGTATGTACTCTTTCTTGTCTTTCTAGCATTACTATTACATACCCAGGTTGATGCCTTTCTATAAGTATTTCTTGAATGGTGCCCTCCACTGTTGTTTTGGCTCCTAACAGAAGTTGTTGCAGTAAAAGACAAACAAACAACATAGAACATAGAGGTCCGAAGACCAAGCAAAACTGACTGAGTAAGGTAACAAAGCTCCTGGCTAGCTTAAGAGTAGAAATTACAATGAAGTCCAGCAAAGCTAGAAGGGCAGAGCAGGATTAAATAGGCAAAAAAGGTCATGTGACCAGCAAGATAGAAAAAACCTAACAGGAGAGTTCTAACATCCAGATGTCTTAGTTCCATCCATTCCATTGCTGCAACTGTAAGTAAAGTACTTATTGTAGTGTGTTTGACAACTGGAGCAAATGTTTCATCATAGTCTTCTCCATATTTTTGAGAATACCCTTTAGCTACGAGTCTTGTTCGATTTCTTTCAGGTGTGCCATCTGTTTGGTATTTTACTTTAAAAATCCATTTACATCCTATGGCTTTTCTTCCTTCTGGCAAATCTGTTAGTGTCCATGTATTTGAATCATGCATGGATTTAATTTCTGTTTCTGTTACTTCTATCCAATTATTAGCTTCTTCTTC
Source organism: Oophaga sylvatica (assembly GCA_033576555.1). Classification (NCBI taxonomy): domain Eukaryota; kingdom Metazoa; phylum Chordata; class Amphibia; order Anura; family Dendrobatidae; genus Oophaga; species Oophaga sylvatica. The sequence goes on from JARQOD010000001.1 coordinate 535,261,188, forward strand.
AGGAAGTTTAGATATGTCTTCCCAAGAGGTAGGCTCATGGATTTTTCTTATACTTGTCTTGTATGAGAGACGTTTTGGTGGTTTTCCTTTGTTCTCTCTTATTGAACGTCTTAGTTCTGTGTTTGTTTGTAGTTGTGATTCTTCACTTTCAGTATTTTGTTCTTCATTAATTTCTACTTCTTTCTCATCAGATATTTCTTCAGTTATGTCACTATTGTTTTTCTCATTTTTCGTTTCAACTGAAATCATAATGTCTTCATTTAAATCTTCAATGAATATCACACTGTTACTTACTGTAACTGTCTGTTTTGGAATTTAAGATTCTATATCCTTTGCAGTTTTCACTATATCCAATGAATATTCCTTCCATGGATCTGTTTTGAAGTTTGGAACGTTTTTCTGTTGGAATGAATATAAAAACTTTACATCCAAAAACTTTTAAATGATTGACACTTTGTTTCATACCTTGCCACAGTTCATATGGAGTTTTCTTAAAAAAAAAGTCGGTTCTGTAGATATGTAGCTGTCATTGCTGCCTCACCCCAATATTTCTCTGGTAGTTAAGAATCTGTTAGTGTACATCTCATCATTTCTGTTAGAATTCTGTTTTTCCTTTCTGCTACTCCATTTTGTTCAGGTGTGCATGGAACAGTTTTCTGATGTTCTATTCCATTTTGTCTTAAGTAGTCTTCTATTCTGTGACCTGTAAATTCACCTCCATTATCACTTCTGATGACAATTGGCTTCCTTTGAAATTTGTTACTTGATCTTGTTATATAGTCTACAAGTTTATCAAAAACTTCACTTTTGTTCTTAATTAAGTATGTGACTGTGTATCTTGAGTAGTCGTCTATAAAAGTCAACATGTATCTATTGCCTCCTGATGTAGTCACTTTCATGGGTCCACATACATATCAGTATGCACCAAATCAAGTGGTCTTTCGCTTTTCATCTCACTTTCTTTTGGAATAGATATCCTTGTGGCTTTGGATTTTATACAACATTCACATGTTATGGTAATTGAGCAATCTGATATCTTTAAATCTTTTGTCAATTCTTTTCTCTTTAGTTCCCTTATACTATCCGGGTGTCTATGTCCTAGACGTCTATGCCACATGTGAATACAGTTTTTGTGATCATGTGTACATACCTTCATCTGTTCCTTTGGTTTGTCAAAATGATATAATTATTCATCTGCCTTGACTTTGGTTATCATCTTGTTTCCTGCAATAATTGCACACTCATTGTCTTTGAATTGTACTGTAAGTCCTTTTGCTGTTAAACGTTTCACAGATAATAATCCACCTTCCAAGTTTGGAACATACAACACATCCTGTACAAGTATCTTTGAATCTTGTCTGAACTTGTTTGAACAATTTAGCATACCTTGTGTGATACCTTCTGCGGTTATTTTGCTTCCATCTGCAAGAGAAATGGCTTCTTTCTTATCAAAATCAAGATCAGTAAAAAAATTCTTGTCACCTGTCATAAGACTCGTTGCTCCTGAATCAATAAATCAACCAAGTGATGATTTCTTGTCTGTTATTTTGAATGTGCCATTCCAATTATTCTCACACGAATCGGAAATTGTGTTTTTCACTTTCTGTGTATGCTTTTTATGTTGTAATTTTTGTTGTTCTGCTTTCCATATGGTACAGTCTTTCTTTAAATGACCTTTTTTCTTACATCTGAATCATTCTCTTGTCTCTTTATTATAGGGTTTTTTAAATTCTGTAGCTTTAAGAGCGTTTTCACTGTCCTTATCAGTAGAAGAATCATTGCTTTGTTCTTTTCTCCTCTGATATTCATCTATGAGTCTGGTCTTCTCAAACTCTAATGTAATGTCAGTGTCTGCTCTCGTCTCAAGAGCATTTATCAAGGCTGTATAGGAATCTGGTAAACTGTACAACAATATAGCTGCTATATCACTTTCTTTAATATCTTCACCAATAGATCTTAGCTGTGATATCACTTCCATAATAGAGAATGTATGCTTCTGCATGTCACTGTCTGCACTTAGTCTCATACTGTAAAGCTTTCTTAATAAAAATAATTTGTGATTTAAGCAGGGTCTCTCATATAGTTTTCTTAATGCTTCCCACATTGCTTTCGCTGTTTCTTCATTTCTTATATGTATTAATTGAGCATCATCCACTAATAAGTAGTGTTGAGCGATACTTCCCAATATCAAGAAGTATCGGATCAGATTGGATCGGACCAATACCCAAAAAGTATCGGGTATCGCCGATTCCGATACCGGAAACCCAATGCAAGTCAATGGGACAGAAATATTGTAATTAAAAAAAAACCTTTCTTTCCTTGTAAACACTAGATATACACACATAGAATACATATATATACATATATTTATAGTTCATACACTTCTACATAGTAAAATAGCCGCTGATTCTATTGCCTGGCAATGCCGGCTTTTGTGAAATTACAGAACCACCCGACATGAAATTACACATGGTTTACATAGAGTTAACCATGTCATTTCATGTAGTTTGATATATGGTTTTCACTAACAATTACATGAGTGTATGTGTGCAAAATTTCACACATGTAGGGGTTAATTAAAGGTGTAAATTCGTTGTAAAAAAAAAGGAAATTTTTTTTCTACGAATTTACACCTTTAATTAACCCCTACATGTGTGAAAATTTGCACACATACACTCATGTAATTGTTAGTGAAAACCATATATCAAACTACATGAAATGACATGGTTAACTCTATGTAAACCATGTGTCATTTCATGTCGGGTCTGTAATTTCACAAAAGCCGGCAATTGAATTAGCAGCTATTATACTATGTAGAAGTGTATGTACTATAAATATATATATATATATATATATATATATATATATGTGTCACAATGACATGTATATATATATTAGAGGTGTAAAATTGTTGAAAAAAAATGCGTGGGCTCCGCCCTATTTTCTCAACCAGACAGACAAAGCCAGCGAGTGGGGGCAGAGAATAATAGCCCAGAGAGGGACCATTATTTTTGGCCCCCCTGGCTACTAACATCTGCCCCCAGACACCCTAGAAAAGGCAAATCTATAATTAAATTCGCCCTTTCTAGCACTTGGCCTGTCTATTCCCATTGCCCTGTAGCGGTGGCGAATGGGTTAATAATGGGTTAAAGCCACCTTGCTATTAAGGTGACTTTAAGCCAGGTTAATAATTGAGAGCTGTCAATTAGACAACTATCAATTATTAATCCTATTGTATGAAATAAAAAAAACGCACACACATTAATGAAAAATCATTTTAATGAAATAAATACACAGTTTTTGACCATATTTTATTGTACTGTTAATCCTCGATTCCCTTGTTCTCCTGTAATAAAAAAAAAATAATAAAGCAACATTATTCTTACCTATCCGACACACAGTCAGATCCCCCGATGTAATCCTTGTGAAAGGTTAACGTTTACTGCAGGGACCGCAGCTAATGCTGCCAGCCTCGCAGTAAACCCCCGAATGAATCATCTCCTCTGCTGTCTGACAGGAGTGGAAGTAGTTAGCTGGGAAGCATAATTGATTGCTTCCCACTTTCACTTCAGGTCAGCCAGGGACACCGCACAGCATCAGTGACGTCAGAGGGAATCCCGGCTGACCTGAAGTGAACTGATTAACAAAAATAGGGGATCCCCTCGAAAAAAAAATCCAAAGATGCGCCAATTGTGTCACTTTACCCGGCTCTTTCCACTTGCCCTGTAGTCGTGGCAAGTGGAGTAATAAGGGGTTAATGTCACCTTTAAACGGTGACAATAAGCCCGGTTAATAATGGAGAGGCGTCAATAAGATACCGATCCATTATTAATCATAAAGTTTGTAAATTTTTTAAAAAATACACAGCCAGAATAAAGTCTTTTAATGAAATAAAACAAATCACAGTTTTAATTATTTTTATTGTACTCTCATCCTGCGACGCCATCGATCTCCTGTAAAAAAACAAAAATAACAAACCAACACAAATACTCCCTGTCCGACGCAGTCCAAAATCACGAGTGTCCCACGACGAGTCCAGCTCTGCTACATCTGGATGCCAGGCTGAGCCTGACATCCAGACACAGCAGAGCTGCTTTCCATAGGAGATTCCCCGGCGGTGACGTCATCCGGACTGCTTTACGGCCAGCTGTCGCGAGAGTACAGCTGGCCGAGATTACCCAGTACCCAGCAGCACGTGCAGTTATCGCGAGAAGCTGCACATGACCGCCAGGGAGAGGGTAATGGCCGGCCATCCAGGACGTGACCACCGGGGATCTTCTGCCAGGTAAGTGCTGAGTCCTGACTCCTGACAGACCCGACCGACACTGACAGTGACATTTTCGGGAAGTTCCTGTGTCAAATACTTCCTTCTGTGACACAGGAACTCCCCATAGACTTTACAGGAAAACTCAGATTCCGGTATCCGATATGCAAAAAATATCGGATCTCAGAATTGGAATTCTGATACAGCGAATATCGGCCAATACCCGATATTTGCGGTATCGGAATGCTCAACACTACTAATAAGCTAATGGTGGCTCTCGCTTGTCTATTTTTCTTATCCCATATCTGATTATCCTGATCAGGTCTATCTGTAGTGATTACTTCCTATAAATCATCTTTAGACAATAACATCTCTACTTTGAACTTCCTTGATAGTTCTCATCATTCAGTTTACCTACTGTGAATTTCAGCTCTGTGCTACTTGTCATTTTTAACTTATCTTACTTGTTTGGAGAGACTTGCACTGAAGAATTCTTCTGCATTCACCAGGGTCTTGCTGAGAACTCCAGTGTCCTGGGTATCTGGTATTCTTGGTGCTTGGGATCTGTGGTGTCTGGAATTCTCTGGGTACGCTGTATCTGGGCCCATAACCTGTTGCACAGCTTCTGAATCCACACCTTTGCAGTAGAAAACTTCAGAGAGCAGGCTGCATGGGATAACAATATGAGCTGGCACAAAGATACCACTAACACAAATTTGTGCCCATTTTTTTTTTAAAGTACAGGTGTTTTTATGTGAAATCACACCCAGGGCTAAAGAAAAAATTGCCGTACACTGACAATACTTTGAGCATGAACAGATATGATCTGGCACGGAGATACCACACCGAAAAATTTGTGGCCTGCATTCTAATTACACCTGGGGCTAGCTATATACAGCCAATATATCCTACAGATAGCTGCAGCAACATAAGTCAGGAAGGGAATGGACCCTCTTGATGTATGCGATTATCTATATACGCACATACAGTGCCTGCAGGCCTTGCACTGATGTGTATAGAGCGACGCTCACTCTGCTGCCTGCCTAACACCGGAACCTATATACTACGGAATTAGCCATTGGTAGACCCCACACCTGCTAAGAAATCGCCAAATCTGACTCTATCTCGGCAACCGCTCTCCCTACACTGTCTGAATCCTGAGATGAATGCGCCGAGAAGGGCAGCGTCTGGTCTCTTATAATCGTGATGATGCTGTGAGGCCAAGCCAATCAGTGCACGAACACAACAAAGATGGCAGTGGCGTTTCATGGCCTGCCAGACATTCCCTGCAGCGTGATTGGATCTCTGAAGTCCCCCAAAAATGCTGGGCGGAGACTCCTGGAAATGCTTGCTGCTCGCCGAGTACACCGAGTACCCTGATACTCGGCCGAGTAACGAGTAGTGGCTAGCACGTTCGTTCATCACTAGTTGAAAGCAATATTAAAGTTGAAAAAGCTTCAAAAACGCTGCGTCTGAACAAGGCCCAAGTGGTGGAGGAACATTTTGGTGTGGTGTTAATTATTTTGCCTTATATACAAGTCATTAACTGTTGTGAATGGACTTGAGATGAGTTCTGAGCAGAGGCTCCCTCTGGTGGTTACAAGCGGTACTGGACTGTCCAGTGAAGATTGTGAGGATTGGGAATCAGGTGTTACTGACTGGTCTTATATAAGGGAGTCGCCTTCCCATCAGGGTTGCCGGTGATCAATTGTTCTGGTCTCAATCCTTGATTCCTGTTTCCTTTGTAGCCTGCTGTGTCGTGTCTGCATCTCCTGCTAACAGATAAGACTTTTTCTTCTTTTTGTTTTTGTGCTTGATTTTTGCATTTTGTCCTGCACTTCTGTGGGGGCCTTCAGGGTCCCCTTCGGGGGCTTTTGCCCTCTCAGTTTAGTTCAGCCACTGATGTTTTGTACATTTGCTTTTTCCAGTTTTTTCAGTGGCTGCTGTTTTGATGTTGTTACAACAGAGAACTAATTTAGGTGGTAGAGGTCGTGTGATCTCAGGTGTTTTTGAAATTAGTAGAGTTGGTGCTTTTCAGGTTTTTTTTGGGTTTGCAGTAAGTGCCCTTCCTATCCTTTTCTATTTAGATAGTTTGGGCCCCAACGTTTGCTCATACTATTGTCTGTCTGTGTCAGTATTTCTTCTTGTCTAACCGCCATTACATGTTTGGGGGCTTTCTATGTTCTTTGGGGATCTGCTCCGGGGCAGATAGCTTTCCTCTTTCTATCTTTAGGTATAGTTAGCTTCTCAGGCTGTGACGAGGCGTCTAGGACCAACGTAGGAACGCTCCACGGCTGCCTCTAGTTGTGGTGGTTAGTCAGGGTACTGCAATCTCATAGATTCCAACTGCTCTGGTGTATTTCCTTTTTTACCTGCACTCCTCAGCTACCAAATCATAACAGTATCATCGGCCTAAACTGAAAATTATATGGTACTCACAGAAGGGAAAAATATTGTGAAAGAAAAAAAAGGTTGTCAGAGTTGTCAGAGATATTTTTCTGTTTGTTGCATTTTTTTCCCTCTGTATCTCTGGGTGCTGGGGAGGATTTTTTCTCTCAATGGAGTTTGCACAGTTGTCTGGCCGTGTGGATCAGCTTGCCACTGAGGTTCGGAGTATTGCTACCTATCTTGCTAGGTTGCCTGTTGTGGAACCTAAGATTCCCATGCCAGATTTGTTTTTGGGGGATCGAGCCAAGTTTCTGAATTTCAAAAATAATTGTAAATTGTTTTTTTGCCTTAAAATCTAAGTCCTCAGGGAACGCAGCGCAGCAGGTTCAAATTGTCATCTCTCTCCTGCGCGGCGATCCTCAGGATTGGGCTTTTTCCCTGACACCTGGGGATCCTGTTTTGAGTGATGTTGATGCATTTTTTCAGGCCTTGGGGTTATTGTACGATGAGCCTAATGTCACTGATCAAGCTGAAAAAGCCTTGTTGGCATTAAATCAGGGGCTTGATGACGCTGAGTTATACTGTCAGAGATTCCGCAGGTGGGCAGTCCTGACCAAATGGAATGACGACACTTTGGCAGCCCTTTTTCGGAAGGGTCTGTCAGATAATGTAAAGGATGTTATGGTGGGATTCCCTATCCCCTCTGGTCTCAATGATTCTATGTCATTAGCGATTCAAATTGACAGACGTTTGCGTGAGCGGAGAAGTATGCGTGGAATAGTGTTGCCTTGTGAACCTGCTTCTGAACCCATGCAGTGTGATAGAGTGGTTTCTGGGGCACAGCGCATTGAGTTTCGAAAGCGCAATGGGTTATGTTTCTACTGTGGTGATGCCTCTCATGCTATTTCAGTCTGTCCTAAGCGGGAAAGACGTTTTGCACGCTCAGTTGTCTTGGGTAGTGTTCAGACTAAGTTTTTATTAACTGTTACTCTGATATGCTCTCTGTCCTCATTTTCAGCTCAGGCTTTCGTTGATTCGGGAGCAGCTATTAACCTGATGGATTTTGATTTTGCTAAACGTTGCAGGTTTCCCTTGATACCCTACAGAAGTCTATTCCCCTACTGGGGATCGATTCTACCCTTTGGCTGAGAATAAACCTCAGTTCTCTACTCAGGTGATAATGAGGGTTGAACCTGATCATCAGGAGAGCTGCAAATTTTTGGTTCTGTATAATCTGCATGACATTATCGTGCTGGGTTTCCCTTGGTTACAGTCTCATAATCCTGTTTTGGATTGGAAATCTGTGTCTGTAACCAGTTGGGGCTGCCAATGTGTTAATACCAACACTCCTGTTTTTTCTGCCTCCCCCAGGCTCAGGATGTTCCTGACTTTTTGATTGATTTTTCTGATGTGTTTTGCGAAAGTAAATCTGCATCCTTGCCTCCCATAGGAGCTATGACTGCGCTATTGAATTAGTGCCTGGTAGTAAATTCCCTAAAGGTCGCCTTTTTAACTTGTCTGTACCTGAACATGACGCTATGCGGTCTTATATCAAGGAGTCATTGGAGAAGGGTCATATCAGACCATCCTCTTCACCCTTAGGTGCCGGTTTTTTCTTTGTGGCCAAAAGGATGGTTCATTAAAGCCGTGTATTGATTATCGTCTTTTGAACAATATTACTGTGAAATATCAATATCCGTTACCCTTGATTTCTGACCTGTTTTCCAGGGTGAAAGACGCTACTTGGTTTACCAAGCTTGACCTCAGGGGGGCATATAACCTTGTTCGCATTAAGCACGGGGATGAATGGAAGAAGGCATTTAACACCCATGAGGGGCATTTTGAGTACCTTGTGATGCCCTTTGGGCTCACTAATGCTCCTTCTGTCTTCCAGTCCTTCATGAATGACATTTTCAGGGATTTTGTGGATGAATTTCTGATTGTTTATTTGGATGATATCTTGATTTTTTCTAATGACTGGGACTCTCATGTGAAACATGTTCGAAATGTATTCCAGATTTTGAGAGAGAATGCTCTGTATGTGAAGGGATCAAAGTGTCTTTTTGGCGTACAGAGGATCTCATTTTTGGGATTCATTTTGTCCCCATCTGTTATTGAAATGGACCCGGTCAAGGTTCAGGCCATCTGTGATTGGGTCCAACCTACTTCATTAAAGGCTCTTCAAAGATTTTTGGGTTTTGCCAATTTTTATCGTAAATTTATTGGTAATTTCTCGGTTATTGTTAAACCATTAACTGATTTGACCAAAAAGGGTTCTGATGTAGTGAATTGGCCTCCTGAGGCAGTCTCTGCATTTCAGGAACTTAAGCAGAGATTCACTTCTGCTCCTGTTCTACGGCAGCCTGATGTTTCTCTGCCATTTCAAGTGGAGGTTGATGCCTCTGAAATTGGGGCAGGTGCCGTTTTGTCCCAAAGAGATCCAGAGACCTCTAAAAGTAACCCTTGTGCCTTTTTCTCTCGAAAATTTTCTCCTACTGAACGTAATTATGACGTTGGTAATCAGGAGTTATTGGCCATGAAGTGGGCTTTTGAAGAGTGGAGACATTGGCTGGAGGGAGCCAAACATCAGGTGGTGGTCCTTACGGACCATAAGAATCTGGTTTATCTGGAATCTGCCAAGCGACTTAATCCTAGACAGGCCAGGTGGGCCTTGTTTTTCACACGTTTTAATTTTGTGGTTTCCTTTCTTCCTGGCACTAAGAATGTTAAGGCGGATGCCCTCTCGAGGAGTTTCCTTGCGGACTCTCCTGAGGTATCTGATCCTTCTGTCATTTTGAAAGAAGGTGTAGTTCTTTCCGCCATCTCGCCCAATTTGAGACTGGCTCTGGAGGGGTGTCAGGAGGATAGGCCCGAGCGCTGCCCTGTTGGGAAATTGTTTGTCCCGGACCAGTGGAAAAAGAGTGTGATGTCTGAGATTCATTGTTCCGCGTTGGCCGGTCATCCCGGAATTTTTGGTACCAGAGACTTGGTTAGTCGGTCCTTTTGGTGGCCTACCTTGTCTCGTGATGTCAGGGAATTTGTGCAGTCCTGCGGGACTTGCTCTCGCTCCAAGCCTTGCTCTCGCTCTAGTGGTTTGTTGATGCCATTGCCTGTGCCCAAGAGACCATGGACCCATATCTCTATGGATTTCATTTCCGACCTCCCTGTTTCTCAGAGAATGACCGTCACCTGGGTGATTTGTGATAGGTTTTCCAAGATGATACATCTTGTGCCATTACCTAAGTTGCCTTCCTCCTCTGAATTGGTGCCTTTGTTCCTTCAGCACGTGGTTCGTTTACACGGCATTCCTGAGAACATTGTGTCTGACAGAGGAGTCCAGTTTGTTTCCAGATTTTGGAGGACCTTTTGTTCTAAGCTTGGTGTTCAGTTGTCTTTCTCCTCGGCGTTTCATCCTCAGACCAATGGTCAAACTGAGAGAACAAACCAGACATTGGAGACTTATCTAAGATGATTTGTGTCTGCTGATCAGGATGACTGGGTCTCTTTTTTGCCTTTGGCTGAGTTTGCTCTTAATAATAGGGCTAGCTCTGCCACTTTGATGTCTCCATTTTTCTGTAATTCTGGGTTTCACCCTCGATTTTCTTCAGGACAGACGGAGGCTTCTGCCTGTCCAGGTGTTGACTCTGTTGTGGAGCGTATGCAACAGATTTGGGACCAGGTAGTGGAGAGGTTGTCCCTCTCTCAGGAGAGGGCCCAGCGGTTTGCTAACCGGCATAGGACTGATGGTCCTCGGTTTAAAGTGGGGGACTTGGTCTGGTTGTCCTCAAAAAATATTCCTATGAGAGTGGCATCTCCTAAATATAAGCCTAGGTTCATTGGACCTTATAAGATCATGGAGATTCTTAATCCTGTTTCTTTTCGTTTGCTTCTTCCAGGGACATTTAAGATCCATAACGTGTTCCACAAGTCCTTGTTAAAGAGGTTTGTTGAGCCAGTGGTTCCTACTGCTTTGCCTCCTGACCCTGTTCTGGTTGAGGGCAATATGGAGTTTGTGGTTGAGAAAATATTGAATTCTCGTTTTTCTAGACGGAAACTCCAGTATTTGGTTAAGTGGAGAGGTTATGGTCAGGAAGACAATTCTTGGGTGTTTGCTTCAGACATCCATGCTAGGAGACTCATCCGTGCGTATCATAGAACTCATCCTGACCGACCTGGTTGCTCAAGTGAGGGTTCGGTGACCCCTCCTCAAGGGGGGGGTACTGTTGTGAATGGACTTGAGATAAGTTCTGAGCAGAGGCTCCCTCTGGTGGTTACAAGCGGTACTGGACTGTCCAGTGAAGATTGTGAGGATTGGGAATCAGGTGTTACTGACTGGTCTTATATAAGGGAGTCGCCTTCCCATCAGGGTTGCCGGTGATCAATTGTTCTGGTCTCAATCCTTGATTCCTGTTTCCTTTGTAGCCTGCTGTGTCGTGTCTGCATCTCCTGCTAACAGATAAGACTTTTTCTTCTTTTTGTTTTTGTGCTTGATTTTTGCATTTTGTCCTGCACTTCTGTGGGGGCCTTCAGGGTCCCCTTCGGGGGCTTTTGCCCTCTCAGTTTAGTTCAGCCACTGATGTTTTGTACATTTGCTTTTTCCAGTTTTTTCAGTGGCTGCTGTTTTGATTTTGTTACGCCAGAGAACTAATTTAGGTGGTAGAGGTCGTGTGATCTCAGGTGTTTTTGAAATTAGTAGAGTTGGTGCTTTTCAGGGTTTTTTTGGGATTGCAGTAAGTGCCCTTCCTATCCTTTTCTATTTAGATAGTTTGGGCCCCAACGTTTGCTCATACTATTTTCTGTCTGTGTCAGTATTTCTTCTTGTCTAACCGCCATTACATGTTTGGGGGCTTTCTATGTTCTTTGGGGATCTGCTCCGGGGCAGATAGCTTTCCTCTTTCTATCTTTAGGTATAGTTAGTTTCTCAGGCTGTGACGAGGCGTCTAGGACCAACGTAGGAACGCTCCACGGCTGCCTCTAGTTGTGGTGGTTAGTCAGGGTACTGCAATCTCATAGATTCCAACTGCTCTGGTGTATTTCCTTTTTTACCTGCACTTCTCAGCTACCAAATCATAACAATTAACCTGGAAATTATGTACCTATATGTTAATATTTCTCAGCAAAATCTGTTTTGGTTTCGTTTTGGTATGTTTCTTGGTGCATCGGTAAAAATGGCATGAAACTCTGACAACATTGTTTACAGCTGTGAACTAAGAGTCAGGAATGCTTCCAGTGGCGATACCCATGGTGTCACCGTGTTATTTGAACAGTGTTTCCATCATTTTCAGATGTTTTTAGACCTTAAATGGTCCCCCGGGGGGGATCGCTGCAAAAATGCTCTGGTCTTCCGTAGACTTACATTGGGCTCGTTGTTCTGTCCGAGTACCCAAGTATTCCAATCTGGTCAACCCGAACAACAAGCACCCCAGCATTTTAGTGCTCGCTCATCACTAGTTATAGACCATTGCAATGCACAAGAATTGCAATGGCTTTAACGGTCAGTGCTGCACAGACACAAGCTCCTGAGAATGTGCTCTGCGCATGGTTTAAGGGGCTTGATGTAGCCTGGTGACCAGGATGTTGTCATGTCATCACGGGGGCGCCAATCAAAGTGCAGAGGTGCTACCTCCCTCTGTATGCCTGCTAAATGCTCCAGTCTTGAGCGGTCACAGTATTTAGGTGCTTAAAGTGCCAGGAGCTGTGCGGGTACATCCAAGGTAATGAAGGGGTTAGACTCATTCTCCTGACCAATGGCTATTACATTGGTTGCATAATGTTTGTTTTTCTCATATTCCTCTTTGTCAGTTGTAAATAATGTATTTCCCTAATGCGGGACAATCTTCAGATTTCCCTTGTAGACCACATCCATTGAGACACAATGTTAATTATCATATAGAAAAAAATGCATTTAGCAATATAAATGATTCAACCCAAGCCTCTTCCAGTAACTCGGGAGGAAGAAACCATGCTTGACCAAGTATTTATCAGAGAGACATAATGTTTTTCTTTAGGCTGCAACTTATGAATGTAAGACTAAACATAAGGTATGTGAACTTGAATATTGCTTATAGATTGTAGAAAAATGTATTATAGTATTTAATGTAAATTTAACATATTTTATATCATAGATAGATAACAGATAGATAGATAGATAGATAGATAGATAGATAGATAGATAGATAGATAGATAATAGATAGATAGATAGATAGATAGATAATAGATAGATAATAGATAGATAGATGGATAGATAGATAATAGAAAACAAAAAATGGAGGCATGACTTCAAAGTCAGATGACAGCTAGAGAGATAGGTAAATAAAACAAATAATTCCAATTTTATTACTGAATGGTTTCTCCAATTTCATTGCGAGGTATATTTTGGCCCATATTTGTACATTTTTGCATCCCAGTGTTGAGATCTATTACTTTGTTTTATTTTTGATCGGTTAATGGAGCTATACAGAAACCTTTTTTAGAGCATGAGTTTATTTATTGCTCACCCACTTTTGTTATCTGCAATATAACTTACTGAATAACTTTTCCTAATTTTATTTAAGTCAGGGGAGTTTGTTTGAATAGAATTGCAAAACTGCCATATTTTGTGTTTTTAATTTTACCCTTAAAATCTGCAGTACTGTGCATAGGTTTTTGCCAGCTGTGGAAAAATTGCTGCAAAGTTAGAATGCTTTAACCCTGCTGTTCTGTTCTCATTTACTATACACTTGTAGTGTTCAGGGTCACTATGACCCGGCTTATTAAACCTTGATTTTAGACACTCTAACTCAATTTTTTTTATACTTTTTGCTTACTAGACTGTTTGTGAACATGTTTGGTAGTAAAAAAAAAGAAAAATGAAATAGAAATCTTTATTTATTTTTTTTTATTCAGGAAAAACAGATCAATGAGCAAAACGAAAACGTTTTCTATCTTCCCGTGTACTTACTTCATTATCATGGTGGTTAGTACTCATTAGTATGATGTTTTTTTTTTTTTTATTATTATTATTTATTATTATTTATTATTATTTTTTTTTTATTTTATTTTTTTAAATTTTTTTTTGCACACCTAGTTATCTCTCCGGATGCACTCTACATTTTAGAATAGACTGTGCACCAAAAATAATCAATATAAAGCCATTTTTATGGTGCGCAGATCTCAATGCATACCCCCGGTAGAGCGCGTGTACGACCCCATTGAAATAATTTAGGAAATAAATCAATTGATATACAATAGTAGATGCAATAAATAGACCCAACTGAGGTTAGAACTCCTTTATTTCACTGAAAATATGACCTCACAGCTGTAAAAAACGATGTCGGGTCACTATGACCCGAACACAACAAGTGTCACAACAAGTGTAACTTTTTGCGTGTAGCAAAAAGTAAACGAAAAAAAAAAAAAAAAATACTCATAGGTAGGTCCCCCCAAATGAGGAAAAGTCAAGGAGTCTCAAGTTTTAGAGACTTACAGAAAAAATCTACAGGGCCGCAAAAAGTCTGTTCGGGTCACTATGACCCGAACAGAACAGCAGGGTTAAAAATATATATTAGTATATTTTTATCAAATAACAAAATGCGGAAGGAATTAACAAAAAAATGTAAATCAATTCAATATTTGATGACGTCTCTGCGCCTTCAAAACAACATCAAGGCTTCAATTTTCCTACATACAAAGTCATGGATTTTGTAAGATTACAGTCAGATATAGTCAGATAATAGACAGTTGCATGAGTCCCCAGTTCTATCAAACACATGATAATGATATTCATCTTCAAATGTAGGTTGAAACACCTCACTTGATGAAGAGTTATCGAAACGTGCGTTGGGGCGGTTGGAACGCTACAGACAGCCGGCGACATTTACATGTAAGTTTAAATATGGTGCTTCAAATTTTTCCCCACTGCTGGTTATATATATTGGAAGCTTAACCATTTAACTCCAGCACATTTAGGCGTCCATGATATACTTGTACTACACTATGCATGTCTACTTTCACCTTCTGTGTATGCTTATGTTCCCCTCCATGTGTATCTAGCAGCTTCCGTTTTTTTAACTTTTTCTATGTGTGTTTTATATTTACAATAATAAAAATCTTTTTAATGGGCAAATATACTCTGTAAGTTTTCCTAGTCTCCTTGTATTATTAATGTCTAAATGAGTTTAGCCTTTGAGCATTATTGGTCTATGGGTCTTGTGCAGTTAATTTTATTTACCATGTTGTGTAAGCTTTTTTAAATCATTAGGAATGTAGCAGCTTCATATGTAAATGTATTTTTTTAAATAAATGCAGAATAAGAAAATAATAAGAGGAAATGCTGATATTTTTATTGCAAGATTCTTTTAAATGAACCTTAATAAAATATATTTATTTTCTTAGTCCCACTAGATTGGAGGATTTCACAATTCAATAATTTCATCATATTTTGATTGTCAGCGAACACAATATATCAAGGCGCAGTCGTCTATTAGGCTAGTAGGAATATGCTGATGGCAGACATAAGGCTTTTTAAACTCCCAACTGTCATGGACACATCAGGGTGCCAGTGCAGTGATGGATGGAGCCCTCGCTGTTTCTCTGACTCCTAAGACACCGGAATTAAAGAGGTTACTGCAGTAGCAGACCACCAGTAGTTTTACGCTGCCCTACAACCGCTGCTGTGTAGTCACACAGTGACACAGTTACAAGCCTATTGGTGTGATGACTGGTTTCACATTAACAGGAATTTCAGTAGATCATTCCTCAAAATGAAAATTAAACTAATACTGACATATTGTCGCACCATATTCTGAAAAAAATAGCTCAGTGGAATCCATAGTTCCATGTTTTGGACAATGTCCTTCTTTGTGTTTGAACACAATCATTCAATTTACTATGTTTCTTATATATTATTCGGTTTAAGAGATGAGTGATTTGAATAAATGCAATTTGAATTTGTGCGGATTTTTTAAGAATTTCTTAAAGCCGACATATTCAAGCGATGTACAATTAGTTCTGCGCTACTCACAAAAACTATTCACTGCCATTTTACACATTGAAGATGTTTGTATCAGCCAGAAAAGGCTCACGTGACATTGGATGTGGCCAAGCGGGCTTCCATGTTCTACATTGCAGCTATCACAGCACATGGTATAGCACAGCCAATCAGGAGAGACTATCCTAGCCACTTGAAAAACAAAGGCAAGGAATGTAGCAGCAATTTTGTGGTGAATTTGAATAGTGAGACGATGTCATAGGCCACAGCTTTGCAGTAGAGACAGGTGAGAAAGCCATAAAGAGATGAACTTATTGCACAGGTGTGTGCCTGAGTGCACAGAAGAGTTAGTCGTGCTGAGGTTTGATGTGTTTGACATTACTATGCTTGATTTTGCATTAAAGAGTTGGAGAGGCATTGAATACAGTTCTAAGGAAACTCAGAGTTTTATACATGTCTTTTCAGGGCAATGGCAATGGGAGTAAATGTGATTGGCAGTGAATCAATTCGCCCTTAATTTAATTTTAGGGAAAAATTCTCAAAAGGTTATGAACTTGAATTTCGAAAGCTTTCCTTATCTGTATTGAATTTATTTTCTTAGAATACACATGTGTCTATAAAATGTATTGACTCTTTTGATTTTTCTATGTTGGGATCCAAGTACAGCTCTCACAATGAGCTCAGATAATTTAACTTCAGTACCTTACTTTGTCTTAGCCGGCCTAGAAGTTCGGGCTGATCTTCAGGTGATTTTTTTCTTCAGTTTTCTGTTAGTATACATAATAACCATCGTAGCAAATGTTTCCATAATGATTATAGTAATTTCCGATCTCGCTCTCCATACACCCATGTATTTCTTCTTATGGAATCTGGCTTTCCTCGACATCTGTTACTCATCGGCGGTTGTCCCCAAGATGCTTACAGATCTTATATTTCAGAAGAAGATAATCTCATTTTATGGTTGCATGCTACAAGTTCATTTCTTCCACTTCCTGGGTAGTACAGAAGCTATATTATTTTCAGCCATGTCCTGTGACAGATATATGGCTATTGCATTTCCTCTGAGATACTCCGTACTTATGAATTCTACCATCTGTCTATGTTTAGCCTTGTGTTCTTGGATTCTTGGGTTCTGTCATGCATTGTTACACACCATAATGACTTTTAGGCTTCCATTTTGTGGGCCAAATATAGTGAAACATTTCTACTGTGATTTTAAACCAGTGCTTAACTTGGCCTGTACAGATGTATCGGTTAATTTGAAGCTGCTTCCTAGGGTTACTGGAACGCTAACTATAACAACCTTAATGTTAACGATTTTTTTCTACATCTTGATTATCAGATTTCTTATCAGAATAAAGACCTCACAAGGACGAAAACGAGCATTGTCTACCTGTAGCGGACATTTTACTGTTGTTACTCTCCAGTATGGAACAGCTATCTTTATTTATGCTCTACCATCTAGAAAAGACTCTTTTGGTCAAGATCGAGCAGCCGCCATTATGTTCACTGTCATAACTCCAGCTTTGAACCCAATTTTATATACATTAAGAAACAAAGACATGAAGAAAGCATTGAAAAAGTTATTCAAAAGATCTAATTGAAACAATATTATATTAATGTACTCCACTGTTCTCTCTTATATCAGAAACTGTTTATTAATTACTTAATTGTGTTCCTTCATTTTTACATTAACTTTAAAACTAAACAGAACGCACCTTTTTCCTTTTTTTCTGTTAGTAAATAGAAGCTTGTTTTAGAATCTTTTTTTAATAGTATATTATAGCCTAGCAGATCAGTATGGAGTTATACCCTCACCAACGAGCAAACCAGAAGCGCTAAGTATTTAAGGAGCATCGAATAGCAGGATCATCATCAACCTTTGTTCCTAAAACATCATTTCTGTGAGGTAAAACATTTTTTATAAACAAGCATGGAAGTCTTTTACCTACAGAAATAATCAAGTGTGATACAATGGTGCTCTGTCTGTATACTCTGTTTTGATCAGACCATGTCCCGGTACGGTCAGACACAGTCATCACACAGTACATAGCAGGGGCACACTTATAAGATTATCTCAGCAGAGAAATAATTTGTCACATCCAATTGTGGAAGTTATTGTTATTTCAAGATGTTTTGATTAAAATGTACTTTAGTTTGTGGGAAAACCCCTTGAAGTCCAGCTGACTAGCAATGATTTTACTTCATCCTACATGGAACTTGAAAATTTTACTTTTTCAATTGTTTTTACTGTACTCTAAGGCCTCATTAAAAATGTAGTCATTTATATTTTAACTATAGTTTTTTTAACCCCTTCCTGACATGTCCGTACATGCACGTCACAAGTAATGAGCAGAAATAGAGACCAGGATCAGCGCTGTCTTCTGTTGCCACGATTGAATCAAAGACGGTGTCTTTTTTTTATTACTTGAATGGGCATTTATTTAAAAATAGCAGATTATTAAAACACAAGTTTACGCAATGCATTTGGGCTGCTTACAGCCTTCATCAGGTGTATAATAAAAATATACTTATCCAACTTTATATCTTCCACCACCAGAAAGTGGGAGGAAGGAGGAAAGGGAGAGGGCAGGGAAGGAAAGGTTTAAACACCTGCATATTTAACCCTTCCTCTGTACTTATGTTTAGAAGCATATTCACACTGTGTCACGCTAACCCTGATCCTGTTTTACATTTTTTTGCCACAAAGGGAGATTAAATTACTAAAATACTTCTGTTAAACATATAGTGCTTATGAAAATGCAATAACACTATACAAAATGCATACCTCCCAACTTTTGAAGACGGGAAAGAGGGACAAAGGTTGCGGCGCGTACAGCGCGGCACAGCAAATTTTAGGCCACGCCCCAACCACACCCATTTCACAACTAGTCACACCCATGTCCACGCCCCAACCACACCCATTTAGCACTGGTAATCACACTGACTGGTACTGAGGGCACAGTGGCTGGTACTGTGGGCACACTGGTACTGAGTAAAAGAAAGAAAGAAAGAACAGAGAGAGAAAAAAGAAAACAGAGAGAAAGAAAGAGGGGAAAGCAAGAAAGAACAGAGAGAGAAAGAAAGAGGGGAAAGCAAGAAAGAACAGAGAGAGAGGAGAGAGAGAGAAAGAAATAAACAAAGAAAGGGGAAAGAAAGAACAGAGAGAGAGAAAAAGAAAGAGGGGAAAGAAAGAACAGAGACGGAGAAAGAAAGAGGGGAAAGAAAGAACAAAGAGAGAAAGTAAGAAAGAAAGACGAGAAAGAAAAAACAGAGAGAGAAAGAAAGAAACACAGAAAAGAAAGAACAGACAGAAAGAATGATGGGAAAGAAAGAAAGAACAGAGAGGGAGGGAGAAAGAAAGAGGGGAAAGAAAGAACAGAGAGAGAAAGAAAGAACAGAGAGAGAGAGAGAAAGAAAGAAGGGAAAGAAAGAACAGAGAGAGAAAAAGAAAGACAGAGGGGGAAAGAAAGAACAGAGAGAGAAAGAAAGAATAGAGAGAGAAAGAAAGAAAGAGGGGGAAAGAAAGAACAGAGAGAGAAAGAAAGAAAGAAAGAAAGAAAGAGGGGAAAGAAAGAACAGAGAGAGAGAGAAAGAAAGAAAGGGTAAAGAAAGAAAGAACAGAGAAAGAAAGAAAAAGAAAGAACAGATAGAAAGAAAGAGGGGAAAGAAAGAAAGAACAGAGAGATAAAGAAAGAAAGAACAGATAGAGAGAAAAAGAAAGAAAAAGGGGATATAAAGAACAGAGAGATAGAGAGAAAGAAACAGAGAGAGAAAGAAAGGGGACAGAAAAAAAGAACAGAGAGATAAAAAAGAAAGAGGGTAAAGAAAGAAGCAACAGAGAGGGAGAGAGAGAGAAAGAAGGGAAAGAAAGAGCAAAGAAAGAAAGAAAAGAAAGAAAGAAAGAGCAGAGAGATAGAGAGAAAGAAAGATGGGAAAGAAAGAACAGAGAGAGAAAGAGAAATAAAGAACAGAGAGAAGGAACAGAGAGAGAGAAAGAAAGAGGGGAAAGAAAGAATAGAGAGAAAGAAGAAACAGAGAGAAAAAGGAAGAACAGAGAGAGAGAAAGAAAGATTAGAGATAAAAAAAGATTAGAGAGAGAAAGAAAGAGGGGAAAGAAAGAGAACAGAGAGAGAAAGAAAGAACAGAGAGAAAAAGGAAGACAGAAAGAGAAAGAAAGAACAGAGAGAGAAAGAAAGAGGGGAGAGAAAGAAAGAAACAACAGAGAGAAAGAAGAAAGAAAGAAAGAAAGAAAGAAAGAGGGGAAAGAAAGAACAGAGAGAGAAAAAAAAAGAGTAAGAAAGAAAGAACAGAGAGATAGAAAGAAAGAGGGGAAAGAAAGAACAGAGAGAGAAGAAAAGAAAAAGAACAGAGAGAGAAAGAAAGATGGCAAAGAGAGAAATAAAGAAAGAACAGAGAGAGAAAGAAAGAGGGGAAAGAAAGAGAAAGAAATAACAGAGAGAAAGAGAAAGAAAGAGGGGAAAGAAAGAACAGAGAGAAAGAAAGAAAGAAAAAGGAAGGAAAGAAAGAACAGAGAGATAGAAAGAAAGAGGGGAAAGAAAGAACAGAGAAAAATAAAGAAAAAGAACAGAGAAAGAAAGATGGGAAAGAAAAAACACAGAGAAAGAAAGAACAGAGAGAGAGAGAAATTGGCAGAGAGAGAAAGAAATAAAGATTCTATAAAGATACTATAGCAGCCCGGCTCCCTTTGTAGTGCCCACCTGAGCCTCCCGGTGCAGGACATATCATGATCCGCTCACATGGCCGACATTCCCGATTCCAAGGCGATCCCGCTGTCCGCGCTGTCGGAGGAGGACATGGTGATGGATTTGAAGCATTCGCTGAAGTGCCTCCATGGTTACGTCACAATCTCCTCCTGAAATTACCTAATTTCCGGTCATCTTCCAGCACGTCACTTCCGGTGGAGCGTCACATGCGAGTATTAAAGTGCTCCTCGGGGCTCCGGCATGTACTCCTGTGTCCACAGGAAGAGCTCCCGGCCGGGACAGCGGGGCAGACTCTCAAAATCGGGAGTGTCCCGCTGAATTCGGGACGGTTGGGAGGTATGAATGCTCCCCACCATACACCTTGTACACGCACGGCTCTACACACCTCATACACACACGGTTCCACTTTGTATGCCTCGTACACACACGACTCCGCTCCGTCCACCTTGCACACACAAGGCTCCACTCAGTATACACATGGCTCCACTCTGTACACCTTGTACACACGCAGCCACGCTTTGTACACTTTGTACACACACGACTCCATTCCGTTAACCTTGTACACATGCGGTGTTGCAGCATACACCTCGTACACACGTGGTTCTGCTCCGTACACCTCGTACACACGCGGCTCCGCTACATACACACAAGGCTCCACTCCGTACACCTCGTACAGACACACGGCTCTGCTCCATACACCTTGTACACATACAGCTCTGCTACATCCAACTCGTGCACACACAGCTCTGCTACATCCAACTCGTACACACAAGGCTGCGCTCCGTACACCTCGTACACACTACAGCATTGCTACATCCACCTCGTACACATATGGCTCCGCTCTGTACACCTCATACACACAAGGCTCCGCTCCGTACACCTCGTACACACACGGCTCCACTCCGTACACCTCGTACACACACGGCTCCGCTCCGTACACCTCGCACACACGGCTTCGCTCCGTACACCTAATACACACACAGCACTTCTACATCCACACTGTAAACCTCTCCTGACCCTACACATAAACTTACCCTCATCCAGCACCATGACAACCAGCACAGCAGAGTCCTGCAAACATACCAAGGATCCTGACCATGTGACACCTAACTCCTCCCCTCCTGTGACCTCATCACAGGTCCTGTGCACACAGAGGAGGACAACCTAGTGACGTCATTGCTGAATGTGAATGGCTGAGGTGGAGAGACAGGGAGGGCGAGGATGGGGCGCATGAGGGGGCGTGGCGGCTTCTCTTACTGCGGGAAACATAGCGTTCCGAGCGGAACAGCGGGTGGAAGGGTCTAAATATGGACTGTCCCGCTCAATCTGGGACGTTTGGGAGGTATTAAAGTATACCAAAAAAAGTGGAGAAAAAAACATTTCTAAAGTTTATGTGTATTATAAAGTCATTTTCTTAATAAAAAAATGCATAATAAATCCTTCTGGATTGATAGCTTCTCACTAGAGTTGAGCGAAACAGGTCGGTCAGATTCATAAGTCGCCGACTTTCGCCAAAGTCGGGTTTCGCCGAGCGAAACGCGACCATAGCGTGAGGTCGGCCATGCGTTTGGCAAAATGAGTGTCAAAGTCGGTTTTCCCATAATGCTTACAGGCACCTCTTTTCAGCCAATGAGCAAAGACTTACACGGTGGGCAACGAGATGACATGGGCAGTGTCAACCACCTTCTTAGAGAAGGGCATTGCAGTGATTGGCTTGCTTTGGGGGGCGTCATAGTGTCTATAAAAGCCCTGACAGTCTACCTCCATTTTACTTCTGCCGATCTTAACAGTAGGGAGAGGTTGCTGACGCTGTTTATCAGTAGGGAGAGAGTTAGGGCTGGAAAGAGAAGTTCTTATGTGCTTGTGCTGATAGCAATTGTGCTGTACAGTTAGTGTGCAGTGACAGGGGAGGTTTTTCTTGTGTGTAGCAGCGCTGGTTATTAGGCTGCCTGATAGCTGTATTGCTGTGTGTAGACTACTTTGCAGTCTAGTTTGCAGTCTAGTTTTTACACAGCACTTATACTTTTATTCATTTTTTCCCACACCGTATAGAGCTGTACGCTCCTCACACACTACCGTGTACCGGTTGGTACCACTGAAAAATACATGCTGACTATCTGTGTGTGACTCCGGAAATAAATACGGAGATTCAATTTTTTTCCTACACCGCATACAGCTGTCCGCTTCTGATACAGTACCGTTTTTCTGCCTTTTGTATTACGGTCAAATCCATACTGAGAGAGCGTCTGTGTGTGTGACTCCAGAAATATATACGGAGATTTTAATATTGCACTACATTGTATACAGCTGTCCGCTTCTGATACAGTACCGTATTTCTGCTGTTTTTATTACGGTCAAATCCATACTGAGAGAGCATCTGTGTGTGATTCTGGAAATATATACAGAGATTTAAATTTTCCCCTACACTGTATACAGCTGTCCGCTTCTGAGACAGTACCGTATTTCTGCTGTTTTTATTTCGGTCAAATCCATACTGAGAGAGCATCTGTGTGTGATTCCGGAAATATATTCGGAGATTTAAATTTTCCCCTACACTGTATATAGCTGTACGCTTCTGATACAGTACCGTTTTTCTGTTTTTTGTATTCTGGTCAAATCCACACTGAGTGAGCATCTGTGTGTGACTCCGGAAATAAATACGGAGATTTAAATTTTTTCCTACACCGTATACAGCTGTCCGCTTCTGATACAGTACCATATTTTGCAGTTTTTATTACGGTCAAATCCATACTGAGAGACAATCTGTGTGTGACTCCGGAAATATATACTGAGATTTAAATTTTCCCCTACACTGTATACAGCTGTACACTTCTGATACAATACAGTTTTTCAGCTTTTTGTATTCTGGTCAAATCCATGCTGAGTGAGCATCTGTGTGTGACTCCGGAAATAAATATGGAGATTTAAATTTTTTCCTACACCGCATACAGCTGTCCGCTTCTGATACAGTACCGTCTTTCTGCTGTTTTTATTACGGTCAAATCCACACTGAGAGAGCATCTGTGTACAGTATGACTCCGGAAATATATATGGAGATTTAAATTTTCCCATACACTGTATACAGCTGTCCGCTTCTGATACAGTCCCGTATTTCTGCTGTTTTTATTACGGTCAAATCCATACTGAAAGAGCGTCTGTGTGTGACTCTGGAAATATATACGGAGATTTAAATTTTCCCCTACACTTTATATAGCTGTCCATTTCTAATACAGTACCGTATTTCTACGGTTTTTATTATGGTCAAATCCGTACTGAGAAAGTATCTGTGTGTGACTACGGAAATATATATGGAGATTTAAATTTTCCCCTACATTGTATACAGCTGTCCACTTCTGATACAGTGCCGTATTTCTGCTGTTTTTATTATGGTCAAATCCATACTGAGAGAGCATCTGTGTGTGACTCCGGAAATATATACGGAGATTTAAATTTTCCCCTACACTGTATACAGCTGTCCACTTCTGATACAGTACCGTATTTTTTCAGTTTTTATTAAGGTCAAATCCATACTGAGAGACCATCTGTGTGTGACTCCGGAAATATATACGGAGATTTAAATTTTCCCCTACACCGTATACAGCTGTACGCTTCTGTTACAGTACCATATATCTGCTGGTATTTTTGGTACATTTTCCCAAACATGAGTAAGTATGGTGGAAGAGGCTGCGGACATGGGAGGGGGGGGCCAGCTGGTACTGATGGTGGTGAAGGTGCATCTGCTGTTAGTGCCAAAAGCACAATAGTAACTAAGGCCGGAGGTGTTGAGCCTGCATCATCGTCTGTCTCCAGAAGGCCTTGTAGGCTCCCTTTTCTGGGAGTAGGTAAACCACTTTTAAAGCTGGAGCATCAGGAAGAGGTTTTGGCTTACATTGCCGAAACAGCCTCCAGCTCTATCGCCTTCTCTTCTGGAGTTTCAAAAACTGGAAGCACTGAGGCCTCAGTGCAGGCTCCTGGTCAGGAACAACACCTTTCCTTGTGTCCTTCACCCCCACCAAAAGTGAAGGATGTGGCAGGCTGCACTTCAGATTACTCCCTGCAGCTCTTTTCACATACCATGCCTGGGTTGTCAAGTGAAGTCCTGAATTCCCCAGTCCAAGATGAATATGACATGGAGTGCACTGATGCACAGCCACTGCTATATGATTCTGCTTGTACATTCACCCAGAGCACTGCATTGCCCTCGCAGTCTACTGAGCCAGATTCTGACCCTGATGAAACTCAGGTGACCCTTCCCGCAAACTATACCACCTTACACGGTGACACAGAGGAAGGTGCAGATGAAATTGAAGAGGAGGTGATGGATGACTGTTGTGAACATGTTGGAGACGACTTCGGAGCTGAAGATCCCTCTGGTGGTTGCTGAGAGTATTGAACCTATGTTGAATAGCAAAACTCCACCACCTGCAATTGATGAATGGTTATCAGGTGGGACGGACTGGCCTGATATAAGTGAGCTGACCTCCCATGATCCTCGCCAGTGATCAATTGTTACTTCCTGGTCTTGGTTGGAATTCAGCTTGCTTTCTGCTGTCTCCTGCTATCATTCTGATAAGTTAATTTCTGTTTTTTTTTCTGTGGTTTGATTTTCCTTGTTTTTGCTGCCTTGCTTTTTGAGTTCAGTCGGGTCCCCTTTGGGAACTTGTGCTGGTCTCTGTTCTCTTTTGTATTTGTTCATTTGTTCAGTTCTTGTGATATTTTTCTGCTGGGTAGCTGTGTGTTCACACCAGAGATCTGATATAGGTGGTCGAGACTGTGTGGTCTCAGCATTTTTGGATTCAGAAGTGTTGGAGTTTTTCCTAGGGTTTTTCTGGGTTGCAGACAGTATTCTCTCCTGTGCTGTCCTATCTAGACAGTTTTGAGCCCCAGCGTTTGCTCATTCTATTTTCTGTCTGTGTTCGTGTTTTCATCTTGTCTAACCGCCATTATATGTTTGGGGGCTTCCTATTCTTTTGGGGCTCTGCTCCGGGGCAGTTAGCTTTCCTCTTTCCATCTTCAGGGGTAGCTAATCTCTCATGCTGTGACGAGGCATCTAGGGCACCGTAGGAACGTCCCATGGCTGCTTCTAGTTGGTGTTTGGCTGCCTTTGCAGCTTTTTGCTTTTGCCTCCTCGGCTACCAAAACATAACAGAATCACCAGCCATACAGAAATTCTATGGTACTCAACAGTAGAGATGAGCAGTGTTCGAATCGAACTGTTCGCCAATCTCAAATTCGAGCTGTTTTGGGCGGTGTTCGAGCCGTTCGACGAAACCGAACGATTTTGAAAAAATTCAGCTGTTTGAGGTTATGTTCGATAACTGTTCGTGCACCAATATCGTAACTGGATTTTTTCACAGTAATGCTGATAATCACTGTTAATACACAGTTAAAGTGTACAGCGGGGCGGGGGGAGGGGCATGGGATGGATCTCTGTAGAAATAATGAAGATCTCCATTTTTTTTATTGTTTCCCGCATTTCCAGTGGGCAGTGCAGTCTGTCAGCCTATCAGCAGCGCACACACGGAGCGAAGTGCTTTTTTTTCACACAAGCAAGGGCATGTGTCATTGGTTGTGTATGTCACATGTCCTTGCCCTATAAGACCCAGCCATTTTCCCCTTCGCCACCATTTTCTCACTGCTGCAGCTCAGTGTTAGACGGCACTGCTACTGCTGTGAGCGCTATATTGTCACTGTGAAACTGCGAATTGCAAACAATTTTTCTGGTAATTAGACAGGTTTAGGGAGTAGGGACTAGCTTGTAATTGCAGCCCTTTTGAGGGCTAGGTTACAGCAGTTCCTAGCACTTTTAGCAGGCAGGTCTGTGCTCTTAAATAGACAGCTAGGTCAACTTGGGAGTAATGACTATTTGTAACTGCAGCCCTTTTGAGGGCTAGGTTACATCAGTTCTGATCACTTTTTGCCAGCTCCACCAGCATTCAAATAACTACGAATTTATTGCTGCATCTTGCCTGGACAATAATTTTGGGCATAGTAGCAGTGTGTGGTACTCATTCTATTAGGCCATCTATACAAAGCTCCACCAGTGTTCAAAAAAAAAAGAATTTTTAGCTGCATCTTGCCTGTACTCATTGTTAGGGTCTGCGGAACGCACCTAATAGATATTGTTGAGAGGTGCGTTCGCAGCCCGGGGTCCACCGTGCAGGCGAAGCCCGCTGCTAGTAAGATGGCGAAAGTAGCGAACTCTGTTATCCCGCAGAGTCGCTAAAATAAACGCCGTAGCACGCTGTGGCAGTTAGTGCGAACACTGTTAATCCCCAGAGCCGCTAACGGGAATGCCACAGCGCTATATGGCGATAAGTACGAACTCACTTAACTTCAGTGAGCCGCAAAGTAAAACACTAGGGCACTGAACCAGCGTTATAAAGCGAACCCTGTTGCGTCACAGAGCCGCTGAGAAAAAGACTGTGTCCTGTTAGACTCACAGGGATACACAGATAATGGCTGTGTGGATAGCAGTCCATGATCATGCAGACAGCAACGCAATCAAGCAATCTCCTCACCGGAGAAGCCGGTATTCTAGGGGCTTATTTCAGCCAAGCCCTAACCACGTGCAGCCAAATCTCCTCACCGGAGAAGCCGGTATTCTAGGGGCTTATTTCAGCCGAGCCCTAACCACATGCGTACATGATCAAACTGGCGCAAAGCACATAATGCAATTGATACTAGCGCATGGCAGCCCAGCCATGCCACCCTTTTATAGTAACAGCTACAGGACCTGCCAGAAACAAGGACCAATGAGAAACTGTTCCAAAACACATGTAGTTTCAGAGCCTTCCTGGTGGACTAATAGGAGCTGCTGCAGTACCTGAACATGTGACCCCTGATCTCCAATGAGAGATCTTACCCTGGGCATGCTCAGAAGGGGAAACGCAGGACTTCGTCCCAAAGACGTCTGCTCCAGTACTGGCTATAATAGCAGATCCAGGAGAGGCAGCATCAAGTCTCTGCACAGTATTGGAATGGGAAAGATGCTGGGACCGACGTCTCTGCTGAGCAGGCTCCACTGCGGATGGAGATGGATGGGAGACCGCAGCGGAACCGGTTCGAGACTCCCCTTGTGCAGCAGTGGGAACTCAAACCCTAACATTACCCCCCTCCTAGGGCCCCCCTTCTTTGGGCCTCTCTGCGCTCAAAGGCATCGATGAGCTGCGGAGTGTGAACATGCTCAGCAGGCTACCAGGACCTATCCTCAGGCCCATAACCCCTCCAATCCACCAAATAAATTTTTTTTTCCTCGTACCATCTTGCACTCAACATTGGCGTTCACCTCATGATCATCGATAGATGAACCCGACGTCCTGGCAGATGACTCGGAAAACCGGGAAATGGCCACGGGTTTCAGGAGGGACACGTGAAAGGTGTCGGTGATACCAAGGCGAGGCGGAAGGGCTAGGAGGTAAACCACTGGGTTCACATACTCAAGAACTTTAAAGGGACCCAAAAAGCGAGGTGCCAACTTGGTGGACTCTACACGTAGCCTGATGTTTCGGGCAGAGAGCCACACTAGGTCACCAGGAGCAAATGTAGGAGCGGGGCGCCGATGGGCATCGGCCGAAGATCTCATCTTCTCTTTGGAGGCCTGAATGGCATCCTGGGTGCGGTCCCAAATGTCCCGTGCCTCCACAGCCCAGTCTGCCACCCTGGAATTGGCAGAAGACACGGGCATGGGCACTGGTACCCGCGGATGCTGACCGTAGTTCAGGAGGAAT
The DNA here is from genome assembly GCA_033576555.1 of Oophaga sylvatica. Lineage (NCBI taxonomy): Eukaryota > Metazoa > Chordata > Amphibia > Anura > Dendrobatidae > Oophaga > Oophaga sylvatica. Next base: position 535,289,266 of record JARQOD010000001.1, read on the forward strand.
GGGGTCTGTCCGATGGAGTCAGCCACAGCATTATTCAGAGCGAACTCAGCCCACGGTAGCAAGGATGCCCAGTCATCCTGCCTGTCAGAGACAAAATGTCGCAAGTATGTGACCAAGGTCTGGTTGGCCCTCTCTACCCACCCATTCATCTCGGGATGGTATGCAGAAGAGAGATTCAACTCAATGCTGAGTAAACGACACAGCTCTCTCCAGAACCGAGACGCAAACTGGGGACCTCAATCACTGACAATTTTTTGGGCATACCGTGTAGGCAGAAAATATGCCTAATGAATAATGCTGCAAAGGCCCATGCAGACGGTAACCGTGGTAACGGCACTAAGTGCACCATTTTGGAGAAGTGGTCGATTATCACCCAGATGATGGTGCAGCCCCGAGACTTGGGTAAGCCCACCACAAAATCCATCCCAACCATCTCCCAGGGCCTGTCTGCAACCGGAAAATGGAAAAGTAACCCAGCTGGCCGTTGTCGAGGGGACTTATTCTTGGCGCAGGAGACACACGCCTGAACGTATTCCCTGACGTCACGGACCATATGTGGCCACCAGTATGTCCTCGCCAGCAACTCAGATGTACTCTTTGCCCCAAAATGTCCACCCACCCTGGACGAGTGTGCCCAAAAGAGTACCTCCGGTCGCAAATTGATGGGCACAAAAGTCTTGCCTGGAGGCACAGACTCGTGCGAAACCGGGACCACAGTTCTTAGGCTCTCTGTGGGAACAATCAGCCGAGGCTCCTCCTCCACCTCCTCAGAGGACACCACGGAGCGAGACAGAGCATCAGCACGAATGTTCTTCACCCCGGAGAGAAAGTGGAGGGTGAAATGGAACCCGGAGAAGAACAGGGACCATCTGACCTGACGGGAATTTAGCCGCTGGGCGGTCTGTAAATAGACCAAATTTTTGTGGTCAGTGAACACTTGAAAGGGAAAGCGAGCCCCCTCCAGAAGATGTCTCCACTCGGAAAAGGTCAACTTCATTACTAGCAACTCCCTATCCCCAATGGAATAATTCCTCTCCGCTGGTGTGAAGGTCTTGGAGAAGAAGAAGCAAGGATGTTTACGACCTTGAGCATCCTTTTGGAAAAGGACTGCTCCAGCACCAATGGACGAGGCATCAACCTCCAATATAAAAGGTTTATCAACCTCGGGACGATGTAAGATAGGAGCGCTAGCAAAATGGGACTTGATTGAAGTAAAGGCCTTGGAGATCTCCTCTGACCACAATTTGGGATTGGCTCCCTTCTTGGTGAGGGATACCAAGGGAGCAACCAGCGTAGAGAAGTGGGGAATGAATTGGCGATAGTAATTAATGAACCCCATAAAGCGCTGCACCTCTTTAAGAGAGTGGGGTTCTTGCCAATCCATTACAGCCTGTAGTTTGGCAGGATACATAGCCAATCCCTGAGTGGAGATATAGCCCAGGAATGGCAGAGACTCCTGCTCAAACACACACTTCTCCAACTTCGCATATAAGGAATTCGCCCGCAAGAGGTCGAAAACCCTGCAAACATCTCTCAGGTGGGTGTCCATATCTGGAGAAAAGATGAGAATGTCATCCAGATAGACTACCACAGAGGTGGCAAGCATGTCCCAGAAGATGTCATTTATGAAATCTTGAAAGACGGCTGGAGCATTACAGAGCCCAAACGGCATCACTGGGTATTCGTAATGTCCATCTCTGGTATTGAACGCCGTCTTCCATTCGTCCCCCTCACGGATTCGGATCAGGTTATAGGCACCACGAAGATCCAGCTTAGTAAATACCCTTGCTCCCCAAAGCCTATCAAAGAGCTCAGATATTAGGGGCAAAGGATATTTGTTCTTAACGGTAATGGCGTTAAGACCCCTATAGTCTATACACGGTCGTAATTCTCCATTCTTCTTCTGCACGAAGAAAAATCCTGCCCCTGCTGGAGACACTGACTTCCTAATGAACCCTCTTGCCAGATTTTCCTGGATGTATTGTGTCATGGCCTCCGTCTCAGGAAGAGAGAGAGGATACACTCTTCCCCGAGGGGCTCCGTTCCAGGCAAGAGGTCTATAGGACAGTCATAGGGGCGATGAGGTGGAAGAGTCTCCGCTGCCTTTTTGGAGAATACGTCCGCGTATGACCGATAAACCTTGGGGAGAGAAGCAAGGTCTATAGGTATCTCCGTGGTGGAAACCTGAACGTACTCACTGAGACATCTGTCTCTGCAATGATCACCCCAACCCAGTATTCTCCCAGAGGACCACTCAATATGGGGAGAGTGGTGGCGAAGCCACGGTAATCCCAACAAAACCTCATCCATTCCCTCAGGAAGAACAAAAAGGGATATATTCTCCTGATGAGAAGGGGACATAGACAGAGGTAGTGAGACAGTCTGGTGGGTGATTTGTGAGGGCAGGATTGCTCCATTCAACACTCTCACCGATATTGGCTCGGCGAGCGTCACCAGCGGTATGGAATGGCGAGAGGCAAAGGAGGAGGACATAAAATTCCCCTCTGCCCCAGAGTCCACACAAAGCTTGGCGGGAAGAGTGGATGAACCTAGAGAGATTAACCCTTTAAGGAGCACTTTCGGAGCAAAATCCCTCACGTCTAATGACCCTGCACGCATGGTCACGGAACATGACCGTTTACTCATTCGCTGAGGACATCGGTTGGCATTATGTCCTGGACGCTGACACACTCTACAGATCACGAATACTCGAGTGGTCTGAGACTTAGATCTCACTCGAGTAGTCTCCACGGTCTCTGGGGAGTCGGACGCCCGAACGGGAAATTCAAGAGGTTTGGCAAAGGTGGGTGCCAGCCGAAACCTCTGCCTACACTGGGTCCGCTGTAACCTCCGCTCGTGAAAACGGAGGTCGATGCGGGTAGATATAGAAATTAGTTTCTCCAGGGTGGCAGGAATCTCCCTGGTAGCCAAAGAGTCCTTTACATGGTCTGCCAGTCCTCTCCAGAACACTGGAATTAGAACTTTATCTGGCCACTCTAATTCAGAGGCCAAAGTCCGAAATTGGACTGAGAACTGGCTGACTGTTATGATTTGGCAGCTGAGGAGAGCAGGCAAAAACGGCAATACACCAGAGAGGTTGGAATGTACTGGATTGCAGTTTCCTGACTAACCACCACAACTAAATTAGTGCTCTGGTGTAACAAAACTAAGCCGCAGCCACTGAAAAAACTGGAAAAGGCAAATGAACAAATAACAGTGGCTCCAGAAGAACTGAGAGGAGCCCAAGACCTGGCTAACCTCACAGAAATGCAGAGAACAAATGCAAATGGTAAGCACAAAAACAAAAAACAGAAAATATCTTATCTGAGAGCAGGAGAAGAGGCAAGACTCAGCAAGCTTCCAAGTGAACCAGGAACCACAGTTGAGACAAGACAATTGATCACCGGCAACCATGATGGGAGGGAACCTCCCTTATATAAGACCAGTCTGTAACTCCTGATTGCCAATCCTCATTGAATGGTTCAGTACTGTTTGTAACCACCAGAGGGAGCTTCTGCTCAGAATTCATTTCTAACGCATTCACAACAGTACCCCCCTTGAGGAGGGGTCACCGAACCCTCATTTGGGCAACCAGGTCGGTCAGGATGAGCTCTGTGATACGCATGGATCAGTCTCCTAGCATGGATGTCCGAAGCAAACACTCAAGAATTGTCCTCCTGACCATAATCTCTCCACTTAACCAAATACTGGAGTCTCCGTCTAGAAAAACGAAAATCCAATATTTTCTCAACCACATACTCCAGATTGCCCTCCACCAAAACAAGGTCAGGAGGCGCAGCCATAGGAACCACTGGCTCGACAAACCTCTTCAATAAGCACTTGTGGAACACGTTATGGATCTTAAATGTCCCTGGAAGAAGTAAACGAAAGGAAACAGGATTAAGAATCTCCATGATCTTATAAGGTCCAATGAACCTAGGCTTAAACTTAGGAGATGCAACTCTCATAGGGATATTTCTTGAGGACAACCAGACCAAGTCCCCCACTTCAAACTGAGGACCATCAGTCCTATGCCGGTTGGCAAACCGCTGGGCCCTCTCATGTGAGAGGGACAACCTCTCCACTACCTGGTCCCAAATCTGCTGCATACGCTCCACAACAGAGTCAACACCTGGACAGACAGAAGCCTCCGTCTGTCCCAAAAGAAATCGAGGGTGAAACCCAAAATTGCAGAAAGATGGAGACATCAAAGTGGCAGTGCAAACTCAGCCAAAGGCAAAAAAGAGACCCAGTCATCTTGATCAGCAGACACAAAGCATCTCAGATAAGTCTCCAATGTCTGGTTTGTTCTCTCAGTTTGTCCATTGGTCTGAGGATGAAAAGCCGAGGAGAAAGACAATTGAACACAAAGTTTAGAACAAAAAGTCCTCCAAAATCTGGAAACAAACTGGACTCCTCTGTCAGACACAATGTTCTCAGGAATGCCGTGTAACCGAACCACGTGCTGAAGGAACAAAGGCACCAATTCGGAGGAGGAAGGCAACTTAGGTAATGGCACAAGATGTATCATTTTGGAAAACCTATCACAAATCACCCAGACAACGGTCATTCTCTGAGAAACAGGGAGGTCGGAAATGAAATCCATAGAGATATGGATCCATGGTCTCTTGGGCACAGGCAATGGCATCAACAAACCATTAGAGCGAGAGCAAGGCTTGGAGCGAGAGCAAGTCCCGCAGGACTGCACAAATTCCCTGACGTCACGAGACAAAGTAGGCCACCAAAAGGACCGACTAACCAAGTCTCTGGTACCAAAAATTCCGGGATGACCGGCCAACGCGGAACAATGAATCTCAGACATCACACTCTTTTTCCACCGGTCTGGGACAAACAATTTCCCAATAGGGCAGCGTTCGGGTTTATCCTCCTGACACCCATCCAGAGCCAGTCTCAAATTGGGCGAGATGGCGGAAAGAACTACACCCTCTTTCAAAATAACAGCAGGATCAAATAACTCAGGAGAGTCCGCAAGGAAACTCCTCGAGATGGCATCCGCCTTAACATTCTTAGTGCCAGGAAGAAAGGAAACCACAAAATCAAAACGTGTGAAAAGCAAGGCCCACCTGGCCTGTCTAGGATGAAGTTGCTTGGCTGATTCCAGATAAACCAGATTCTTATGGTCCGTGAGGACCACCACCTGATGTTTGGCTCCCTCCAGCCAATGCCTCCACTCTTCAAAAGCCCACTTCATGGTCAATAACTCCCGATTACCCACGTCATAATTACGTTCAGTTGGAGAAAATTTTTGAGAGAAAAAGGCACAAGGGTTACTTTTAGAGGTCTCTGGATCTCTTTGGGACAAAACGGCACCTGCCCCAATTTCAGAGGCATCAACCTCCACCTGAAATGGCAGAGAAACATCAGGCTGCCGTAGAACAGGAGCAGAAGTGAATCTCTGTTTAAGTTCCTGAAATGCAGAGACTGCCTCAGGAGGCCAATTCACCACATCAGAACCCTTTTTGGTCAAATCAGTCAATGGTTTAACAATAACAGAGAAATTACCAATAAATTTACAATAAAAATTGGCAAAACCCAAGAATCTCTTAAGAGCCTTTAATGAAGTAGGTTGGACCCAATCACAGATGGCCTGAACCTTGACCGGGTCCATTTCAATAACAGATGGGTACAAAATGAATCCCAGAAATGAGATCCTCTGTACGCCAAAAAGACACTTTGCTCCCTTCACATACAGAGCATTCTCTCTCAAAATCTGGAACACAGTCCGAACATGTTTCACATGAGAGTCCCAGTCATTGGAAAAAATCAAGATATCATCCAAATAAACAATCAGAAATTTATCCACAAAATCCCTGAAAATGTCATTCATGAAGGACTGGAAGACGGAAGGAGCATTAGTGAGCCCAAAGGGCATCACTAGGTACTCAAAATGCCCCTCTGGGGTATTAAACGCCTTCTTACATTCATCCCCTTGCTTAATGCGAATAAGGTTATACGCCCCCTGAGGTCAAGCTTGGTAAACCAAGTAGCACTTTTCACCCTAGAAAACAGGTCAGAAATCAAGGGTAACGGATATTGATATTTCACAGTGATATTGTTCAAGAGACGATAATCAATACACGGCCTTAATGAACCATCCTTTTTGGCCACAAAGAAAAAACCGGCACCCAAGGGTGAAGAGGATGGTCTGATATGACCCTTCTCCAATGACTCCTTGATATAAGACCGCATAGCGTCATGTTCAGGTACAGACAAGTTAAAAAGGCGACCTTTAGGGAATTTGTTACCAGGCACTAATTCAATAGCGCAGTCATAGCTCCTATGGGGGGGCAAGGATGCAGATTTACTTTCGCTAAACACATCAGAAAAATCAGTCAAAAAGTCAGGAACATCCTGAGCCTGGGGAGAGGCAGAAAAAACAGGAGTGTTGGCATTAACACATTTGCAGCCCCAACTGGTTACAGACACAGATTTCCAATCCAAAACAGGATTATGAGACTGTAACCAAGGGAAACCTAGTACAATAATGTCATGCAGATTATACAGCACCAAAAATTTGCAACTCTCCTGATGATCAGGTTCAACCCTCATTATCACCTGAGTAGAGAACTGGGGTTAATTCTCAGCCAAAGGGGTAGAATCAATCCCCAGTAGGGGAATAGACTTCCGTAGGGGTATCAAGGGAAACTCACAACGTTTAGCAAAATCAAAATCCATCAGGTTAATAGCTGCTCCCGAATCAACAAAAGCCTGAACAGAAAATGTGGACAGGGAACAAATCAGGGTAACAGTCAACAGAAATTTAGTCAGAACACTACCCAAGACAACTGAGCGTGCAAAACGTCTTCCCCGCTTAGGGCAGACTGAAATAGCATGAGAGGCGTCACCACAGTAAAAACATAACCCATTGCGTTTTCGAAACTCATGACGCTGTGCCCCAGAAGCCACTCTATCACACTGCATGGGTTCAGAAGCTGGTTCACAAGGCAACACTATTCCACGCATACCTCAACGCTCACGCAAACGTCTGTCAATTTGAATCGCTAATGACATAGAATCACTGAGACCAGAGGGAGCAGGGAAACCCACCATAACATCTTTTACATTCTCTGACAGACCATTCTGTTATGATTTGGTAGCTGAGGAGTGCAGGTAAAAAAGGCAATACACCAGAGAAGTTGGAATCTATGAGATTGCAGTACCCTGACTAACCACCACAACTAGAGGCAGCAGTGAAGCGTTCCTACGTTGGTCCTAGATGCCTCGTCACAGCCTGAGAAACTAACTATACCTAAAGATAGAAAGAGGAAAGCTATCTGCCCCGGAGCAGATCCCCAAAGAACATAGAAAGCCCCCAAACATGTAATGGCGGTTAGACAAGAAGAAATACTGACACAGACAGAAAATAGTATGAGCAAACGTTGGGGCCCAAACTATCTAAATAGAAAAGTATAGGAAGGGCACTTACTGCAATCCCAAAAAACCCTGAAAAGCACCAACCCTACTAATTTCAAAAACACCTGAGATCACACGACCTCAACCACCTAAATTAGTTCTCTGGAGTAACAAAATCAAAACAGCAGCCACTGAAAAAACTGGAAAAAGCAAATGTACAAAACATCAGTGGCTGAACTAAACTGAGAGGGCAAAAGCCCCGGAGGGGACCCTGAAGACCCCCACAGAAGAGCAGGACAAAATGCAAAAATCAAGCACAAAAACAAAAAGAAGAAAATGTCTTATCTGTTAGCAGGAGATGCAGACACGACACAGCAGGCTACAAAGGAAACAGGAATCAAGGATTGAGACCAGAACAATTGATCACCGGCAACCCTGATGGGAAGGCGACTCCCTTAAATAAGACCAGTCAGTAACACCTGATTCCCAATCCTCACAATCTTCACTGGACAGTCCAGTACCGCTTGTAACCACCAGAGGGAGCCTCTGCTCAGAACTCATTTCAAGTCCATTCACAACACCCTTCCGAAAAAGGGCTGCCAAAGCATCATCATTCCATTTGGTCTGGACTGCCCGCTTTCGGAATTTCTGACAGTACAACTCAGCATCCTCAAGCCCCTGATTTAATGCCAACAAGGTTTTTTCAGCTTGATCAGTGACATTAGGTTCATCGTACAATAACCCCAGAGCCAGAAAAAATGCATCAACATTACTCAAAACAGGGTCCCCAGGTGTCAGGGAAAAAGCCCAATCTTGAGGATCGCCGCGCAGGAGAGAGATGACAATTTGAACCTGCTGTCCTGCGTTCCCTGAGGACTTAGGTTTTAAGGCAAAAAACAACTTACAGTTATTTTTGAAATTCAGAAATTTAGCTCGATCCCCCAAAAATAAATCTGGCATGGGGATCCTAGGTTCCACAACCGGCAACCCTGCAAGATAGGTAGCAATACTCCGAACTTCAGTGGCAAGCTGATCCACACGGCCAGACAACTGTGCAAACTCCATTGAGAGAAAAAAAAATCCTCCTCAGCACCCAGAGAAAAAGAGGGAAAAAATGCAACAAACAGAAAAAAAAAAAAAAATTCTGACAACTTCCTTTTTTTTCTTTTTCCTTTTACTATTTTTCCCTTCAGTTGAGTACCATATAATTTTCAGTTTGGCCGGTGATACTGTTATGATTTGGCAGCTTAGGAGAGCAGGCAAAAAATGGCAATACACCAGAGAGGTTGGAATCTACTGGATTGCAGTACCCTGACTAACCACCACAACTAAATTAGCTCTCTGGTGTAACAAAACTAAGCCGCAGCCACTGAAAAAACTGGAAAAGGCAAATGAACAAATAACAGTGGCTCTAGAAGAACTGAGAGGAGCCCAAGCCCCCCCCGCGGGGGGGGGGGGAACCTGGCTAACCTCACAGAAATGCAGAGAAATATGCAAATGGTAAGCACAAAAACAAAAAACAGAAAATATCTTATCTGAGAGCAGGAGAAGAGGCAAGACTCAGCAAGCTTCCACGTGAACCAGGAACCACAGTTGAGACAAGAACAATTGATCACCGGCAACCATGATGGGAGGGAACCTCCCTTATATAAGACCAGTCTGTAACTCCTGATTGCCAATCCTCATTGAATGGTTTAGTACTGTTTGTAACCACCAGAGAGAGCTTCTGCTCAGAATTCATTTCTAACACATTCACAACAGCTGATCATGGACAAGCCCTGTGACATTGCCAGCAGTTGGAGTGCCGTATCGTGCATGACCTGAGGTCCTAAAAAGACCTTTTTCAGAGCCTCCAAAAACCGAGGAGCACTCCGCACCACACGATCGTCGCGCTCCCACAGCGGCATTGCCCACTCCAATGCTCTGCCCAACAGAAGAGACACAATAAAAGCCACTTGTGCCCGTTCTGTGGGGAAACGTGTTGCCAGAAGCTCAAGCTGTATAGAGCACTGACTCACGAATCTCTGACAATGTTTAATGTTACCCGTAAACTTGTCTGGAAGTGGGAGGTGGGATAATGTCGGAGCAGAGGTAGCGGTGGACAAACTGGCTGCAGCTATGCTAGCAGCCTGAACAGTGACTGCGGTAACATCCACAGCTGAGTTTGTGCGCTCAAGGACCGCCAACCTACCCTCCAGCTGCTGGATGTACTGCTGTAGACGCTGGTCGTCCGCCATTTTACTAGCCAGACCCTGGCGCTAGTATTATGTTAGGGTCTGCGGAACGCACCTAATAGATATTGTTGAGAAGTGCGTTCGCAGCCCGGGGTCCACCGTGCAGGCGAAGCCCGCTGCTAGTAAGATGGCGAAAGTAGCAAACTCTGTTATCCCGCAGAGTCGCTAAAATAAACGCCGTAGCACGCTGTGGCAGTTACTGCAAACTCTGTTAATCCCCAGAGCCACTAACAGGAATGCCACAGCGCTATATGGCGATAAGTACGAACTCACTTAACTTCAGTGAGCCGCAAAGTAAAACGCTAGGGCGCTGAACCAGCGTTATAAAGCGAACCCTGTTGCGTCACAGAGCCGCTGAGAAAAAGACTGTGTCCTGTTAGACTCACAGGGATACACAGATAACTGCTGTGCGGATAGCAGTCCGTGATCATGCAGACAGCAACGCAATCAAGCAATCTCCTCACTGTAGAAGCCGGTATTCTAGGGGCTTATTTCAGCCAAGCCCTAACCACGTGCAGCCAAATCTCCTCACCAGAGAAGCCGGTATTCTAGAGGCTTATTTCAGCCGAGCCCTAACCACATGCGTACATGATCACACTGGCGCAAAGCACATAATGCAATTGATACTAGCGCATGGCGGCCCAGCCATGCCACCCTTTTATAGTAACAGCTACAGGACCTGCCAGAAACAAGGACCAATGAGAAACTGTTCCAAAACACATGTAGTTTCAGGGCCTTCCTGGCAGACCAATAGGAGCTGCTGCACTACCTGAACATGAGACCCCTGATCTCCAATGAGAGATCTTACCCTGGGCATGCTCAGAAGGGGAAACACAGGACTTCGTCCCAAAGACGTCTGCTCCAGTACTGGCTATAATAGCAGATCCAGGAGAGGCAGCTGCAAGTCTCTGCACAGTATTGGAATGGGCAAGACGCTGGGACCGACGTCTCTGCTGAGAAGGCTCCACTGCGGACGGAGATGGATGGGAGACCGCAGCGGGACCGGTTCGAGACTCCCCTGTGCAGCATAGGAATAGGCGTGTTGGCAAGGGAAAAAAAGGTTGTGTCCGTGGGGTAGGTGTTAAAGCAACAGTAATATCTGCAGAAGAAAGACCATCTTCCAGCCAAACTAAGATGTCTACTTCTTTTAGTGGACAATGTGGTACGATTCCTTTCTTACGGCAATGCTCATCGCTACAAATTCCAGATGAGGTACAAAAACAGCAGGTGCTTCAAAAGATATCAAGTGCTCCTTTAAGTCGGCTCTCCTCCACCTCAACTTCAACATCACAAATACTCCAGTCCTCTGAGGTGTCACCCCAATCGCACTTGCTTCCTCACAGCTCCCAAGTCTCCAGCTGCCTGTCTGAGTATGGGGTAGAACATATGGTTGAGTCTGCAGAGCAGTTTACTCATACTATAGCCTGGGAATCAGAGGTCGTCTCCAGAGCTTCTGTGAATCCAGACGAGGAAATGATCTATACTGATGCCCAGAATCTTTCTGAGTTGGATCCAGGACCAGATGAAGAAGTTTCTGAGCATAATGTAGACCCTCGTTCCCAAACTGTAACTCCTGTTGGTGGAGACAATGAGGAAGACGATGATGAGACTCAAATACCTGATTTCAGCGACAACTTGAGTTCTTTGTCAGGGCAGGAAGAGGTTGGCTCTGAGGACGACGTTGTGAGAACACACAGGGTGATGATGACGAGGTTGCAGATCCCATTTACTGTCAACCCACAGTCAGCCAGTCGATGAGGTCAGCAGAGGAGGTGGAGGAGAATTCTATTGATGACTAGGTCAGGTTGCGCCTTCCTGGACAGAGACGTAGTACTGGAAGCCCGTCACCAAGTGCATCCTCAACCACAACTCTGCCTCTGACCACAAGTCGTGGTGGCTCTTCAGGTCGCATGGGTTCTAAGCCTTGCATAGCCTGGGCATTTTTTCAGATCGATAAGGATGACCCAACTCGTGTTATCTGTAACATTTGTGACCAAAAGCTAAGTAGAGGCCAAAAAATCCATAGTTTGAGTACTGCATGCATGAACCGTCACATGGATATGAAGCATAAGTTACAGTGGCAAGCTCACTGTGCTACAATGCGGCCTAGCGGGCCGGGCCTACCACCGTCTGCCCCATCTTGTGCATCCGCGGCCTCTTCATCCTCTGTGACTGGGGGGACAGCAGTCATACCTGTTTTTTGACTCAGACCTGGCACCTCTTTACCCTCAACTGCCAGTCTGTTTGGCAGGTCATCATTTCATTTGGAAGTGGAAACACCAGCTGGTGTTGAGCGCTCTCCGACATCGATAGCACCAACTTTGGATCAAGGCAACCTAAGTTTTGCACCTGCATCTTCCTCACAGACTGTCAGTTGTCCGGGGACACCCTACTTAACCCCGTCTACGCACAACAGCCAGCCTTCGGTCCCTCAGATGTGGACAAGTAAAAGACCATTTCCTCCTAGCCAAGAGAAAGCAAAGAGGTTGAATTTCACCATCTGCAAGCTCTTGGCTACAGAAATGCTGCCTTTCCGCCTGGTGGACACAGAGGATTTTCGCGACTTTATGTCCGTCGCAGTGCCCCAGTACCAGATGCCCAGTTGGCACTACTTCTCAAGGAAAGGTGTGCCTGCGCTCCACCAGCATGTCGCACACAACATCACCGCTTCTTTGAGAAACTCAGTGTGTGACAGAGTGCATCTCACCACAGACACTTGGACGAGTAGGCATGAACAGAGGCGTTACATGTCGCTGACTGGGCACTGGGTAACTATGGTGACAGCAGGACAAGGGGCTGCTGTCCGAGTCTTGCCGTCCCCACGAGTTGTGCGTCAATCCTCTTTATCTTGAAGTTCCTCCATTGCTTCTGCCTCCTCAACCTCCTCTCGGTCCTCCACCTGCACCCAAAGCCTGTCAGGTCATGCCACCGGCTTTATAACTGCGCAGAAGGGATCCTGCACACCTCCTTGCTATGCTGGCAGCAGGGCTAAACGTCATCAGGCGGTTTTTACGTTGAAATGTCTGGGAAATGTGAGTCACACAGCTGAGGAGCTGTGGTCAGCTCTGGAGAACCAGTTTCAGGAATGGTTGTCTCCACTGGACCTGCAACCAGGGAAGGCCGTGTGCGACAATGCCGCAAACCTGGGTGCAGCCCTTCGCCGGGGCAATGTCACACACGTGCCTCGTATGGCTCACGTGTTGAATCTGGTTGTCCAGCAATTTTTAGCCCACTATCCCGGACTACATGGCCTTCTGCAGAGGACACGGTCGCTGTGTGTGCACTTCCGCAGTTCGCATCACGCAGCTCAGCGACTTACATCTCTACAGAAGTCGTTGGGCCTGCCACTTCACCGGCTAAAATGCGGTGTGCCAACACAGTGGAATTCAACTCTGTACATGTTGCAGCGACTGTGGCAGCACCGACAAGCCCTGGTGCAATACGTTCTGACTTATAGCCTGGGCCAACGAGATCCAGAGGTGGGGCAAATCACGCTTGAGGAGTGGTCTCAGATCAGGGACCTATGCACTCTTCTGCACAGTTTTGAAATGGCCACGAAGATGTTTAGTGCTGACGATGCCATTATCAGCATGACTATTCCGGTGATTTACATGCTGGAGCAGATGTTAAACAGAATTTGGAGTCAGGTGGTGGAACAAGAGGAGGTGGAGGAAGTAGTGGAGGAGGAGTTGTATGCGGAAGGGCTAACATCTGCAAGGTCCAGACGGTCGACAGCACCAAGGCGGCTGGCATGTAAGGGTGGGGGAGAGGGATTAACCAGGGCGCATGGTAGCAGCCAAACTAGTGAGGAAGGTGCAGGAGCCCAGGAAGAAGTGGAGGACGAACTGGCGATGGGCATGGAAGACTCATCAGATGAGGGAGACCTTGATCACATTTTTGTTGTACGAGGTTGGGGGGAGAGGGCAGAGGAAGGAAGCAGGATTCTTACCTCGCCACCAACACAACAGGGACTTGGTGCTCCTGGATGCGCAAGACACATGAGTGCCTTCTTGCTGCATTACCTGCAACATGACCCTCGAATTGTCAGAATTCGAAATAATCCTAACTACTGGGTAGCCACACTGTTAGATCCCCGGTACAAAAGTAAATTTGCCGAAATAATTCCTGCCATAGAAAGGGATTCACGCATGCAGGAGTATCAACAGAGACTGTTGCAGAATCTTACATATGCTTTTCCACAAAACACCAGTGGTGTACGTAGTGAATCTCGCAGTTCTAACTTGCCAACTGCGGGACTGTCGTTGAGTCTTCAGCACTCAAACCGTAACAGAAACACAGTATCTGCTGGTGTTAACAGCAATTTTGCGGAATTCCTTTCACCACTTTTTTAGCCCATCCTTTGCAAGGCCACAGGAGACAAGAAGTCAGACACATAGTCAACGCCTGGAGACGATGGTACAGGAGTATCTCCAACTGAACATGGAAGCCATGACTGTGTCACTGGACCCTTCCTCTTTTTGGGCTTCCAATCTGGATAAATGGCCGGAGCTCGCAACTCACGCCTTGGAGATCTTGTCATGCCTGCAGCCAGCGTTCTCTCTGAACGTGTGTTCAGCGCTGTTGGTGGTGTGCTGACAGATAAGCGCATGTGGCTGTCCACTGACAATGTAGACAGACTCACGTTCATAAAGATGAACAAATCATGGATCCGCAAGGACTTTTCTACCCCTGTGTCATCCTGGGGAGAGTAAAAGCTTGAGGATTTGTTAAAATCGCCTCACCAAATGATTTAAGCAACTCTGGGGCAATTGATGCTACTTAAGTGGTGTCTGTGCCCCAAATTTTTGGAAAAAATGGAGACTCTATTTGGAGTCCCCTTGCTGAACTCAAGACTGAGCTGTTTACTCATACTATTGCCTGGGAATCAGAGGTCTGCTCCAAAGCTTCAGTGTCTGCTAGTCAGTGGAGTAGCCACCGGCTGTAGATCTAATTAAAAATTTTTTTTGCAAATTCCTTTTTTTTTTCTTGTGGTGAAAAAGTACAAGAAAATACAATATACATAGTAAAAGGGATAGTATAACTATAAATGTATGCATAACGACAGTACATTGGGGGTACAGGGAGGGTTTTCCATCAATATCCAGATCAAGCATGTATTTTTCTTTTCCAATAATTTTATTCAAGTTTTCAAGGATGGGAAGGGAAACAATAGGGAATAAGGAAGGGAAAGAGGGAGATACAAGGAAAAGGAAAGGAAAAAGCAGGAAAGGCAGTGAAGGAGGAAACAATATGAAATAATAACTATAGTACATTAGTGACAAAGTTTATAACATAAAATTAACTAATAAGAAAGAAAACAGACAAGTACATTTCGTATATTAGGGAAACAATTCCATCCATTTGGACCATTTTTTGAAGAATTTAACGCAGTGGTTATTAACCAATGCTAGTTTATATTCAAACGATTTATGAAGTGTGATTTTATCAACAATGTCTTGAAAAGAGGGTGTCTCTGATTTTTTCAAGTAGAGAGCAGTGCTGTTTTTGGTTACTAGTAGGATGTGGACTATTAATAATATCAAATGTGGGTCAAATTTTTAAGTATTAAGTGTGAGAAGGGCCAATTGAGGTGTTAGTAGAATTTGTTTAGAAGAGATAGCATTAATAAGACCCAAAACTTTCTTCCATGTGGGACGGATTTTCGGGCATTGCCAGAAAATGTGGAGGAATTTACCATAACGACCACAGTTTCTCCAGCAATTAGGTGAATGAATTTTGTTAATTTTAGATAATCCAGCAGGAGTAAAATACCACCTTGTGAGGAGTTTGTGGTATGATTCTTGAAGGGCCATAGAGAGAGAAGATGCATAGGAAAGCTTACATGCATATTCCCATTCAGAGTGGTCAAACGTTAAATGAAGTTCCGACTCCCATTTAACCATGTTTTGTGTTTTGACCAACTGCGTGCTGTGGTTAAACCATTGGTAAACGTAGTTAAGACTCCAAAAAATGTTATGATCTAAGTTGCAAAGTAAATTTAAAACCGGTTCAGAAATCCGAGGGCGCACTTGCAGGAAGACATAAATTTGTTCCTTGAGAATAATGTAGTGAAAAAAATGATAGGGAGGATGAATGGAAATGTTCTTTAATAAAAGAATAAGGATAGAATTTAGAACCATCGTAGATATCTCCCAGTTTCTTAATACCCAATTTGAGCCAGAGAGCGTCCAAGACCAATCGCCTAGATTCATGGATAAGAGATAATGGAATATTCTTGAGGATATGGATTTTATCACAACCCTTTTTAGGTTTAGCAAGCCTTTTCCAGGCCTCAATGGAGGGCTGGAGAATGGGGTGGGAACTATAAGGAATTTGCTTGTTTAACCCCTCTCTGACATCAGACGTACTATCCCGTCCTTAAAACCCGTGCCATTCTGCCCATGGACGGGATAGTACGTCATAGGCGATCAGCTGCGCTCCTGAGGGGAGCGCAGCTAATCGCCGCCGGGTGTCAGCTGATTATCACAGCTGACACCCGTGACTGTGTGTCAGGAGCGGTCACGGACCGCTCCCGGCACATTAACCCCTAGCACACCGCGACCAAACATGATCGCGGTGTACTGGGGGCACAGGGGAGGATCGCGCAGGGTGGGGGCTCCCTGCGCGCCCCCCTGAGACCCTCAGACCAGCGTGATGTGATCGCGCTGTTCTGAGGGCTTCCTCCCTCCCAGGACCCGGATCCAAGATGGCTCCGGGGTCCTGGAGGGAGGCGGCTTCCTCAGTGCCTGCTGAGAGCAGGCACTGAGAAGCCTGCATCTATGCCTGAGCGATCGCTGGTGTGACAGTGTGCTGTGCACACTGTCACACCAGCGATTTGATAAAATACAGTGATGTCACACCCTGGGACAAAGTAAAAAAGTTAAAAAAATAAAAATAAACATGTTATAAAAAAAAATCCAAATAAAAAAAAAAAAAAAAAAATATTCCCCAATAAATTCATTTCTTCCTGTAAATAAAAAAAACAAAACAATAAAAGTACACATATTTGGTATCGCCACGTCCGTAACGACCCCCCCTATAAAACTGTCCCACTAGTTAACCCCTTTAGTGAACCCCTTAAAAAAAAAAAAAAAAAACGAAGCAAAAAATCAATGCTTTATCATCATACTGCCGAACAAAAAGTGAAATAACGCGCGATCAAAAAGACAGATATAAATAAACATGGTACCGCTGAAAACGTCATCTTGTCCCGCAAAAAACGAGCCGCCATACAGCATCATCAACGAAAAAATAAAAAAGTTATAGCTCGCAGAATAAAGCGATGCAAAAATAATTATTTTTTATATAAAATTGTTTTTATTCTATAAAAGCGCCAAAACATAAAAAAAGATATAAATGAGGTATCGCCATAATCGTACTGACCCGAAGAATAAAACTGCTTTATCAATTTTACCACACGCGGAACAATAAAAACGCCTCCCCCAAAAGAAATTCATGAATTGCTGATTTTTGTTCATTCTAACCTCCCAAAAATCGAAATAAAAAGCGATCAAAAAATGTCACCTGCTCAAAAATGGTACAAATAAAAATGTCAACTCGTACCGCAAAAAATAAGACCTCACATGACTCTGTGGGCCAAAATATGCAAAAATTATAGCTCTCAAAATGTGGCGATGCAAAAAACTATTTTTGCAATAAAAAGCGTCTTTTAGCGTGACAGCTGCCAATCATAAAAACCCGCTATAAATAGTAAATCAAACCCCCCTTTATCACCCCCTTAGTTAGGGAAAAATAATAAGATTAAAAAAATGTATTTATTTCCATTTTCCCATTAGGGTTAGGGTTAGGGTTGCGGCT
This sequence comes from Oophaga sylvatica, assembly GCA_033576555.1. Lineage (NCBI taxonomy): Eukaryota > Metazoa > Chordata > Amphibia > Anura > Dendrobatidae > Oophaga > Oophaga sylvatica. The sequence goes on from JARQOD010000001.1 coordinate 535,306,692, forward strand.
AAAGTTAGGGTTAGGGTTGGCGCTAAAGTTAGGATTAGGGTTAGGGTTGGGATTATGGGTGTGTTAGGGTTAGGTTTGTGGTTAGGGTTGGGACTAGGGTTAGGGGTGTGTTGGGGTTAGGGTTGGAGTTAGAATTGGGGGGTTTCCGCTGTTTAGGCACATCAGGGGCTCTCCAAATGTGACATGGCGTCTGATCTCAATTCCAGCCAATTCTGTGCTGAAAAAGTCAAACCGTGCTCCTTCACTTCTGAGTTCTGCCATGCGTCCAAACAGTAGTTTATCCCCACATATGGGGTATGAGCGTACTCTGGACCCCAAGAGTTATTGTGCAATTTGTCCTATTTCTTCTGTTACCCTTGGGAAAATAAAAAACTGGGGGCGAAAATATCATTTTTGTACAAAAAAAAATATTTTTTGTTTTTTACGGCTGTACATTATAAACTTCTGTGAAGCACTTGGGGCTTCATAGCGCTCACCACACACCTAGATAAGTTCCTTGTGGGGTCTATTTTCCAAAATGGGGTCACTTGTTGGGGATTTCCACTGTTTAGGCGCATCAGGGGCTCTCCAAATGCGACATGACGCCCCAGACCATTCCATCAAAGTCTGCAATCCAAAACGTCACTACTTCCCTTCCGAGCCCCAACGTGTACCCATACAGTAGTTTTCTCCCACATATTGGGTATCAGCGTACTCAGGACAAATTGGGCAACAACTTTTGGGGTCCAATTTCTCCTGTTACCCTTGTAAAAATAAAATATTGGGGCGAAAAAAATCATTTTTGCAAAAAAAAAAAAAAGATTTTTTTATTTTTACGGCTGTGCGTTATAAACTTCTGTGAAGCACTTCGGGGTTCAAAGTGCTCACCACACATCTAGATAAGTTCCTTGTGGGGTCTATTTTCCAAAATGGGGTCACTTGTGGGGGGTTTCCACTGTTTAGGCGCATCAGGGGCTCTCCAAATGCGACATGACGCACCCAGACCATTCCATCAAAGTCTGCAATCCAAAACGTCACTACTTCCCTTCCGAGCCCTGACGTGCGCCCATACAGTAGTTTTCTCCCACATATTGGGTATCAGCATACTCAGGACAAATTGGACAACAACTTTTGGGGTCCAATTTCTCCTGTTACCCTTGTGAAAATAAAATATTGGGGGCGAAAAAATCATTTTTGTAAAAAAAAAAAAGATTTTTTTATTTTTACGGCTGTGCGTTATAAACTTCTGTGAAGCACTTCGGGGTTCAAAGTGCTCACCACACATCTAGATAAGTTCCTTGTGGGGTCTATTTGCCAAAATGGGGTCACTTGTGGGGGTTTCCACTGTTTAGGTGCATCAGGGGCTCTCCAAATGTGACATGACGCCCCCCAGACCATTCCATCAAAGTCTGCAATCCAAAACGTCACTACTTCCCTTCCGAGCCCCGACGTGTGCCCATACAGTAGTTTTCGCCCACATATTGGGTATCAGTGTACTCAGGACAAATTGGACAATAACTTTTGCGTTCCAATTTCTTCTGTTACCCTTGTGAAAATAAAATATTGGGGGCGAAAAAATCATTTTTGTAAAAAAAAAAAAAGATTTTTTTATTTTACGGCTGTACGTTATAAACTTTAGTGAAACACCTGGGGGTTCAAAGTTCTCACCACACATCTAGATAAGTTCCTTGAGGGGTCTAGTTTCCAAAATGGTGTCATTTATGGGGGTTTCCACTGTTTATGCAGATCAGGAGCTCTCCAAACACGACATGGCGTCCAGCCAATTCTGCGTTGAAAAAGTCAGACGGCGCTCCTTCCCTTCCAAATTCTGCCATGCACCCAAGCAGTGGTTTACCCCCACATATGGGGTATCAGCGCACTCAGGACAAATTGCACAATAACTTTTGGAGTCTTGTTACCCTTGGAAAAATAAAAATTGGGGTGAAAAGATCATTTTTGTGGAAAAAATATGATTTTTAAATTTTACGGCTCTACGTTATAAACTTGTGTGAAGCACTTGGGGGTTCAAATTGCTCATCAAAAATCTAGATAAGTTCCTTAGGGGGTCTAGTTTCCCAAATGGGGTCATTTGTGGGGGGTTTCCACTGTTTAGGCACATCAGGGGCTCTCCAAATGCAACATGGCATCCAAACTCAATTCCAGCCAATTTTGGTTGGAAAAAGTCAAATGGTGCTCCTTCCATTCCGAGCTCTGCCGTGCGCCCAAACAGTGGTTCCCCCCCACATATGGGGTATCAGCGTACTCAGGACAAATTGTACAACAACTTATGTGGTCCAATTTCTCCTGTTACCCTTGGGAAAATAAAAAATTAGTGACTAAAAGATAATTTTTGTGGGAAAAAAATAGGATTTTTTATTTTCATGCCCGGGCATTATAAACTTGTGTGAAGCACTTGGGGGTTCAAAGTGCTCACCAAAGATCTAGATAAGTTCCTTAGGGGGTCTAGTTTCCAAAATGGGGTCACTTGTGGGGGGTTTCCACTGTTTAGGCTCATCTGGGGCACTGCAAACGGAACATGACCCCCATTAACGTCTGCATTCCAAAACGTTACTACTTCCTTTCCAAGCCCTGCCGTGTGCCCAAACAGTTCCCCCCCCACATATGGGGTATCAGCGTACTCAGGACAAATTGGACAACAACTTTTGGGGTCCAATTTCCTTGGGAAAATTCAAAAATTTGGGACTAAAAAATCATTTTTGTGGAAAATTGATTTTTTTTTTTTCACACCCAGGCTTTATAAACTTTTGTGAAACACTTGAGGGTTCAAAGTGCTCACAACAGATCTAGATAAGTACCTTAGGGGGTCTAGTTTCCAAAATGGTGTCACTTGTGGGGGTTTCCACTGTTTAGGCGCATCAGGGGCTCTCCAAACGCGACATGGCATCCAATCTAAATTCCAGCCAATTTTAGTTTGAAAAAGTCAAACGTTTCTCCTTCCCTTACGAGCTCTGCCGTGTGCCCAAACAGTGGTTTTCCCCCACATATGGGGTATTGGCGTACTCAGGAGAAATTGCATAACAACCTTATCTGTCCATTTTCTCCTTTTACTCTTGTGAAAATAAAAAAAAGTTTGTAAAAGATCATTTTTGTGGCTAAAAAGTAAAATATTCATTTTTTCCTTCCACGTTGCTTTAGTTACTGTGAAGCACCTGAAGGGTTAATAAACTTCTTGAATGTGGTTTTGAGTACCTTGAGGGGTGCAATTTTTAGAATGGTGTCACTTTTGGGTATTTTCTGCCATATAGACCCCTCAAAGTGACTTCAAATGTGAGGTGGTCCCTAAAAAAATGGCTTTGTAAATTTTGTTGTAAAAATGAGAAATCGCTGGTCAACTTTTAACCCTTATAACTTCCTAACAAAAAAAAATTTTGGTTCCAAAATTGTGCTGATGTAAAGTAGACATGTGGGAAATGTTATTTCTTAACTATTTTGTGTGATATATTTCTGTGTTTTAAGGGAATAAAAATTCAAAGTTTGAAAATTGCAAAATTTTAAAAATTTTCGCCATATTTGCGTTTTTTTCAAAAATAAACGCAAGTTATATCGAATAAATTTTACCACTAACATGAAGTACAATATGTCATGAGAAAACAATCTCAGAATCGCGAAGATCCGTTGAAGCGTTCCAGAGTTATAACCTCATAAAGAGACAGTGGTCAGAATTGTAAAAATTGGCCCGGTCATTAACGTGCAAACCACCCTTGGGGGTGAAGGGGTTAAGAGAAAACCTAATACTAACAAATGGGGAGTTTTATAGTTGTTTAAAAAGAGTTCTAAATCATACCAGGCTGGAGGGTCTTTATGAGGCAACCAAAAACAGCTCTGTTTGATCAGATTAGCAGAGTAATAAGCCGAAATGTTCCGTAGTCCAGCTCCACCATAAATTTTTTGATTATAAAGAACATTTTGAGCCACTCTGGCTTTCTTCCTACCCCAAATAAAATGATTAAGTGAGCTTTGCAAACTGGAAAGGCATGAGGAGGAGATTTTCAAGCATGTATTTTTCAATATGAAAGATAGAGAGAGAGGGAGCGGACCAGGCAGACCACCAATCAATAGAGTGCGATTATGATCATTTTTGTGCCGACATCATGGATAACTTTAGTTGGGGCCTTGATGGTAGGCGTCCGAGTTTTTTAAATCAATACAATTCCTCCAAATCACACAGTATCTAACAACATCAGCCGGTGAGATGGCAATCATATGCTCCATCCTATTAAGGAGGGAGATCTGCGCAAACCATTCCTCCACAGTGGGTGGGTCTCTGCTTTTCCAGTGTCGTGGAATGACATTCTTAAGGGTATGCCACACTAAACGAGATCGCTAACGAGATCACTAAAACGTCACTATTTTGCGATCTCGTTAGCGACCTCGTTGTGTGTGGCATGTAGCAATGATGTGGCCCCTGCTGTGATGTCGCTGATCGTTCACTAGAGTTCTGGACCGTTTTTTGATCGTTGGCGTCCCACTGGTGAGCCTGAATCGCTGTGTTTGGCACCTTTTGCGAACGACGAGCGACCTCGTTTGTGATGCATATGACTGTTTTGCGTCACGGAGTGGATCGCAATATCTGTAAGTTCTCTTTTGCGTCACAGAGAGGATCGCAGAAGTTGCAAAGCAGGCTAGCAGGACGCAGAGAGCAGGAGCGATGCTGGAAATTCTATGAATCAGAAGCGCTCAGTACATGCTAATGACATCCTAACGACCGCCAAAGTCGTTAAAGAGATCGCTGACCGCTGATGTGTCGTTTATGAGATCTCCTGTTTGGCAGCTACTAGCGACCTAAAAGAGATCACACCAACGATTGCGTCGTTATCGTGATCGCTAACGAGATCGCTAAGTGTGGCAGTACCTTTAGCCACCTGTATTAGGTAGCCTATTGATGAGCTTTTATAACTACGTTTACTTATTGGTAACATTGATAAAAGGAGGGCTTCTGGCGTATTAGGGATAGTCCAACCAGTTATTTTCTCAATCATGGGAACTGCCTTTGCCCAAAATACGATACGATACACTTTATTGATCCCAGGGGAAATTACAGTATTACAGCAGCAATACAAACAGCAGTACATAAAATATAGGACACAAATCTTGCACAGGTATACCAACATTACATAATAAATAAATAATAAAAGTGTGTAGTTCAGGTGTATATAAGATAATGTTAATTGACATTAGTACACCAGCCATCAGTCATTATTTTCTACCACCCTTAGGAAATTATTATACATCCCCATAGCAGTAGGTACGAACGATTTCCTGAATTTCTCCTTCTTGCACCTTAGTAGGATTAGACGGCTGCTGAATGTGCTCTTCTGCTTCAAGAACAGCTCGTATAGTGGGTGTGTATTATTGTTCCTTATAGTCCTACACTTTTTCTGAATTCTATCCTCCAGTACCTCCTCTAAAGAGTTAAGATGGAGGCCAACAGCTGCACTTGCCTTCTTGATAAGTTTGTTGAGCTTATTAGCGTCAGCTACTCGCACACTACTGCCCCAGCAAATGATAGCAAAAAAGATGGCGCTTGCTACAACGGACTGGTAGAACATCTCCAGCATTTTACTGCACACATTGAACGACCTGAGCTTCCGCAGAAAGTACAGTCTGCTCATTCCCTTCTTGTAAACCTTCTCTGTATGACACCTCCAATTGAGTTTACTGCCAAGGTGAACCCCCAAATATTTGTAGCTCTCAACCATCTCCACCTCCTGGCCAGCAATGGTGATCAGTAAGTAATTATCCTTTTTCCTTCTATAACTCACCACCATCTCCTTGGTTTTCTTTACATTTAGTTCTAGACAGTCTGACACCAATCCACAAAGTCAGAAACCACCCTTCTATATTCCTTCCCCCCCGGCCCCCCACAATGCCCCTACAATCACGGAGTCATCGGAGAATTTTTGGAGGTGACAAAAATCAGATTTATACTGAAAGTCAGCTGTATACAATGAGAAGAGGAAGGGTGACAGCACTGTACCCTGAGGGGCTCCCACACTGCTCCGTACACTGCCAGATACCACCCCCCCCATCCTTACAAACTTCGGCCTGTCTGTCAGGTAGTCACTTATCCAGTTCAAAATGCAATTATTATAGAGCATGCCCACCATATGTGTGACATTGTCCCTTCCCCCTCCCCACATCTCCAACATCTATCTGAGACCACTGGATACCATCTATGAAGGACTGCTGGTACCCAGTACCATCTAGAGATAATTTTGAAGGAGATTTCCTGAGCTTTTGACCCTATTGAGGTTTTATGTGTTAGGAAGAAACATTTATCCCATTGTGAGTCACAGAAGGACTTCCCCAGTTCCCTTTCCCATGCACCACAGAATCCTGGCCTAATTTCAGTTACCTGGGCAATGAGGAGATTATACAGTAGGGAGATGGAGTGTGTAGGGGGTGACAATGATAGGCTAAATTTTTCAAAGTTTGTGAGATCTCTATGAGGATGTGTGCTCTTCTTCACAGTTGAATAGAAGTGTTGTAACTGGCTATATTCAAAATTTGCCTTCGGGGAAGTGGCTCTTCCCTGCAACAAGTCATTGAGTGGGAGCAGCAAAGTATTGGAGATGACATGAGAAAATAATATCGGATGGGATTTATTTGAACCGAGAAATCTATTTGCAGATAGTCCTGGTGGGAAATCTGGATTATCTGAAATCGGGAGCAAAAGGCCCTGGTGTCGATTGAGGATAAGTTTTTTTTGGGGGGGATCTCAAAGCCAAAGCAGTGGCATAAGTACTATATGACATGAGGCCAAGGGAGGGGACAATTAAATGGGCGCACCATGGGAGAGTGCTAAGAGTTTTAGGACAAATGGATTGAGCTATTTTGACCCACAATTTCCCCTCCGAATGATGGAAGAAGTCGAGGATTCTTGCGTGTGCTGCTGCCATGTAATACCTTCTACAATCCGGAAGGCTAAGGCCCCCCTTTTGTTTGTGTCTGATCAGAACGTCCCCTCCAATGCGTGAACGCCCACTTGCCCAGATAAATCTGCAAAAGCTAATGCATAGTCTTTTCCAAAAATTTGAGGGAAATACCACGGGAATGGTTTGGAAGAGGTATAAGAGTTTAAGCAGGACGTTCATTTTTAGTATATTTATTATGCCGAACCTGGAAAAATCCTTCACCGTCCAAGAAGATCTCTATGGAGTTGTTCAATATAGGGCTCAAAATTAAGAAAAAATAGACGGGAGAGGTCTCTATGAATACGAATTCCTAAGTATTTGATACCCTGTGAGGGCCAGGCAAAGGGAAAGTTGGACTGGATGGAATCCTGTATGGATTTGGGGAGGGTAACATCGAGGGCCTCAGACTTTGTTGCATTGATTTTAAAATTTGACCATGTACCAAAGTGATCTATTTCAGCCATAACAGCAGTGATGGATATATGTGGTTGAATGATATATACTAGGACATCATTCATCAGCAAATGCAGAGCACTTGTACTCGGCGCCTCCCACCTCAATCCCCCTAATACTGGGGTTATCGTGAATTGATGAGAGCAGGTGCTCCATCACTAGGATGTATAAGAGAGGGGACAGAGGACATCCCTGCCTTGTCCCATTGGTGATTATGAAAGGTGATGATAATGTTCCATTTATCTTCAGCCTAGCTGACGGATTGCGATATAGGGCCATGATTTTGGCTATAAAATGTTTTTTTTTGCAGTCTTGCTTTTAATACATTTAGGAGGCTGTAATGGCACAGCGAATATAAAAAACGTAGAGTAGGACTGCCCCATATGAGAATGCCTTGTCGTGGTGGGGTGGCTCAAAGAATTGATCAATTATTTGCCAAATGTCTCATTTTTAAAAACAGTCAGAAACCAGTATGTGCATATGCACTTTATGTATTGCATGCTAACCATAGGCAGCGCTGGCTTCTCCCCCCTTTTTTGAATAATATATGGCGTGCCAGGAGACTATGGAATGCTTTCTCAGCATCCAATGAGAGTATCTAATTACAAATTTTTAACTGCATCTAGCCCAGACAATAATTTTGGGCCTAGTAGCAGTGTCTGCTAGTCAGCGGATTAACTCAGCTGTTAAGCAAGCTACACCACCTGTACTTTGGACACTTAATTTTTTCAAAGGAAATGCTTCAGGCTTTAGTGGATGCTACTGGAGCTGGAATTACCGCTGCTGCTGGCACGAGACTTGCCCTCCAATAGATCCTTGTAAAAGGATTTAAAGTGTACTCATTCAAATTAGAGAGACAATTTAAATTAAAAAGATTAGACCTGCCTCCACCGCAGGGGGGCTCGCTCGACCCACCAGCGGACAGGCACCAGTATTGGGAGAGGGGGGCTGGCCGTCAGGGTCCACCGCAACTCTGGCAGAAACCCGGCGACACGCAGGTCGCACGGGCAGGAACGGACTGGCCGTGTCGGCTTCGCACTTTTTTTGTTTTAGAAGGGCATGACATGCCTATATCTGTGTCTCTCCCTCCTTTTACTCCTCCAACTCTTTTCTTTTCGCATGACTATATGTACTTGTCACTTTTCCATGTGTTAATTGTGTCTTCTGAACAGTTTGTCAGCTTTTGGACACCTTTGAAGTGTTTTCTATGTGTTTTCTATGTGTTTCTATGTGTTTCAGTTTGCCTGCCATTGGTTTTAACGGTGTTCGACGAACAGTTCGTTGAACACACGGGTGTTCGGCGAACAGAACTCGAACACTACGGGGGTGGCTCAACACTACTCAACAGAAGGGAAAAAATAGTAAAGGAAAAAAAAAAGGTTGTCAGATTTGTCAGAATTTTTTTTTTTTGTTACATTTTTTCCCTTTTTTTTCTCTGGGGGCTGAGGAGGAGGAATTTTTTCCCCAATGGAATTCAAGCATTTATCCGATCGTGTGGAGCAGCTTGCTGCTGAAGTTCAGAGTATTGCTATCTATCTTGCTGGGTTGCCTGTTGTGGAACCTAGGATCCCTCTGCCAGATTTATTTTTGGGGGATCGGTCTAAATTTTAGAATTTTAACAGGAACTGCAAGTTGTTTTTTGATTGAAGCCTAAGTCCTCAGAGAATGCAGCGCAGCAGGTTCAAATTGTCATCTCCCTGTTGCGCGGCGACCCTCAGAATTGGGCCTTTTCCCTGACACCTGGGGATCCTGTTTTGAATGATATTGATGTGTTTTTTCAGGCTCTGGGGTTGTTGTACGATGAACCTAATGTTACTGATCAAGCTGAGAGAACCTTGTTGGCATTGAATCAGGGTCAAGAAGCCGCAGAGCTGTATTGTCAGAAATTCAGAAAGTGGGCAGTCCTTACTAAATGGAATGATGATGCTCTGGCAGCTCTTTTTCGGAAGGGTCTGGCAGAGACTGTAAAGGATGTTATGGTGGGATTCCCTGTCCCCTCTGGTCTCAATGACTCCATGTTATTAGCTATTCAAATTGACAGACGTTTGCGTGAGCGTCGAAATATTCGTGAGATTGAGATGCCTTGCGGGCCAGCCCCTGAGCCCATGCAGTGTAATGGAGTGACTTCTGGGCACAGCATCATGAGTTTCGAAAGCGTAATAAGTTGTGCTTCTACTGTGGTGACTGTTGTGAATGGGTTTGAGATGAGTTCTGAGCAGAGGCTCCCTCTGGTGGTTACAAGCGGTACTAGTGAAGATTGTGAGGACTGGGAATCAGGTGTTACTGACTGGTCTTATATAAGGGAGTCATTTTCCCATCAGGGTTGCCGGTGATCAATTGTTCTGGTCTGAATCCTTCATTCCAGTTTCCCTTGTAGCCTGCTGTGTCGTGTCTGCATCTCCTGCTACCAGATAAGAATTTTTCTTCTTTTGTGTTGTTGCTATATTTTTGCATTTTGTCCTGCACTTCTTTGGGGGCCTTCTGGGTCCCCTCCGGGGGCTTCTGCCTTCTCAGTTTAGTTCAGCCACTGAGTTTTGTTCTTTTGCTTTTTCCAGTTTTTTCAGTGGCTGCTGTTTTGATTTTGTTACACCAGAGAGCTAATTTAGGTGGTAGAGGTCGTGTGATCTCAGGTGATTTTGAAATTAGTAGAGTTGGTGTTTTTCAGGGTTTTCTGGGATTGCAGTAAGTACCCTTCCTGTCCTTTTCTATTTAGATAGTTTGGGCCCCAGCGTTTGCTCATTCTATTTTCTTTCTGTGTCAGTATTTCCTCTTGTCTAACCGCCATTACATGTTTGGGGGCTTTCTATTATCTTTGGGGTTCTGCTCCGGGGCAGATAGCTTTCCTATTTCTATCTTTAGGTGTAGTTAGTTTCTCAGGCTGTGACGAGGCGTCTAGGACCAACGTAGGAACGCTCCACGGCTGCCTCTAGTTGTGGTGGTTAGTCAGGGTACTGCAATCCCATAGATTCCAACTGCTCTGGTGTATTGCCTTTTTTTACCTGCACTCCTCAGCTACCGAAACATAACAGTATCACCGGCCTAAAAATTGAAAATTGTATGGTACTCACAGAAGGGAAAAAATATTGTGATAGAAAAAAGGTTGTCAGAGTTGTCAGAGATATTTTTCTGTTTGTTGCATTTTTTTTTTTTCCCTCTGTATCTCTGGGTGCTGGGGAGGATCTTTTCTCCCAATGGAGTTTGCACAGTTGTCTGGCCGTGTGGATCAGCTTGCCACTGAGGTTCGGAGTATTGCTATCTATCTTGCTGGGTTGCCTGTTGTGGAACCTAGGATCCCCATGCCAGATTTGTTTTTAGGGGATCGAGCTAAGTTTCAGAATTTCAAAAATAATTGTAAATTGTTTTTTGCCTTAAAATCTAAGTCCTCAGGAAACGCAGCGCAGCAGGTTCAAATTATCATCTCTCTCCTGCGCGGCGATCCTCAGGATTGGGCTTTTTCCCTGATACCCGGGGATCCTGTTTTGAGTGATGTTGATGCATTTTTTCAGGCTTTGGGTTATTGTACGATGAGCCTAATGTCACTGATCAAGCTGAAAAAGCCTTGTTGGCATTAAATCAGGGCTTGATGACGCTGAGTTATACTGTCAGAGATTCCGTAGGTGGGCAGTCCTGACCAAATGGAATGACGACGCTTTGGCGGCCCTTTTCCGGAAGGGTCTGTCAGATAATGTAAAGGATGTTATGGTGGGATTCCCTGTCCCCTCTGGTCTCAATGATTCTATGTCATTAGCGATTCAAATTGACAGACGTTTGCGTGAGCGGAGAAGTATGCGTGGAATGGTGTTGCCTTGTGAACCAGCTCCTGAAACCATGCAGTGTGATAGAGTGGTGTCTGGGGCACAGCGTCATGAGTTTCGAAAGCGCAATGGGTTATGTTTCTACTGTGGTGATGCCTCTCATGCTATTTCAGTCTGCCCTAAGCGGGGAAGACGTTTTGCACGCTCAGTTGTCTTGGGTAGTGTTCAGACTAAGTTTTTATTAACTGTCACTCTGATATGCTCTCTGTCCTCATTTTCTGCTCAGGCTTTCGTTGATTCTGGAGCAGCTATTAACCTGATGGATTATGATTTTGCTAAACGTTGTGGGTTCCCCTTGATACCCCTACAGAAGTCTATTCCCCTACTGGGGATCGATTCTACCCCTTTGGCTGAGAATAAACCCCAGTTTTCTACTCAGGTGATAATGAGGGTTGAACCTGATCACCAGTAGTGCTGCAAATTTTTGGTTCTATATAATCTGCATGACATTATCGTGCTGGGTTTCCCTTGGTTGCAGTCTCATAATCCTGTTTTGGATTGGAAGTCTGTGTCTGTGGCCAGTTGGGGCTGCCAATGTGTTAATACCAACACTCCTGTTTTTTCTGCCTCCCCCCAGGCTCAGGATGTTCCTGACTTTTTGTTTGATTTTTCTGATGTGTTTAGCGAAAGTAAATCTGCATCCTTGCCTCCCCATAGGAGCTATGACTGCGCTATTGAATTAGTGCCTGGTAGTAAATTCCCTAAAGGTCGCCTTTTTAACTTGTCTGTACCTGAACATGACGCTATGCGGTCTTATATCAAGGAATCATTGGAGAAGGGTCATATCAGACCATCCTCTTCACCCTTAGGTGCCGGTTTTTTCTTTGTGGCCAAAAAAGATGGTTCATTAAGGCCGTGTATTGATTATCGTCTCTTGAACAATATTACTGTGAAATATCAATACCCGTTACCCTTGATTTCTGACCTGTTTTCCAGGGTGAAAAACGCTACTTGGTTTACCAAGCTTGACCTCAGGGGGGCGTATAACCTTATTCGCATTAAGCACGGGGATGAATGGAAGACGGCATTCAATACCCCTGAAGGGCATTTTGAGTACCTAGTGATGCCCTTTGGGCTCACTAATGCTCCTTCCGTCTTCCAGTCCTTCATGAATGACATTTTCAGGGATTTTGTGGACAAATTTCTGATTGTTTATTTGGATGATATCTTGATTTTTTCTAATGACTGGGACTCTCATGTGAAACATGTTCGAACTGTGTTCCAGATTTTGAGAGAGAATGCTCTGTATGTGAAGGGATCAAAGTGTCTTTTTGGCGTACAGAGGATCTCATTTCTGGGATTCATTTTGTCCCCATCTGTTATTGAAATGGACCCGGTCAAGGTTCAGGCCATCTGTGATTGGGTCCAACCTACTTCATTAAAGGCTCTTCAGAGATTTTTGGGGTTTGCCAATTTTTATCGTAAATTTATTGGTAATTTCTCGGTTATTGTTAAACCATTAACTAATTTGACCAGAAAGGGTTCTGATGTGGTGAATTGGCCTCCTGAGGCAGTCTCTGCATTTCAGGAACTTAAGCAGAGATTCACTTCTGCTCCTGTTCTTCGGCAGCCTGATGTTTCTCTGCCATTTCAGGTGGAGGTTGATGCCTCTGAAATTGGGGCAGGTGCCGTTTTGTCCCAAAAAGATCCAGAGACCTCTAAAAGTAACCCTTGTGCCTTTTTCTCTCGAAAATTTTCTCCTACTGAACGTAATTATGACGTGGGTAATCGGGAGTTATTGGCCATGAAGTGGGCTTTTGAAGAGTGGAGACATTGGCTGGAGGGAGCCAAACATCAGGTGGTGGTCCTTACGGACCATAAGAATCTGGTCTATCTGGAATCTGCCAAGCGACTCAATCCTAGACAGGCCAGGTGGGCCTTGTTTTTCACACGTTTTAATTTTGTGGTTTCCTTTCTTCCTGGCACTAAGAATGTTAAGGCGGATGCCCTCTCGAGGAGTTTCCTTGCAGACTCTCCTGAGTTATCTGATCCTTCTGTTATTTTGAAAGAGGGTGTAGTTCTTTCCGCCATCTCGCCCAATTTGAGACTTGCTCTGGAGGGGTGTCAGGAGGATAGGCCCGAGCTCTGCCCTGTTGGAAAATTGTTTGTCCCGGACCAATGGAAAAAGAGTGTGATGTCTGAGATTCATTGTTCCGCATTGGCTGGGCATCCCGGAATTTTTGGTACCAGAGACTTGGTTAGTCGGTCCTTTTGGTGGCCTACCTTGTCTCGTGATGTCAGGGAATTTGTGCAGTCCTGCGGGACTTGCTCTCGCTCCAAGCCTTGCTCTCGCTCTAGTGGTTTATTGATGCCATTGCCTGTGCCCAAGAGACCATGGACCCATATCTCTATGGATTTCATTTCCGATCTTCCTGTTTCTCAGAGAATGACCACCATCTGGGTAATTTATGATAGGTTTTCCAAAATGATACATCTTGTGCCATTACCTAAGTTGCCTTCCTCCTCTGAATTGGTGCCGTTGTTCCTTCAGCACGTGGTTCGTTTACACGGCATTCCTGAGAACATTGTGTCTGACAGAGGAGTCCAGTTTGTTTCCAAATTTTGGAGGACTTTTTGTTCTAAACTGGGTGTTCAATTGTCTTTCTCCTCGGCATTTCATCCTCAGACCAATGGTCAAACTGAGAGAACAAACCAAACATTGGAGACTTATCTTAGATGCTTTGTGTCTGCTGATCAGGATGACTGGGTCTCTTTTTTGCCTTTGGCTGAGTTTGCTCTTAATAATAGGGCTAGCTCTGCCACTTTGATGTCTCCGTTTTTCTGTAATTCTGGGTTTCACCCTCGATTTTCTTCAGGACAGACGGAGGCTTCTGTCTGTCCAGGTGTTGACTCTGTTGTGGAGCGTATGCAACAGATTTGGGACCAGGTAGTGGAGAGGTTGTCCCTCTCTCAGGAGAAGGCCCAACGGTTTGCTAACCGGCATAGGACTGATGGTCCTCGGTTTAGAGTGGGGGACTTGGTCTGGTTGTCCTCAAAGAATATTCCTATGAGAGTAGCATCTCCTAAATTTAAGCCTAGGTTCATTGGACCTTATAAGATCATGGAGATTATTAATCCTGTTTCTTTTCATTTGCTTCTTCCAGGGACATTTAAGATCCATAACGTGTTCCACAAGTCCTTGTTGAAGAGGTTTGTTGAGCCAGTGGTTCCTGCTGCTGTGCCTCCTGACCCTGTTTTGGTTGAGGGCAATCTGGAGTTTGTGGTTGAGAAAATATTGGATTCTCGTTTTTCTAGACGGAAACTCCAGTATTTGGTTAAATGGAGAGGTTATGGTCAGGAAGACAATTCTTGGGTGTTTGCTTCGGACATCCATGCTAGGAGACTTATCCGTGCGTATCATAGAACTCATCCTGACCGACCTGGTTGCTCAAATGAGGGTTCGGTGACCCCTCCTCAAGGGGGGGTACTGTTGTGAATGGGTTTGAGATGAGTTCTGAGCAGAGGCTCCCTCTGGTGGTTACAAGCGGTACTAGTGAAGATTGTGAGGACTGGGAATCAGGTGTTACTGACTGGTCTTATATAAGGGAGTCATTTTCCCATCAGGGTTGCCGGTGATCAATTGTTCTGGTCTGAATCCTTCATTCCAGTTTCCCTTGTAGCCTGCTGTGTCGTGTCTGCATCTCCTGCTACCAGATAAGAATTTTTCTTCTTTTGTGTTGTTGCTATATTTTTGCATTTTGTCCTGCACTTCTTTGGGGGCCTTCTGGGTCCCCTCCGGGGGCTTCTGCCTTCTCAGTTTAGTTCAGCCACTGAGTTTTGTTCTTTTGCTTTTTCCAGTTTTTTCAGTGGCTGCTGTTTTGATTTTGTTACACCAGAGAGCTAATTTAGGTGGTAGAGGTCGTGTGATCTCAGGTGATTTTGAAATTAGTAGAGTTGGTGTTTTTCAGGGTTTTCTGGGATTGCAGTAAGTACCCTTCCTGTCCTTTTCTATTTAGATAGTTTGGGCCCCAGCGTTTGCTCATTCTATTTCTTTCTGTGTCAGTATTTCCTCTTGTCTAACCGCCATTACATGTTTGGGGGCTTTCTATTATCTTTGGGGTTCTGCTCCGGGGCAGATAGCTTTCCTATTTCTATCTTTAGGTGTAGTTAGTTTCTCAGGCTGTGACGAGGCGTCTAGGACCAACGTAGGAACGCTCCACGGCTGCCTCTAGTTGTGGTGGTTAGTCAGGGTACTGCAATCCCATAGATTCCAACTGCTCTGGTGTATTGCCTTTTTTACCTGCACTCCTCAGCTACCGAAACATAACAGGTGACGCTTCTCATGCTATTTCCGTCTGCCCCAGACGGGGAAGACGTTTTGCGCGCTCAGTTGTTTTGGGTAGTGTTCAGACTAAATTTCTGTTGACTGTTACCTTGATTTGCTCCATGTCCACATTTTCGGCTCAAGCTTTTGAGGATTCAGGAGCAGCTATAAACCTGATAGATTTTGATTTTGCCAAAAGTTGTGGTTTTCCCATGATACCCCTAAGGAAGTCTATTCCTTTGCTGGGCATTAATTCTACCCCTTTGGCGGAGAATAAACCCCAGTTTTCTACCCAGGTGATAATGCGGGTTGACCCGAACCACCAAGAAAATTGCAAATTTTTGGTGTTACATAATTTACATGACATTAATGTACTGGGTTTTCCTTGGTTACAGACTCATAATCCTGTTTTGGATTGGAAGTCTGTGTCTGTGGTCAGTTGGGGTTGTCAATGTGTTAGTAATGACACTCCTGTTTTTTCTGCCTCTCCCCAGTCTCAAGATGTCCCTGACTATTTGACTGATTTTTCTGATGTGTTTAGTGAGAGTAAGTCTGCATCCTTACCTCCTCATAGGAGTTCTGATTGCGCTATTGACTTAGTACCATGTTGTAAATTTCCCAAGGGTCGGCTCTTTAATTTATCTGTACCTGAGCATGATGCTATGAGAGCTTATATCAAAGAGTCTTTGTGGCCAAGAAGGATGGCTCATTGAGGCCGTGTATTAACTATCGTCTCCTGAATAAGATCACTGTTAAATGTTAATATCCGTTACCTTGATTTCTGACCTTTTTTCCAGAGTGAAGGGTGCTTGTTGGTTTACCAAGCTTGACCTCAGGGGGGCGTATAATCTTATTCACATAAAGCACGGAGATTAATGGAAGACGGCGTTCAATACACCAGAGGGGCATTTTGAGCACCTAGTGATGCCATTTGGGCTCACTAATGCCCCTTCCGCCTTCCAATCCTTTATGAACGATGTTTTCCGGGATTTCGTGGATAAATTTCTGATAGTTTATTTGGACGATATCGTAATTTTTTCCAATGACTGAGATTCTCATGTGGAACATGTTCGGATTGTATTCCGGATTTTGAGAGAAAACGCATTGTATGTGAAGGGATCAAAATGTCTTTTTGGCGTACAGAAGGTTTCATTTCTGGGATTCATTTTGTCTCCGTCTGTTATTGAAATGGACCCGGTCAAAGTTCAGGCCATTTGTGATTGGGTTCAACCCACTATAATGAAGGCTCTTCAGAGATTTTTGGGTTTCGCTAATTTTTATCGTAAATTTATAGGTAATTTCTCTGGTATTGTGAAACCACTGACTGATTTGACCAGGAAGGGTTCTGATGAAGTGAATTGGTCTCCTGAGCCAGTTTCTGAGTTTCAGGAGCTTAAGTGAAGATTCACTTCTGCCCCTGTTCTGCGCCAACCTGATGTTTCTCAACCATTTCAGGTGGAGGTTGATGCTTCTGAGATTGGTGCAGAAGCCATTTTGTCCCAAAGGGATCCGGAGACCTCTAAGAGTAACCCTTGTGCCTTTTTCTCTCTAAAATTTTCCCCAGCGGAACATAATTATGATGTTGGAAATCGGGAGTTATTGGCTATGAAGTGGGCTTTTGAAGAGTGGAGACATTGGCTGGAAGGAGCCAAACATCAGGTGGTAGTCCTCACGGACCATAAGAACCTGGTTTATCTTGAATCAGCCAAGCGACTTAATCCCAGACAGGCCAGGTGGGCCTTGTTTTTCACACGTTTTAATTTTGTGGTCTTTTTTCTCCCGGGCACTAAGAATGTTAAGGCGGATGCCCTCTCAAGGAGTTTCTTTCCGGATTCCCCTGAGGTAACTGAGCCTGCTGTTATTCTGAAGGAGGGTGTGGTTCTTTCCGCTATCTCGCCCAATTTGAGACTGGCTTTGGAGGAATTTCAGGAGGATAAACCTGAACGCTGCCCTGTTGGAAACTGTTTGTCCCAGAATGTGATGTCTGAGATTCATTGCTCCACGTTGGCTGGCCATCCTGGTATTTTTGGTACCAGAGATTTGGTGAGTCAGTCCTTTAGGTAGCCCACCTTGTCTCGTGACGTCAGGGACTTTGTTCAGTCCTGTGGAACTTGTTCTCCGTCCAAACCTTGCTCTCGCTTTAGTGGTTTGTTAATCTCTATGGATTTTATTTCCGACCTCCCTGTCTCTCAGAGAATGACCGTTATTTGGGTGATCTGTGATAGGTTTTCCAAGATGATACATCTTGTGCCACTACCTAAGTTGCCATCCTCCTCTGAGTTGGTGCCCTTATTTTTTCAACAGGTGGTTCGGTTGCACGGCATTCCAGAGAACATTGTGTCTGACAGAGGAGTCCAGTTTGTTTCCAGATTTTGGAGGACATTTTGTTCCAAACTGGGAGTTCAGCTGTCTTTTTCCCCTGCGTTCCACCCTCAGACCAAGTGACAAACTGAGAGAACAAACCAGACCTTGGAGACTTATTTCAGATGTTTTGTGTCTGCAGATCAAGATGACTGGGTCTCTTTTTTGCCTTTGGCTGAGTTTGCCTTGAATAATAGGGCTAGTTCTGCGACCTTGATGCCTCCATTTTTCTGCAATTTTAGGTTTCATCCTCGATTTTCTTCAGGGCAGGTGGAGGCTTCTGTCTGTCCGGGTGTTGACTCTATTGTGGAGAGAATGCAGCAGATTTGGGATCAAGTAGTGGATAAGTTGTCTCTCTCTCAGGAAAAAGCCCAGCGGTTTGCCAATCGGCATAGGACTGATGGTCCTCGGTTTAAAGTGGGTGACTTGGTTTGGTTGTCCTCAAGAAATATCCCTATGAAAGTTGCGTCTCCAAAATTTAAGCCAAGGTTCATTGGACCTTATAAGATCGTGGAAATTCTTAATCCCATTTCCTTCCATTTGCTTCATCCAGGAACATTTAAGATTCACAACGTATTTCACAAATCTTTATTGAAGAGGTTTGTCGAGCCAGTGGTTCCCATGGCTGCGCCTCCTGATCCTGCTTTGGTTGAGGGCCATTTGGAGTATGAGGTTGAGAAGATATTGGATTCTTGTTTGGCTAGGCGGAGACTCCAGTACTTGGTTAAGTGGAAAGGCTATGGTCAGGATGACAATTCTTGGGTGTTTGCTTCTGACATTCATGCTGAAAGACTGGTCCGTGCCTATCACCAAGATCATCCTGATCGGCCTGGTGGCGCATGTGAGGGTTCGGTGACCCCCTCCACTGCTATATGATTCTGCTTGTACATTCACCCAGAGCACTGCATTGCCCTCGCAGTCTACTGAGCCAGATTCTGACCCTGATGAAACTCAGGTGCCCCTTCCCGCAAACTATACCACCTTACACGGTGACACAGAGGAAGGTGCAGATGAAATTAAAGAGGAGGTGATGGATGACTGTTGTGAACGTGTTGTAGACGACTTCGGAGCTGAGGTTCCCTCTGGTGGTTGCTGAGGGTATTGAACCTATGTTGAATAGCAAAAGTCCACCACCTGCTATTGATGAATGGTTATGAGGTGGGACGGACTGGCCTGATATAAGTGAGCTGACCTCCCATGATCCTCGCCGGTGATCAATTGTTACTTCCTGGTCTTGGTTGGAATTCAGCTTGCTTTCTGCTGTCTCCTGCTATCATTCTGATAAGTTACTTTTTTTTTTTTTTCTGTGGTTTGATTTTCCTTGTTTTTGCTGCCTTGCTGTTTGAGTTCAGCCGGGTCCCCTTTGGTGGCTTGTGCTGGGCTCTTTTCTCTTTTGTATTTGTTCATTTGCTCAGTTCTTGTGATATTTTTCTGCTGGGTAGCTGCATGTTCACACCAGAGATCTGATATAGGTGGTCGAGACTGTGTGTTCTCAGCTTTTTTGGATTCAGAAGTGTTGGAGTTTTTCCTAGGTTTTTTCTGGGTTGCAGACAGTATTCTCTCCTGTGCTGTCCTATCTAGACAGTTTTGAGCCCCAGCGTTTGCTCATTCTATTTTCTGTCTGTGTTCGTGTTTTCATCTTGTCTAACCGCCATTATATGTTTGGGGGCTTCCTATTCTTTTGGGGCTCTACTCCGGGGCAGTTAGCTTTCCTCTTTCCATCTTCAGGGGTAGCTAATCTCTTCGGCTGTGACGAGGCATCTAGGGCACTGTAGGAACGTCCCACGGCTGCTTCTAGTTGTGCAGTTAGTTTAGGGGTCTGCAACCTATTAGTTTCCAACCTCTCTGGTGTTTGGCTGCCTTTGTGGTTTTTTGCTTTTGCCTCCTCGGCTACCAAAACATAACAGATGACCCAGTTGTTGACCTGGATTGGCATCCATTGAGAGAAGAGGGTGCAGCTGGCTATAGCTCAGAAAAGGAGGAGGATCCGCAGTAGGCATCGACATCGCATCAGTGGTTATCTGGCAGGCCCATAGCCGTCGAAAAATATGTTAAAAAAACAAAAAGAGTTGCAGGACAGCTTGGCCAGACTTTTGAAGACGGGAAAGAGGGACAAAGGTTGCGGCGCTCACAGGGCATCGCGGCAAATTTTAGGCCTCGCCCCAACCACACCCATTTCACAACTAGTCACACCCATGTCCACACCCCAACCACACCCATTTAGCACTGGTGATCACACTGCCTGGTACTGAGGGCATAGTGGCTGGTACTGTGGGCACACTGGTACTGAGTCAAAGACAGAAAGAACAGAGAGAAAAAAAGAAAACGGAGAGAAAGAAAAGAGAGAGAGAGAAAGAACAGAGAGAGAAAGAAAGAGGGGAAAGCAAGAAAGAACAGAGAGAGAGGAGAGAGAGAAAGAAATAAAGAAAGGGGAAAGAAAAAACAGAGACAGAGAGAAAAAAGAAAGAGGGGAAAGAAAGAACAGAGACGGAGAAAGAAAGAGGGGACTGTTATGAATGTGCTAGAGATGGTTTCTGAGCAGAGGCTCCCTCTGGTGGTTACAGACAGTACTGAACCTTTCAGCGAGGAATGGCAATCTGGGTTCACTGACTGGTCTGATATAAGGGAGGTTCCCTCCCATGATGGTTGCCGGTGATCAATTGTTCTTGTCTCAATTGTGGTTCCTGGTTCATTTGGAAGTTTGCTGAGTCTTGCCTGCATCTACTGCTATCAGATAAGATATTTTCTGCTTTTATTTTTGTGCTTGCTTTTTGCATTGTTCCCTGCACTTCTGTGGAGGTCAGTCAGGTCCCCTCCAGGGGGCTTGTGCTCCTCTCAGTTTATCTGAAGCCACTGTTATTTGTTCATTTGCTTTTTCCTGTTTTTTCAGGGGCTGCGGCTTAGTTTTGTTACACTAGAGATCTAACTTAGGTGGTAGAGATCGTGTGATCTCATGTGTTTTTGCAATCAGAAGAGTTGGCATTTTTTAGGGGTTTTTTTTGGATTGCAGTGAGTATCCTTTCCTGTACTTTTCTGTCTAGACAGATTGGGCCCCAGCGTTTGCTCATTCTATTTTCTGTCTGTGTCCGTGCTTCTTCTTGTCTAACCACCATTACATGTTTGGGGGCTTCCTATTTTCTTTGGGGATCTGCTCCGGGGCAGATAGCTTTCATCTTTCTGCCTTTAGGTGTAGTTATCTCTCAGGCTGTGACGAGGCGTCTAGGATCAAAGTAAGAACGCTCCACGGCTACCTCTAGTTGTGTGGTTAGTTCAGGTTACTGCAATCCAATAGGTTCCAGCCTCTCTGGTGTATTGCCGTTTTTGCTTATTCTCCTCAGCTACCAAAACACAACAGGGGACTGAAAAAAGAACATAGAGAGAAAAAAAGAAAGAGGGGAAAGAAAGAGCAGAGAGGGAAAGAGAAAGAAAGAGGGGAATTAAAGAACAGAGAGAGAAAGAAAGACAGAGGGGGGAAGAAAGAACAGAGAGAGAAAGAAAGAACAGAGAGGGAGAGAGAAAGAAAGAGGGGAAAGAAAGAACAGAGAAAGAAAGAAAGACAGAGGGGGAAAGAAGGAACAAGAGAGAGAAAGAAAGAAAGAATAGAGAGAGAAAGAAAGGGGAAAGAATGAACAGAGAGAGAAAGAAAGAAAGAAAGAGGGGAAAGAAAGAACAGAGAGAGAAAGAAAGAAAGAAAGAAAGAAAGAAAGAAAGAAAGAAGGGTAAAGAAAGAACAAGAGAGAGAAGAAAGAAAGAAAGAAAGAAAGAAAGAAAGAAAGAAAGAAAGAACAGAGAGAAAGAAAGAAAGAAGGGAAAGAAACAAAGAACAGAGAGACAAAGAAAGAAAGAACAGAGAGAGAGAAAAAGAAAGAAAAAGGGAAAAGAAAGAACAGAGAGATAGAGGGAAATAAAGAAACAGAGAGAGAGAAAGAAAGAACAGAGAAAGAAAAAAAGAGGGGACAGAAAAAAAGAACAGGGAGAGAAAAAAGAAAGTGGGTAAAGAAAGAAACAACAGAAAGGGAGAGCGATAAATAAGGGAAAGAAAGAACAAAGAGAGAAAGAAAGTACAGAAAGATAAAGAGAAAGTTAGATGGGATAGAAAGAACAGAGGGAGAGAAAGAAAGATAAAGAAAGAAAGAAAAAAGAGAAAGAACAGAGAGAGAAAAAGAAAGAAAGAGTGGAAAGAAAGAATAGAGAGAAAGAAAGAAAGAAAGAAAGAAAGAAAGAACAGAGAGAAAAAGGAAGAAGAGAGAGAGAAAGAAAGAAAGAAAAGGAAAGAACAGAGAGATAGAAAGAAAGAGGGGAAAGAAAGAACAGAGAGAAAGAAAGAAAAAGAACAGAGAGAGAAAGATGGGAAAGAAAGAAAGAACAGAGAGAGAGAAAGAAAGGGGAAAGAAAGTATGAAAGAACAGAAAGAAAGAGAATGAAAGAGGGGAAAGAAAGAACAGAGAGAAAGAAACAGAAAGAGAGAAAGAAAGGGGAAAGAAAGAAAGAACAGAGAGATAGAAAGAGAGGAAAGAAAGAATAGAAAGAAAGAAAAAGAACAGAGAGAAAGAAAGAAAAAGAACAGAGAGAGAAAGAAAGATGGGAAAGAAAGAAAGAAAGAAAGAAAGAAAGAACAGAGAGAGAGAGAAAGAAAGAGGGGAAAGAAAGAGAAAGAAAGAAAGAACAGAGAGAAAGAGAACAAAAGAGGGGAAAGAAAGAACAGAGAGAAAGAAATATAAAGAAAGAAAGAAAGGGGAAAGAAAGAAAGAACAGAGAGATAGAAAGAAAGAGAGGAAAGAAAGAATAGAGAGAAAGAAGTAAAAGAACAGAGAGAAAGAAAGATGGGAAAGAAAGAACAGAGAGAAAGAAAGAACTGAGAGAGAGAGAAAGAAACAGAGAGAGAAAGAAATAAAGATTCTGTAAAGATACTATAGCAGCCTGGCTCCCATTGTAGTGCCCACCTGAGCCTCCCGATGTTAGAGGTCGAGTTCCCGCTTCTGCACAGGGGGAATCTCGAGCCATTCCTGCTGCGGTCCCCCATCCGTCTCCGGCTGCAGTGGAGCCTCCTCAGCAGAGACGTCGGTCCCAGCGTCTTGCACAGCCTAGTACTGTGCAGAGGTTTACTGCTGCCTCTCCAGGTTCTGCTATTGAAGCCAGTACTGGTCAGCGGCGAGCAGACGTCTTTGGGACTAAGTCCTGCATTTCCCTTTCTGAGCATGCCCAGGGTAAGATCTCTCATTGGAGATCAGGGGTCACATGCTCAGGTACTGCAGCAGCTCCTATTGGTCCGCCAGGAAGGTTGAGACTGCTTGTGTTCTGAAACAGTTTCTCATTGGTCCTTTTCTGGAAGGTCCTGTAGCTGCTGCTATAAAAGGTGTGCATGGCCGCTCGGCCGTGCGCTAGTATCAATTGCATTATGTGCTTTGCACTAGTGTGATCATGCATACATGTGGTTAGGGCTCGGCTGAAATAAGCCCCTAGAATACCGGCACCTCCGGTGAGGAGATTTGTATGCATGTGTTCAGGGCTTGGCTAAAATAAGCCCCTAGAATACCGGCTTCTCCGGTGAAGAGTTGCTTGTTTGCGTTGCTGACTGCATGACCACGGACTGCTATCCGCACAGCAGTTATCTGTGTATCCCTGTGTCTCTACCTCGCTTATACTGCCATATAGTGCCACAGCATCTATGATTGCAACTCTCTGAAGTAACAGAGTTTGCCTATACCGCCATCTTACTAGCAGCAGGCTCTGCCTGCACGGTGGACCCCGGGCTGCGAATGCACCCACTATTTATATCTATTTGGTGCGTTCGGCAGACCCTAACACCCGGTGCAGGACATATCATGATCCGCTCACATGGCCAACATCCCAGATTCCAAGGCGATCCCGTTGTCCGCGCTGTCGGAGGAGGACACGGTGATGGATCTGAAGCATTCCCTGAAGTGCCTCCATGGTTCCGTCACAATCTCCTCCCGAAATTACCTAATTTCGGTCATCTTCCTGCAAGTCATTTACGGTGGAACGTCACGTGCGAGTTTTAACACTAGGACTACTGGACTCGTGACCCCGCCTAGAACTACTGAAAGGAGTCATTTTGACTCCTTGCTTGTTTTCGTTTATTTTTAGAGTTTCATTTGTGGTTATTTATTAATAATTATATTTTTTGTAATGTATTATTATTGTGAGATCCAACAGTAATGCTTTTGATTGTTTTTTTTCTGCTTTTCTTATTTTTCTACAGAAAATAACAATAATTATAATAGACGTTTTTCAAACATTTTTTTTATTCAAGTGCACACATATAAACAACAACTGAAGAACAAAAAGCAGAGAAAATGTAGGTGGAGGAGCAAAAATGAAAATATGGCGCAGAATTCACCTTCTAAACATTTGGTGTTTCGCATTTTAGGCATTGCCTTTGATTTATGGCAGTACATTGCCCACACAAAGACTTACCACAAGTCTTACAATTGCCGACAGATCTATTTTTCTTGCACTTTTCTTTGATCTGGCAAAATTTTGTTTGAACCATCACTTCTGAGCATGTAGAAACTTGGGACGTGGAACCCTTTTCCCTATCTGTGACATAAGGACCACTCAACTCTCTCACAAGCGTTTGCAAAAATGCCTTGCGTGACATTTTTTGGTGGGTTATCTCATTGAATATTATCCATGCATTTATACCCTCAAAGTCTAAGGCATTTTCAAATGCATGAACAGGCCATCTCCTTGTGCATGTTCGTGTGGTATATTTTCGTGCCATCTGATCCACTACATCTACTCCATATTTTGTTTCATTGTAAAACTTTACCGTTTCTGGAGTTTTTTTAGCGGAATCAGACGCAACAACAACATCTGGATGGACGGAACTCAAAATGACAACATTTTTGTTGGGCTTTCCTTGATATACTGTAAGTGTAAAATTGTCTTCATTTCTAAACACTTTAGTGTTGTACAATTCCTCTTTCATGGATTTTATTTCTTTAGGCACTTCTCGCCTTATCTTGTTCAGTGTTCCCACGATGGTTGTTCCTTTGCTTTTTAGCTGTTTAGCTAATTTTACTGAAGTAAAATAATTATCGGTTGTAACATTGCAACCTTTTTTCAAAAACGGGTCCAATAACTTCATTACCACATGGTCAGCTAAACGGTCCTCAGCACGGCGTGTGTCATCTTTGCCTAGATAAGGGAAGCCATTTGCCAGATATTTGCTCTCCTTATCAACAGCTAGCCAATATTTGTGGCCATATTTATCTGGTTTGGAAGGCATGTACTGCGTGAATGGACACCTAGTTTTGCTTGGGAAAAGTTGCTCATCCACCGTTATGTATGGGCCAGGTTTGTAACACGCAATACAATTTTCAATAAACCTGTCCCACACAGTAGAAAATAGAGCAAACTTGTCCGTTTGCAGTCTCTCCGATCTAGTAGATTTCTCATCAAATCTGAGAAACCTCATAATTTCAACAAAGCGGTCCCTAGACATTGTCGCTTTGCAAAACGGTATTCCCCAGTCATTACACCAAATACTGCTAATCGAGTGACGGTTCGTGCCAGATATTCCACGAGCATAGAATATCGCAATGAATGCATCTAGCTCCTCATCAGATAGAGTAAACTGTAAATTATTGTTCCTGCATGCTTCTGCAAGCGTACAGTTCTTTATATGTGTCAATATATATGAATCAAAAATTAGCATAAGATAAGAGCCTAGAGTAAACAAGCTATTTTGTTCAGCATTACACAGTAATACAAGCAGGTAAAACACAAGGAAAAAGTGAAAAGTTGACATGTAAATTGAACTACATCTATATGAACATCAGGGTAAATAAGACAGAGTGAAAAAATTATGCACAAAACTTTATAGCAACATTTAGTGACAAAAGGACCTCAAAATATAGTAGGGAGTCAAAATGACTCCCTTCAGTAGTTCTTGGTAAATTTTGAAAAAAACGCGCAAATTTTTCACCAAAATTATTTATTCTCACAAAATCTTTTTTCACATCAAATTTGAGGAAAAGTCACCGAGTTTCAAGCCGGAATTCTGAAAATGTAGTCACAGAAGAGAAATAAACGAAAGGAGTCAAAATGACTCCATCAGTAGTTCTAGTGTTAAAGTGCTTCTTGGGGCTCCGTCATGTACTCCTGTGTCCACGGGAAAAGCTCCCGGCTGGGACAGCGGGCAGACTCTCAAAATCGGGAATGTCCCACTGAATTCGGGACGGTTGGGAGGTATGAATGCTCCCCACCATACACCTTGTACACGCACAGCTCTGCACACCTCATACACACACGGTTCCGCTTTATATGCCTCATACACACATGGCTCTGCTCGGTCCACCTCGCACACACAAGGCTCCACTCAGTATACAAAAAACCTCAAGAAAAAATATATATAGGGAAAATAGGAAAAGCACCAGAGAAAAAACAAAAAATCCCTAAAAAATACCTTTTAATTCATTGATTAAAACCATCATTAATAGACACATAACAAGAAGACTAGGGGATACCAGGAAAAATACAAAATGATCAAAATATCGCAATGTATTACTTATTTTTGGGGCCAAAAAATCTAGGATAACCCTAATGTGCCCTAATGAATCCCTTCCTGACCGCGGAGGTTGGCACCCTAGTTGTTGACGACATGGCGCCCCCACTCAACGTCGGTGCCCCTAGTAAACCCTGTATCACCCTAAGTCCAAAAAACGGGATACACAGAAAAAACACACATACATATAACACCGAAAAATATCAAGGTGGAGAGACCTAATTGTCTCAAAATAAAGTGCTCAGGTGCTGTAAACTTATCTCGTAGCCTCCTTCAATAAGGACTAGTGTCAGAGAAGAAATTGCAGCTAATTAGGACTTATCTCGTAGAAAAAAATATTTTTTGCTGCAGAAAAAAGACACAATCTCTGAGAAAAAAATGCAGCTAACTAATCACTTTATCTCATAGTCAAAAATACTCATATGCTGCTAGAATCAATCTCAGAGAAAAAAACTTGCGACCATACTGGGGACTTATCTCGTAGTAAAAAATACTAATAGGCTGCAAAAAATGCAAAAATTGCAAAAAGATAGAAAAAACGTCTACAGACAATTAGAAAGTATATGAAAAATTCCACAAAAAGTTGATGAAATGAGCACTTAACAAAGACTCCCACCTGGGAAATATCAAATAATATTGCACACTGGAGCAGATAATATTAATGGGATTAGATCAGCATTATATTATATGGGGGTTAGTGCTTGAATCTCTCATAATAACTATAGCACTAATATATATAATCTCAGCAGTTTCGATATTCAAATGGATAAGCACCTTCCCTCATGGCTGTATCCCCCAGCAACAATATGCATAGTTTCAGCCGCTTGAAGATTTAAGGAGACATGCATGTATCATATATAATAATACCCTTATCAGATATTTGGCTATTACTAAGATCCCATACTTTTGTGTGCAGTCAATAAGACAATACTTATCAGCCAGATAGAAAAACAAGACCCAAATGCACAGAAAATAATAGTTGTTACTATGCTCCCACAGTTTTGTCAAACATATAGTGTGCAATAAATAATAAGGCAATACTTATCAGCCAGATATAAGAACGAGACCCGACGCGATTCCCCCTTCAATTTCTTTTAGGGTTCATCAGGGGTCAGAAAAGGGTCTGTTACCCCATGGCCGACGAGGCAATGCAGTGTGCGGCGTGCTCCATGTGCGTCCAGCGCCATTATTTAGAGATAGATCCGGTCACATGTTACCGGAAGTAAAGGGGAGGAGAGATGCGGTCACATGTTATAATCATGGATGCGCTCCACAACCGGGTTGCGTTCAAAAATGGAACGCATCTTGCGCTCCAAAATGGAACGCATCTTGTGCTCAGAAAGAAAGAAAGGCTCGGCAATGCTCAGGATTAGTGTTGAGCATTCCGATACCGCAAGTATCGGGTATCGGCCGATATTCGCTGTATCGGAATTCCGATACTTAGTTCCGATATTTTTCCTATATCGTATACCGGAATCGGAAGTTCCCATAATTCTTTGAGAGGCACTGTGATTTTAGTCAGCCAATGAGGAATCCTACGAAGTGTGGGCACATCTTGTAATGCTGCGGTCATCTTAACTAATGGCATGGCTGTGATTGGCTGCTGAAATGATGTCAGAATGCACTATAAAAGGCGCCGCCGCCATTTTAGCGTCACTGTGCTGTGAACTCAGTTAGGGACAGAACGCTGCTCTGCTGACTCTGAGGACAGTTAGAGATTGCGATTTTGTGTACTGTGCTTTAGGCAGGCTAGTTTACCAACCGCTGTGTAAAGCTTCCTTTTGCCTTGCAGTGTTGTTTTAACAGCTCTGTGCAAGGTGTGTGTGTGAGAGTGCAGGTGACGCTGCAGTTTGCTCTGCATCCACCGCTGTTTGTAGGCATCTGCACGTGTCACTCACTGACTCTTTTTTTATTTTATTTTGTGGAATTGGTGCAGCTCCATTCAATTGAAATTACCAGTGATCTATTAGTGTGACGCGCTTCCATCCGTATACAATACATTGGTTGCAAACACTATAGAAGTACAGAAAGGAGCCTTTCACAGCTACTAAACAGTTGTCTGCAGTGTTCACTGTAGTCTGTGAGGTTTTCATTTTTTGAGTGCAGATCACGCTCCAGTTAGTTCTTCAACCACTGCTGGTTGTAGTCTGCTGAGCGTGTGTCACTGCCTCATCCTTGACATTTTTCTCTAATTGGTGCTGCTCCATTCTATTTTAAAAAAATCTAATCTATTAGTGTGACGCGCTTCCATCCGTATACAATACATTGGTTGCAAACACTATAGAAGTACACAAAGGGGCCTTTTACAGCTAGTGAACAGTTGTCTGCAATGTTCACTGTAGTCTGTGAGCTTTTCATTTTTTGAGTGCAGATTACGCTCCAGTTAGTTCTTCAACCACTGCTGGTTGTAGTCTGCTGAGCGTGTGTCACTGCCTCATCCTTGACATTTTTCTCTAATTGGTGCTGCTTCATTCTATTTTAAAAAAATCTAATCTATTAGTGTGACGCGCTTCCATCCGTATACAATACATTGGTTGCAAACACTATAGAAGTACACAAAGGGGCCTTTCACAGCTACTGAACAGTTGTCTGCAGTGTTCACTGTAGTCTGTGAGCTTTTCATTTTTTGAGTGCAGATTACGCTCCAGTTAGTTCTTCAACCACTGCTGGTTGTAGTCTGCTGAGCGTGTGTCACTGCTTCATCCTTGACATTTTTCTCTAATTGGTGCTGCTCCATTCTATTTTAAAAAAATCTAATCTATTAGTGTGACGCGCTTCCATCCGTATACAATACATTGGTTGCATACACTATAGAAGTACACAAAGGGGCCTTTCACAGCTACTGAACAGTTGTCTGCAGTGTTCACTGTAGTCTGTGAGCTTTTCATTTTTTGAGTGCAGATTACGCTCCAGTTAGTTCTTCAACCACTGCTGGTTGTAGTCTGCTGAGCGTGTGTCACTGCCTCATCCTTGACATTTTTGTCTAATTGGTGCTGCTCCATTCTATTTTAAAAAAAATCTAATCTATTAGTGTGACACGCTTCCATCCGTATACAATACATTGGTTGCAAACACTATAGAAGTACACAAAGGGGCCTTTCACAGCTACTGAACAGTTGTCTGCAGTGTTCACTGTAGTCTGTGAGCTTTTCATTTTTTGAGTGCAGATTACGCTCCAGTTAGTTCTTCAACCACTGCTGGTTGTAGTCTGCTGAGCGTGTGTCACTGCCTCATCCTTGACATTTTTCTCTAATTGGTGCTGCTCCATTCTATTTTTAAAAAATCTAATCTATTAGTGTGACGCGCTTCCATCCGTATACAATACATTGGTTGCAAACACTATAGAAGTACACAAAGGGGCCTTTCACAGCTAGTGAACAGTTGTCTGCAGTGTTCACTGCAGTCTCTGAGGAATAACCACACTTAGGCCTTATAACTTTTCTGACTTTCTTTATCAATCTACCAAGATGAAGGCAGGAGTAAGGCACGTGGTCGTGGCCGTGGAGTTTCAGCAGGGAGAGGACGTGGGGATTCTGTGGCTGCTGCCGCACCCAGTGACACAGCATCCACCAGTTTTCCCCGTGAGCGTTCCTTTATGCGCACTTTTGTAGGAGCTCGGCGTACCCCCCTGCTGCGGGAAGAACAAATTGAAGCCGTTGTTGGTTGGATGGCAGCCAATGCATCGACTTCAATTGCTTCCACCTCCTCTCAGGACCACAGCACTGTTGAACAACCATCTGTCTCTTCACCGCCTGCCAAATTGCCCAGGCAGTCAGAGAGCTCTGTAAAGGAGCCAGCTGAGTCTCTGCTTCTGTTCTCAGAATCTGTTGGCTTGCAAACAGGGGCCCAGCCAAGCAGCATTCTGGAATGTGAAGAAGAGGGAGTATGCAGTGATGCGCAACAGCTGTGTCTCTCTGAATCTGAAGAGGCGGGTGAGCCAGTGCCGATGGTCAGCACACCGCAGAACGCATCTGATGATGATGAGACTCAGGTGCCAGTTTCTGTTGAGCATTGTGCTGGCCAGACCACCCAACAGCAGCAGGTGTTGGAAGAGGGTAGTGGAGATGATGAGTTCCAAGACCTCATCATGCTGGCAAGACCCAACATGGCGTGAGGAACAGGAAGGTGGTGGTAGCAGCTCTGAGGAAGAGATTGCCCCAACGGTCCAAACAGTAGGGAGAGGTAGGCTGCAGACTCGGTTGCCTGTAGCCTCCAGTTTGGCACCCGTTCGTAGCAGTTCTCTTACAACAGCTAAAACGGGCGCTCCCAAGACTTGCACTGCGTGGTCCTTTTTTGACACACTTCCAGATGATATTTGCTATGTCAAATGCAAGCTGTGTAATCAAAAAGTAAAAAGAGGTAAAAGTGTCAGTAACCTTAATACCACAAATATGTGGAAACATGTGCGCACAAAGCACGTGGTTGAGTTACAAAGACACACTGGAGATGTAGGCCAACCTACAGCAGCACCTACATCTTCAGCTCGTGTTGGAGCCTCTTCCTCCAGCTCACACACAGCTGGTTCGGCTTCCTCACAGGATCGCCATGGAAGAACCTCTGTCACTGTTGTCCAGAGACCCAGTGTTATTCCACCCACAGCTGCAAGTTCCCTGTCATCCTCACACTCCCAGGCCACAAAACAGCCATCGGTAGCACAGGCATGGGATAAAAGACGGCCATACTCGGCAAACCATCCACGAGCACAGGCTCTGAATGCTGGCATTGCAAAACTCCTGTCCCTTGAAATGCTGTCATTCAGGCTGGTGGAGACTGACAGTTTCCGTAACTTAATGGCATTGGCAGTCCCACAATACAATGTGCCCAGCCGATTTTATTTCAGCAGGCAAGCCGTCCCTGGTCTGCAAAAGCATGTTGAGGGAAAAATTAAACATGCGCTACTAAACGCCGTCAGTAGCAAGGTCCACCTGACCACCGATGCGTGGACCAGTACCCATGGCCAGGGACAATACCTTTCCCTCACTGCCCATTGGGTCAATGTTGTGGAGCCGGGTACAGATCTTGCGAGTGGCGCTGTACGTGTTCTGCCAACTCCAAGGATTGCAGGAATCCAGTCTGTCCACATTGACTCCTCCTCCTACTCCAGTTCCTCAGAATCATCGCTGCAGGAGCCATCACGGTCTACCTCCACATGGACCCGTGAACGCTTACCTGTTGCGACCGATATGAGCACAGCCGTGGCCAAACGTCAACAGGCCGTCCTGAAATTAATTTCCATGGGGAATCGAAGCCACACAGCGCAGGAGCTCTGGAATGCCATCAAGCAGGAGAGCGACATGTGGTTTTTGCCAGCGAATCTCCAGCCAGGCTTGGTAGTGTGTGACAATGGCCGAAATCTGGTGGCAGCTCTGGGCCTTGGCAACCTCACTCACATACCATGTCTGGCACATGTGCTCAACTTGGTCGTGCAGAGTTTTTTGAGGGACTATCCGGATCTTGATGCACTGCTGCACAAGGTCCGCCTAGAGTGCGCTCACTTGCGACGTTCCAGCATGGCCAGATCGCGCATTGCAGCTCTGCAATGCAGATTTCGCCTTCCTGAACATCGCATCATATGTGACGTACCCACCAGGTGGAATTCCACGTTACATATGTTGGAGCGGTTGTGTGAGCAGCAGCCAGCAGTAATGGAGTATCAGCTGCATCAGGCGCAATCAACTCGCAATTTGCGCCGTTCACACTTCACCACTACTGAGTGGGCCTCTATGAAGGACATCTGCCACGTTTTGCGTGCGTTTGATGAGTCAACGCGGATGGCGAGTGCAGATGATGCACTAGTCAGCCTGACTGTCCCCCTTATCTGCCTGCTTCAAAAAACACTGCAAGCACTAAGGGATGAGGTTTTGGAAGAGGTGGAGGATGAGGAGTCACAAATTCCATCACCTTCTGGACAGTCAGCGCAACGTGGTTCCTCACAAAGGGCTGGGCAGGGCTCACTTTGTGAGGAGGATGAGGAGGAGTCAATGGAGGAGGAAGACATCGCTCCAGAGGGAGGTACACAATGCTCTAGTCAGTATGTAGAGCGAGGGTGGGGTGATGCAGAGCAAGCAGAGATGACGCCTCTTGCAGGGGACAGCGTTTCTTGGCCAGTTGGGAGTCTGCAGCACATGGTTGATTTCATGCTGCAGTGCCTGAGAAACGACCGCCGCATCGCCCACATTCTCACCACGTCTGATTATTGGGTGTACACCCTCCTAGACCCTCGCTACCGGGACAACTTACAAAGCCTCATCACACCATTGAATCGGGAGCGTAAAATGCGGGAGTACCAAGACACACTGGTGCAATCCATCATGTTCTCCATTCCAGCCGAGAGCACTGCTGCTGCTACTGCTTTACAAAGCAGCTCTGTGCGTCGAGACAGTGGAGACAGCTCTGCAACAAGAGGGAGCACAAGCAGTGCCTCTGCACAGGGCAAGACCCGTATGTTCCAAATGTGGCGAAGTTTTGTGGCAGCGCCACAAATGTCTACACCATCTGAGACGGCTCCAGTCAGCAGGAGGCAACGTTTCCGTAAGATGGTGACAGACTACATGTCTTTCCCTCTCAGTGTACTCCCAGATGGCTCTTCCCCATTCAAGTTTTGGGTCTCTAAGCTGGATACATGGCCAGAGCTTAGCCAGTATGCATTGGAGGTGCTGGCTTGCCCTGCTGCCAGTGTATTATCGGAGCGCGTCTTTAGTGCTGCAGGTGGTGTACTAACAGACCGTCGCATGCGACTATCCTCCGATAATGTAGACCGGCTTACTTTTCTGAAAATGAACAAGGCATGGATCTCGCCTGAATTTGTCTGTCCGTTTTCAGATTAAATAACTGGTTCGCAACGTTATCCATGTCTCCTGTTATGTTCATCTTTCTACCACCTGAACTCTACTCCCTGGGCTACAACACTGCCAGTTGCTGCTCAGAAGTGTCGTGTCCACAGACCAATACACAAGCTATATTGTTAGTGGGGTTCAGTAACGCCAGCTGTTCCCCTGCTGTGTGTCCGGCAAGAAGTCTCCTGTTCCCTACACATGCACAGAAAAACCCATGTCGAACATGCTCCAAATAGGGAAGAGCCGTCACCCTGATTGTTATGCTTAAAACAGGAAATTGTGAAGTTTTCCAGGCCTAGAATGATAAATTTTTATAACAAATATGGACAAATAATAATTTGTCATCACAGCGCATATCTGCACATGTCTATTAGAAATGGTAACAAAAACTAAAACATAGTGTTCACTTTTTGAAATTAATGCATAAAAGTACATTTCATACTTATCAATTAATGCTTTTTAAGGAACTTTATCTGTACCTGTAAGATAATGCAGTCAATGGATGTACGAATCATAAACATCCTCATCATCATCATCACGAGTTATATTTATGACAGACATTATAAAATACACAGACTGATGCCAACTGTAACTTCACACACCATATATGAAATGGCCAGCATCTAAACCTGGTAATAATGTGCAATAATAAATTATTACATCTAGAAAGTGCATCATGCATACTGACAGTAGGTAGTTATACCTGCAAGTGCTGTTGAAACAACCACAACAGATATAAATTAATAATGGTATATAGGTATCACAGTGCATAGTTACTCATGGACAATGTCGATCTAATACTGTACCTCAATAAAGGCAGCGTCAACCATCATGCTTGTTTGTCTTGTAGATTGTTAAAGAGGGAACGTTTTTTTTTTGTTGGTCATAGGTGGAGTATTAGACAGTAAATGATTACTGCTGTCGTATTTTTGGCATCCCTAGGGCAGAATAACGCTGCGTAAGGTCACATTTTATAGAGAGTCATCTAATAGACACACGCTACCCTACCCTACGCGTGACAGTAGGAAGGTAGTGTTGACGGATAAAGCCTTGCGCAACCAGACATGCTTTTACCCTCTTCAACACTGTACAAGCAAAAAATGCATGATTGCAGCCGCAGACTTTATTGACGTACAGTATAACATCGCCATTACCCATCAGAGGCTGTCCACTGTCTGATACAGACATAGAATATACCTTTGCTATCCGTAGCCTTTGTTTCACCTACACTTGCAGGCACACACTTAAATTGTGACAATGCATAATGTTTTTTTAAATGGTTATTTTTTATCGTACATTATTGCGTCATCACTAGGGTTGAGCATTCCGATACTGCAAATATCGGGTATCGGCCGATATTGGCTGTATCGGAATTCCGATGCCGAGTTCCGATATTTTCGTCTTATCGGATACCGGAATCGGGATTGTCACTGTCACTGTCAGTGTCCGTCGGTCGGGTCTGTCAGGAGTCAGCGGCACTTACCTGGCAGAAGATCTCCGGCGGTCACGGCCTGGACTGCTTCATGGCCGCCATCTTCTTTCCCCGGCGGTCACATGCAGTTTCTCGCGATAACTGCAGTGACTGCTGGGTAATCCCGGCCGTAAAGCAGTCAGTCCGATGACGTCACCGCCGGGGAAGCAGGTAATCAGCTGTGCTGCGTCGCGATGACAGGCTCTGCCTGTCATTGCGATGTAGCAGAGCTGGATCGTCGTGGGACTGTCGTTACTATGGACTGCGTCGGACAGGTGGTATACTGTTGGTTTGTTTTTTTTCTTTTTTTACAGGAGATCGATGGCGTCGCAGGAATGAGAGTACAATAAAATTAATGAAAACTGTGTTGTCTCTTTTATTTCATTAAAAGACTTTTTTCTTGCTTTGTCTTTTTTTAAAACATTTAATAACTTTGGGATTAATAATGGATCGGTGTCTTATTGACGCCTCTCCATTATTAACCGGGCTTATTGTCACCGTGCAATCAACGGTGACATTAACCCCTTATTACCCTGCTTGCCACCGCTACAGGGCAAGTGGGAAGAGCCGGGTAAAGTGCCACAATTGGCACATCTTTTGATGCGCCAAATGTGGGGCTGCTGTAGCCTGGTATTATCAGGCTGTTGAGGGCCAAAATCCATGGGCCTTGACAGTCTTTTAATACCAGGCCGCAGCAGTCTGCATTTTACTTGGCTGGTTAACAAAAATAGGGGGGATCCCCACGCCATTTTTTTTTCCAGGGGATCCCCTATTTTTGTTAACCAGCCAAGCTAAGCAGACTGCTGTGGCCTGGTATTATCAGGCTTGCAAGGTCCATGGATATTGGATCCTTACCAGCCTGAAAAACCAGGCCTCAGCGGTCTGCTTCATCTGGCTGGTTAACAAAAATAGGGGGGACCCCACGCCAATTTTTTTCGAGGGGATCCCCTATTTTTGTTAATCAGCCAAGATATGCAGACTGCTGTGGCCTGGTATTATCAGGCTGGCAAGGTCCATGGATCTTGGCTCCTTAACAGCCTGAAAATCCAGGCCTCAGCGGTCTGCTTCATCTGGCTGGTTAACAAAAATAGGGGGGACCCCACGCCAATTTTTTTCGAGGGGATCCCCTATTTTTGTTAATCAGCCAAGATATGCAGACTGCTGTGGCCTGGTATTATCAGGCTGGCAAGGTCCATGGATCTTGGCTCCTTAACAGCCTGAAAAACCAGGCCTCAGCGGTCTGCTTCATCTGGCTGGTTAACAAAAATAGGGGGGACCCCACGCCAATTTTTTTCGAGGGGATCCCCTATTTTTGTTAATCAGCCAAGATATGCAGACTGCTGTGGCCTGGTATTATCAGGCTGGCAAGGTCCATGGATCTTGGCTCCTTAACAGCCTGAAAATCCAGGCCTCAGCGGTCTGCTTCATCTGGCTGGTTAACAAAAATAGGGGGACCCCACGCCATTTTTTTTTCGAAGGGAACCCCTATTTTTGTTAATCAGTTCCCTCTGACGTCACTGATGGTGTCCCTGGCTGACCTGAAGTGAAAGTGGAAAGCAATCAATTAAGCTTTCCACTTAAGGGCCCGTCTCACATAGCGATATCGCTACCGAGATCGCTGCTGAGTCACTAGTTTTGTGACGCAGCAGCGAGCTCACCAGCGATATCGCTGTGTGTGACATTCAGCGACGATCAGCCCCCCTGCCGGGTATCGCTGATCGTCGCTGAAATGTCAGGACCTTTTTTTGATCGCTGGTTTCCCGCTGACAGGCACACATCGCTGCGTGTGACAGGCGGGAGACCAGCGATCCGCTGGTAACCAAGGTACACAGCGGGTTTCCAGGCGCGGGGCTGTGCCTAGAAACCCGCTGTGTACCTTGGATACCAGCGCCCTGATGCAGGGAGCTGGTATCCAAGGTACACAGCGGGTTTCCAAGCGCTGCGCGGTGCCTGGAAACCCGCTGTGTACCTTGGTTACCAGCGGATCGCTGGTCTCCCGCCTGTCACACACAGCGATGCGTGCCTGTCAGAGGGAAACCAGCGATCAAAAAAAGGTCCTGACATTTCTGCGACGATCAGCGATACCCGGCAGGGGGGCTGATCGTCGCTGAATGTCACACACAGCGATATCGCTGGTGAGCTCGCTGCTGCGTCACAAAACTAGTGACTCAGCAGCGATCTCGGTAGCGATATCGCTATGTGAGACGGGCCCTTAAGCGATGTTACCCGCAGTGTCGCTGTCCCAGATCGCTGCCTGAGCTGCCTGTTTGGCAGCTCAGCAGCGATCATGTAGCGATACACCAGCGATCCTGACAAGTGCATATCGTTGTCGGGATCGCTGGTGTATCGTTATGTGACACCCAGCCTTTACTCTCCTGTCAGGCAGGAGAGGAACTCATTCATTTGGGGTTTACTGTGAGGCTGCAGCATTAGCTGCGGTCCCTGCAGTAAACATTAACCCTTTCTGAAGGATTACACCGTGGGACCTGACTGTGCATGGGATAGGTAAGAATAATTTTGCTTTTTTATTTTATTTTTATTACAGGAAATGGTTTTTGCAGTAAAATAAAAGATGGTCAAAAACATGTGTCTTTATTTCATTAAAATGATTTTTAATTAAAGTGTGTGTGTTTTATTTTTATTTCATGCAATAGGATTAATAATTGATAGTTGT
The DNA here is from genome assembly GCA_033576555.1 of Oophaga sylvatica. NCBI lineage: Eukaryota > Metazoa > Chordata > Amphibia > Anura > Dendrobatidae > Oophaga > Oophaga sylvatica. The sequence continues at coordinate 535,344,010 of JARQOD010000001.1, forward strand.
CTAATTGACAGCTCTCAATTATTAACCTGGCTTAAGGTCACCTTTCAATAGCAAGGTGGCTTTAACCCCATATTAACCCATTCGCCACCGCTACAGGGCAATGGGAATAGACGGGCAAAGTGCCAGAAAGGGCGAATCTAATTATAGATTTGTCTTTCCTGGGGTGTCTGGGGGCAGATGTTAGTAGCCGGGGGGGGCAAAAATAATGGTCCCTCTCTGGGCTATTATTATCTGCCCCCACTCACTGGCTTTGTCTGTCTGGTTGCGAAAATAGGGCGGGAGCCCACGCATTTTTTTTCAGCAATTTTACACCTCATATATATATATACATGTCATTGAATTTGTGACACATATATATATATATTTATATTTGTAGTTCATACACTTCTACATAGTATAATAGCCGCTAATTCAATTGCCGGCTTTTGTGAAAATGCAGAACCCGACATGAAATGACACTTGGTGTACATAGGGTTAACCATGTCTTTTCATGTCCTTTGCTATCTAATTTGCACAAACAATTAAATCAGACTATGTGTGCAAAATTTCACACCTGTAGGGGTTAATTAAAGGTGTAAATTCGTAGCAAAAAAGTCCGTTTTTTTTTACAACGAATTTACACCTTTAATTAACCCCTACAGGTGTGAAATTTTGCACACATAGTCTGATTTAATTGTTTGTGCAAATTAGATAGCAAAGGACATGAAAAGACATGGTTAACCCTATGTACACCAAGTGTCATTTCATGTCGGGTGCTTCTGTCTTTTCACTGAAGCCGGCTTTACCCGGCAATTCAATCAGAGGATATTTTAGTATGTAGAAGTGTATAAACTATACATATATGTATATATATATGTCACAATGACATGTATATATATATATATATATATGTATTCTATGTGTGTATATTTAGTGTTTACAAGGAAAGAATGGGTTTTTTTTAGTTGCGATATTTTGTTCCCATAGACTTACATGGGACTTCCGGTATCGGTATCGGGTATCGCCGATATTTTAGTGAAATCGGCGATACCATTCCGATTCCGATACTTTAGGATATCGGAAAGTATCGCTCAACTCTAGTCATCACATTGATGAGTCCATGCTGGACATGTCATACATGCTGTACAAAGTAACGATTTTATTAACTTAAATAATTGAAATGTCTGTGACTGTCACATATAAATTGCAATGATGATGATGAGTGACTATTACAAAATCCATTGTCTTCACTATGTTATGGTTTAACATAGCGTTCCTTAAGCATTATTCATAAATACAAAAATGGACTTTTATTCTTAAATTTACAACACTATATTTTGTAAACTAATTTTTGGGTGGTGTGTTGTTCCATTTCTTGTTGCCATGTGCATATATGCGTTTATATTTGCAGGGTCTTTATTTTTATTCTTGAAATTAGGAAAGATGTGTATCTTCGTACCGTGTTAGCCAGTAGATAGAAAAATATTTACACTTGAGAGTCCTCAGTGGTTGATACCTTTTAATGGATAACTGAAAAGATGGTAACAAATTGCAAGCTTTCGAGGCTACTCACGTCTCTTCATCAGGCAAGACTAAAACAAAAAATGAAGAATCACATATTTCTATACACAACAGGACACAGGAATAGTGCAATAGGTAAGACAAGTGACGTGCAGCAGAACTGTCATTATGCCAGAGGGATGAACATAAATATTGGAACAGTTCCTAGATAAGGATAGAAAGTTTTATTGCCCTCTGATTGTGGTCTGGTTTTGTGTTTTCATGCCCCTGGAAGGGCAGAGACGCAGATTCCTTAATTGATATAGAATGACATGAATCCGTGTGATCTATTCATTCCAGCACTAAGAGTGTCAAAGGTCATGATGAGCTCATATTCCGAAACCTTTCTATCTTTCTCAGATTTGAAGTTAAATTTTAATACCAGTAATTCCATATCCTTCATGCTATGACCGGGCATACCAAATTTTTTTGCCACAGGTAAATCCATTATTTTTTCTCTTATTGTGTGGCGATGATAATTCATCCTTGTTCTCAGTTTTTGGCCGGTCTCCCCCACATACAGACCCCCATTTGGACATTTAGTACATATAATTAGGTACACCACATTAGATGTGATGCAGCTGAAAGTAGCTGGGATCTTGTAGTCGTGATGGGAGTTGGGGATCTTTATCTTGTCCGTGGTCATTATAGATGCACAGGTTTTACATTTCTTCTTGTTGCAAGGAAAGGTTCCTGCAGCTGTTGGGGAGGACAGGGAGCTTCTGACAATGATGCTTCTTAGATTTGGGGGCTGCCTAAAACACAGTAGTGGGGGGTCTGGAAATATGGATTGTAATATCGGGCATCTTTTTGTAGTAAAGGTTGTAGTTTCCGTGTAGCTCCCCTTAGCACCTCCAGATTTGGATTGTAGGTGACCACTAGAGGCACCCGGTTATTTTCTTCTTTACCTTTGTAATGTAGCAGGTGATTCCTTGATATTCTGTTGGCTCTTGAAATTTGGTTTTCAATTGTTCTTGGATGGTATCCCTGGTTCAAAAAAGTCTTTCTGAGGCGACCCCCCACTACTGTGTTTTAGGCAGCCCCCAAATCTAAGAAGCATCATTGTCAGAAGCTCCCTGTCCTCCCCAACAGCTGCAGGAACCTTTCCTTGCAACCATAAGAAATGTAAAACCTGTGCATCTATAATGACCACGGACAAGATAAAGATCCCCTACTCCCATCAGGACTACAAGATCAAAGGTACTTTCAGCTGCATCACATCTAATGTGGTGTACCTAATTATATGTACAAAATGTCCAACTGGGGGTCTGTATGTGGGGGAGACCGGCCAAAAACTGAGAACAAGGATGAATTATCATCGCCACACAATAAGAGAAAAAATAATGGATTTACCTGTGGCAAAACACTTTTGTATGCCCGGTCATAGCATGATGGATATGGAATTACTGGTATTAAAATATAACTTCAAATCTGAGAAAGATAGAAAGGTTTGGGAATATAATCTCATGATGACCTTTGACACTCTTAGTGCTGTAATGAATAGATCACACGGATTCATGTCATTCTATATAAGGAATCTGCATCTCTGACCTTCTAGGGGCATCAAAACAGAACACCAGACCCCAATCAGAGGGCAATAAAACTTTCTCTCCTTATCTATGAATGACAGTTCTGCTTCACGTCACTTGTCTTACCTATTGCACTATTCCTGTGTCCTGTTGTGTGTAGAAAAATGTGATTCTTCATTTTTTGTTTTAGTCTTAGCCTGATGAAGAGACCTGAGTAGTCTCGAAAGCTTGGAATTTGTTACCATCTTTTCAGTTAGCCATTAAACGGTATCAACCACTGAGGACTCTCAAGTATAAATATTTTTCTATTCTTGGAATTGAAATTCATCATTTTATTGTCCTAGTAAAACTTCATTTATTCTTGTTTGAAATACATACATTTGCAATGGCCACGTAACAAGGCAATAACTCAATATTTTATTTCAAAACCCTCCTTGACCCTGGGCTTCAACACCGCCAGTTGCTGCTCAGAAGTGTTAGATGCACAGATGAAAACAATCGCTGATGTGTTTGTGGGGTTCAGTAACGCCTGCTGTTCCCCTGCTGTGTGTCCGGCAAAAATTACTGCTAGCTACCTACACATGGTGAAAAAAACATGACATGTCAAAGTGTCTAGTTCTACACATAGATATGAGGCTACACCCTGATTTCTAAGCTGTAAACAATTGAAACGTCAGCTTTAAAACCATAAAATGATTAGTCTTTGTCACAAATCTGTAACAAAATAATTGTGACATATTATTTCAGATATGCACATGTCGAAAACAAATGCTAACACAAAAGCCTACTTATGCTATAGGATACTGATGGTCAACCTTGTCACTCCATAGCTTAGACAAATCCAACTCACATCATGACTCAAATGCTGCAATGTTGGAAGTGCATAATGTGGGTTGAACTTTGACAACAGCTGCAGTGCGAAGGTTAGACTTCAGTGTTCTTGGCTTTTAAATAAAAGCATACAAGTAAATATAATAATCCAATGTTGATTAAGGGACGTGATGTACACCTGTAATATTGTGCAAACAATGCATGTAGGAATAGTCCTCTTCAACATTACTTATATTTGTGTCATTTTAAAAAATACATATTTAATTAGAAAGTTAACAGCCCATATCATAAAGGTCCTTCATGTAAACATGATAATCGGTAACAAAAATCATGCATTACCTTGTTAAAGTCAATAGTGCATAGTCACAATAGCAAAATATATACCTGTAAGTGGTGCTGAAAGAACGACAACTGATAGAATAGGTGAATGATATCTATTTATCAGACTGAATAGCAACACCTGTACAATGTCGATATAATACTGTACCTTAACAAAACAGCTGTGTCACACCTCACACTCGTTTTTCTTGTAGCTTCTTATGTAATAGGGCACATGCGTGTATGTTTCATCATAGGTGCATGTTTACTGAGTAAAGCAGTCATGACAATGCCTTTGTGTTGTCGGTACGCTTGCGATGATGAACGATGCGCACCGTGAATGTTAGTCTGCGTCATAAGACGCACAGACGCTCCAATACCCAACGTGTCACAGCAGGAAGCCAGTCTGTGCGTCCAAACAAAGGCGCAAGCATACATGCACGTACCCTTTTATAAAGCTATATAAAAAAAAGGATGTAGTAGTAACGCACACTTTATTGAGGTACAGTATTACATCGCCATTCACCATCTGTGGCTATGCAGTCTCATCTATATATACCTTATCTATCCGTTGTCATGCTTGCGAAGTCCACAGTCAGGCATAAATAGCTGTTTTCACTATGCACTATGCACTTTTTAAAGGTTTTGTTTCTTAATATAAATGATTGGCACATATTATCAGTATTACATGATGGAAATTTTAGATATTTTTAAAAACTTTTTAGTGATCTTATTCAGCAAATGTAAAGTTTTATGAATGTCACAGATAACTTGTAATGCTGATTATGTTTTTAAGTCAGCCATTCATTGTCTATACAATAAAAATGGTGTACATACTGTTACTTATCCATCATTAATGGATTCTGATATGTACTTGTATGCTTTTATTTAAAACCGTATAGCAGATTATTTAACCTATTTTTATTGTGGTTTGCATTGCTTTTCAACATGTTAATGTATGCGTTTATGTTTGTCAATTATTAATTTACATATATTTTTTAAAGTAAAATCATCATCTTATGGTACTAAAGGTTATATTTCTCTTGTTTGGAGTATAGACATTTTTAATTGACACGTAACAAGGAAAATACTTGATCTAGTATTTAAACATCCTCCTTGACCCTGGGCTCCAACACCGCCAGTTGTTGCTCGGAAGTGCTGTTAGCACAGTCAACACTTGCTCCTGTGTTACTGGGGTTCAGTAATGTCAGCTGTTCCCCTGCTGTGTGAACGGCAAAAAGTCCTGCTGCCTCCACCCTGTTCTCTTCTCATCCCTGGGTTTCAACACCGCCAGTTGTTGCTCGGAAGTGCTGTTAGCACAGTCAACACTTGCTCCTGTGTTACTGGGGTTCAGTAATGTCAGCTGTTCCCCTGCTGTGTGAACGGCAAAAAGTCCTGCTGCCTCCACCCTGTTCTCTTCTCATCCCTGGGCTTCAACACCGCCAGTTTTTGCTCGGAAGTGCTGATAGCACAGTCAACACTTGCTCCTGTGTTACTGGGGTTCAGTAATGTCAGCTGTTCCCCTGCTGTGTGAACGGCAAAAAGTCCTGCTGCCTCCACCCTGTTATCTTCTCATCCCTGGGCTTCAACACCGCCAGTTGTTGCTCGGAAGTGCTGTTAGCACAGTCAACACTTGCTCCTGTGTTACTGGGGTTCAGTAATGTCAGCTGTTCCCCTGCTGTGTGAAAAGCAAAAAGTCCTGCTGCCTCCACCCTGTTCTCTTCTCATCCCTGGGCTTCAACACCGCCAGTTGTTGCTCGGAAGTGCTGTTAGCACAGACAACACTTGCTCCTGTGTTACTGGGGTTCAGTAATGTCAGCTGTTCCCCTGCTGTGTGTACGGCAACAGTCCTGCTGCCTCCACCCTGTTCTCTTCTCATCCCTGGGCTCCAACACCGCCAGTTGTTGCTCGGAAGTGCTGTTAGCACAGTCAACACTTGCTCCTGTGTTACTGGGGTTCAGTAATGTCAGCTGTTCCCCTGCTGTGTGTACGGCAACAGTCCTGCTGCCTCCACCCTGTTCTCTTCTCATCCCTGGCTCTAACACTGCCAGTTGTTGCTCGGAAGTGCTGTTAGCACAGTCAACACTTGCTCCTGTGTTACTGGGGTTCAGTAATATCAGCTGTTCCCCTGCTGTGTGAACGGCAAAAAGTCCTGCTGCTTCCACCTGTTCTCTTCTCATTCCTGGGCTTCAACACCGCCAGTTGTTGCTCGGAAGTGCTGTTAGCACAGTCAACACTTGCTCCTGTGTTACTGGGGTTCAGTAATGTCAGCTGTTCCCCTGCTGTGTGAACGGCAAAAAGTCCTGCTGCCTCCATCCTGTTCTCTTCTCATCCCTGGGCTTCAACACCGCCAGTTGTTGCTCGGAAGTGCTGTTAGCACAGTCAACACTTGCTCCTGTGTTACTGGGGTTCAGTAATGTCAGCTGTTCCCCTGCTGTGTGTACGGCAAAAAGTCCTGCTGCCTCCACCCTGTTATCTTCTCATCCCTGGGCTTCAACACCGCCAGTTGTTGCTCGGAAGTGCTGTTAGCACAGTCAACACTTGCTCCTGTGTTACTGGGGTTCAGTAATGTCAGCTGTTCCCCTGCTGTGTGAAAAGCAAAAAGTACTGCTGCCTCCACCCTGTTCTCTTCTCATCCCTGGGCTTCAACACCGCCAGTTGTTGCTCGGAAGTGCTGTTAGCACAGACAACACTTGCTCCTGTGTTACTGGGGTTCAGTAATGTCAGCTGTTCCCCTGCTGTGTGTACGGCAACAGTCCTGCTGCCTCCACCCTGTTCTCTTCTCATCCCTGGGCTCCAACACCGCCAGTTGTTGCTCGGAAGTGCTGTTAGCACAGTCAACACTTGCTCCTGTGTTACTGGGGTTCAGTAATGTCAGCTGTTCCCCTGCTGTGTGTACGGCAACAGTCCTGCTGCCTCCACCCTGTTCTCTCCTCATCCCTGGCTCTAACACTGCCAGTTGTTGCTCGGAAGTGCTGTTAGCACAGTCAACACTTGCTCCTGTGTTACTGGGGTTCAGTAATGTCAGCTGTTCCCCTGCTGTGTGAACGGCAAAAAGTCCTGCTGCTTCCACCCTGTTCTCTTCTCATTCCTGGGCTTCAACACCGCCAGTTGTTGCTCGGAAGTGCTGTTAGCACAGTCAACACTTGCTCTTGTGTTACTGGGGTTCAGTAATGTCAGCTGTTCCCCTGCTGTGTGAACGGCAAAAAGTCCTGCTGCCTCCATCCTGTTCTCTTCTCATCCCTGGGCTTCAACAACGCCAGTTTTTGCTCGGAAGTGCTGTTAGCACAGTCAACACTTGCTCCTGTATTACTGGGGTTCAGTAATGTCAGCTGTTCCCCTGCTGTGTGAACGGCAAAAAGTCCTGCTGCCTCCACCCTGTTATCTTCTCATCCCTGGGCTTCAACACCGCCAGTTGTTGCTCGGAAGTGCTGTTAGCACAGTCAACACTTGCTCCTGTGTTACTGGGGTTCAGTAATGTCAGCTGTTCCCCTGCTGTGTGAAAAGCAAAAAGTCCTGCTGCCTCCACCCTGTTCTCTTCTCATCCCTGGGCTTCAACACCGCCAGTTGTTGCTCGGAAGTGCTGTTAGCACAGACAACACTTGCTCCTGTGTTACTGGGGTTCAGTAATGTCAGCTGTTCCCCTGCTGTGTGTACGGCAACAGTCCTGCTGCCTCCACCCTGTTCTCTTCTCATCCCTGGGCTCCAACACCGCCAGTTGTTGCTCGGAAGTGCTGTTAGCACAGTCAACACTTGCTCCTGTGTTACTGGGGTTCAGTAATGTCAGCTGTTCCCCTGCTGTGTGTACGGCAACAGTCCTGCTGCCTCCACCCTGTTCTCTTCTCATCCCTGGGCTCTAACACCGCCAGTTGTTGCTCGGAAGTGCTGTTAGCACAGTCAACACTTGCTCCTGTGTTACTGGGGTTCAGTAATGTCAGCTGTTCCCCTGCTGTGTGAACGGCAAAAAGTCCTGCTGCTTCCACCCTGTTCTCTTCTCATCCCTGGGCTTCAACACCGCCAGTTGTTGCTCGGAAGTGCTGTTAGCACAGTCAACACTTGCTCCTGTGTTACTGGGGTTCAGTAATGTCAGCTGTTCCCCTGCTGTGTGATCGGCAAAAAGTCCTGCTGCTTCCACCCTGTTCTCTTCTCATCCCTGGGCTTCAACACCGCCAGTTGTTGCTCGGAAGTGCTGTTAGCACAGTCAACACTTGCTCCTGTGTTACTGGGGTTCAGTAATGTCAGCTGTTACCCTGCTGTGTGAACGGCAAAAAGTCCTGCTGCCTCCACCCTGTTCTCTTCTCATCCCTGGGCTTCAACACCGCCAGTTGTTGCTCGGAAGTGCTGTTAGCACAGTCAACACTTGCTCCTGTGTTACTGGGGTTCAGTAATGTCACCTGTTCCCCTGCTGTGTGTCCGGCAAAAATTACTGCTAGCTACCTACACATGGTGAAAAAAACATGACATGTCAAAGTGTCTAGTTCTACACATAGATATGAGGCTACACCCTGATTTCTAAGCTGTAAACAATTGAAACGTCAGCTTTAAAACCATAAAATGATTAGTCTTTGTCACAAATCTGTAACAAAATAATTGTGACATATTATTTCAGATATGCACATGTCGAAAACAAATGCTAACACAAAAGCCTACTTATGCTATGGGATACTGATGGTCAACCTTGTCACTCCATAGCTTAGACAAATCCAACTCACATCATGACTCAAATGCTGCAATGTTGGAAGTGCATAATGTGGGTTGAACTTTGACAACAGCTGCAGTGCGAAGGTTAAACTTCAGTGTTCTTGGCTTTTAAATAAAAGCATACAAGTAAATATAATAATCCAATGTTGATTAAGGGACGTGATGTACACCTGTAATATTGTGCAAACAATGCATGTAGGAATAGTCCTCTTCAACATTACTTATATTTGTGTCATTTTAAAAAATACATATTTAATTAGAAAGTTAACAGCCCATATCATAAAGGTCCTTCATGTAAACATGATAATCGGTAACAAAAATCATGCATTACCTTGTTAAAGTCAATAGTGCATAGTCACAATAGCAAAATATATACCTGTAAGTGGTGCTGAAAGAACGACAACTGATAGAATAGGTGAATGATATCTATTTATCAGACTGAATAGCGACACCTGTACAATGTCGATATAATACTGTACCTTAACAAAACAGCTGTGTCACACCTCACACTCATTTTTCTTGTAGCTTCTTATGTAATAGGGCACATGCGTGTATGTTTCATCATAGGTGCATGTTTACTGAGTAAAGCAGTCATGACAATGCCTTTGTGTTGTCGGTACGCTTGCGATGATGAACGATGCGCACCGTGAATGTTAGTCTGCGTCATAAGACGCACAGACGCTCCAATACCCAACGCGTCACAGCAGGAAGCCAGTCTGTGCGTCCAAACAAAGGCGCAAGCATACATGCACGTACCCTTTTATAAAGCTATATAAAAAAAAGGATGTAGTAGTAACGCACACTTTATTGAGGTACAGTATTACATCGCCATTCACCATCTGTGGCTATGCAGTCTCATCTATATATACCTTATCTATCCGTTGTCATGCTTGCAAGTCCACAGTCAGGCATAAATAGCTGTTTTCACTATGCACTATGCACTTTTTAAAGGTTTTGTTTCTTAATATAAATGATTGGCACATATTATCAGTATTACATGATGGAAATTTTAGATATTTTTAAAAACCTTTTAGTGATCTTATTCAGCAAATGTAAAGTTTTATGAATGTCACAGATAACTTGTAATGCTTATTATGTTTTTAAGTCAGCCATTCATTGTCTATACAATAAAAATGGTGACATACTGTTACTTATCCATCATTAATGGATTCTGATATGTACTTGTATGCTTTTATTTAAAACCGTATAGCAGATTATTTAACCTATTTTTATTGTGGTTTGCATTGCTTTTCAACATGTTAATGTATGCGTTTATGTTTGTCAATTATTAATTTACATATATTTTTTAAAGTAAAATCATCATCTTATGATACTAAAGGTTATATTTCTCTTGTTTGGAGTATAGACATTTTTAATTGACACGTAACAAGGAAAATACTTGATCTAGTATTTAAACATCCTCCTTGACCCTGGGCTCCAACACCGCCAGTTGTTGCTCGGAAGTGCTGTTAGCACAGTCAACACTTGCTCCTGTGTTACTGGGGTTCAGTAATGTCAGCTGTTCCCCTGCTGTGTGAACGGCAAAAAGTCCTGCTGCCTCCACCCTGTTCTCTTCCATCCCTGGGTTTCAACACCGCCAGTTGTTGCTCGGAAGTGCTGTTAGCACAGTCAACACTTGCTCCTGTGTTACTGGGGTTCAGTAATGTCAGCTGTTCCCCTGCTGTGTGAACGGCAAAAAGTCCTGCTGCCTCCACCCTGTTCTCTTCTCATCCCTGGGCTTCAACACCGCCAGTTTTTGCTCGGAAGTGCTGATAGCACAGTCAACACTTGCTCCTGTGTTACTGGGGTTCAGTAATGTCAGCTGTTCCCCTGCTGTGTGAACGGCAAAAAGTCCTGCTGCCTCCACCTTGTTATCTTCTCATCCCTGGGCTTCAACACCGCCAGTTGTTGCTCGGAAGTGCTGTTAGCACAGTCAACACTTGCTCCTGTGTTACTGGGGTTCAGTAATGTCAGCTGTTCCCCTGCTGTGTGAAAAGCAAAAAGTCCTGCTGCCTCCACCCTGTTCTCTTCTCATCCCTGGGCTTCAACACCGCCAGTTGTTGCTCGGAAGTGCTGTTAGCACAGACAACACTTGCTCCTGTGTTACTGGGGTTCAGTAATGTCAGCTGTTCCCCTGCTGTGTGTACGGCAACAGTCCTGCTGCCTCCACCCTGTTCTCTTCTCATCCCTGGGCTCCAACACGCCAGTTGTTGCTCGGAAGTGCTGTTAGCACAGTCAACACTTGCTCCTGTGTTACTGGGGTTCAGTAATGTCAGCTGTTCCCCTGCTGTGTGTACGGCAACAGTCCTGCTGCCTCCACCCTGTTCTCTTCTCATCCCTGGCTCTAACACTGCCAGTTGTTGCTCGGAAGTGCTGTTAGCACAGTCAACACTTGCTCCTGTGTTACTGGGGTTCAGTAATGTCAGCTGTTCCCTGCTGTGTGAACGGCAAAAAGTCCTGCTGCCTCCATCCTGTTCTCTTCTCATCCCTGGGCTTCAACACCGCCAGTTGTTGCTCGGAAGTGCTGTTAGCACAGTCAACACTTGCTCCTGTGTTACTGGGGTTCAGTAATGTCAGCTGTTCCCCTGCTGTGTGTACGGCAACAGTCCTGCTGCCTCCAACCTGTTCTCTTCTCATTCCTGGGCTTCAACACCACCAGTTGTTGCTCGGAAGTGCTGTTAGCACAGTCAACACTTGCTCCTGTGTTACTGGGGTTCAGTAATGTCAGCTGTTCCCCTGCTGTGTGAACGGCAAAAAGTCCTGCTGCCTCCATCCTGTTCTCTTCTCATCCCTGGGCTTCAACACCGCCAGTTGTTGCTCGGAAGTGCTGTTAGCACAGTCAACACTTGCTCCTGTGTTACTGGGGTTCAGTAATGTCAGCTGTTCCCCTGCTGTGTGTACGGCAACAGTCCTGCTGCCTCCACCCTGTTCTCTTCTCATCCCTGGGCTCTAACACCGCCAGTTGTTGCTCGGAAGTGCTGTTAGCACAGTCAACACTTGCTCCTGTGTTACTGGGGTTCAGTAATGTCAGCTGTTCCCTGCTGTGTGAACGGCAAAAAGTCCTGCTGCCTCCACCCTGTTCTCTTCTCATCCCTGGGCTTCAACACCGCCAGTTGTTGCTCGGAAGTGCTGTTAGCACAGTCAACACTTGCTCCTGTGTTACTGGAGTTCAGTAATGTCAGCTGTTCCCCTGCTGTGTGAACGGCAAAAAGTCCTGCTGCCTCCATCCTGTTCTCTTCTCATCCCTGGGCTTCAACAACGCCAGTTTTTGCTCGGAAGTGCTGTTAGCACAGTCAACACTTGCTCCTGTATTACTGGGGTTCAGTAATGTCAGCTGTTCCCCTGCTGTGTGAACGGCAAAAAGTCCTGCTGCCTCCGCCCTGTTATCTACTCATCCCTGGGCTTCAACACCGCCAGTTGTTGCTCGGAAGTGCTGTTAGCACAGTCAACACTTGCTCCTGTGTTACTGGGGTTCAGTAATGTCAGCTGTTCCCCTGCTGTGTGAAAGCAAAAAGTCCTGCTGCCTCCACCCTGTTCTCTTCTCATACCTGGGCTTCAACACCGCCAGTTGTTGCTCGGAAGTGCTGTTAGCACAGACAACACTTGCTCCTGTGTTACTGGGGTTCAGTAATGTCAGCTGTTCCCCTGCTGTGTGTACGGCAACAGTCCTGCTGCCTCCACCCTGTTCTCTTCTCATCCCTGGGCTCCAACACCGCCAGTTGTTGCTCGGAAGTGCTGTTAGCACAGTCAACACTTGCTCCTGTGTTACTGGGGTTCAGTAATGTCAGCTCTTCCCCTGCTGTGTGTACGGCAACAGTCCTGCTGCCTCCACCCTGTTCTCTTCTCATCCCTGGGCTCTAACACCGCCAGTTGTTGCTCGGAAGTGCTGTTAGCACAGTCAACACTTGCTCCTGTGTTACTGGGGTTCAGTAATGTCAGCTGTTCCCCTGCTGTGTGAACGGCAAAAAGTCCTGCTGCTTCCACCCTGTTCTCTTCTCATCCCTGGGCTTCAACACCGCCAGTTGTTGCTCGGAAGTGCTGTTAGCACAGTCAACACTTGCTCCTGTGTTACTGGGGTTCAGTAATGTCAGCTGTTCCCCTGCTGTGTGAACGGCAATAGTCCTGCTGCCTCCACCCTGTTCTCTTCTCATCCCTGGGCTCCAACACCGCCAGTTGTTGCTAGGAAGTGCTGTTAGCACAGTCAACACTTGCTCCTGTGTTACTGGGGTTCAGTAATGTCAGCTGTTCCCCTGCTGTGTGTACGGCAACAGTCCTGCTGCCTCCACCCTGTTCTCTTCTCATCCCTGGGCTCCAACACCGCCAGTTGTTGCTCGGAAGTGCTGTTAGCACAGTCAACACTTGCTCCTGTGTTACTGGGGTTCAGTAATGTCAGCTGTTCCCCTTCTGTGTGAACGGCAAAAAGTCCTGCTGCCTCCACCCTGTTCTCTTCTCATCTCTGGGCTCCAACACCGCCAGTTGTTGCTCGGAAGTGCTGTTAGCACAGTCAACACTTGCTCCTGTGTTACGGGGGTTCAGTAATGTCAGCTGTTCCCCTGCTGTGTGAACGGCAAAAAGTCCTGCTGCCTCCACCCTGTTCTCTTCTCATCCCTGGGCTCCAACACCGCCAGTTGTTGCTCAGAAGTGCTGTTAGCACAGTCAACACTTGCTCCTGTGTTACTGGGGTTCAGTAATGTCAGCTGTTCCCCTGCTGTGTGAACGGCAAAAAGTCCTGCTGCCTCCACCCTGTTCTCTTCTCATCCCTGGGCTCCAACACCGACAGTTGTTGCTCGGAAGTGTCATTGGAACGGGTACTCACTCCTGCCCAGACTGGTTACAGCACGCCATCTGTTTTCTGTCAGTGTAAACGTCACTTAGCCTCCAATAAGTTTTCCTTTCGTGTTGCGGTCGGGTTAGCCGACTCTATGGTGCCTGGAGTTTAGGTGGTTCCTATGTGTGCTGCGGGATATGCAAATAAAGGCTGTTTCCGTTGTGACAATAGGACAATCACCCACTGTAGTACTGTGGGATTCGGTAACTGCGGCCTGCTCGCGGCCTGTCAACTTAAATTTCCATGGGTACCTTCTGCTACCCGTCCGGGTTCCAGTACCATCAGCTGGTTCTCCGCAGTGCCTTTGGCCTAGGTGCCTCCATCTCGGTATCCGAGTTCCAGCAACGTCTGCTGGTCCTTGGTAGTGCCTTGGAGCACAGGTACCTCCTGCTTAGTAACCGTGTCCCAGTAACGTCAGCTGGTCCTCGGTTGTGCCATTGGCTCTTTTCCTTCTGCTGCCCCTCCGGGTTCCAGTACCATCAGCTGGTTCTCCGCAGTGCCTTTGGCCTAGGTGCCTCCATCTCGGTATCCGAGTTCCAGCAACGTCTGCTGGTCCTTGGTAGTGCCTTGGAGCACATGTACCTCCTGCTTAGTAACCGTGTCCCAGTAACGTCAGCTGGTCCTCGGTTGTGCCATTGGCTCTTTTCCTTCAGCTGCCCCTCCGGGTTCCAGCACAGTCAGCTAGTCCTCGTTACTTGCATTGGCTCTTGTACCTTCAGCTACCCGTCCGGGTTCCAGTACCGTCAACTGGTTCTCCGCAGTGCCTTTGGCCTAGGTGCCTCCATCTCGGTATCAGAGTTCCAGCAACGTCTGCTGGTCCTTGGTAATGCTTTGGAGCACAGGTACCTCCTGCTTAGTAACCGTGTCCCAGTAACGTCAGCGGGTCCTCGGTTGTGCCATTGAATCTTTTCCTTCTGCTGCCCCTCCGGGTTCCAGCACAGTCAGCTGGTCCTCGTTACTTGCATTGGCTCTTGTACCTTCTGCTACCCGTCCGGGTTCCAGTACCGTCAACTGGTTCTCCGCAGTGCCTTTGGCCTAGGTGCCTCCATCTCGGTATCCGAGTTCCAGCAACGTCTGCTGGTCCTTGGTAGTGCCTTGGAGCACAGGTACCTCCTGCTTAGTAACCGTGTCCCAGTAACGTCAGCTGGTCCTCGGTTGTGCCATTGGCTCTTTTCATTCTGCTGCCCCTCTGGGTTCCAGTACCGTCAGCTGGTTCTCCGCAGTGCCTTTGGCCTAGGTGCCTCCATCTCGGTATCCGAGTTCCAGCAACGTCTGCTGGTCCTTGGTAGTGCCTTGGAGCACATGTACCTCCTGCTTAGTAACCGTGTCCCAGTAACGTCAGCTGGTCCTCGGTTGTGCCATTGGCTCTTTTCCTTCTGCTGCCCCTCCGGGTTCCAGCACAGTCAGCTAGTCCTCGTTACTTGCATTGGCTCTTGTACCTTCAGCTACCCGTCCGGGTTCCAGTACCGTCAATTGGTTCTCCGCAGTGCCTTTGGCCTAGGTGCCTCCATCTCGGTATTAGAGTTCCAGCAACGTCTGCTGGTCCTTGGTAATGCTTTGGAGCACAGGTACCTCCTGCTTAGTAACCGTGTCCCAGTAACGTCAGCGGGTCCTCGGTTGTGCCATTGGCTCTTTTCCTTCTGCTGCCCCTCCGGGTTCCAGCACAGTCAGCTGGTCCTCGTTACTTGCATTGGCTCTTGTACCTTCTGCTACCCGTCCGGGTTCCAGTACCGTCAACTGGTTCTCTGCAGTGCCTTTGGCCTAGGTGCCTCCATCTCGGTATCCGAGTTCCAGCAACGTCTGCTGGTCCTTGGTAGTGCTTTGGAGCACAGGTACCTCCTGCTTAGTAACCGTGTCCCAGTAACGTCAGCTGGTCCTCGGTTGTGCCATTGGCTCTTTTCCTTCTGCTGCCCCTCCGGGTTCCAGTACCGTCAGCTGGTTCTCCGCAGTGCCTTTGGCCTAGGTGCCTCCATCTCGGTATCCGAGTTCCAGAAACGTCTGCTGGTCCTTGGTTGTGCTTTGGAGCACAGGTACCTCCTGCTTAGTAACCGTGTCCCAGTAACGTCAGCGGGTCCTCGGTTGTGACATTGGCTCTTTTCCTTCTGCTGCCCCTCCGGGTTCCAGGACAGTCAGCTGGTCCTCGTTACTTGCATTGGCTCTTGTACCTTCTGCTACCCGTCCGGGTTCCAGTACCGTCAACTGGTTCTCCGCAGTGCCTTTGGCCTAGGTGCCTCCATCTCGGTATCCGATTTCCAGCAACGTCTGCTGGTCCTTGGTAGTGCTTTGGAGCACAGGTACCTCCTGCTTAGTAACCGTGTCCCAGTAACGTCAGCTGGTCCTCGGTTGTGCCATTGGCTCTTTTCCTTCTGCTGCCCCTCCGGGTTCCAGTACCGTCAGCTGGTTCTCCGCAGTGTCTTTGGCCTAGGTGCCTCCATCTCGGTATCCGAGTTCCAGCAACGTCTGCTGGTCCTTGGTAGTGCTTTGGAGCACAGGTACCTCCTGCTTAGTAACCGTGTCCCAGTAACGTCAGCTGGTCCTCGGTTGTGCCATTGGCTCTTTTCCTTCTGCTGCCCCTCCGGGTTCCAGTACCGTCAGCTGGTTCTCCGCAGTGCCTTTGGCCTAGGTGCCTCCATCTCGGTATCTGAGTTCCAGCAACGTCTGCTGGTCCTTGGTAGTGCTTTGGAGCACAGGTACCTCCTGCTTAGTAACCGTGTCCCAGTAACGTCAGCTGCTCCTCGGTTGTGCCATTGGCTCTTTTCCTTCTGCTGCCCCTCCGGGTTCCGGTACCGTCAGCTGGTTCTCCGCAGTGCCTTTGGCATTGGTGCCTCCATCTCGGTATCCGAGTTCCAGCAACGTCTGCTGGTACTTGGTAGTGCTTTGGAGCACAGGTACCTCCTGCTTAGTAACCGTGTCCCAGTAACGTCAGCTGGTCCTCGGTTGTGCCATTGGCTCTTTTCCTTCTGCTGCCCCTCCGGGTTCCATTACCGTCAGCTGGTTCTCCGCAGTGCCTTTGGCCTAGGTGCCTCCATCTCGGTATCCGAGTTCCAGCAACGTCTACTGGTCCTTGGTAGTGCTTTGGAGCACAGGTACCTCCTGCTTAGTAACCGTGTCCCAGTAACGTCATCTGGTCCTCGGTTGTGCCATTGGCTCTTTTCCTTCTGCTGCCCCTCCGGGTTCCAGCACAGTCTGCTGGTCCTCGTTACTTGCATTGGCTCTTGTACCTTCTGCTACATTTACAAATTGAAGATTTTTTAAATGTTTTTTTGGGTAATCACTCTGGATCTCCAACAATGAAGACGACCCTGATGACCACCCCGAAGAAGATGACGACCACAAGGACGTCGAGCATCAAGCCAACCAGCCTAAACACCATCACAAAGAAGAAATAAAAGATTACCCAACAGGACTAAGAAGGTTAAGACAAACTACAAGATACAGAACAAGAGACTGAAGAACAATAAGCAGAAGATCAAAAAGCAGAAGAACATGAAGTATAAGACCAAAATGAAGAGCAAAATATATGCTCTAAATTATAAGCAGAAGAAGACTAAGCAGTGTATGGGGGTGAGTCCGTTCCTCCTCGTGGTGCCCCTGGAAAATGCCTGCTGCTGCAGGCTAAACTGAACACGGACAAATACTGTTGTAATTTAAATCTTTTGTGACAGCAAGAACGGAAGGATGAAAAATTCATACTTTGACAGATTACAAGTACAGGAATCTCTGTCACAAATAAGAATATGATGAAGAAGATGAAGTACAATATGAAGAAGAATAATAGTTGAATAAGAAGAATATGAGTAATGTTAACAAAAAGATGAATAGCAAGAAGTTTAAGAAGAAGATAAAGAAGGTGAAGATGAAGAATAATTTGATGAAAAAGATGATGCTGCTGAAGATTATGAAGGAGAAAGTGTGTCAAAAGTTAAAAAGGTGAAGAGCATGGAAGTTGTGAAATATACATATTTGCCAAAATAGAAAAAACGTTAACAACATTGTCAATTTCTTCGTCAATCCGAACATCTTTAAAAAAAATATATATTTATGCTATTCCATTTGATTGGGTTAAACATCTATGCCTTTAATGTCTCCTCAACCTTCCCCAATACATTCTACATTACTCTTTGTTGTTTTCCTTCATGTACAATTAACCAACAAGGCAAGAATGGGGTTTTTTTAATTCCGATATTTTGTTCCCATAGACTTACATTGGATTTCCGGTATCGGTATCGGGTATCGCCGATATTTTTTGGGTATCGGCGATACCATTCCGATTCCGATACTTTGGATATCGGAAAGTATCGCTCAACTCTACTCAGGATAAATGCGGTCATGTGTTACAATCCTGGATGCCAAATGGAACGCATCACGCGTCCCACAATATCAGAAATAGAGAAAAAACAGCTCTGCAATACTAGGCAACTCAGAAAAATATTTGATTCGATCCGCACACATCGTACACACAGGGCTCCATTTCGTACACACACAGCACTGCTACATCCACCTCGTACACATGGCTCTGCTCCATAAACTTCGTACACACGTGGCTCGGCTCTGTATACCTCGTATACGCGCGGCTCGGCTACGTACACCTCGTACACGGGCGGCTCGCTCCGTACACCTCGTGCACAAACGACTCAGCTCTGTGCACCTCGTACACGTGTGGCTTGGCTCCATACACCTCGTACAGACACACGGATCCGCTCCATACACCTCGCACACACACGGTGTCATGTATAGAGTACGGTTCCTATAGCGTCTTGTGCTTGGGTGCGAGGAAAACACATGAGACATAGGTTGATATGAAATAACTTGTATTACTTCATACAAGCATGCAGAAAAGGTCACACAGTTTGCAGGAACAGAGGCAGGAGACACAGCAGGCCAGAGTAACTTCAAGCTCTACAATAACTCTCCAAAGCAGGTTCAGGATCTCTTCTCTGTACCGTAATTCCTCTGCAAACATGGATTCACCAGACAGCAGGTTTCCAAAGTCCAAAAGTGTTCCAAAGTTCCTCAGTAGGAAATAGCTGGAGTCCAAAATCCTAGGTTTCCAGGAGTCAGGTCACAGGCTGACTGAGGCTTGATTCAGGAGCACTGATTGTTCAGTTGAGGCTGCTTAAGAAGCAAGAGGAGAGAATCAGGGCGGGAACATGAAAACTGGAAACTCCATATTAACTGAGGGCAAGATAGCTGCAGCAAGACCGAAAGCAAAATGGCCGACGGAAAACTGAGTTTCAAGGAACAGGTCAAAAGAGACAAAGAACCTTACACACGGCTTTGCTAGATCCAACTCATACACACACGGCTCTGCTACATCCAACTCGTACACACAAGGCTGCACTCCGTACACCTGGTACACACATGGCTCCGCTCCGTACACCTCGTACACACACGGCTCCGCTCCGTACACCTCGCACACACGGCTCCGTACACCTGATACACACACAGCACTTCTACATCCACACTATAAACCCCTCCTGACCCCACTCATAAACTTACCCTCTTCCAGCACCATGACAACCAGCACAGCAGAGTCCTGCACACATACCGAGGAGCCTGACCATGTGACACCTAACTCCTCTCCTCCAGTGACCTCATCACAGGTCCTGTGCACACAGAGGAGGACAACCTAGTGATGTCATTGCTGAATGTGAACGGCTGAGGTGGAGAGACAGGGAGGGCTAGGATAGGGTGCATGGGGGGGTGGCGGCTTCTCTCACTGCGGAAAACATAGCGTCCCGAGCGGGACAGCGGGTGGGAGGGTCTAAATATGGACTGTCCCGCTCAATCTGGGACGGTTGGGAGGCATGAAAATATAACAAAAAAAGTGGAGAAAAAAACATTTCTAAAGTTTATGTGTATTATAAAGTCATTTTCTTAATAAAAAAAATGCATAATAAATCTTTCTGTATTGATAGCTTCTCACTAGAGTTGAGCAAAACAGGTCGGTCAGATTCATAAGTCGCCGACTTTCGCCAAAGTCGGGTTTCGCCGAGCGAAACCTGACCATATCGTTAAGTCGGCCATGCGTTTGGCAAAATGAGCGCGAAAGTCGGTTTTCCCATAATGCTTGCAGGCGCCTTTTTTCAGCCAATGAGCAAGGACGTACACTGTGGGCAACGAGATGACATGGGCAGCGTCCACCACTATCTTAGAGAAGGGAATTGCAGTGATTGGCTTGCTTTGGGGGGCGTCAGTGTCTATAAAAGCCCTGACCACCGACCTCCATTTTACTTCTGCCAATCTTAACAGTAGGGAGTAGTGTTGAGCATTCCGATACCGCAAGTATCGGGTATCGGCCGATATTCGCGTTATCGGAATTCCGATACTTAATTCCGATACTTTTTCCATATCGTATACCGGAATCGGAAGTTCCCATAATTCTTTGAGAGGCAATGTGATTTTAGTCAGCCAATGAGGAATCCTACGAAGTGTGGGCACATCCTGTAATGCTGCGGTCATCTTAACTAATGGCATGGCTGTGATTGGCTGCTGAAATGATGTCAGAATGCACTATAAAAGGCGCCGCCGCCATTTTAGCGTCACTGTGCTGTGAACTCAGTAAGGGACAGAACGCTACTCTGCTCACTCTGAGGGACAGTTAGATATTGCGATTTTGTGTACTACTGTGCTTGAGGCAGGCTAGTTTACCAACCGCTGTGTAAAGCTTCATTTTGCCAGTGTTGTTTTAACAGCTCTGTGCAAGGTGTGTGTGTGACAGTGCAGGTGACGCTGCAGTTTGCTCTGCATCCACCGCTGTTTGTAGGCATCTGCACGTGTCACTGACTCTTTTTTTTTTTATTTTATTTAGTGGAATTGGTGCAGCTCCATTATATTAGAAAAAAATCAAATCTATTAGTGTGACGTGCTTCCATCCGTATACAATACATTGGTTGCAAACACTATAGAAGTACACAAAGGAGCTTTTCACAGATAGTGAATAGTTGTGTTTCAGTGTTCACTGCAGTCTGTGAGGTTTTGATTTTTTGAGTGCAGATCACGCTCCAGTTAGTTCTTCAACCACTGCTGGTTGTAGTCTGCTGAGCGTGTGTCACTGCCTCATCCTTCACATTTTTCTCTAATTGGTGCTGCTCCATTTTAGTGGAAAAAAATCTAATCTATTAGTGTGACGCGCTTCCATCCGTATACAATACATTGGTTGCAAACACTATAGAAGTACACAAAGGAGCTTTTCACAGATAGTGAATAGTTGTGTTTCAGTGTTCACTGTAGTCTGTGAGCTTTTCATTTTGTGAGTGCAGATTACGCTCCAGTTTGTACTTCAACCACTGCCGGTTGTAGTCTGCTGAGCGTGTGTCACTGCCTCATCCTTCACATTTTTCTCTAATTGGTGCTGCTCCATTTTAGTGGAAAAAAAATCTAATCTATTAGTGTGACGCGCTTCCATCCGTATACAATACATTGGTTGCAAACACTATAGAAGTACACAAAGGAGCTTTTCACAGATAGTGAATAGTTGTGTTTCAGTGTTCACTGTAGTCTGTGAGCTTTTCATTTTGTGAGTGCAGATTACGCTCCAGTTTGTACTTCAACCACTGCCGGTTGTAGTCTGCTGAGCGTGTGTCACTGCCTCATCCTTCACATTTTTCTCTAATTGGTGCTGCTCCATTTTAGTGGAAAAAAATCTAATCTATTAGTGTGACGCGCTTCCATCCGTATACAATACATTGGTTGCAAACACTATAGAAGTACACAAAGGAGCTTTTCACAGATAGTGAATAGTTGTGTTTCAGTGTTCACTGTAGTCTGTGAGCTTTTCATTTTGTGAGTGCAGATTACGCTCCAGTTTGTACTTCAACCACTGCCGGTTGTAGTCTGCTGAGCGTGTGTCACTGCCTCATCCTTCACATTTTTCTCTAATTGGTGCTGCTCCATTTTAGTGGAAAAAAATCTAATCTATTAGTGTGACGCGCTTCCATCCGTATACAATACATTGGTTGCAAACACTATAGAAGTACACAAAGGGGCCTTTCACAGATACTGAACAGTTGTCTGCAGGGTTCACTGTAGTCTGTGAGGAATAACCACACTTAGGCCTTAACTTTTCTGACTTTCTTTATCAATCTACCAAGATGAAGAAGTCAGTGAGTAAGGCACGTGGTCGTGGTCGAGGCCGTGGATTTGCAGCAGGGAGAGGACGTGGGGATTCTGTGGCTGCTGCCGCACCCAGTGACACAGCATCCACCAGTTTTCCCCGTGAGCGTTCCTTTATGCGCACTTTTGTAGGAGCTCAGCGTACCCCCCTGCTGCGTGAAGAACAAATTGAAGCCGTTGTTGGTTGGATGGCAGCCAATGCATCGACTTCAATACCTTCCACCTCCTCTCAGGACCACAGCACTGTTGAACAACCATCAGTCTCTTCACCGCCTGCCAAATTGCCCAGGCAGTCAGAGAGCTCTGTACAGGAGCCAGCTGAGTCTCTGCTTCTGTTCTCAGAATCTGTTGGCTTGGAAACAGGGGCCCAGCCAAGCAGCATTCTGGAATGTGAAGAAGAGGCAGTATGCAGTGATGCGCAACAGCTGTGTCTCTCTGAATCTGAAGAGGCGGGTGAGCCAGTGCCGATGGTCAGCACACCGCAGAACGCATCTGATGATGATGAGACTCAGTTGCCAGTTTCTGTTGAGCATGGTGCTGGCCAGACCACCCAACAACAGCAGGTGATGGAAGAGGGTAGTGGTGGAGATGATGAGGTCCAAGACCCAACATGGCGTGAGGAACAGGAAGGTGGTGGGAGCAGCTCTGAGGAAGAGATTGCACCAACGGTCCAAACAGTAGGGAGAGGTAGGCTGCAGACTCGCTTGCCTGTAGCCTCCAGTTTGGCACCCGTTCGGAGCAGTTCTCTTACAACAGCCAAACCGGGCGCTCCCAGGACTTGCTCTGCGTGGTCCTTTTTTGATACAGTTGCAGATGATATTTGCTATGTAAAATGCAAGCTGTGTAATCAAAAAATTAAAAGAGGTAAAAGTGTCAGTAACCTTAATACAACAAATATGTGGAAACATGTGCGGTCAAAGCACTTTGTTGAGTTACAAAGACACACTGGAGATGTAGGCCAACCTACAGCAGCACCTACATCTTCAGCTCCTGTTGGAGCCTCTTCCTCCAGTTCACACACAGCTGGTAAGGCTTCCTCAAAGGATCGCCATGGAAGAACCTCTGTCACTGTTGTCCAGAGACACAGTGTTATTCCACCCACAGCTGCAAGTTCCCTGTCATCCTCACACACCCAGGCCACAAAACAGCCATCGGTAGCACAGGCATGGGATAAAAGACGGCCATACTCGGCAAACCATCCACGAGCACAGGCTCTGAATGCTGGCATTGCAAAACTCCTGTCCCTTGAAATGCTGTCATTCAGGCTGGTGGAGACTGACAGTTTCCGTGAATTAATGGCATTGGCAGTCCCACAATACAATGTGCCCAGCCGATTTTATTTCAGCAGGCAAGCCGTCCCTGGTCTGCAAAAGCATGTTGAGGCAAAAATTAAACATGCGCTACTAAACGCCGTCAGTAGCAAGGTCCACCTGACCACCGATGCGTGGACCAGTACCCATGGCCAGGGACGATACCTTTCACTCACTGCCCATTGGGTGAATGTTGTGGAGCCGGGTACAGATCTTGCGAGTGGCGCTGTACGTGTTCTGCCAACTCCAAGGATTGCCGGAATCAAGTCTGTCCACATTGACTCCTCCTCCTACTCCAGTTCCTCAGAATCATCGCTGCAGGAGCCGTCACGGTCTACCTCCACATGGACCCGTGGACGCTTACCTGATGCGACCGATATGAGCACAGCCGTGGCCAAACGGCAACAGGCCGTTCTGAAATTAATTCCCATGGGGAATCGAAGCCACACAGCGCAGGAGGTCTGGAATGCCATCAAGCAGGAGAGCGACGTGTGGTTTTTGCCAGCGAATCTCCAGCCAGGCTTGGTAGTGTGTGACAATGGCCGAAATCTGGTGGCAGCTCTGGGCCTTGGCAACCTCACTCACATACCATGTCTGGCACATGTGCTCAACTTGGTCGTGCAGAGTTTTTTGAGGGACTATCCGGATCTTGATGCACTGCTGCACAAGGTCCGCCTAGAGTGCGCTCACTTGCGACGTTCCAGCATGGCCAGATCGCGCATTGCAGCTCTGCAACGCAGATTGCGCCTTCCTGAACATCGCATCATATGTGACGTATCCACCAGGTGGAATTCAACGTTACATATGTTGGAGCGGTTGTGTGAGCAGCAGCCAGCAGTTATGGAGTATCAGCTGCATGAGGCGCAATCAACACGCAATTTGCGCCGTCCACACTTCACCATTAATGAGTGGGCCACTATGAAGGACATGTGCCACGTTTTGCGTGCGTTTGATGAGTCAACGCGGATGGCGAGTGCAGATGATGCACTAGTCAGCCTGACTGTCCCCCTTATCTGCCTGCTTCAAAAAACACTGCAAGCAATAAGGGATGAGGTTTTGGAAGAGGTGGAGGATGAGGAGTCACAAATTCCATCACCTTCTGGAAAGTCAGCGCAACGTGGTTCCTCACAAAGGGCTGGGCAGGGCTCACTTTGTGAGGAGGATGAGGAGGAGGAGTCAATGGAGGAGGAAGACATCGCTCCAGAGGGAGGTACACAACGCTCTAGTCAGTATGTAGAGCGAGGGTGGGGTGATGCAGAGCAGGCAGAGATAACGCCTCTTGCAGAGGACAGCGTTTCTTTGCCAGTTGGGAGTCTGCAGCACATGGTTGATTTCATGCTGCAGTGCCTAAGAAACGACCGCCGCATCGCCCACATTCTCACGACGTCTGATTATTGGGTGTACACCCTCCTAGACCCTCGCTACCGGGACAACGTCAAAAGCCTCATCACACCGTTGAACCGGGAGCGTAAAATGCGGGAGTACCAAGACACACTGGTGCAATCCCTAATGTTCTACCTTACTGCCGAGAGCACTGCTGCTGCTACTGCTTTACAAAGCAGCTCTGTGCGTCGAGGCAGTGTAGAGAGCTCTGCAACAAGAGGGAGCACACGCAGTGCCTCTGCACAGGGAAAGACCAGTATGTTCAAAATGTGGCAAAGTTTTGTGGCAGCGCCACAAATGTCTACACCATCCGAGAGGGCTCCAGTCAGCGGGAGGCAACGTATCCGTCAGATGGTGACAGACTACTTGGCTTTGCCTCTCAGTGTACTCCCAGATGGCTCTTCCCCATTCAAGTTTTGGGTCTCTAAGCTGGATACATGGCCAGAGCTTAGCCAGTATGCATTGGAGGTGCTGGCTTGCCCTGCTGCCAGTGTATTATCGGAGCGCGTCTTTAGTGCTGCAGGTGGTGTACTAACAGACCGTCGCATGCGACTATCCTCCGATAATGTAGACCGGCTTACTTTTCTGAAAATGAACAAGGCATGGATCTCGCCAGAATTTCTCTGTCCGTTTTCAGATTAAATAACTGGTTCGCAACGTTATCCATGTCTCCTGTTATGTTCATCTTTCTACCACCTGAACTCTACTCCCTGGGCTCCAACACTGCCAGTTGCTGCTCAGAAGTGTCGTGTCCACAGAACAAAACACAAGCTCTACTGTTAGTGGGGTTCAGTAACGCCAGCTGTTCCCCTGCTGTGTCAACGGCAAGAAGTGTCCTGTTCCCGACACATGGACAGAAAAACACATGACCAACATGCTCCAAATAGGGAAGAGCCGTCACCCTGCTTGTTATGCTGAAAACATGAAATTGTGAAGTTTTGCAGGCCTAGAATGATAAATTTTTATGACAAATATGGACAAATAATAATTTGTCATCACAGCGCATATCTGCACATGTCTATTAGAAATGGTAACAAAAAATAAAACATAGTCTACTCTTCACATTTTTAAATTAATGCATAAAAGTACATTTCAGACTTATGAATTAATGCTTTTTAAGGAACTTTATCTGTACCTGTAAGATAATGCACTCAATGGATGTACGAATCATTAAATCCTCATCATCATCATCACGAGGTTTATTTATGACAGACATTATAAAATACACATACTGATGCCAACTGTAACTTCAAACACCATATATGAAATGGCCAGCATGTAAACATGGTAATAATGTCCAATAATAAATTATTACATCTAGAAAGTGCATCATGCATACTGACAATAGGTACTTATACCTGCAAGTGCTGTTGAAACAACCACAAGAGATATAAATTAATACTGGTATATAGGTATCACAGTGCATAGTTACTCATGGACAATGTTGATGTAATACTGTATCTCAATTAAGTCAGCGTCAACCATTAGGCTTGTTAGTCTTGTACATTGTTAAAGAGGGAACGTAATTTTTTGGTTTGTCATAGGTGTAGTATTACACATTAAATTATTACTGCTGTATTTTTTTTTGCGTCCCTAGTGCGCAATAACGCAGCCTAACCTCACATTTGATAGTCAGCTAATTGCCACACGCTACCCTACCCTACGCGTGACAGTAGGAAGGTAGTGTTGACGGATAAAGCTTTGCGCAACCAGACATTCTTTTACCCTCTTCAACACTCTACAAGCAAAAAATGCATGATTTCAGCCGCAGACTTTATTGAGTACAGTATAACATCGGCATTACCCATCAGAGGCTGTCCACTGTCTGATACAGACATAGAATATACCTTTGCTATCCGTAGCCTTTGTTTCACCTACACTTGCAGGCACACACTTAAATTGTGACAAACAATGCCTAATGTTTTTTTAAATGGTTATTTTTTATTGTACATTATTGTGTCATCAATCACATTGATGAGTCCATGCTGGACATGTCATACATGCTATAGAAAGTTACGATTTTATGAACTTAAATAATTGAATTGTCTGTGACTGTCACATAAAATTTGCGATGATGATGATGAGTGACTATTACAAAATCCATTGTCTTCACTATGTTATGGTTTAACATAGCGTTCCTTAAGCATTATTCATAAAAAAAAACATTTACTTTTATTCTTAAATTTACAACACTATATTTTGTTACCAATTTTTTGGGTGTTGTGTTGTTCCATTTATTTTTGGCATGTGCATATATGCGTTTATATTTGTATTTTCTTTATTTTTCCTTCTTGAAATTAGAAAACATGTGTATCTTTGTACCGTGTTAGCCAGTAGATAGAAAAATATTTAGACTTCAGAGTCAGCAGTGGTTGATACCTTTTTATGGATAACTGAAAAGATGGAACAAATTGCAAGCTTTCAAGGCTACTCACGTCTCTTCATCAGGGAAAGACTAACTAAAAAAATTAAGCATCACATATTTCTATACACAACAGGACACAGGAATAGTGCAATAGGTAAGACAAGTAAGTGACGTGTATCAGAACTGTCATTATCTCACAGGGATGAACATAAATATTGGAACAGTTCCTAGATAAGGATAGAAAGTTTGATTGCCCTCTCATTGGCGTATTTTTTGGGGTTTTCATGACCCTGGAAGGTCATAGACGCAGATTCCTTAATTGATATAGAATGACATAAATCCATGTGATCTATTCATTCCATCACTAACAGTGTCAAAGGTCATGATGAGCTTATATTCTGAAACCTTTGTACGTTTCTCATATTTGAAGTTATATTTTAATACCAGTAATTCCATATCCATGATGCTATGACCGGGCATACAAAAGTCTTTTGCCACAGGTAAATTCATTAATTTATCTGTGATTGTGTGGCGCTGATAATTCATCCTTGTTCTCCTTTTTGTTGCCGGTCTCCCCTCACTTGTCCCTCCCTCACTTGTCTTAGCTATTCCTGTGTCCTGTTGTGTGTAGAAATATGTGATTCTTCATTTTTGGCTTTACTCATTAGCCTGATGAAGACACCTGAGTAGTCTCGAAAGCTTTGAGATTTGTTACCATATTTTCAGTTAGCCATTAAACGTTATCAACCACAGAGGACTGTCAAGTATAAATATTTTTCTATTCTTGTAATTGAAATTCATCATTTTATTGTCGTAGTAAAACTTCATTTATTCTTGTTTGAAGTACATACATTTGCAATGGCCACGTAACAAGGCAATAACTCAATATTTTGTGCCTACACCCTCCTTGACCCTGGGCTTCAACAGCGCCAGTTGCTGCTCAGAAGTGTTAGATGCACAGATGAAAACAATCGCTGATGTGTTTGTGGGGTTCAGTAACGCCTGCTGTTCCCCTGCTGTGTGTCTGGCAAAAATTACTGCTGCTAACTACAACTTCAACTTCAAACGTCTCATACTAGGCCTCTGCCTACACCCTCCTTGACCCTGGGCTTCAACAGCGCCAGTTGCTGCTCAGAAGTGTTAGATGCACAGATGAAAACAATCGCTGATGTGTTTGTGGGGTTCAGTAACGCCTGCTGTTCCCCTGCTGTGTGTCTGGCAAAAATTACTGCTGCTAACTACAACTTCAACTTCAAACGTCTCATACTAGGCCTCTGCCTACACCCTCCTTGACCCTGGGCTTCAACAGCGCCAGTTGCTGCTCAGAAGTGTTAGATGCACAGATGAAAACAATCGCTGATGTGTTTGTGGGGTTCAGTAACGCCTGCTGTTCCCCTGCTGTGTGTCTGGCAAAAATTACTGCTGCTAACTACAACTTCAACTTCAAACGTCTCATCTAGGCCTCTGCCTACACCCTCCTTGACCCTGGGCTTCAACAGCGCCAGTTGCTGCTCAGAAGTGTTAGATGCACAGATGAAAACAATCGCTGATGTGTTTGTGGGGTTCAGTAACGCCTGCTGTTCCCCTGCTGTGTGTCTGGCAAAAATTACTGCTGCTAACTACAACTTCAACTTCAAACGTCTCATACTAGGCCTCTGCCTACACCCTCCTTGACCCTGGGCTTCAACAGCGCCAGTTGCTGCTCAGAAGTGTTAGATGCACAGATGAAAACAATCACTGATGTGTTTGTGGGGTTCAGTAACGCCTGCTGTTCCCCTGCTGTGTGTCCGGCAAAAATTACTGCTAGCTACCTAATCATGGTGAAAAAAACATGACATCTCAAAGTGTCTAGTGCTACACATAGATATGAGGCTACACCATGATTTCTAAGCTGTAAACATTTGAAACGTCAACTTTCAAACCATAAAATGATTTGTCTGTCACAAATAGGTAACAAAATAATTGTGACATATTATTACAGATATGCACATGTCGAAAACAAATGCAAACACAAAAGCCTACTTATGCTATAGGATACTGATGGTCAACCTTGTCACTCCATAGCTTAGACAAATCCAACTCACATCATGATGACTCAAATACTGCAATGTTGGAAGTGCATAATGTGGGTTGAACTTTGACAACTGCTGCAGTGCGAAGGTTATACTTCAGTGTTCTTGCCTTTGAAATAAAAGCATACAAGTAAATATAATATCCAATGTTGATTAAGGGACGTGATGTACACCTGTAATATTGTGCAAACAATGCATGTAGGAATAGTCCTCTTCAACATTACTTATATTTGTGTCATTTTAAAAAATACATATTTGATTAGAAAGTTAACAGCCCATATCATAAAGGTCCTTCATGTAAACATGATAATCGCTAACAAAAATCATGCATTACCTTGGTAAAGTCAATAGTGCATAGTCACAATAGCAAAATATATACCTGTAAGTGGTGCTGAAAGAACGACAACTGATAGAATAGGTGAATGATATCTATTTATCAGACTGAATAGCGACACCTGTACAATGTCGATATAATACTGTACCTTAACAAAACAGCTGTGTCACACCTCACACGCATTTTTCTTGTAGCTTGTTATGTAATAGGGCACATGCGTGTATGTTTCATCATAGGTGCATGTTTACTGAGTAAAGCAGTCATGACAACGCCTTTGTGTTGTCGGTACGCTTGCGATGATGAACGATGCGCACCGTGAATGTTAGTCTGCGTCATAAGACGCACAGACGCTCCAATACCCAACGCGTCACAGCAGGAAGCCAGTCTGTGCGTCCAAACAAAGGCGCAAGCATACATGCACGTACCCTTTTATAAAGCTATATAAAAAAAAGGATGTAGTAGTAACGCACACTTTATTGAGGTACAGTATTACATCGCCATTCACCATCTGTGGCTATGCAGACTCATCTATATATACCTTATCTATCCGTTGTCATGCTTGCAAGTCCACAGTCAGGCATAAATAGCTGTTTTCACTATGCACTTTTTAAAGGTTTTTTTTGTTAATATAAATGATTGGCACATATTATCAGTATTACATGATGGAAAATTTTAGATATTTTTAAAAACTTTTTAGTGATATTATTCAGCAAATGAAAATGGTGTACATACTGTTACTTATCCATCATTAATGGATTCTGATATGTACTTGTATGCTTTTATTTAAAACCGTATAGCAGATTATTTAACCGATTTTTATTGTGGTTTGCATTGCTTTTCAACATGTTAATGTATGCGTTTATGTTTGTCAATTATTAATTTACATATATTTTTTAAAGTAAAATCATCATCTTATGGTACTAAAGGTTATATTTCTCTTGTTTGGAGTATAGACATTTTTAATTGACACGTAACAAGGAAAATACTTGATCTAGTATTTAAACATCCTCCTTGACCCTGGGCTCCAACACCGCCAGTTGTTGCTCGGAAGTGCTGTTAGCACAGTTAACACTTGCTCCCGTGTTACTGGGGTTCAGTAATGTCAGCTGTTCCCCTGCTGTGTGAACGGCAAAAAGTCCTGCTGCCTCCACCATGTTCTCTTCTCATCCCTGGGTTACAACACCGCCAGTTGTTTCTCGGAAGTGCTGTTAGCACAGTCTACACTTGCTCCTGTGTTACTGGGGTTCAGTAATGTCAGCTGTTCCCCTGCTGTGTGAACGGCAAACAGTCCTGCTGCCTCCACCATGTTCTCTTCTCATCCCTGGGTTACAACACCGCCAGTTGTTTCTCGGAAGTGCTGTTAGCACAGTCTACACTTGCTCCGTGTTACTGGGGTTCAGTAATGTCAGCTGTTCCCCTGCTGTGTGAACGGCAAAAAGTCCTGCTGCCTCCACCATGTTCTCTTCTCATCCCTGGGTTACAACACCGCCAGTTGTTTCTCGGAAGTGCTGTTAGCACAGTCTACACTTGCTCCTGTGTTACTGGGGTTCAGTAATGTCAGCTGTTCCCCTGCTGTGTGAACGGCAAAAAGTCCTGCTGCCTCCACCTGTTCTCTTCTCATCCCTGGGTTACAACACCGCCAGTTGTTTCTCGGAAGTGCTGTTAGCACAGTCTACACTTGCTCCTGTGTTACTGGGGTTCAGTAATGTCAGCTGTTCCCCTGCTGTGTGAACGGCAAAAAGTCCTGCTGCCTCCACCATGTTCTCTTCTCATCCCTGGGTTACAACACCGCCAGTTGTTTCTCGGAAGTGCTGTTAGCACAGTCTACACTTGCTCCGTGTTACTGGGGTTCAGTAATGTCAGCTGTTCCCCTGCTGTGTGAACGGCAAAAAGTCCTGCTGCCTCCACCATGTTCTCTTCTCATCCCTGGGTTACAACACCGCCAGTTGTTTCTCGGAAGTGCTGTTAGCACAGTCTACACTTGCTCCGTGTTACTGGGGTTCAGTAATGTCAGCTGTTCCCCTGCTGTGTGAACGGCAAAAAGTCCTGCTGCCTCCACCATGTTCTTCTCATCCCTGGGTTACAACACCGCCAGTTGTTTCTCGGAAGTGCTGTTAGCACAGTCTACACTTGCTCCGTGTTACTGGGGTTCAGTAATGTCAGCTGTTCCCCTGCTGTGTGAACGGCAAAAAGTCCTGCTGCCTCCACCATGTTCTCTTCTCATCCCTGGGTTACAACACCGCCAGTTGTTTCTCGGAAGTGCTGTTAGCACAGTCTACACTTGCTCCTGTGTTACTGGGGTTCAGTAATGTCAGCTGTTCCCCTGCTGTGTGAACGGCAAAAAGTCCTGCTGCCTCCACCATGTTCTCTTCTCATCCCTGGGTTACAACACCGCCAGTTGTTTCTCGGAAGTGCTGTTAGCACAGTCTACACTTGCTCCTGTGTTACTGGGGTTCAGTAATGTCAGCTGTTCCCCTGCTGTGTGAACGGCAAAAGTCCTGCTGCCTCCACCATGTTCTCTTCTCATCCCTGGGTTACAACACCGCCAGTTGTTTCTCGGAAGTGCTGTTAGCACAGTCTACACTTGCTCCTGTGTTACTGGGGTTCAGTAATGTCAGCTGTTCCCCTGCTGTGTGAACGGCAAACAGTCCTGCTGCCTCCACCATGTTCTCTTCTCATCCCTGGGTTACAACACCGCCAGTTGTTTCTCGGAAGTGCTGTTAGCACAGTCTACACTTGCTCCCGTGTTACTGGGGTTCAGTAATGTCAGCTGTTCCCCTGCTGTGTGAACGGCAAAAAGTCCTGCTGCCTCCACCATGTTCTCTTCTCATCCCTGGGTTACAACACCGCCAGTTGTTTCTCGGAAGTGCTGTTAGCACAGTCTACACTTGCTCCTGTGTTACTGGGGTTCAGTAATGTCAGCTGTTCCCCTGCTGTGTGAACGGCAAAAAGTCCTGCTGCCTCCCACCCTGTTCTCTTCTCATCCCTGGGTTACAACACCGCCAGTTGTTTCTCGGAAGTGCTGTTAGCACAGTCTACACTTGCTCCCGTGTTACTGGGGTTCAGTAATGTCAGCTGTTCCCCTGCTGTGTGAACGGCAAAAAGTCCTGCTGCCTCCACCATGTTCTCTTCTCATCCCTGGGTTACAACACCGCCAGTTGTTTCTCGGAAGTGCTGTTAGCACAGTCTACACTTGCTCCCGTGTTACTGGGGTTCAGTAATGTCAGCTGTTCCCCTGCTGTGTGAACGGCAAACAGTCCTGCTGCCTCCACCATGTTCTCTTCTCATCCCTGGGCTACAACACCGCCAGTTGTTTCTCGGAAGTGCTGTTAGCACAGTCTACACTTGCTCCCGTGTTACTGGGGTTCAGTAATGTCAGCTGTTCCCCTGCTGTGTGAACGGCAAACAGTCCTGCTGCCTCAACTTTAATTCCATGGGTACCTTCTGCTACCCATCCGGGTTCAGTACCGTCAGCTGGTTCTCCGCAGTGCCTTTGGCCTAGGTTCCTCCATGTCGGTATCGAGTTCCAGCAACGTCTGCTGGTCCTTGGTAGTGCTTTGGAGCACAGGTACCTCCTGCTTAGTTAACCGTGTCCCAGTAACGTCAGCTGGTCCTCGGTTGTGCCATTGCTCTTTCCTTCTGCTGACCCTCCGGGTTCCAGCACAGTCAGCTGTCCTCATACTTTCATTGGCTCTTGTACCTTCTGCTACCCATCCGGGTTCCAGTACCGTCAGCTGGTTCTCCGCAGTGCCTTTGGCCTAGGTGCCTCCATGTCGGTATCCGAGTTCCAGCAACGTCTGCTGGTCCTTGGTAGTGCTTTGGAGCACAGGTACCTCCTGCTTAGTAACCGTGTCCCAGTAACGTCAGCTGGTCCTCGGTTGTGCCATTGGCTCTTTTCCTTCTGCTGACCCTCCGGGTTCCAGCACAGTCAGCTGGTCCTCATTACTTTCATTGGCTCTTGTACCTTCTGCTACCCATCCGGGTTCCAGTACCGTCAGCTGGTTCTCCGCAGTGCCTTTGGCCTAGGTGCCTCCATGTCGGTATCCGAGTTCCAGCAACGTCTGCTGGTCCTTGGTAGTGCTTTGGAGCACAGGTACCTCCTGCTTAGTAACCGTGTCCCAGTAACGTCAGCTGGTCCTCGGTTGTGCCATTGGCTCTTTTCCTTCTGCTGACCCTCCGGGTTCCAGCACAGTCAGCTGGTCCTCATTACTTTCATTGGCTCTTGTACCTTCTGCTACCCATCCGGGTTCCAGTACCGTCAGCTGGTTCTCCGCAGTGCCTTTGGCCTAGGTGCCTCCATGTCGGTATCCGAGTTCCAGCAACGTCTGCTGGTCCTTGGTAGTGCTTTGGAGCACAGGTACCTCCTGCTTAGTAACCCTGTCCCAGTAACGTCAGCTGGTCCTCGGTTGTGCCATTGGCTCTTTTCCTTCTGCTGACCCTCCGGGTTCCAGCACAGTCAGCTGGTCCTCGTTACTTCCATTGGCTTTTGTCCATCACCAACAGGACAAAGAAGGTTAAGACAAAACTACAAGATACAGAACAAGAGACAGAAGAACAATAAGCAGAAGATCAAAAAGCAGAAGAACATTAAGTATAAGACCAAAATGAAGAGCAAAATATATGCTCTAAATTCTAAGCAGAAGAAGACTAAGCAGTGTATGGGGGTGAGTCCGTTCCTCCTCGTGGTGCCCCTGGAAAATGCCTGATGCTGCTGCAGGCTAAACTGAACGCGGACAAATACTGTTGTAATTAAAATCTTTCGTGACAGCAAGAACGGAAGGATGAAAATTCAGAGTTTTACAGATTACAAGTACAGGAATGTCTGTCACAAATAAGAATATGATGAAAAGGATGAATAGGAAGAAGATGAAGAAGTAGAATATGAAGAATAATAACTGTTTAATAAGAACAATATAAGTAATGTTAACAAAAAGATGAATAGCAAGAAGTTTTAGAAGATTAAGAAGGTGAAGATGAAGAATAATTTGATGAGAAAGATGATGCTGCTGAAGATTATGAAGGAGAAAGTGTGTGAAAAGTTAAAAAGGTGAAGACCATGGAAGTTGTGAAACAGACATATTTGACAAAATAGAAAAAAGGTTAACAACATTGTGAATTTCTTCGTCAATCCGAACGTATTTCCTAAAAAAAAAAAATTAATGCTATTCCATTGGATTGGGTTAAACATCTATGCCTTTAATGTCTCCTCAACCTCCCCCAATACATTCTACATTACTTTTTCTTGTTTTCCTTCATGTACAATTAACCAACAAGGCAAGAATGGGTTTTTTTTAATTTCGATATTTTGTTCCCATAGACTTACATGGGACTTCCGGTATCGGTATCGGGTATCGCCGATATTTTAGTGATATCGGCGATACCATTACGATTCCGATACTTTAGGATATCGGAAAGTATCGCTCAACTCTAGTAGGGAGAGATTGCTGACTCTTTTTATCAGTAGGGAGAGAGTTTGGGCTGGAAAGAGAAGTTCTTATGTGCTTGTGCTGATAGCAATTGTGCTGTACAGTTAGTGTGCAGTGACAGGGGAGGATTTTCTTGTGTGCAGCAGCGCTGGTTATTAGGCTGCCTAAGAGCTGTATTGCTGTGTGTAAACTGCTGTGCAGACTGCTTTTTACATAGCACTAATACTTTTATTCTTTTTTTCTGCACAGTTACCGAGCGTTCATTTTTTACCACACCGTATAGAGCTGTATGCTCCTCACACACTACCGTGTACCAGCTGGTATCACGGACAAATACATGCTAACTATCTGTGTGTGACTCCGGAAGTATATACGGAGATTTAAATTTTCCCCTTCACCGTATACAGCTGTACGCTTCTGATACAGTACCATATATCTGCTGGCATTTTTGGTACATTTTCCCAAACATGAGGAAGTATGGTGGAAGAGGCCGCGGATTGTGGGCGGGGTGTGCCAGCTGGTACTGATGGTGGTGGTGGTGCATCTGTTGGTAGTGCCAAAAGCAGAATAGCAACTTAGGTAGGAGGTGTTGAGCCAGGCTCTTTTCCTTGTGTCCTTCACCCCCACCAAAAGTGAAGGATTCGGCAGGCCACACTTCAGATTACTCCCTGGAGCTCTTTTCACATACCATGCCTGGGTTATCAAGTGAAATCCTGAATTCCCCAGTCCAAGATGAATATGACATGGAGTGCACTGATGCACAGGCATTACTATATGATTCTGCTTGTACATTCACCCAGAGCAATGCATTGCCATCGCAGTCTACTGAGCCAGATTCTGACCCTGATGAAACTCAGGTAACCCTTCCCGCAAACTATACCACCTAACACGGTGACACAGAGGAAGGTGCAGATGAAATTGAAGAGGAGGTGATGGATGACCAAGTTGTTGACCCGAATTGGCATCCATTGGGGAAGAGGGTGCCACTGGCAATAGCTCAGAAGATGAGGAGGATCCGCAGCAGGCATCGACATCGCCGCTGTGGTTATCTGGCAGGCACGTTACAGTCGAAAAACGTGTTAAAAAAACAAAAAGAGTTGCAGGACAGCTTGGCTTGACTGGCAAATTAGCACAGCATGCAAGCCCTGAAATTTATCCCATAGTAGTAAGAGTGCAGTGTGGCACTTTTTTGACCAAAATCATATTGATGAGGCAAACGTTATCTGTAAGACGTGCGGAAGGACCTTTAGCCGAGGGAAAAATCTCCGAAATTTGAATACCAGTTGCATGCTTAGACATTTAAACACCATGCACTTGCAAGCGTGGACAGACTACAGTCATGGCCAAAAGTTTTGAGAATGACACAAATATTATATTTTCACATGATCTGCTGCCCTCTGGTTTTTATGTGTTTGACAGATGTTTTTATCACAGACAGAAATATAATTGCAAACATATGAGTAACAAAAGCTTATATTGACAGTTAGAATGAGTTAATGCAGCAAGTCAATATTTGCAGTGCTGACCCTTCTTCTTCAGGACCTCTGCAATTCTCCCTGGCATGCTCTCAATCAACTTCTGGACCAAATCCTGACTGATAGCAGTCCATTCTTGCACAATCAATGCTTTCATTTTGTCAGAATTTTTAGGTTTTTGTTTGTCCACCCGTCTCTTGATGATTGACCAAAAGTTCTCAATGGGATTAAGATCTGGGGAGTTTCCAGGCCATGGACCCAAAATCTCTATGTTTTGTTCCCTGAGCCATTTAGTTATCACCTTTGCTTTATGGCAAGGTGCTCCATCATGCTGGAAAAGGCATTGTTGATCGCCAAACTGCTCTTGGAGGGTTGGGAGAAGTTGCTTTTGGAGGACATTCTGGTACCATTCTTTATTCATGGCTGTGTTTTTAGGCAAGACTGTGAGAGAGCCGATTCCCTTGGCTGAGAAGCAACCCCACACATGAATGGTTTCAGGATGCTTAACAGTTGGCATGAGACAAGACTGGTGGTAGCGCTCACCTTGTCTTCTCCGAATGAGGCGTTTTCCTGAAGTCCCAAACAATCGAAAAGGAGATTCATCAGAGAAAATAACTTTACCCCAGTCCTCAGCAGTCCACTGCCTGTACCTTTTGCAGAATATCAGTCTGTCCATGATGTTTTTTCTGTAGAGAAGTGGCTTCTTTGCTTCCCTCCTTGAGACCAGGCCTTGCTCCAAGAGTCTCCGCCTCACAGTGCGTGCAGATGCACTCACACCTGCCTGCTGCCATTCCTGAGCAAGCTCTGCACTGCTGGTAGCCCGATTCCGCAGCTGAAACACTTTTAAGAGACGGTCCTGGCACTTGCTGGTCTTTCTTGGGTGCCCTGGAGCCTTTTTGGCAACAATGGAACCTCTCTCCTTGAAGTTCTTGATGATGCGATAGATTGTTGACTGAGGTGAAATCTTTCTAGCTGCGATACTCTTCCCTGTTAGGCCATTTTTGTGCATTGCAATGATGACTGCACGTGTTTCTTTAGAGATAACCATGGTTAACAGAAGAGAAACAATGATGCCAAGCACCAGCCTCCTTTTAAAGTATCCAGTGGTGTCATTCTTAATTAATCATGACAGATTGATCTCCAGCCATGTCCTCATCAACACCCACACCTGTGTTAATGGAGCAATCAGTGAAAAGAGGTTAGCTGGTCCTTTTAAGGCAAGGCTGCAATGATGTTGAAATGTGTTTTGGGGGATAAAGTTCATTTTCTAGCCAAATATTGACTTTGCAAGTAATTGCTGTTAAGCTGATCACTCTTTATAACATTCTGGAGTATATGCAAATTGCCATTAGAAAAAGTGAAGCAGTAGACTTTGTAAAAATTAATATTTGTGTCATTCTCAAAACTTTTGGCCATGACTGTACATTGCCAAACTAATCTCATTAGAGATGATGCCCTTTCGTTTGGTTAAAAGCGCATCATTCCGAGAACTCATGGCCTACGCTGTCCTACACTATGACTTACCCAGTCGGCACTTCTTTTCTAGAAAAGCCATCCCTGCCCTCCACTTGCATGTGAAACACCGCATTGTCCATGCACTCAAACAATCAGTGAGTGTAAAGGTGCACCTCACAACAGATGCATGGGCCAGTAGGTATGGCCAGGGCCGTTACGTGTCCATCCCTGCGCACTGGGTTAATGTGGTGGATGCAGGGTACACAGGGGACAGCGGCGGTGGGACAGTGGTAATAGGCAATAGTTGGCTGTAGGCGTTCGACCCTCCTTCTCCTTATCCTCCTCCAGAAGCGAAAGCTCGTCGACAGAGAGCAGTCCCACGAGCACTCCATCTGCAGCTGCCAGTGTTGCACACGAGGTGTCCCACTATCGAACAGCTAGTGGTAAGCGCCAGCAGGCTGTTTTAAAGATGATGTCTTTGGGCGAGAACAGATACAC
Source organism: Oophaga sylvatica (assembly GCA_033576555.1). Taxonomy (NCBI): domain Eukaryota; kingdom Metazoa; phylum Chordata; class Amphibia; order Anura; family Dendrobatidae; genus Oophaga; species Oophaga sylvatica. Next base: position 535,382,189 of record JARQOD010000001.1, read on the forward strand.
CGCGGAGGTACTGGCCGACTACTTGCAGCGAGAAACTGAGTCATGGCTGGGCAGTCTACATCTTGAGCCAGGCAAGGTAGTCAGTGATAATGGCCGTAATTTTGTGGTGGCCATAACCCTGGTAAAACTCAGAAACATTCCTTGCCTGGCTCACACCTTGAACCTGGTGGTGCAGTGCTTTATAAATAATTTTCCTGAGTTACCAGCCCTGCTCCATGAGGTGCGAAGACTGTGCTCTCACATCTTTCGCTCGTCCATAGACTCCAGTCATATGCAGAGGCTGCAGCGATCGCTCCACCTCCCCAAGCACCGCCTAATCATAGACGTTGGAACAAGGTGGAACTCCACCATGCACATGGTTGAGAGGCTGTGCGAACAGAGGAAGGCTGTAATGCATTTGTGGGAGGATACACGGGCAGGAAGTTTGAGGGCAGACATCGAGTTGTCGAGTGCTCATGCAAATTTTCACGCACATTAAGGATCAGGCGTCTGCAGCGGAGGAGGAAGAGGAGGAGGAGGGAAGCCTTGATGACAGTCAGCCATTGCGTGCTCAGGGAGATGTCGTGGACGAGGTGGAGGAAGAAGAGGAAGAGGAGCATGAGGGAGATGATTATTTTGGGGAGGAGGATGCTTCTCAGGGGACAAGAGAAAATGTTGGCTTGCCAAGGGCGGGTACAAGGTTTGTGCGAGAGTAGAGGGCTGTGGATTGGGCAGAAAGTGCTCCTCCACCCACCACTGGCAGTGCATCATTGACACCTTGAACATTGGCCCACATGTGTGATTATGTCTTGCGGATCCTTAAAAGGGATCCCCGCATTGAAAAAATTACGAAGGATGACGACTACTGGAGGCATTCCCAGCATACAGCAGCGGTGCAGGTTCTACCACGAGCCGTACTGGGCCAAATGGAAGAGGTGTTTGTGGTGCACACAGCCGAAGTGGCGTTGGAGACAGGGGTTTCATGACCATGTTGTGGACTGATTTCTCAAGTACCGCTCACACAACTGGTAATACTGAATCGATTGCAACAGACAGGAGACAGCAGTTGTCAACTATGGTTCAAAATTACCTCCCCTCCCCTATCGATGTTCTCCCTCACAGTTCATTCCCCTTTGACTATTGGGCCTGTAAACTGGACACCTGGTCTGAATTGGCACAATATGCCTTTCAGGAGCTCGCTTGCCCTGCTGGTAGTGTGCTATCAGAAAGAGTCTTCAGTGCTGCTGGATCAATCCTGACAGAAAGAAGGACCGGGCTGTCGAAAGAGTGTCAGTGGGCCCTTTAACACATACCACAATTCATGATGCTCCGATATGGCAGAGAAATATAGGTATAGTACAATGACAAATACTTAACTTCTTACATGACATGACTGATATCTATTTTAAATTCTACAATAGTTCAAAAACAGGACAGTATATTCCTCCATACAGTATTATGGCCACCACATAGTGCGCCATACAGAATAATGAGCCCCATATATTGCTCCATACATAATTGGTCCCATATAATGTGCCATACAGTATAGAACGGTCCCCATAGAGTATAATGAGCCCCGCATATTGCTCCATACAGTATAATGAGTCGAATATACAGCTCAATACAGTATATGATGGGCCCCATATATTGCTCCATAAAGAATCGGCTCCATATAATGCTCCATACAGAATAGGCCCCATGTGCTCCTTATGATGCTCCATAACCTATATGATGCCCCATAAATAATGAACCCCATATGATGCTTCAGTATATGATGGGCCCCATGGATGATGCTCCAGTGTATGATGGGCCCCATTTATAATGCTCCAGTGTATGATGGGCCACATTTATAATGTTCCAGTGTATGATGGGCCCCATGGGTGATGCTCCAGTGTTTGATGCGCCTATATAATGCTCCATATATAATGGGCCCCATTTATAATGCTCCAGTGTATAATGGGCCCCGTATATGTTAGGGTTCGATTTCCCGCTGCTGCACAGGGGGAGTCTCGGGCCCGTCCCGCTGCGGTCTCCCATTCATCTCCGGCCGCAGTGGAGCCTGCTCAGCAGAGGCGTCGGTCCGGGCGTCTTGCCCACTCCACTACTGGGCAGTGACTTGTTGCTGCCTTTCCTGGATCTGCTATTATAGCCAATGCTGGAGCAGACGTCTTTGGGACAAAGTACTGCATTTTCCCTTCTGAGCATGCCCAGAGTGAGATCTCTCATTGGAGATCAGGGGTCACATGCTCAGGTACTGCAGCAGCTCCTATTGGCCCGCCAGGAAGGTCCTGTTACTACTAGTCTTCTGGAACAGGTTTCTCATTGGTCCTTGTTCCTGGAAGGTCCTGTTGCTGTTACTATAAAAGGGTAGCATGGCTGGGCCGCCATGCGCTAATATCAACCATTGTATGCTATGCGCCAGTGTGGTCATGCGTGTGTGTGGTTAGGGACCCGGCTGAAATAAGCCACTAGAATACCGACTTAATCGGTGAGGAGTTTGGTGTGCTAGCTGGTCAGGGTCGGTGTCCTAGATGCCCTAGATTACCGGCATAACCGGTGAGGAGTTTGATTGCCGTATTCAGCGTCTGGCGTTCAGACGCCATAGATTGCGGGTGACTCCCGCGAGGACATTAGCGCATGACCACGTATTATGCTCGCTTAGCAATTAACCGTGTACCTGAGAGCCTGACAAGACACGGTACTTTTTCTCAGCGGCTCTGTGACGTAACAGGGTTCGCTTTAGACGCTAGACAGCGCCCTATCGTTTTACTTTGCGGCTCACTGAAGTTAAGTGAGTTCGCACCTATCGCCATATAGCGCTGTGGCATCCCGTTAGCGGCTCTGGGATTAACAGAGTTCGCACTTACTGCCACAACGCGCTACGGCATTTATTTTTGCGACTCTGCGGGATAACAGAGTTCGCTACTTTCGCCATCTTATTAGCAGCGGGCTTTGCCTGCACGGTGGACCCCGGGCTGCGAACGCACCTCTCTATTATATCTATTAGGTGCGTTCCGCAGACCCTAACATAATATTAGCGCCAGGGTCTGGCTAGTAAAATGGCGGATGACCAGCATCTAAGGCAGTACATCCAGCAGCTGGAGGGTAGGTTGGCGGCTCTTGAGCGCACAACCTCAGCTGTGGATATTACCGCAGTCGCTGTTCAGGCTGCTAGCGTGGCTGCAGCCAGTTTGTCCTCTGCTACCTCTGTCCCTACATTATCCCACCTCCCGCTTCCTGACAAGTTTGCTGGTGACAGCAAGCAATGTCGGGGATTCGTGAGTCAGTGCTCTATACAGCTCGAGCTTCTGGCTGCACGTTTCCCCACGGATCGGGCACAAGTGGGTTTTGTACTGTCTCTACTCTTGGGCAGAGCGTTGGAGTGGGCAACACCGCTGTGGGAGCGTGACGATCGTGTGGTGCGGAGTGCTCCTCTGTTTTTGGAGGCTCTGAAAAAGGTCTTTTTAGGACTTCAGGTCACGCACGATACGGCACTCCAACTGCTGAGAATGTCACAGGGCTTGTCCATGGTCAGCCAGTTCTCAGTCCAATTTCGGACTTTGGCCTCTGAATTAGAGTGGCCAGATAAAGTTCTTATTCCAGTGTTCTGGAGAGGACTGGCAGACCATGTAAAGGACGCTTTGGCTACCAGGGAGAATCCTGCCACACTGGAGAAACTCATTTCTATATCTACCTGCATCGACCTCCTTTTTCACGAGCGGAGGTTAGAGCGGACCCAGTGTAGGCAGAGGTTTCGGCTGGCACCCACCTTTGCCAAACCTTTGGAATTTCCCGTTCGGGCGTCTGACTCCCCAGAGACCGTGGAGAATACTCGAGTGGGATCTAAGTCTCGGACCACTCGAGTATCCGTGGTCTGTAGAGTGTGTCAGCAGCCAGGACATTATGCCAACCGATGTCCCCAGCGAATAAGTAAACGGTCATGTTCCGTGACCATGGGTGCAGGGTCATTAGACGCGAGGGATTTTGCTCCGAAGATGCTCCTTAAAGGCTTAATCTCTCTAGGTTCATCCACCCTTCCCGCCAAGCTTTGTGTGGACTCTGGGGCAGAGGGGAATTTTATGTCCTCCTCCTTTGCCTCTCGCCATTCCATACCGCTGGTGACGCTCGCCGAGCCAATATCGGTGAGAGTGTTGAATGGAGCAATCCTGCCCTCACAAATCTCCCACCAGACTGTCACTCTACCTCTGTCTATGTCTCCTTCACATCAGGAGAATATATCCCTTTTTTGTTCTTCCAGAGGGAATAGATGAGGTTTTGTTGGGATTACCCTGGCTTCGCCACCACTCTCCCCATATTGAGTGGTCCTCTGGAGAATACTGGGTTGGGGTGATCATTGCAGAGACAAATGTCTCAGAGAGGACGTTCAGGTTTCCACAACGGAAATACCCATAGATCTTGATTCCCTTCCCAAGGTTTATCGGTCATACGCAGACGTATTCTCCAAAAAGGCAGCGGAGACTCTGCCGCCTCATCGCCCTTATGACTGTCCTATAGACCTCTTGCCTGGAACGGAGCCCCCTCGGGGAAGAGTATATCCTCTCTCTCTTCCTGAGACGGAGGCCATGTCACAATACATCCAGGAAAATCTGGCCAGAGGGTTTATTAGGAAGTCAGTGTCACCAGCAGGGGCAGGATTTTTCTTTGTGCAGAAGAAGAATGGAGAATTACGACCGTGTATAGACTATAGGGGTCTTCACGCCATTACCGTTAAGAACAAATATCCTTTGCCCCTAATATCTGAGCTCTTTGATAGGCTCCGGGGAGCAAGGGTATTTACTAAGCTGGATCTTCGTGGTGCCTATAACCTGATCCGCATCCGTGAGGGGGACGAATGGAAGACGGCGTTCAATACCAGAGATGGACATTACGATTATCTTGTGATGCCCTTCGGGCTCTGTAATGCTCCAGCCGTCTTCCAAGATTTCGTAAATGACATCTTCCGGGACATGCTTGCCACCTCTGTGGTAGTCTATCTGGATGACATTCTCATCTTTTCTCCAGATATGGACACCCACCGGAGAGATGTTTGCAGGGTCTTCGACCTCTTGCGGGCAAATTCCTTATATGCGAAGTTGGAGAAGTGTGTGTTTGAGCAGGAGTCTTTGCCATTCCTGGGCTATATCTCCACTCAGGGATTGGCTATGGATCCTGCCAAACTACAGGCTGTAATGGATTGGCAAGAACCCCACTCTCTTAAAGCGGTGCAGCGCTTTATGGGGTTCATTAATTACTATCGCCAATTCATTCCCACTTCTCTACTTTGGTTGCTCCCTTGGTAGCCCTCACCAAGAAAGGAGCCAATCCCAAATTGTGGTCAGAGGAGGTCTCCAAGGCCTTTACTTCAATCAAGTCCCATTTTGCTAGCGCTCCTATCCTACATCGTCCCGAGGTTGATAAGCCTTTTATATTGGAGGTAGATGCCTCGTCCGTTGGTGCTGGAGCAGTCCTTTTTCAAAAGGATGCTCAAGGTCGTAAACATCCTTGCTTCTTCTTCTCCAAGACCTTCACACCTGCGGAGAGGAATTATTCCATTGGGGATAGGGAGTTGCTAGCCATGAAGTTGGCCTTTTCTGAGTGGAGACATCTCCTGGAGGGGGCTCGCTTTCCCTTCCAAGTGTTCACTGACCACAAAAATTTGGTCTATTTACAGACCGCCCAGCGGCTAAATTCCCGTCAGGCCAGATGGTCCCTGTTCTTCTCCCGATTCCATTTCACCCTCCATTTTCTCTCAGGGGAGAAGAACATTCGTGCTGATGCTCTGTCTCGCTCCGTGGTGTCCTCTGAGGAGGTGGAGGAGGAGCCTCGGCTGATTGTCCCCACAGAGAGCCTAAGAACTGTGGCCCCGGTTTCGCTTGAGTCTGTGCCTCCGGGCAAGACTTTTGTGCCCATAAATTTGCGACCAGAGGTTCTCTCTTGGGCACACTCGTCCAGGGTGGGTGGACATTTTGGGGCAAAGAGGACATCTGAGTTGCTGACGAGGACATACTGGTGGCCACATATGGTCCGTGACGTCAGGGAATACGTTCAGGCATGCGTCTCTTGCGCCAAGAATAAGTCCCCTCGACAACGGCCAACTGGGTTACTCTTTCCTTTACCGGTGGCAGACAGGCCCTGGGAGATGGTCGGGATGGATTTTGTGGTTGGCTTACCCAAGTCTCGGGGCTGCACCATCATCTGGGTGATAACCGACCACTTCTCCAAAATGGTGCACTTGGTGCCGTTACCACGGTTACCGTCTGCACGGGCCTTGGCAGCATTATTCATTAGGCATATTTTCCGCCTACACGGTATGCCAGACAAAATTGTCAGTGATCGAGGTCCCCAGTTTGCGTCTCGGTTCTGGAGAGAGCTGTGTCGTTTACTCAGCATTGAGTTGAATCTCTCCTCTGCATACCATCCCGAGACGAATGGGTTGGTAGAGAGGGCCAACCAGACCTTGGTCACATACTTGCGACATTTTGTCTCTGCCAGGCAGGATGACTGGACATCCTTGCTACCGTGGGCTGAGTTTGCTCTAAATAATGCTGTGGCTGACTCCACCGGACAGACCCCATTCCTCCTGAACTACGGTCAGCATCCGCGGGTACCAGTGCCTATGCCCGTGTCTTCCGCCGATTCCAGGGTGGCAGACTGGGCTGTGGAGGCACGGGACATTTGGGACCGCACTCAGGATGCCATTCAGGCCTCCAAAGAGAGGATGAGGTCTTCGGCCGATGCCCATCGGCGCCCCACTCCTACGTTTGCTCCGGGTGACCTAGTGTGGCTTTCTGACCGAAACATCAGGCTACGGGTAGAGTCCACCAAGTTGGCACCTCGCTTTTTGGGCCCCTTTAAAGTTCTTGAGCAGGTGAACCCGGTAGTTTACCGCCTAGCCCTTCCGCCTCGCCTTGGTATCACTGACACCTTTCACGTATCCCTCTTGAAACCCGTGGCCATTTCCCGGTTTTCCGAGTCATCTGCTGGGACGTCGGGTTCATCTACTGACGATCATGAGGTGAACGCCATTGTTGGGTGCAAGGTGGTACGAGGCAAAAAATTTTATTTGGTGGATTGGAGGGGTTATGGGCCTGAGGATAGATCCTGGGAGCCTGCCGAGCACGTTCACGCTCCGCGGCTCGTCGCTGCCTTTGGGCGCAGCGAGGCCCAGAGAAGGGGGGGCCCTAGGAGGGGGGGTAATGTTAGGGTTCGATTTCCCGCTGCTGCACAGGGGGAGTCTCGGGCCCGTCCCGCTGCGGTCTCCCATTCATCTCCGGCCGCAGTGGAGCCTGCTCAGCAGAGGCGTCGGTCCAGGCGTCTTGCCCACTCCACTACTGGGCAGTGACTTGTTGCTGCCTTTCCTGGATCTGCTATTATAGCCAATGCTGGAGCAGACGTCTTTGGGACAAAGTACTGCATTTTCCCTTCTGAGCATGCCCAGAGTGAGATCTCTCATTGGAGATCAGGGGTCACATGCTCAGGTACTGCAGCAGCTCCTATTGGCCCGCCAGGAAGGTCATGTTACTACTAGTCTTCTGGAACAGGTTTCTCATTGGTCCTTGTTCCTGGAAGGTCCTGTTGCTGTTACTATAAAAGGGTAGCATGGCTGGGCCGCCATGCGCTAATATCAACCATTGTATGCTATGCGCCAGTGTGGTCATGCGTGTGTGTGTGGTTAGGGACCCGGCTGAAATAAGCCACTAGAATACCGACTTAATCGGTGAGGAGTTTGGTGTGCTAGCTGGTCAGGGTCGGTGTCCTAGATGCCCTAGATTACCGGCATAACCGGTGAGGAGTTTGATTGCCGTATTCAGGGTCTGGCGTTCAGACGCCATAGATTGCGGGTGACTCCCGCGAGGACATTAGCGCATGACCACGTATTATGCTCGCTTAGCAATTAACCGTGTACCTGAGAGCCTGACAGGACACGGTACTTTTTCTCAGCGGCTCTGTGACGTAACAGGGTTCGCTTTAGACGCTAGACAGCGCCCTAGCGTTTTACTTTGCGGCTCACTGAAGTTAAGTGAGCTCGCACCTATCGCCATATAGCGCTGTGGCATCCCATTAGCGGCTCTGGGATTAACAGAGTTCGCACTTACTGCCACAACGCGCTACGGCATTTATTTTTGCGACTCTGCGGGATAACAGAGTTCGCTACTTTCGCCATCTTATTAGCAGCGGGCTTCGCCTACACGGTGGACCCCGGGCTGCGAACGCACCTCTCTATTATATCTATTAGGTGCGTTCCGCAGACCCTAACAGTATATGATGCTACAGTGTATGATGGGCCACATTTATAATGCTCCAGTGTATGATGGGCCCTATCTATGATGCTCAAGTGTATGCTGGGCCCCATATATAATTCTCCAGTGTATAATGCACCCCATATATTGCTCCAAACATTTAAAAAAATGAAATACCTCTCCTCGCTGGGCACTGCTCTACTCTGGACTCCTCAGAGTTGCCATCTTCCAGCTCTCTGCACTTGGACTTTTCAGGCAGATGGCGTACAGACGTGACGTCATCACGCTCTCAGACCTGAATGTCACTGTCAGTAAACACAGCGGTGGAGCAGGGAGAGGTAAGTATTGCAAGTGCTGGGGCCCTGAGCAAGCAAGGGGGCCCACTTGTGGGCGACGGCACTGGCACAGGGCCCTTCATAGTACACCGGTGAGTCTGACGGCGAGTGGGGCCCCCCATCATCAGAGACTGTGAGGTGCCCTGTGCTAGTGCCGACGCCCACGAGTGGGCCCCCCACCTGCTCAGGGCACAGGCACTTGCCTGGGTGCACCAGGTGCTGACGCCGGCCCTTGGTGGGGTACAGCCTAGTTAGGGAGGTGGAAAAACTGGCAAATGTTGAGGTGTAGGCTGGACACTCAGCAGCTACAAATGGAGGAATTGGAGAAGTCGGAGGAGGAGGAGGACATAGAGAGCCATTTTGCTGGCAAATTATGTGTCATCAGTAGAGTTGAGCGATACTTTCCGATATCCAAAAGTATCGGAATCGGAATGGTATCGCCGATACCCAAAAAATATCGGCGATACCCGATACCGATAACGGAAATCCAATGTAAGTCTATGGGAGCAAAATATCGGAATTAAAAAAACCCCATTCTTGCCTTGTTGGTTAATTGTACATGAAGGAAAACAACAAAGAGTAATGTAGAATGTATTGGGGAAGGTTGAGGAGACATTAAAGGCATAGATGTTTAACCCAATCAAATGGAATAGCATAAATATTTTTTTTTTTAAAGATGTTCGGATTGACGAAGAAATTGACAATGTTGTTAACGTTTTTTCTATTTTGGCAAATATGTATATTTCACAACTTCCATGCTCTTCACCTTTTTAACTTTTGACACACTTTCTCCTTCATAATCTTCAGCAGCATCATCTTTTTCATCAAATTATTCTTCATCTTCACCTTCTTTATCTTCTTCTTAAACTTCTTGCTATTCATCTTTTTGTTAACATTACTCATATTCTTCTTATTCAACTATTATTCTTCTTCATATTGTACTTCATCTTCTTCATCATATTCTTATTTGTGACAGAGATTCCTGTACTTGTAATCTGTCAAAGTATGAATTTTTCATCCTTCCCTTCTTGCTGTCACAAAAGATTTAAATTACAACAGTATTTGTCCGTGTTCAGTTTAGCCTGCAGCAGCAGGCATTTTCCAGGGGCACCACGAGGAGGAACGGACTCACCCCCATACACTGCTTAGTCTTCTTCTGCTTATAATTTAGAGACTATATTTTGCTCTTCATTTTGGTCTTATACTTCATGTTCTTCTGCTTTTTGATCTTCTGCTTATTGTTGTTAAGTCTCTTGTTCTGTATCTTGTAGTTTGTCTTAACCTTCTTAGTCCTGTTGGGTAATCTTTTATTTCTTCTTTGCGATGGTGTTTAGGCTGGTTGGCTTGATGCTCGTCGTCCTTGTGGTCGTCATCTTCTTCGGGGTGGTCATCAGGGTCGTCGTCTTCATTGTTGGAGATCCAGAGTGATTACCCAAAAAAACATTTAAAAAATCTTCAATTTGTAAATGTAGCAGAAGGTACAAGAGCCAATGCAAGTAACGAGGACCAGCTGACTGTGCTGGAACCCGGAGGGGCAGCAGAAGAAAAAGAGCCAATGGCACAACCGAGGACCAGCTGACGTTACTGGGACACGGTTACTAAGCAGGAGGTACCTGTGCTCCAAAGCACTACCAAGGACCAGCAGACGTTGCTGGAACTCGGATACCGAGATGGAGGCACCTAGGCCAAAGGCACTGCGGAGAACCAGCTGACGGTACTGGAACCCGGAGGGGCAGCAGAAGGAAAAGAGCCAATGGCACAACCGAGGAACAGCTGACATTACTGAACCCCAGTAACACAGGAGCAAGTGTTGACTGTGCTAACAGCACTTCCGAGCAACAACTGGTGGTGTTGGAGCCCAGGGATGAGAAGAGAACAGGGTGGAGGCAGCAGGACTTTTTGACGTACACACAGCAGGGGAACAGCTGACATTACTGAACCCCAGTAACACAGGAGCAAGTGTTGACTGTGCTAACAGCACTTCCGAGCAACAACTGGCGGTGTTGGAGCCCAGGGATGAGAAGAGAACAGGGTGGAGGCAGCAGGACTTTTTGACGTACACACAGCAGGGGAACAGCTGACATTACTGAACCCCAGTAACACAGGAGCAAGTGTTGACTGTGCTAACAGCACTTCCGAGCAACAACTGGCGGTGTTGGAGCCCAGGGTCAAGGAGGATGTTTAAATACTAGATCAAGTAATTTCCTTGTTACCTGTCAATTTTAAATGTCTATACTTCAAACAAGAGAAAGATAACCTTTACTACCATAAGATGATGATTTCATTTAAACTAATATCTAGATAAATAAAGAATTGACAAACATAAACACATACATTAACATGTTGAACAGCAATGCAAACCACAAAATAAATTAGTTAAGGAATCTGCTATACGGTTGTACATAAAAGCATACAAGTACATATCTGAATCCATTAATGATGGTTAAGTAACAGTATGTACACCATTTTTATTGTATAGACAATGAATGTCTGACTTCAAAACATCATCAGCATTACAAGTTATCTGTGACATTACTAAAATGTTACATTTGCTGAATAATGTCACTAAACAGTTTATACAAAATTATACAATTTCCATCATGTAATACTCATAATATGTGGCAATAATAATTTTTATTAACAAACATAACCTTTAAAAAGTGCATAGTGCATAGTGAAAATTGCTATTTATGCCTGACTGTCGACTTGCAAGCATGACAACGGATAGATAAGGTATATATAGATGAGACTGCATAGCCACAGATGGTGAATGGCGATGTAATACTGTACCTCAATAAAGTGTGCGTCACTACTACATAATTTTTTTTATATAGCTTTATAAACAGGGTACGTGCATGTATGCTTGCGCCTTTGTTTGGACGCACAGACTGCCTTCCTGCTGAGACGCGTTGGGTAGTGAACAGTTGTGTGCAGTGTTCACTGTAGTCTGAGGTTTTCCTTTTTGGAGTGCAGATCACGCTCCAGTTAGTTCTTCAACCACTGCTGGTTGTAGTCTGCTGAGCGTGTGTCACTGGCACATCCTTGAAATTTTTCTCTAATTGTTGCTGCTCCATTCTATTACAAATAAATAAAATCTATTAGTGTGACGCGCTTCCATCCCTATACAATACATTGGTTGCAAACACTATAGAAGTACACAAAGGGGCCTTTCACACCTACTGAACAGTTGTGTGCAGTGTTCACTGCAGTCTCTGCGGAATAACCACACTTAGGCCTTATAACTTTTCAGACTTTCTTTATCAATCTACCAAGATGAAGAAGGCAGGGAGTAAGGCACGTGGTCGTGGCCGTGGAGTTTCTTCAGGGAGAGGACGTGGGGATTCTGTGGCTGCTGCGGCCCCCAGTGACACAGCATCCACCAGTTTCCCGTGAGCGTTCCTTTATGCGCACTTTTGTAGGAGCTCGGAGTACCCCCCTGCTGCGGGAAGAACAAATTGAAGCCGTTGTTGGTTGGATGTCAGCCAATGCATCGACTTCAATTGCTTCCACCTCCTCTCAGTACCACAGCACTGTTGAACAACCATCTGTCTCTTCACCGCCTGGCAAATTGCCCAGGCAGTCAGAGAGTTCTGTACAGGAGCCAGCTGAGTGTCTGCTTCTGTTCTCAGAATCTATTGGCTTGCAAACAGGGGCCCAGCCAAGCAGCATTCTGTAATGTGAAGAAGAGGGAGTATGCAGTGATGCGCAACAGCTGTGTCTCTCTGAATCTGAAGAGGCGGGTGAGACAGTGCCGATGGTCAGCACACCGCAGAACGCATCTGATGATGATGAGACTCAGGTGCCAGTTTCTGTTGAGCATGGTGCTGGCCAGACCACCCAACAGCAGGTGTTGGAAGAGGGTAGTGGAGATGATGAGGTCCAAGACCCAACATGGCGTGAGGAACAGGAAGGTGGTGGGAGCAGCTCAGAGGAATCCTAATAATAATAATATTAATTTATATAGCGCCATCATATTACGCATCGCTTTACAGTTTTGCAGTTTAAGAACACAAGTCATAAGTAACAACGTTAACAATACAATAATTTAAGCTAAATAAGTCGCCCCTGCTCGTGACAGCTTACAATGTACAATGAGGTGGGGAGATACAAAGTATAGGTGTTTATATACAATGGTGCATTTACAATGATGGTCCAGCCATCTTAAAGGAATGAGGGATGGAGATAGTGAATGAGCTAGAGACACACACACACACATACACACTTACACAGAATACATAGAATGACTTTGATTAGTGAACGTGATAGGCCGCTCTGAACAAATGTGTTTTGAGTGAGCGCCTGAAACCATGCAAATTGTGGATAGTCCTTATTTCTTGGGGTACAGCATTCCAGAGGATTGGCGTAGCGCGGGAGAAGTCTTGGAGTCGGGAGTGGGAGGTACGTATTAGTGCAGAGGTTAGTCGAAAGTCGTTTGCAGAGCGCAGCAGTCGGTTAGGCCGATAGATAGAAATGAGGGAGGAGATGTAGGAGGGGTGCTGCACTGTGGATAGCTTTGTGGCTGAGAACCAGTACTTTGGTTGAAAGCTGGGAGAGGCCTAGAGAAGTGGTTAGTGATAGAAGGAAGATAGAGGAAGACATTGCCCCAACGGTACAAACAGGAGGGAGAGTTAGGCTGCAGACTCGGTTGCCTGTAGCCTCCAGTTTGGCACCTGTTCGGAGCAGTTCTCTTCCAAAAGTCAAAACGTGCACTCCCAGGACTTGCACTGCATGGTCCTTTTTTCACACACTTTCACATGATATTTGCTATGTCAAATGCAAGCTGTGTAATCAAAAATTAAAATAGCTAAAAGTGTCAGTCACCTCAATACCACAAATATGTGGAAACATGTGCGGACAAAGCACGTAGTTGAGTTACAAAGACACACTGGAGATGTAGGCCAACCTACAGCAGCACCTACATCTTCAGGTTGTGTTGAAGCTTCTTCATCGAGCTCACACACAGCTGGTTCTGCTTCCTCACAGGATCGCCATGGAAGAACCTCGGCCACTGTTGTCCAGAGACAAACTGTTATTCCACACACAGCAGCAAGTTCCCTGTCATCCTCACACTCCCAGGCCACAAAACAGCAATCGGTAGCACAGGCATGGGATAAAAGGCGGCCATACTCCGCAAACCATGCACGAGCACAGGCTCTGAATGCTGGCATTGCAAAACTCCTGTCCCTTGAAATGCTGTCATTCAGGCTGGTGGAGACAGACAGTTTCCGTAACTGAATATCATTGTCAGTCCCACAATACAATGTGCCAAGCCGATTTCATTTCAGCAGGCAAGCCGTCCCTGGTCTGCAAAAGCATGTTGAGGGAAAAATTAAACATGCGCTACTAAACGCCCTCAGTAGCAAGGTCCACCTGACCACCGATGCGTGGACCAGTACCCATTGTTATGATCTGCTACAACCAGTAAGGAAAGAAGGGAATTCTGTCCCTACAATACAACTAAGCTGAATCCCTACGATGTAATGGGGAACCTGATCCTGCGACCAGACCCGCTAAAGTCCTCATCTAGTGTGAACGAAGACCTATAGTTGCGAGGGAGTAATCCCTACAAGATCTAGGGACTGGGAGAAAAGGTTGACACCTCCTAACATAAATTATAGCATGGATAATTAAACAGAAAAATAAATGCTTTGCGATCCTAACATCAAGCAAAAATGACAGATTAAGGCACCTAAGCACCCGGCTAGCTTAACAGTAGATAATACAATGAAATCAAGCAAAGCCAGAAGGGCGGAGCCAGACTAAATAGGGAAAAAAGGTCATGTGACCAGCAAACTGAAACAAAACCTAACAAGAGGGTTCTAACACCCATGGCCAGGGACAATACCTTTCCCTCACTGCCCATTGGGTCAATGTTGTGTAGCCGGGTACTGATCTTGCGAGTGGCGCTGTACGTGTTCTGCCAACTCCAAGGATTGCAGGAATCAAGTCTGTACACATTGACTCCTCCTCCTACTCCAGTTCCTCAGAATCATCGCTGCAGGAGCCGTCACGGTCTACCTCCACATGGACCGTGAACGTTTACCTGTTGCGACCGATATGAGCACAGCCGTGTCCAAATGTCAACAGGCCGTCCTGAAATTAATTTCCATGGGGAATCTTAGCCACACAGCGCAGGAGCTCTGTAATGCCATAAAGCAGGAGAGCGACGTGTGGTTTTTGGAAGCGAATCTACAGGCAGGCTTGGTAGTGTGTGACAATGGCCGAAATCTGGTGGCAGCTCTGGGTCTTGGCAACCTCACCCACATACCATGTCTGTCATATGTGCTCAACTTGATCGTGCAGAGTTTTTTGAGGGACTATCCGGATCTTGATGCACTGCTGCACAAGGTCCGCCTAGAGTGCGCTCACTTGCGACGTTCCAGCATGGCCAGATCGCTGATTGCAGCTCTGCAACGCAGATTTCGCCTTCATGAACATCGCATCATATGTGACGTACCCACCAGGTGGAATTCCTCGTTACATATGTTGGAGCGGTTGTGTGAGCAGCAGCCAACAGTAATGGAGTATCAGCTGCATCAGGCGCAATCAACTCGCAATTTGCGCCGTTCACACTTCACCACTACTGAGTGAGCCTTTATAATAAGAATAATAATAATATTCTTTATTTATATAGCGCCATAATATTCCGCAGTGCTTTACAGTTTAACAGTTTCAAAACACAAGTCATAAGTAACAACGTTAACAATACAATAATTAAAGCAAAATCAGCTGCCCCTGCTGGTGAAAGCTTACAATCTACAATGAGGTGGGGGAGATACAAAGTACAGGTGTTTATATACAATGGTGTTTTTACAATGATGGTCCAGCCATTTTAAGGGAGTGAGGGATGCATGGAGATAGTGAATGGGCTACACACACAGACTTACACATAGAATGACTTTGATTAGTGAATGTGATAGGCCACTGTGAACAAATGTGTTTTGAGGGAGCGCCTGAAACCATCCAAATTGCGGATAGTCCTAATTTCTTGGAGTACAGCATTCCAGAGGATTGGCGCAGCGCGGGAGAAGTCTTGGAGTTGGGAGTGGGAGGTACGGATTAGTGCAGAGGTTAGTCGAAGGTCGTTTGCAGAGTGCAGCAGTCGGTTAGGCCGATAAATATAAATGAGGGAGGAGATGTAGGGGGGTGCTGCACTGTGGAGAGCTTTGTTGGTGAGAACCAGTAATTAGAATTGGATCCTATAATGAATGGGCAGCCAGTGTAATGAGTGGCGAAGGACTCTATGAAGGACATCTGCCACGTTTTGCGTGCGTTTGATGAGTCAACGCGGATGGCGAGTGCAGATGATGCACTAGTCAGCCTGACTGTCCCCCTTATCTGCCTGCTTCAAAAAACACTGCAAGCACTAAGGCATGAGGTTTTGGAAGAGGTGGAGGATGAGGAGTCACAAATTCCATCACCTTCTGGACAGTCAGCGCAACGTGGTTCCTCACAAAGGGCTGGAGGACTTTCAAAGTACCTGTCATGGGTGCATCGCCACGAAGATCGTCGCGATTGCACATTCTGACTTCTCACAGCTGAGCTGCTGTTTCTTTGTGTTTGGTAATGAGAGAGTTAATTTTACCTAGCTCTTTGCTAAGACTAGGTCCAGCCTCGCCCGGCTGCTTTGGATTATGTTCTAATTAGTTTCCTTTATATTCCTGCCAGTCTGGGTGTTTGATGCCGGTGAAAGCATTCATATAGTTTAGCAGACTGGATCGGTTCTGGGAATACTTAAGCTAAGAGCTCCTTAGTTGTTTTTACTCTTACAGCTTATAGTTTATCTCTGAGACCTAAGGTGTTCCTACTGTGTGTGAGTGTTGTATGTAAGACTTTATTTACTTTATTTCTTATCTTTCTTGTTTGTCTTTCTGTTCATTAACCGTTACCTGGTCATTCCCTTTGGTGGTATTCAGGGTCCTTCTTAGGACTAGAATACAGTTGGCAGGGATTGATAGGAGACAGGGTTTACGCTGGTGGCCTGGACCTCTGTACCTTTAACAGTACCTCCAGGTTGAGGGATTAGTTAGGACCCCAGTTAGGGTCAGCTTAGACCCCGGTCACCCTCTAGCCGGAGACAGCGTATAACGGATTCCGTTCTGACCCACTGGACTTTCTGTCAGGTAAATCTATGTTATCATATAGCTATGCGCATGTTATATAGTATGTTGCCCTTTTGATATAGATTATTGTCATCACATATATATATCTGCTATACAGCGTGACATTTTCACCGGCCCATACTAAAGATTCTCCCCAGCTATCATGGATCCAGTAGCCCAGCTGGCCCGGCAGTTGCAGGGATTGTCCATGGAGTTGGCAGACATTAAGTCCAAGGTTTTGTCCCCCCCGGAGCAAACCAGATCTGAACCTAAGGTTGCTCTCCCGGACAGGTTCACTGGTGGGCGGGACAAATTTTTTACTTTCCGGGAGGCATGTAAATTGTACTTTCGGCTGCGGCCTCGGTCATCTGGGAGTGAAGAGCAGAGGGTGGGAATTGTTATCTCGCTCTTACAAGGGAATCCTCAATCTTGGGCGTTCTCTATTCCTCCAGGCTCCCCAGATCTCCAGTCAGTGGATCGATTTTTTACTGCCCTGGGTCTGGTATATGATGATCCGGATCGAGTCTCCCTTGCTGAAACAAGGTTACGTAAAATACGGCAAGGAAATCGTCCAGCGGAGGAATATTCTTCTGAGTTCCGTAGATGGGCAACAGATACTCAGTGGAATGACCCAGCTCTTAGGAGCCAGTTTTGTCAAGGGTTGTCTGACAAATTAAAAGATGTGTTGGCTCAGTATGATTCTCCTCCATCACTGGAGGCTGCTATGGCCCTCGCTATTCGCATTGATAGACGTCTTCGGGGAAGACGCGAGGTAACTCCGCCCCCCGTGATGACTCCACCTACTACTAAAGTCCCTTATACTGAGGTTCCCCTGGTCTGTTCTGAGGAACCCATGCAGTTGGGAGGGACATCATTTTGTAGGAGGGAATCAGCGGTGCGCCGCAAGACTAGAAGGTGTTTCTTTTGCGGGAGAGAGGGACATTTTGTTGGGGGGTGTCCATCCCGGACCTCTTTGAACCAAGGAGTTAACCTGGGAGTGTGTATTTCGTCCCCAAATCCCTCTCAGTTTCTCGTGCCTGCGGAGGTGGTGATTGGTACTAGAACTGAGAGGATTTCTGTTTTTCTTGATAGTGGGTCCGGGGCTAATTTGGTGGACACTCGGTTTGCCCAGGTGCATGGTATGCAACTGAGTGTATTGGCCAAACCGGTCCCTATACTCTCTATTGATTCTAGACCTCTTGGTCAAGGTAGCTTGGTACAAGCTGTTCATAACATAGATCTTCGAGTAGGGGCAATACATAAAGAGCAATTGTCTTGTTATGTGTTGGAGGGTCTGCCTGCTCCTATTGTGTTGGGACTTCCTTGGTTGGCTAAACATAACCCAGTGATTGATTGGCAATCCAGAAAGATAAGCCAGTGGGGTGAATTTTGCAAGAATAACTGCATGAGCACGGTCATCGGTGCGGTTGTGCCTAGGACTTTGCCTCCTTTTCTGGAGGACTTTTGGGAGAAGTTCTCAGAGGAGGGGTGTAAAGAGTTACCTCCTCATCGCACATATGACTTCTCAATAAAGTTGCTTCCTGATGCCTTATCTCGTACTTTCCCAGGGGTCGGGAAGACGGATGATCCGGTTCCTATTCCTCAGGAGGGAGTTGTAGTGTCAGCTGTATGCTCTGAGCTTGAGGGGGAGGTATTGGGGGCTCAGGGGGATGCCCCTGTGGGACTTCCAGGGAGACTGATAGTTCCAGATCGCTTAAGACTGAAGGTTACGGAGAACCCTTACAAACGGATGGCTGATAGGAGGAGAGTTTCTGGTCTAGATCTGAGGGTGAACGATCTGGTTTGGTTGTCTACCAGGAATATAAAACTTAAAGTTCCCTCCTGGAGGTTGGGTCCCAGATTCATCGGGCCATACAGGATCAGTTCCATAATTAATCCTTTGGCATTTCGTCTGGACCTCCCTCCTACGTTTAAAATTCATAATGTGTTTCACAAGTCATTACTTAAAAAGTATGTGGCACCAGTCATACCGTCACCTCTACCTCCTCCTTCAGTGGTAGTCAATGATAACGTGGAAGTTCATTGGAGGGGGTATGGTCCTGAGGAGAGGACGTGGGTCCCTGCGTCTGATGATAACGCAGATCGATTGGTTCGGACCTTTCACACAATTTACCCGGACAGACCTGGTCATGAGGGTCCGGAGGCCCCCGTAGAAGGGGGGGTACTGTCATGGGTGCATCGCCACGAAGATCGTCGCGATTGCACATTCTGACTTCTCACAGCTGAGCTGCTGTTTCTTTGTGTTTGGTAATGAGAGAGTTAATTTTACCTAGCTCTTTGCTAAGACTAGGTCCAGGCTCGCCCGGCTGCTTTGGATTATGTTCTAATTAGTTTCCTTTATATTCCTGCCAGTCTGGGTGTTTGATGCCGGTGAAAGCATTCATATAGTTTAGCAGACTGGATCGGTTCTGGGAATACTTAAGCTAAGAGCTCCTTAGTTGTTTTTACTCTTACAGCTTATAGTTTATCTCTGAGACCTAAGGTGTTCCTACTGTGTGTGAGTGTTGTATGTTAAGGGTATGCCACACTAAACAATATCGCTAACGGGATCGCTAAAAAACGTCACTATTTAGCGATCCCGTTAGCGATATTGTTCAGTGCGGCAGCTTCCAGCGACGAGCTTCCTGCTGTGATCTCGCTCGTCGCTGGAATCGCTCCGGACCCTATTTCATCGCTGGCGCTCCCGCTGGGTAAGTATCTAATCGCTGTGTGGCACCTTTTCTTAGCGATTTAGCGGTACTTTTGTACCGCTAAAGTCGTTAAGAAGATCGCTAACGGCGATAGCGTCGTTAACTATATCGCTAAATGCGGCAGCATTTAGCGATATAGAAACAATCCCGCTAGCGATCTCATTAGTATGCAACGCTAACGAGATCGCTAGCGGGATAGCTAAGTGTGGCAGTACCTTAAGACTTTATTTACTTTATTTCTTATCTTTCTTGTTTGTCTTTCTGTTCATTAACCGTTACCTGGTCATTCCCTTTGGTGGTATTCAGGGTCCTTCTTAGGACTAGAATACAGTTGGCAGGGATTGATAGGAGACAGGGTTTACGCTGGTGGCCTGGACCTCTGTACCTTTAACAGTACCTCCAGGTTGAGGGATTAGTTAGGACCCCAGTTAGGGTCAGCTTAGACCCCGGTCACCCTCTAGCCGGAGACAGTGTATAACGGATTCCGTTCTGACCCACTGGACTTTCTGTCAGGTAAATCTATGTTATCATATAGCTATGCGCATGTTATATAGTATGTTGCCCTTTTGATATAGATTATTGTCATCACATATATATATCTGCTATACAGCGTGACAGTACCATGCTGTATCAACAATTGAACCTCCAGAGTCGCTGTCTATATTTTCATAACCATTCCAAACTTTTAATGTATTTACAAAGCACATAATGTACAGTTTTTGTCTATCCTTTTGTAATGCTATTGTGTTTCCATAAACTGATGTTACAGAATTATGATACAATGTTTTTAAATTTTGAGTTTTAAATTTTGTAAATTTTTATGTATTTGAAGGACTTTGTGAGGAGGATGAGGAGGAGTCAATGGAGGAGGAAGACATCGCTCCAGAGGGAGGTAGACAATGCTCTAGTCAGTATGTAGACCAAGGGTGGGGTGATGCACAGCAGGCAGAGATGACGCCTCTTGCAGGGGACAACGTTTCTTGGCCAGTTGGGAGTCTGCAGCACATGGTTGATTTCATGCTGCAGTGCCTGAGAAACGACCGCCGCATCGAACACATTCACACCACGTCTGATTATTGGGTGTACACCCTCCTAGACCCTCGCTACCGGGACAACTTACAAAGCCTCATCACACGTTGAACCGGGAGCGTAAAATGCGGAAGTACCAAGACACACTGGTGCAATCCATAATGTTCTCCATTCCAGCCGAGAGCACTGCTGCTGCTACTGCTTTACAAAGCAGCTCTGTGCGTCGAGGCAGTGGAGACAGCTCTGCAACAAGAGGGAGCACAAGCAGCGCCTCTGCACAGGGCAAGAACAGTATGTTCCAAATGTGGCGAAGTTTTGTGGCAGCGCCACCAATGTCTACACCATCCGAGACGGCTCCAGTCAGCAGGAGGCAACATTTCCGTAAGATGGTGACAGACTACATGTCTTGCCCTCTCAGTGTACTCCCAGATGGCTCTTCCCCATTCAAGTTTTGTGTCTCTAAGCTGGATACATGGCCAGAGCTTAGCCAGTATGCATTGGAGGTGCTGGCTTGCCCTGCTGCCAGTGTATTATCGGAGCGCGTCTTTACTGCTGCAGGTGGTGTACTAACAGACCGTTGCATGCGACTATCCTCCGATAATGTAGAACGGCTTACTTTTCTGAAAATGAACTAGGCATGGATCTCGCCTGAATTTGCCTGTCCGGTTTCAGATTAACTAACTGGTTGGCAACGTTTTCCATGTCTCCTGTTATGTTCATCTTTCTACCACCTGAGCTATACTCCCTGGGCTACAACACTGCCAGTTGCTGCTCAGAAGTGTCGTGTCCACAGACCAATACACAAGCTATAGTGATAGTGGGGTTCAGTAACGCCTGCTGTTCCCCTGCTGTGTGTCTGACAAAAATTAATGCTGCTAAGTGCTAACTCCAAATTAAAGTTCAAATTAAAGTTCAAACATCTCATACTAGGCCTCAGGCTACACCCTCCTTGACCCTGGGCTCAGAAGTGTTGGATGCACAGATCAAAACAATCGATGATGTGTTTGTGGGGTTCAGTAACGCCAGCTGTTCCCCTGCTGTGTGTCCGGCAAAAAATACTGCTACCTAGCTACACATGTTGAAAAAAACATGACATGTTAAAGTGGCTAGTGCTACACATAGATATCAGGCTACACCCTTATTTCTAAGCTGTAAACAAGTGAAACGTCACATTTAAAACCATTCAATGATTAGTGTTGGTAACAAATCTGTAACTAAATAATTGTGACATATTATTGCAGATATCCACATGTCTAATACAAATGCTAACACAAAAGCATACTTATGCTATAGGGTACTGATGGTGAACCTTCTCACTCCATAACTTTGACAAATCCAACTCACATCATGCCTCAAATGCTGCAATGTTGGAAGTGCATAATGTGGGTTGAACTTTGACAACAGCTGCAGTGCGAAGGTTATCCTTCTGTGTTCTTGGCTTTTAAATAAAAGCATACAAGTAAATATAATAATACATTGTTGATTAAGGGACGTAATGTACACCTGTAATATTGTGCAAACAATGGATGTAGGACTATTCCTCTTCAACATTACTTATATTTGTGTCATTTGAAAAAATACATATTTTAGTTAAAAATTAAAAACCCATGTTCACTAGCTGTGAAAGGCCCCTTTGTGTACTTCTATAGTGTTTGAAACCAATGTATTGTATACGGATGGAAGCACGTCACAGTAATAGATTTGAATTATTTGAAAGAGAATGTAGCAGCACCAATTCGAGAAAAATGTGAAGGATGAGGCAGTGAGACACGCTCAGCAGAGTACAAGCAACAGTGGTTGAAGAACTAACTGGAGTGGGATCTGCACTACAAAAATGAAAACCTCTGACTACAGTAAACAGTGCACACAACTGTTCAGTAGCTGTGAAAGGCCCGTTTGTGTACTTCTATATTGTTTGCAACCAATGTATTGTATACGGATGGAAGCACGTCACAGTAATAGATTTGAATTATTTGAAATAGAATGTAGCAGCACCAATTCGAGAAAAATGTGAAGGATGAGGCAGTGAGACACGCTCAGTAGAGTACACGCAGCGGTGGTTGAAGTAAGTGGAGCGGGATCTACACTCTACCAAAAATTTAAACCTCAGACTAGAGTGAACAGTGAACACAACTGTTCACTTGCTATGAAAGGCCTTTTTGTGGACTTCTATATTGTTTGCAACCAATGTATTGTATTTTGATGGCAGAGCGTCACACTAATAGATTTTTGTAAATTTAAAATAGAATAAAGCAGCACCAATTTTAGAAAAATGACAAGGATGAGCCAGTGACAGACACTCAGCAGAGTACACGCAGCGGTAGTTGAAGTAAGTGGAGCGGGATCTACACTCCTACCAAAAATTTAAACCTCAGACTAGAGTGAACAGTGAACACAACTGTTCACTTGCTGTGAAAGGCCTTTTTGTGGACTTCTATATTGTTTGCAACCAATGTATTGTATTTTGATGGAAGAGCGTCACACTAATAGATTTTAGTAAATTGAAAATAGAATAAAGCAGCACCAATTTTAGAAAAATGACAAGGATGAGCCAGTGACAGACACTCAGCAGAGTACACGCAGCATTAGTTGAAGAAGTAACTGGAGCGTGTTCCTTTTAAAAAAAAAAAAAAACCTCACAGACTGCAGTGAACACTGAAACACAACTGTTCACTATCTGTGAAAGGCTCCTTTCTGTACTTCTATAGTGTTTGCAACCAATGTATTGTATACGGATGGAAGCGCATCACACTATAATTTCTATTGAATGGAGCAGCTAGAATTACACTAAAGAAAAAAAAAAAGAGTCTGTGAGTGACACGTGCAGATGCCTACAGACAGCGTTGGATGCAGAGCAAACTGCAGCGTCACCTGCACTCTCACACACACACCTTGCACAGAGCTGTTAAAACAACACTGCAAGGCAAAAGGAAGCTTTACACAGCGGTTGGTAAACTAGCCTGCCTAAAGCAAAGTACACAAAATCGCAATCTCTAACTGTCCCTCAGAGTCAGCAGAGCAGCGTTCTGTCCCTATCTGAATTCACAGCACAGTGACGCTAAAATGGCGGCGGCGCCTTTTATAGTGCATTCTGACATCATTTCAGCAGCCAATCAAAGCCATGCCATTAGTTAAGATGACCGCAGCATTACAGGATGTGCCCACACTTCGTAGGATTCCTCATTGGCTGACTAAAATCACACTGCCTCTCAAAGAATTATGGGAACTTCCGATTCCGGTATACGATATAGGAAAAATATCGGAACTAAGTATCGGAATTCCGATACAGCGAATATCGGCCGATACCCGATACTTGCGGTATCGGAATGCTCAACACTAGTCATCAGGGGAAGGTGGTACAAAATCCTTTGAAATCCAGGCATGGTTCATTTTAATGAAGGTGAGATCACCAACATTTTGGGTCGACAGCTGGGTCCTTTCTGTCAGGATTGATCCAGCAGCACTGAAGACTCTTTCTGATAGCACACTACCAGCAGGACAAGCGAGCTCCTCTAAGGTATACAGTCGATTCAGTATTACCAGTCGTGTGAGCGTTACACGAGAAATCAGTCCACAACATGGTCATGAAACCCCTGTCTCCAACGCCAATTCGCTGTGTGCACCACAAACACCTTTTCCATTTGGCCCTGTATGTCTCGTGGTAAAACCTGCACCGCTGCTGTATGCTGGGAATGCCTCTAACAAACAGTTTACCAGAGTTGCTTGTTTGTTTGCCAATATTAGCTCTAGGTTCTCTTGTGGCAAGATGTTCTGTAATTTGCCTTTATAGTGTGGATTGAGGATGCTGGCCAACCATTAGTCGTCATCCTTAATAATTTTGGCAATACGGGGTGTTAAGGGCCTGCGGAACGCACCTAATAGATATTAAGGAGAGGTGCATTCGCTGCCCGGGGTCCACTGTGCAGGCAGAGCCTGCTGCTAGTAAAATGGCGTGAGTAGTGAACTCTGTTATCCCGCAGAGTCGCTAAAATAAACGCCGTAGCGCGCTGTGGCAGTTAGTGCGAACTCTGTTAATCCACAGAGCCGCTAGCGGGAATGCCACAGCGCTATATAGCGATAAGTGCGAACTCACTTAGCTTCAGTGAGCCGCAAAGTAATACACTAGGGCACAGACTAGCGTTTTAAAGCGAACCCTGTTGCGTTACAAAGTCGCTGAGTAACCTACTGGGTCCAGGTACACGGTTAACTGCTGTGCGGATAGCAGTCCGTGATCATGCAGTCAGAACACAAGCAATAATCTCCTCACCGGAGAAGCCGGTATTCTAATGGCATTTTCAGCTGAGCCCTGAACACGTGCATACAATCTCCTCACCGGAGGTGCCGGTGTTCTAGGGGCTTATTTCAGCCAGACCTAACCACATGCATACATGACCACACTGACGCAAGCACGTAACGGATTTGATACTAGCTCATGGCGGCCCAGCCATGCCACCCTTTTATAGTAGCAACTGCAGGACCTACCAGAAAAGGACCAATGCAAAACCATTCCAGAACACATGTAGTTTCAGGACCTTCCTGCCGCACCAATGGGAGTCGCTGCTGTAACCGAGCATGTGACCCCTGATCTCCAATGGGAGATCTTGCCCTGGGCATGCTCAGATGGAGAAAGCAGGGACTTAGTTCCCGAACTGCCTGCTCCAGCACTGGTTATAATAGAGGAACCAGGAAAGACTGCAACAAGTCTCTGCACAGTGTTAAATTGGGCGAGACGCTGGGACCGATGTCTTTGCTGAGCAGGCTCCACTGGGGCCGGAGATGGATGCGGGACTGGTTCGAGACTCCCCTTGTGCAGCAGCGGGAACTCGAACCCTAGCATTACCCCCACTCCTAGGGCCCCCCCTTCTTTGGGCCTCCCTGCGCTCAAAGGCAGCGATGAGCTGCAGAGCGTGAACATGCTCGGCAGGCTCCCAGGACCTATCCTCAGGCCCATAACCCCTCCAATCCACCAAATAAATTTTTTTTCCTCATACCACCTTGCACCCAACAATGGCGTTCATCTCATGATCGTCGGTAGATGAACCCGACATCCCGGCAGATGACTCGGAAAACCGCACAATGGCCACGGGTTTCAGGAGGGACACGTGAAAGGTGTCGGTGATACCAAGGCGAGGCGGAAGGACTAGGCGGTAAACCACCGGGTTCACCTGCAAAAAATTTAAAGGGACCCAAAAAGCGAGGTGCCAACTTGGTGGACTCTACACGTAGCCTGGTGTTTTAGGCAGAGAGCCACACTAGGTCACCCGGAGCAAATGTAGGAGCAGTGCGCCGATGGGCATCGGCCGAAGACCTCATCCTCTCTTTGGAGGCCTGAGTGGCATCCTGGTTGCGGTCCCAAATGTCCCGTGCCTCCACAGCCCAGTCTGCCACCCTGGAATCGGCAGAAGACACGGGCATGGGCACTGGTACCCACGGATGCTGACCATAGTTCAGGAGGAATGGGGTCTGTCCGGTGGAGTCAGCCACAGCATTATTTTGAGCGAACTCAGCCCACGGTAGCAAGAATGCCCAGTCATCCTGCCTGGCAGAGACAAAATGTCGCAAGTATGTGACCAAGGTCTGGTTGGCCCTCTCTACCAACCCATTCGTCTCGGGATGGTATGCAGAGGAAAGATTCAATTCAATGCTGAGTAAACGACACAGCTCTCTCCAGAACCGACACGCAAACTGGAGACCTCAATCACTGACAATTTTGTCTGGCATACCGTGTAGGAGGAAAATATGCCTAATGAATAATGCTGCCAAGGCCCGTGCAGACGGTAACCGTGGTAACGATACCAAGTGCACCATTTTGGAGAAGTGGTCGGTTATCACCCAGATGACGGTGCAGCCCCGAGACTTGGGTAAGACCACCACAAAATCCATCCCAACCAGCTCCCAGGGCCTTTCTGCCACCGGTAAAGGGAAAAGTAACCCAGCTGGCCGTTTTTGAGGGGACTTATTCTTGGCGCAGGAGATGCACGCCTGATCGTATTCCCTGACATCACGGACCATATGTGGCCACCAGTATGTCCTCGCCAGCACCTCAGATGTCCTCTTTGCCCCAAACTGTCCACCAACCCTGGACGAGTGTGCCCAAGAGAGTACCTCCGGTCGCAAATTGATGGGCACAAAAGTCTTGCCCGGAGGCACAAACTCAAGCGAAACCGGGGCCACAGTTCTTAGGCTCTCTGTGGGGACAATCAGCCCAGGCTCCTCCTCCACCTCCTCAGAGGACACCACGGAGCGAGAAAGAGCATGGGCCCGAATGTTCTTCTCACCGGAGAGGAAATGGAGGGTGAAATGGAACCGGGAGAAGAACAGGGACCATCTGTCCTGATGAGAATTTAGCCGCTGGGCGGTCTGTAAATAGACCAAATTTTTGTGGTCAGTGAAAACTTGGAAGGGAAAGTGAGCCCCCTCCAGGAGATGTCTCCACTCGAAAAAGGCCAACTTCATGGCTAGCAACTCCCTATCCCCAATGGAAAAATTCCTCTCCGCTGGTGTGAAGGTCTTGGAAAAGAAGAAATAAGGATGTTTCCGACCTTGAGCATCCTTTTGAAAAAGGACTGCTCCAGCACCACGGACGAGGCATCAACCTCCAATATAAAAGGCTTATCAACCTCGGGGCGATGTAAGATGGGAGCGCTAGCAAAATGGGACTTAATTGAAGTAAAGGCCTTGGAGACCTCCTCTGACCACAATTTGGGATTGGCTCCCTTCTTGGTGAGGGCTACCAAGGGAGCAACCAAAGTAGAGAAGTGGGGAATGAATTGGCGATAGTAATTAATGAACCCCATAAAGTGCTGCACCGCATTAAGAGAGTGGGTTCTTGCCAATCCATTACAGCCTGTAGTTTGCCAGGATCCATAGCCAATCCCTGAGTGGAGATGATATAGCCCAGGAATGGCAGAGACTCCTGCTCAAACACACACTTCTCCAACTTCGCATATAAGGAATTTGCCCGCAAGAGGTCGAAGACCCTGCAAACATCTCTCCGGTGGGTGTCCATATCTGGAGAAAAGATGATAATGTCATCCAGATAGACTACTACAGAGGTGGCAAGCATGTCCCGGAAGATGTCATTTATGAAATCTTGGAAGATGGCTGTAGCATTACAGAGCCCGAAGGGCATCACAAGATATTCGTAATGTCCATCTCTGGTATTGAACGCCGTCTTCCATTCGTCCCCCTCACGGATGCGGATCAGGTTATAGGCACCACGAAGATCCAGCTTAGTAAATACCCTTGCTCCCCGGAGCCTATAAAAGAGCTCAGATATTAGGGGCAAACGATATTTGTTCTTAAAGGTAATGGCGTTAAGACCCCTAAAGTCTATACACGGTCGTAATTCTCCATTCTTCTTCTGCACAAAGAAAAATCCTGCCCCTGCTGGTGACACTGACTTCCTAATAAACCCTCTTGCCAGATTTTCCTGGATGTATTGTGACATGGCCTCCGTCTCAGGAAGAGAGAGAGGATACACTCTTCCCCGAGGGGCTCCGTTCCAGGCAAGAGGTCTATAGGACAGTCATAGGGGCGATGAGGTGGAAGAGTCTCCGCTGCCTTTTTGGAGAATACGTCCGCATATGACCGATAAACCTTGGGGAGAGAAGCAAGGTCTATGGGTATCTCCGTGGTGGAAACCTGAACGTCTTCTCTGAGACATCTGTCTCTGCAATGATCACCCCAACCCAGTATTCTCCCAGAGGACCACTCAATATGGGGAGAGTGGTGGCGAAGCCAGGGTAATCCCAACAAAACCTCATCTATTCCATCAGGAAGAACAAAAAGGGATATGTTCTCCTGATGAGAAGGGGACATAGACAGAGGTAGAGAGACAGTCTGGTGGGTGATTTGTGAGGGCAGGATTGCTCCATTCAATACTCTCACCGATATTGGCTCGGCGAGCGTCACCAGCGGTATGGAATGGCGAGAGGCAAAGGAGGAGGACATAAAATTCCCCTCTGCCCCAGAGTCCACACAAAGCTTGGCGGGAAGAGTGGATGAACCTAGAGAGATTAACCCTTTAAGGAGCACTTTCGGAGCAAAATCCCTTGCGTCTAATGACCCTGCACCCATGGTCACGGAACATGACCGTTCACTCATTCGCTAGGGACATCGGTTGGCATAATGTCCTGGCTGATGACACACTCTACAGACCACGGATACTCGAGTGGTCCGAGACTTAGATCCCACTCGAGTAGTCTCCACAGTCTCTGGGGAGTCGGACGCCCGAATACAAGAGGTTTGGCAAAGGTGGGTGGCAGCCAAAACCTCTGCCTACACTGGGTCCGCTCTAAACTCCGCTCGTGAAAACGGAGGTCGATGCGGGTAGATATAGAAATGAGTTTCTCCAGTGTGGCAGCAGGAATCTCCCTGGTAGCCAAAGCATCCTTTACATGGTCTGCCAGTCCTCTCCAGAACACTGGAATAAGAACTTTATCTGGCCAATCTAATTCAGAGGCCGAACTGGCTGACCATGGACAAGCCCTGTGACATTGCCAGTAGTTGGAGTGCCGTATCGTGCGTGACCTGAGGTCCTAAAAAGACCTTTTTCAGAGCCTCCAAAAACCGAGGAGCACTCCGCACCACA
>JARQOD010000001.1:535411277-535489164 GCA_033576555.1 Oophaga sylvatica
TTGTATAGAGCACTGACTCACGAATCCCCGACATTGCTTGCTGTCACCAGCAAACTTGTCTGGAAGCGGGAGGTGGGATATTGTGGGGGCAGAGGTGGCAGTGGACACACTTGCTGCAGCCACGCTAGCAGCCTGAACAGCGACTGCGGTAACATCCACAGCTGAGGTTGTGCGCTCAAGAGCCGCCAACCTACCCTCCAGCTGCTGGATGTCCCGTAGTAGACGCTGGTCATCCGCCATTTTACTAGCCAGACCTTGGCGCTAATATTATGTTAGGGTCTGCGGAACACACAAATATTTGATGTGGAGAGGTGCGTTCGCAGCCCGGGGTCCACCGTGCAGGTGGAACCTGCTGCTAGTAAAATGGCGCAAGAAGCTTACTCTGTTATCCCGCAGAGTCGCCAAAATAAACGCCGTAACGCGCTGTGGCAAAATGTGCGAACTCTGTTAATCCACAGAGCTGCTAGAAGGAATGCCGCAGCGCTATATGGCGATGTGTGCGAACTCACTTAACACAACTGAGTCGCAAAATAAACACGCTAGGGCGCTGTCTAGCGTTGAAAGCGAACCCTGTTACGTCACAGAGCCGCTGAGACAAACTTCTGTGTCCTGTCAGGGTGCACTGCTTGGCTGAAAGCTAGTTAACCCTTTGTGAAGGATTACAGCATGGAACGTGACAGAGCGCCGGATAGGTAAGAATAATGTTGTTTTATTATTTTTTCTTTATTATAGGAGATCAAGGGCTTCACAAGGATTAAGAGTTAAATAAAAGATGGTCAAAAAAATGTGTTTTTATTTCATTAAAATTATTTATTCTTAATGTGTGTGTGTGTTTTTTATTTACTTCAATAGGATTAATAATTGAAAGTTGTCTAATTGACAACTCTCAATTATTAACCTGGCTTAAAGTCACCTTTCAAAGCAAGGTGGCTTTAACCCATTATTAACCCATTCGCCACCGCTACAGGGCAATGGGAATAGACCGGCAAAGTGCCAGAAAGGGTGAATCTAATTATAGATTTGCCTTTTCTGGGGTGGCTTGGCGCAGATGGTAGTAACCAGGGGGGCACAATATAAATTCACCCTCCCTTGGCTTATATTATCTGCCCCCACTCGCTGGCTTTGTCTGTCTGGTTGAGAAAATAGAGCGGGAGCCCGCACATTTTTTTTCAACAAATTTATACCTTTAATTAACCCCTACATGTGTGAAATTTTGCACACATACACTCATGTAATTGTTAGTGAAAACTATAGATCAAACTACATGAAATGACATGGTTAACTGTATGTAAACCATGTGTCATTTCATGTCGAGTCTGTAATTTCACAAAAGCCGGCAATTCAATTAGCGGCTATTATACCATGTAGAAGTGTATGAACTATAAAAATATATATATATATATATATATATATATATATATATATTTATTATCAGCTTTTGGACACCTTTGAAGTGTTTTTCTATGTTTTTCTATGTGTTTCTATGTGTTTTTGTTTGCCTGCCATTGGTTTTAACGGTGTTCGACCTGTTCGACGAACAGTTTGACGAACAGTTACTCGAACATACAGCTGTTCGGCGAACCGAACCGAACTCGAACACTTCAGGGGTGGCTCATCACTAGTAATGATACTATGGTCATCAATGGAGAATGAAAAAGAAGAGGTTTAACAAGGAAATTACATCATAATTCTTTTTTTTTTTAAATAATATATCTTTATTTAGCTCTATGGATTTTACAAAAACGCATGAAAATATGCATGCAAATACGCATCAAAAATGCACATATTTTCCACTGCGTTTTTCTGCCAAGAGATGCAGAAACCTTGCAGAAATTTCTGCAAGCAAATATGTAACATCCACACATAGCCTTAATGTTGTCTTTCACTGTGAATCAATGGAATTCAATTTAGATTTTGTAGAACTACTTGATTTTTGCAGATGGTCACTGTGAGAACTAGAGTTGAGTGAAACAGGTAGGTCAGATTAAAAAAAGACCGACTTTCGCCAAAGTCGAGTTTCGCCAAGCGAAACCAGACCATAGCATGAGGTCGGCCATGCGTTCGGCGACCCGAGTGCCAAAGTCGGTTTTCCCATAATGCTTTAAGGTCCTTTTCTCAGCCAATGAGCAAGGACACAGACTGTGGGCAACACGATGACATAGGCAGTGGCCAGCACCATCTTAGAGAAGGGCATTGCAGTGAGTGGCTTGCTTTGTGTGGTGTCACAGTGCCCATAAAAGCCCTCACCGCCGACCGCCATTTTACTTCTGCCGATCTTAGCATAGGGAGAGGTTGATGGCGCTGGTTGTCAGTAGGGAGAGCGTTAGGCAGTAAAAAAAAAATTCTGTGCTTGTGCTGATAGCGATTAGCTGTACAGTTAGTGTGCAGTGACAGAGGAGGGAGGATTTTGTTGGGTGCAGCAGCGCTGGTCCTTAGGCTGCCTGCTAGTCACAGGGAGGAATTGCTTGTGTGGAGCAGCAGAGCTGATTATTAGGCTGCTGTTTGCCAATGAGAGGGGAGGAATTTATTGAGTGGAGCAGCAGAGCTGATTATTAGGCTGCCTGCCAGTTGACAGGAGAGGAATTTCTTTAGCTGTGTGTACACTGCTGTGCAGATTGCATTTTAACACAGCTCCTACACAGCACTAATGCTTTCATTTTTTCTGCACAGTTACTGAGCATTCATTTTTTCCCACACCGTATAGAGCTGTATGCTCCTCACACAACCGTGTACCGGCTGGTATCACGGACAAATACATACTGACTATCTGTGTGTGACTCTGGAAATATATACAGAGATTTCAGTTTTCCCCAAACCATATACAACTGGTATCTTCTGATACAGTACGGTTTTTCTGCCATGTGTATAACGGTCAAATCCAAACTGAGAGAGCGTCTGTGTGTGACTCCGGTAATATATATGAAGAATAAATTTTTCCCCAAAACCGTATACAGCCGGTATCTTCTGATACAGTACCATTTTTCTGCTTTCTGTATTACGGTCAAATCCACAATGAGAGAGCGTGTGTGTGTTACTCCTGAAATATATACAGAGATTTAAAATTACCCCAACACTGTTTACACCTGTACGCTACTGATACAGTACACTTTTTCTGCTTTTCATATTCTGGTGTAATCCATACTGTGCCTGTGAGGGTGTGTGTTACTCCTCAAATATATACGGAGTTTTAAAATTACCCCAACACTGTATACAGCTGTACGCTAGTGATACAGTACACTTTTTCTGCTTTTCAAATTCTGGTGTTATCCATACTGAGCCTGTAACCATGTGTGTTACTCCTGAAATATATACGGAGATTTAAAATTACCAAAACACTGTATACAGCTGAACGCTAGTGATACAGTTCACTTTTTATGCTTTTCATATTGTGGTCTACTCCATACTGAGCCTGTGAGCGTGTGTGTAAGGTTCTATGTATATATTCCTGAAACTCAGTTTGTTCGTCAGCCATTTTACTTTCTGTCTTGCTGCAGCTATCTTGCCCTCAGTCAAAATGGAGTTTCCAGCTTGCATGTTCCCGCCCTGATTCTCTCCTTTGCTTCTTAAGCAGCCACAGCTGAGCAATCAGTGCTTCAGAATCTAGCCTGCAGTGAACCTGTGACTTGACTCCTGTAAGCCTTGGACCTTGTACTCCAGCTATTCCTACTGAGGAGCTCTGAAGCACTTGTGGACTCTGAACCCTGCTCTTTGAAAGACCCACGTTTGCATGGACTTACGGTAACAGAGAAGAAGATCCTGAATCTGTATTGGAGAGTGATTGCTGAGCTTGGATTACTCTGGCCTGCTGTGTCTCCTGTTTCTGTGTCTGCAAACTGTGTGACTATTTCTGCCAACTTGTATGAAGTAATACAGGACTTTTCTATATCAAACCTGTGACTCCTGTGTTTTCATCGCACCCAAGCACAAGACGCTATATGAACTGTACTACATACATTACAAGATTCTGAAGCCAAAACGTTAGTGTCTGCTGGGTCTGGAAGGCTGTGTCTGCTGTACTGTGGATATCAGACGTCCGGTTGTACTTTCTGTGATGACAGTGGTTGTGACTTCTCACAACCATTCCAGGTGAGCAATTCCCTTAAGTTTTTTCTTTTTGCAGTGTTACCACAGTAATCCTGTCTTAAAAGATCTGGAAAATGGAGGCCCGCATAAAGGAACTTTGCGGAGTGACTGATAATATCCTTGCAGATTTGCAGAATATAAAGACCCGTTTTACAAATCTACAGGACCTCAATAATCACAATTTGCAAGTGGTTGGACAGACTACCCAGGATTTGCGAGCCAGGATTGAGGTTCTAGAGGGGCGAGTCCAGGCTCCTGCCGTAGCCCCGAGTGCTGGGATTCCCAAGTTGCCCCCTTTTCGTTTTGGCGGTGAACGTGAGAAATTCAGGGGATTTATTAATCAATGCAATCTTTTTTTTTCTGCACATGCTTCACAATTTCCCACTGAACGATGTAAGGTGCTTACTATAATTATGTTGCTTACCAACAAGGCTTTGATGTGGGCAAACCCTCTGATTGAGACTGAGGATGATTGTTTGAATCACCTTGATGATTTTATTTCAGCCATGGGGCAGGTGTTTGATGACCCCAATCGAGGTGCAACAGCTGAAGCAGCCATGTTAGCTTTGCGCCAAGGTAAGCACTCGGTAGCTGAATATGCCTTGGATTTCAGGAGATGGGCCCTTGATACCACC
Source organism: Oophaga sylvatica (assembly GCA_033576555.1). NCBI lineage: Eukaryota > Metazoa > Chordata > Amphibia > Anura > Dendrobatidae > Oophaga > Oophaga sylvatica. Next base: position 535,415,996 of record JARQOD010000001.1, read on the forward strand.
TGGGACAGTTCCGCCAAAAAATCTATTTTTGAAAGGGGTTATCTCCACTGATTAAGGATGAACTTGCTCGTGCCGACCCTCCCACTGCGTTAGGTGACTTTATTAACTACTGCATCCGTATTGATACTCGTCTGACTGAACGCAGGCAAGAGAGATGGTTCGAAAGCAATCGTATTAACCTTTTCCTACCTTCCTCTCCAGCTAAGGAACCTTTGAGTAGGATTACACGGGAACCTGAACCTGAACCCATGCAGGTAGACTCTTTACAACGACGGGTTAGTGATGCACGCAAGGAACATCGTTTTAAGGAGAATCTATGTTTCTATTGTGGTAAGTCAGGGCACTTCATTATAAACTGCCCCAGCCGTTCTCGTAAGACTACTGCAGCACTCATTCATTGTGAGTGTTGCGAGAGGGGATCTGTCAGGTCCGAGCCTCAGGCTCCAGAGAGATCTGCAGCAACAGATCTTGATTTCTCGGACTTAAACTCCGTTACCTCTGAGGACGTTGACTGTGTAAACGCTGCCATTTTTCAAGTTTCCTCAGCGGTGTCCCAGCTGAGTTGTAAGAAAAACAATTCTCATTGCTTTCTTTCCATCAAACTCTGGGTTGACTCAGCTTGGGTGTCTAGCTCTGCTATGATCGACTCAGGGGCAAGTGGAAATTTTATGGATGTCTCCTTTGCTCTGAAACAGGGAATACGTTCAGTGAAGAAGGCTACTCCAGTACAAATGGAAACTGTGGATGGCTCCCTGCTGACCTCTGGACCAGTGGATCAGGAAACAGAGCCTTTGAGGGTTCTTATGGGTAAAGATCATCAAGAGAAACTGTCCTTTATGCTTATCTCTTCTCCCCACTTTCCCATTATTCTAGGGCTACCATGGCTGCAGGCTCAGAATCCTACCATTAACTGGGAGACCATGGAATTACACTTTCCAGAGAAACAGATGAGTCCAAAAGTTTCAGCTTGCTCTGTTCCTAAAGGAATCATGTCAGTCCCTGAACTACCAGCTGTATACCAGGACTATGTGGATTTATGTGACAAGAAGAACGCTGACCAGCTTCCTCCTCACCGTCCATATGATTGTCCAATTGAATTATTGCCTGGAGCAGAGATACCTTTTGGTAAGATCTACCCCCTGGCGGGGCCCGAGCTAAAGGCTTTAAAGGATTACATAGATGAAAATCTAGCCAAGGGCTTCATACGCCCCTCTTCATCTCCTGCAGGTGCACCCATGTTCTTTGTAAAGAAGAAAGATGGATCTCTGAGACCATGCGTAGACTATAGGGAACTCAATAAGGTTACTATTAGAAACCGTTATCCATTGCCTTTAATCCCTGAGTTATTGGAGAGAGTGCGACATGCCAAAATTTTTTCTAAACTAGATCTTCGTGGGGCCTATAACTTAGTCCGTATTAGACCTGGGGATGAATGGAAGACTGCATTCAGGTCACGCTATGGACACTTTGAATATCTAGTTATGCCTTTTGGTCTGAGTACCGCCCCAGCCACTTTCCAACACTTGGTGAATGACATCTTCAGGGATCTCCTAGATACATTCGTGGTAATTTATTTGGATGATATTCTAATTTTTTCTAACTCCATAGAGGAACATCATGGACATGTGAGAATGGTCTTGGAACGTCTAAGACAAAATCATCTTTACATCAAACTTGAAAAGTGTGAATTCCATAGGACCGAAATTCAATTTCTGGGGTATGTACTGTCTACACAAGGAATTAGTATGGATGGAAGCAAAACCCAAGCCATCAAGGATTGGCCAAGTCCTAGAAATGTGAAGGAGGTACAGCGCTTCATCGGGTTTGCCAACTTCTATAGACGTTTCATTAGAAATTTCTCTGAGGTAGTGTCACCTATCACTCAACTTACCCGGAAAGAGTCTAGGTTTTCCTGGACTCCCCATGCCCAGGAAGCATTTTCCCGTCTAAAAGATAAATTTACCACTGCACCTATCCTAGTACTTCCCAACCCCGAGCTTGCCTTCATAATAGAGGTGGATGCTTCAGACTGTGCCGTTGGAGCTATACTCTCTCAGAGAACAGGTGAGAAGAATGTCTTGCATCCCTGTGCCTTCTTTTCCCAGCAGTTGTCTTCGGCTGAGAGGAACTACGATGTGGGCAATAGAGAGTTGTTGGCCATTATTGCCGCCTTCAAAGAATGGAGACACCTTCTTCAGGGAGCTGCACAGCAAATAGTCGTCCTGACAGACCATCGTAACCTTGAGTTTATCAGGTCGGCTAAGTGCCTGACTCTTCGCCAGGCTCGCTGGAATCTTTTCTTAAACCAATTTAATTTTATCATCTCTTATAGACCAGGATCGCGCAATGGAAAGGCTGATGCACTCTCTAGGATTTACTCAGCAGAGACACGTCCAATTACTCCTCCTAAGACTATTCTTCCTGACTCTAGATTCCTAGGAGTAATTCATAATCAAGACCTACTTAAGGACATCAAGGAAGCATACCATGCGGATTCCTTTTGGCACAACCCCCAAGGGACGTAAGTCTTGTCTTTAAGAATGGTGTGTGGATTCAGGGACAACGTCTGTATATTCCTGAAACAGTCAGATTAAGAGTATTGCAACTCATTCACGATTCCAAGATAGCTGGGCATAGAGGAATTCTAAAGACACAGGAATTTCTTTCTCGTTTCTTTTGGTGGCCCACTTGCAGGAAGGATGTTTTGAATTATGTCACTTCATGTGAGGTCTGTGCAAGATGCAAAACACCTCGCTCCTCACCAACTGGTCTGTTACAGCCTCTTCCCACCCCGTCCCGCTCGTGGGGATCCATTTCTATGGACTTCATTGTGGAGTTACCAACCTCTCAGGGGAAGAACACCATTCTAGTGGTGGTTGACCGTCTAACAAAGGCAGCTCATTTTATCCCTTGTGTCGGCTTACCCACTGCAAAACAGACATCAGATTTGATGATTAAAGATGTGTTTCGCTTACATGGAGTACCGGATGAGGTTATTTCGGATCGAGGGGTGCAATTCACTTCTAGGTTTTGGCAAAATTTCTGTGCAGCATTGGACATTAAAGTAAACCTTTCTTCTGCTTTTCATCCCCAGACTAATGGACAGACCGAACGAACCAATCAAACCCTGGAGCAGTATCTCCGCTGCTTTATCTGCCACCTACAGGATGATTGGGTGGATCTACTTCCATTAGCTGAGTTCTCGTATAACAACTCTCAGAGTGCCTCCACTAAACAGTCTCCTTTTTACTCTAATCTAGGTTATCATCCTAACATTCTACCACGATTTCCCATAGAAACGCCTTTACCAGCAGTGGCTGAAAGAATCACGTCTTTACAGAAGAATATGGATCTTCTAAAGGAAAATCTGGAATCGGCTCAAGAAAGGTACAAGAAAGCAGCAGATAAATTTCGTAAACCTGCACCAGCTTTCAAGGTAGGAGACTTGGTCTGGCTGTCAACCAGAAATCTTAAGTTAAGGATTCCATCGTCTAAGTTGGGACATAAGTACATTGGACCCTATAAAATCAGTAAAATTATAAGTGCCGTTGCTTGTCGTCTTCAACTGCCCAGAACTATGAGAATCCACCCTGTCTTTCATGTATCCCTACTAAAGGCTGCGACACCCAATACGTTTCCTGGACGTTCCTCTCCTTGCCCTGACCCAGTGCTAGTCGATGGTCAGGAAGAATTTGTGGTGGAAAGGATTTTAGATTCCAGGTTGTATAGAAATCAGTTACAATATCTGATTAAATGGCAGGGCTACCCAGTGGAGGACAACTCATGGGAACCGGTCAATAACGTTAATGCTCCTCGCTTGCTCCGTCAGTTTCATCAGAGGTACCCACACAAGCCTTGTCTGAGGTCATCCGGAGGTTGTCCTTAAGGGGGGAGTAATGTAAGGTTCTATGTATATATTCCTGAAACTCAGTTTGTTCGTCAGCCATTTTACTTTCTGTCTTGCTGCAGCTATCTTGCCCTCAGTCAAAATGGAGTTTCCAGCTTGCATGTTCCCGCCCTGATTCTCTCCTTTGCTTCTTAAGCAGCCACAGCTGAGCAATCAGTGCTTCAGAATCTAGCCTGCAGTGAACCTGTGACTTGACTCCTGTAAGCCTTGGACCTTGTACTCCAGCTATTCCTACTGAGGAGCTCTGAAGCACTTGTGGACTCTGAACCCTGCTCTTTGAAAGACCCACGTTTGCATGGACTTACGGTAACAGAGAAGAAGATCCTGAATCTGTATTGGAGAGTGATTGCTGAGCTTGGATTACTCTGGCCTGCTGTGTCTCCTGTTTCTGTGTCTGCAAACTGTGTGACTATTTCTGCCAACTTGTATGAAGTAATACAGGACTTTTCTATATCAAACCTGTGACTCCTGTGTTTTCATCGCACCCAAGCACAAGACGCTATATGAACTGTACTACATACATTACAGTGTGTGTTACTCCTGAAATATATAGGGAGATTTAAAATTACCCAAACACTGCATACAGCTGTACGTTACTGATACAGTACACTTTTTATGCTTTTCATATTCTGGTGTAATCCATTCTGAGCCTGTGACCATGTATGACACTCCTGAAATATATAGGGAGATTTAAAATTACCCCAACACTGTATACAGCTGTACGGTACTGATACAGTACACTTTTTCTGCTTTTCATATTCTAGTGTTATCCATACTGAGCCTGTGACCGTGTGTGTTACACCTGAAATATATACGGAGATTTAAAATTACCCCAACACTGTATACAGCTGTATGCTACTGTTACAGTACACTTTTTCTGCTTTTCATATTCTGGTGTAATCCATACAGAGCCTGTGAAAGTGTGTGTTACTCCTGAAATAAATAGCGAGATTCAAAATTACCCCAACACTGTATACAGCTGTAAGCTACTGATACAGTACACTTTTTCTACTTATCATATTCTGGTGTAATCCATACTGAGCCTAGGACCGTGTGTGATACTCCTGAAATATATACGGAGATTTAAAATTACCAAAACACTGTATACAGCTGTACTCTACTGATAAAGTACACTTTTTATGCTATGCATATTCTGGTGTTATCCATACTGAGCCTCTGACCGTGTGTGTTACTCCTGAAATATATAGGGAGATTTAAAATTACTCCAACACTGTATAAAGCTGTATGCTACTGATACAGTACACTTTTTATGCTTTTCATATTCTGGTCTACTCCATACTGAGCCTGTGAGTGTGTGTTTTACTCCTCAAATATATAATGACATTTAAAATTACCACAACACTGTTTACAGCTGTACGCTACAGATACAGTACACTTTTTCTGCTTTTCAAATTCTGGTGTTATCCATACTGAGCCTGTGACCATGTGTGTTACTCCTGATATATATATACGGAGATTTAAAATTACCAAAACACTGTATACAGCTGTACGCTAGTGATAGAGTACACTTTTTACGCTTTGCATAATATGGTGTTATCCATACTGAGCCTGTGACCGTGTGTATTACTCCTGAAATATATAGGGAGATTTAAAATTACCCCAACAATGTATACAGCTGTACGCTACTGATACAGTACACTTTTTTTTGCTTTTCATATTGTGGTCTACTCCATACTGAGCCTGTGAGTGTGTGTGTTACTCCTGAAATATATAGGGAGATTTAAAATTACCCAAACACTGTATACAGCTGTATGCTACTGATACAGTACACTTTTTATGCTTTTCATATTCTGGTGTAATCCATTCTGAGCCTGTGACCATGTGTGACACTCCTGAAATATATAGGAAGATTTAAAATTACCCCAACACTGTATACAGCTGTATGGTACTGATACAGTACACTTTTTCTGCTTTTCATATTCTGGTGTTATCCATACTGAGCCTGTGACTGTGTGTGTTACTCCTGAAATATATACGGAGATTTAAAATTACCCCAACACTGTATACAGCTGTATGCTACTGATACAGTACACTTTTTCTGCTTTTCATATTCTGGTGTAATCCATACTGAGCCTGTGAAAGTGTGTGTTACTCCTGAAATAAATAGCGAGATTCAAAATTACCCCAACACTGTATACAGCTGTAAGCTACTGATACAGTACACTTTTTCTACTTATCATATTCTGGTGTAATCCATACTAAGCCTAGGACCGTGTGTGTTACTCCTGAAATATATACGGAGATTTAAAATTACCCCAACACTGTATACAGCTGTACGCTACTGATACAGTACACTTTTTATGCTATGCATATTCTGGTGTTATCCATACTGAGCCTGTGACCGTGTGTGTTACTCCTGAAATATATAGGGAGATTTAAAATTACTCCAACACTCTATAAAGCTGTACGCTACTGATACAGTACACTTTTTATGCTTTTCATATTCTGGTGTACTCCACACTGAGCCTGTGAGCGTGTGTGTTACTCCTCAAATATATAAGGACATTTAAAATTACCCCAACACTGTATGCAGCTGTACGCTAGTGATACAGTACACTTTTTCTGCTTTTCAAATTCTGGTGTTATCCATACTGAGCCTGTGACCGTGTGTGTTACTCCTGAAATATATACGGAGATTTGTTATGAATGTTTTAGAAATGAATTCTGAGCAGAAGCTACCTCTGGTGGTTACAAACAGTACTGAACCATTCAATGGGGATTGGCAATCAGGTATTACAGACTGGCTGGATATAAGGGAGGTTTCCCTCCATCATGGTTGCCGGTGATCAATTGTTCTTGTCTCAACGTTGTTTCCTGGTTCACTTGGAAGCTTGCTGAGTCTTGCCTCTTCTCCTGCTCTCAGATAAGATATTTTCTGTTTTTTGTTTTTGTGCTTGCCATTTGCATTTTTCTCTGCATTTCTGTGAGGTTGGCCAGGTTCCCCTCCCCGGGGGGCTTGGTCTCCTCTCGGTTCCTCTGGAGCCACTGTTGTTTGTTCATTTGCCTTTTCCAGTTTTTTCTGTGGCTGCGGCATAGTTTTGTTACACCAGAGAACTAATTTAGGTGGTAGAGGTTGTGTGATCTCAGGTGTTTTTGCAATTAGTAGCGTTGGCTTTTTTTTAGGGTTTTTTGGAATTGCAGTAAGTATCGTTCCTCTCCTTTTCTGTCTAGGCAGATTGGGCCCCAGCGTTTGCTCATACTATTTTCTGTCTGTGTCTGTATTTCCTCTTGTCTAACCGCCATTACACGTTGGGGGCTTCCTATGTTCTTTGGGGATCTGCTCCGGGGCAGATAGCTTTCCTCTTTCTATCTTTAGGTGTAGTTAGCCTCTCAGGCTGTGACGAGGCGTCTAGGACCAATGTAGGAACGCTCCACGGCTGCCTTTAGTTGTGGTGGTTAGTCAGGGTACTGCAATCCAGTAGATTCCAACCTCTCTGGTGTTTTGCCGTTTTTGCCTGCTCTCTACAGCTACCAAAACATAACAGAGATTTTAAATTACCAAAACACTGTATACAGCTGTACGCTAGTGGTAGAGTACACTTTTTATGCTTTGCATAATATGGTGTTATCCATACTGAGCCTGTGACCGTGTGTGTTACTCCTGAAATATATAGGGAGATTTAAAATTACCCCAACAATGTATACAGCAGTACGCTACTGATACAGTACACTTTTTATGCTTTTCAAATTGTGGTCTACTCCATACTGAGCCTGTGAGCGTGTGTGACACTCCTGAAATATAAAGGGAGATTTAAAATTACCTAAACACTGTATACAGCTGTACGCTACTGATACAGTACACTTTTTATGCTTTTCATATTCTGGTGTAATCCATTCTGAGCCTGTGACCATGTGTGACACTCCTGAAATATATAGGAAGATATAAAATTACCCCAACACTGTATACAGCTGTACGATACTGATACAGTACACTTTTTCTGCTTTTCATATTCTGGTGTTATCCATACTGACCCTGTGACCATGTGTGTTACTCCTGAAATATATACGGAGATTTAAAATTATCCCAACACTGTATACAGCTGTATGCTACTGATACAGTACACTTTTTCTGCTTTTCATATTCTGGTGTAATCCATACTGAGCCTGTGAACGTGTGTGTTACTCCTGAAATATAAAGCGAGATTTAAAATTACCCCAACACTGTATACAGCTGTACGCTACTGATACAGTACTTTTTTTCTGCTTTTCAAATTCTGGTGTTATCCATACTGAGCCTGTGACCGTGTGTGTTACTACTGAAATATATACGGAGATTTAAAATTACCCCAACACTGTAAAACAGCTGTACGCTACTGATGCAGTTCACTTTTTATGCTTTTCGTATTCTGGTGTAATCCATACTGAGCCTGTGAAAGTGTGTGTTACTCCTGAAATATATAGCGAGATTCAAAATTACCTCAACACTGTATACAGGTGTGTTATGAATGTTTTAGAAATTAATTCTGAGCAGAAGCTCCCTCTGGTGGTTGCAGCCGTACTGAACCATTCAGTGAGGATTGGCAATCAGGGATCACGGACTGGCTGGATATAAGGGAGGTTTCCCCCCATCATGGTTGCCGGTGATCAATTGTTCTTGTCTCAACGTTGTTTCCTGGTTCACTTGGAAGCTTGCTGAGTCTTGCTTCTTCTCCTGCTCTCAGATAAGATATTTTCTGTTTTTTGTTTTTGTGCTTGCCATTTGTATATTTCGCTGCATTTCTGTGAGGTTGGCCAGGTTCCCCTCCCCGGGGGGCTTGGTCTCCTCTCGGTTCCTCTGGAGCCATTGTTGTTTGTTCATTTGCCTTTTCCAGTTTTTTTTTCTGTGGCTGCGGCTTAGTTTTGTTACACCAGAGAACTAATTTAGGTGGTAGAGGTCGTGTGATCTCAGGTGTTTTTGCAATTAGTAGCGTTGGCTTTTTTTAAGGGTTTTTTGGATTGCAGTAAGTATCTTGCCTATCCTTTTCTGTCTAAGTCAGATTGGACCCCAGCGTTTGCTCATACTATTTTCTGTCTGTGTCTGTATTTCCTCTTGTCTAACCGTCATTACATGTTTGGGGGCTTCCTATGTTCTTTGGGGATCTGCTCCGGGGCAGATAGCTTTCCTCTTTCTATCTTTAGGTGTAGTTAGCCTCTCAGGCTGTGACGAGGCGTCTAGGACCAACGTAGGAACGCTCCACGGCTGCCTTTAGTTGTGGTGGTTAGTCAGGGTACTGCAATTCAGTAGATTCCAACCTCTCTGGTGTATTGCCGTTTTTGCCTGCTCTCCTCAGCTACCAAAACATAGCACAGGTGTACTCTACTGATACAGTACACTTTTTATGCTTTTCATATTCTGGTCTACTCCACACTGAGCCGGTGAGTGTGTGTGTTACTCTTCAAATATATAAGGACATTTAAAATTACCCTAACACTGTATACAGCTGTACACTACTGATACAGTACACTTTTTCTGCTTTTCATATTCTGGTGTTATCCATACTGAGCCTGTAACCATGTGTATTACTCCTGAAATATTTACGGAGATTTAAAATTACCCCAACACTGTACACAGCTGTACGCTACTGATACAGTACACTTTTTATGCTTTGCATATTCTGGTGTTATCCATACTGAGCCTGTGACCTTGTGTGTTACTCCTGAAATATATAGGGATATTCAAAATTACCCCAACACTGTTTACAGCTGTACACTACTGATAGAGTACACTTTTTATGCTTTTCATATTCTGGTCTACTCCATACTAAGACTGTGAGCGTATGTGTTACTCCTGAAATATACACGGAGATTTAAAATTACCCCAACACTGTATACAGCTGTACGCTACTGATACAGTGCACTGTTTATGCTTTTCATATTCTGGTGTTATCCATATTGAGCCTGTGACCATGTGTGTTACTCCTGAAATATATACGGAGATTTAAAATTACCCCAACACTGTATACAGCTCTACGCTACTGATACATTACACTTTTTCTGCTTTTCATATTCTGGTGTTATCTATACTGAGCCTGTGACCGTGTGTGTTACTCCTGAAATATATACGGAGATTTAAATTTACCCCAACACTGTGTACAGCTGTACGCTACTGAAACAGTATACTTTTTATGCTTTTCATATTCTGGTGTAATCCATACTGAGCCTGTGAACGTGTGTGTTACTCCTGAAATATAAAGCGAGATTTAAAATTACCCCAACACTGTATACAGCTGTACGCTACTGATACAGTACTTTTTTTCTGCTTTTCAAATTCTGGTGTTATCCATACTGAGCCTGTGACCGTGTGTGTTACTACTGAAATATATACGGAGATTTAAAATTACCCCAACACTGTAAAACAGCTGTACGCTACTGATGCAGTTCACTTTTTATGCTTTTCGTATTCTGGTGTAATCCATACTGAGCCTGTGAAAGTGTGTGTTACTCCTGAAATATATAGCGAGATTCAAAATTACCTCAACACTGTATACAGGTGTGTTATGAATGTTTTAGAAATTAATTCTGAGCAGAAGCTCCCTCTGGTGGTTGCAGCCGTACTGAACCATTCAGTGAGGATTGGCAATCAGGGATCACGGACTGGCTGGATATAAGGGAGGTTTCCCCCCATCATGGTTGCCGGTGATCAATTGTTCTTGTCTCAACGTTGTTTCCTGGTTCACTTGGAAGCTTGCTGAGTCTTGCTTCTTCTCCTGCTCTCAGATAAGATATTTTCTGTTTTTTGTTTTTGTGCTTGCCATTTGTATATTTCGCTGCATTTCTGTGAGGTTGGCCAGGTTCCCCTCCCCGGGGGGCTTGGTCTCCTCTCGGTTCCTCTGGAGCCATTGTTGTTTGTTCATTTGCCTTTTCCAGTTTTTTTTTCTGTGGCTGCGGCTTAGTTTTGTTACACCAGAGAACTAATTTAGGTGGTAGAGGTCGTGTGATCTCAGGTGTTTTTGCAATTAGTAGCGTTGGCTTTTTTTAAGGGTTTTTTGGATTGCAGTAAGTATCTTGCCTATCCTTTTCTGTCTAAGTCAGATTGGACCCCAGCGTTTGCTCATACTATTTTCTGTCTGTGTCTGTATTTCCTCTTGTCTAACCGTCATTACATGTTTGGGGGCTTCCTATGTTCTTTGGGGATCTGCTCCGGGGCAGATAGCTTTCCTCTTTCTATCTTTAGGTGTAGTTAGCCTCTCAGGCTGTGACGAGGCGTCTAGGACCAACGTAGGAACGCTCCACAGCTGCCTTTAGTTGTGGTGGTTAGTCAGGGTACTGCAATTCAGTAGATTCCAACCTCTCTGGTGTATTGCCGTTTTTGCCTGCTCTCCTCAGCTACCAAAACATAGCACAGGTGTACTCTACTGATACAGTACACTTTTTATGCTTTTCATATTCTGGTCTACTCCACACTGAGCCGGTGAGTGTGTGTGTTACTCTTCAAATATATAAGGACATTTAAAATTACCCTAACACTGTATACAGCTGTACACTACTGATACAGTACACTTTTTCTGCTTTTCATATTCTGGTGTTATCCATACTGAGCCTGTAACCATGTGTATTACTCCTGAAATATTTACGGAGATTTAAAATTACCCCAACACTGTACACAGCTGTACGCTACTGATACAGTACACTTTTTATGCTTTGCATATTCTGGTGTTATCCATACTGAGCCTGTGACCTTGTGTGTTACTCCTGAAATATATAGGGATATTCAAAATTACCCCAACACTGTTTACAGCTGTACACTACTGATAGAGTACACTTTTTATGCTTTTCATATTCTGGTCTACTCCATACTAAGACTGTGAGCGTATGTGTTACTCCTGAAATATACACGGAGATTTAAAATTACCCCAACACTGTATACAGCTGTACGCTACTGATACAGTGCACTGTTTATGCTTTTCATATTCTGGTGTTATCCATATTGAGCCTGTGACCATGTGTGTTACTCCTGAAATATATACGGAGATTTAAAATTACCCCAACACTGTATACAGCTCTACGCTACTGATACATTACACTTTTTCTGCTTTTCATATTCTGGTGTTATCTATACTGAGCCTGTGACCGTGTGTGTTACTCCTGAAATATATACGGAGATTTAAATTTACCCCAACACTGTGTACAGCTGTACGCTACTGAAACAGTATACTTTTTATGCTTTTCATATTCTGGTGTAATCCATACTGAGCCTGTGAACGTGTGTGTTACTCCTGAAATATAAAGCGAGATTTAAAATTACCCCAACACTGTATACAGCTGTACGCTACTGATACAGTACTTTTTTTCTGCTTTTCAAATTCTGGTGTTATCCATACTGAGCCTGTGACCGTGTGTGTTACTACTGAAATATATACGGAGATTTAAAATTACCCCAACACTGTAAAACAGCTGTACGCTACTGATGCAGTTCACTTTTTATGCTTTTCGTATTCTGGTGTAATCCATACTGAGCCTGTGAAAGTGTGTGTTACTCCTGAAATATATAGCGAGATTCAAAATTACCTCAACACTGTATACAGGTGTGTTATGAATGTTTTAGAAATTAATTCTGAGCAGAAGCTCCCTCTGGTGGTTGCAGCCGTACTGAACCATTCAGTGAGGATTGGCAATCAGGGATCACGGACTGGCTGGATATAAGGGAGGTTTCCCCCCATCATGGTTGCCGGTGATCAATTGTTCTTGTCTCAACGTTGTTTCCTGGTTCACTTGGAAGCTTGCTGAGTCTTGCTTCTTCTCCTGCTCTCAGATAAGATATTTTCTGTTTTTTGTTTTTGTGCTTGCCATTTGTATATTTCGCTGCATTTCTGTGAGGTTGGCCAGGTTCCCCTCCCCGGGGGGCTTGGTCTCCTCTCGGTTCCTCTGGAGCCATTGTTGTTTGTTCATTTGCCTTTTCCAGTTTTTTTTTCTGTGGCTGCGGCTTAGTTTTGTTACACCAGAGAACTAATTTAGGTGGTAGAGGTCGTGTGATCTCAGGTGTTTTTGCAATTAGTAGCGTTGGCTTTTTTTAAGGGTTTTTTGGATTGCAGTAAGTATCTTGCCTATCCTTTTCTGTCTAAGTCAGATTGGACCCCAGCGTTTGCTCATACTATTTTCTGTCTGTGTCTGTATTTCCTCTTGTCTAACCGTCATTACATGTTTGGGGGCTTCCTATGTTCTTTGGGGATCTGCTCCGGGGCAGATAGCTTTCCTCTTTCTATCTTTAGGTGTAGTTAGCCTCTCAGGCTGTGACGAGGCGTCTAGGACCAACGTAGGAACGCTCCACGGCTGCCTTTAGTTGTGGTGGTTAGTCAGGGTACTGCAATTCAGTAGATTCCAACCTCTCTGGTGTATTGCCGTTTTTGCCTGCTCTCCTCAGCTACCAAAACATAGCACAGGTGTACTCTACTGATACAGTACACTTTTTATGCTTTTCATATTCTGGTCTACTCCACACTGAGCCGGTGAGTGTGTGTGTTACTCTTCAAATATATAAGGACATTTAAAATTACCCTAACACTGTATACAGCTGTACACTACTGATACAGTACACTTTTTCTGCTTTTCATATTCTGGTGTTATCCATACTGAGCCTGTAACCATGTGTATTACTCCTGAAATATTTACGGAGATTTAAAATTACCCCAACACTGTACACAGCTGTACGCTACTGATACAGTACACTTTTTATGCTTTGCATATTCTGGTGTTATCCATACTGAGCCTGTGACCTTGTGTGTTACTCCTGAAATATATAGGGATATTCAAAATTACCCCAACACTGTTTACAGCTGTACACTACTGATAGAGTACACTTTTTATGCTTTTCATATTCTGGTCTACTCCATACTAAGACTGTGAGCGTATGTGTTACTCCTGAAATATACACGGAGATTTAAAATTACCCCAACACTGTATACAGCTGTACGCTACTGATACAGTGCACTGTTTATGCTTTTCATATTCTGGTGTTATCCATATTGAGCCTGTGACCATGTGTGTTACTCCTGAAATATATACGGAGATTTAAAATTACCCCAACACTGTATACAGCTCTACGCTACTGATACATTACACTTTTTCTGCTTTTCATATTCTGGTGTTATCTATACTGAGCCTGTGACCGTGTGTGTTACTCCTGAAATATATACGGAGATTTAAATTTACCCCAACACTGTGTACAGCTGTACGCTACTGAAACAGTATACTTTTTATGCTTTTCATATTCTGGTGTAATCCATACTGAGCCTGTGAGCATGTGTGTTACTCCTGAAATATATACGGAGATTTAAAATTACCCCAACACTGTATACAGGTGTACTCTACTGATACAGTACACTTTTTCTGCTTTTCATATTCTGGTGTTATCCATACTGAGCTTGTGACCGTGTGTGTTACTCCTGAAATATATACAGAGAATTAAAATTACCCCAACACTGTATACAGCTGTACGCTACTGATACAGTATACTTTTTATGCTTTTCATATTCTGGTGTAATCCATACTTAGCCTGTTACTGTGTGTGTTACTACTGAAATATATAGCGAGATTTAAAATGACCCCAACACTGTATACAGCTGTGCGCTACTGATACAGTACACTTTTTCTGCTTTTCATATTCTGGTGTTATCCATACTGAGCCTGTGAGCGTGTGTGTTACTCCTGAAATATATGCGGAGATTTAAAATTACCCCAACACTGCATACAGCTGTTCGCTACTGATATAGTACTCTTTTTCTGCTTTTCATATTCTGGTGTTATCCGTACTGAGCCTGTGACCATGTGTATTACTCCCGAAATATATACGGATATTTAAAATTACCCCAACACTGTATACAGCTGTACCATACTGATAGAGTACACTTTTTATGCTTTTCATATTGTGGTGTTATCCATACTGAGCCTGTGACCATGTGTGTTACTCCTGTAATATATACGGAGATTTAAAATTATCCCAACACTGTATGCAGCTGTACGCTACTGATACAGTACACTTTTACTGCTTTTCATATTCTGGTCTACTCCATACTGAGCCTGTGAGCGTGTGTGTTACTCCTGAAATATATACGGAGATTTAAAATTACCCCCACACTGTATACAACTGTAAGGTAGTGATACAGTACTCTTTTTCTGGTTTTCATATTCTGGTGTTATCCATACTGAGCCTGTGACCGTGTGTGTTACTCCTGAAATATATATGGAGATTTAAAATTAACCCAGCACTGTGTACTGTTATGTTCTGCTACAAACACTAAGGAAAGAAAGGGATATCTGTCCCTATGTTAGAACTAAGCACGAACCCTACGATGTAACGGGGAACCTGATCCTGCGATCAGACCCGCTAAAGTCCTCAGCTAGTCTGTACGAAGACCTATAGATGCGAGGGAGGGATCCCTACTAGAACTAGGGACTGGGAGAAAAGATGGACACCTCCTAACAGAAGTTGTAGCAGTAAAAAGAAAAACAAACAACATAGAACATGGAGGTCAAAAGACCAGGCAAAACTAATGTAGAAAAGTAACAAAGCACCCGGCTAGCTTAAGAGTAGAAATTACAATGAAGTCCAGCAAAGCCAGAAGGGCGGAGCAGGATTAAATAGGCAACAAAGGTCATGTGACCAGCAAGACAGAAAAAACCTAACAGGAGAGTTCTAACAGTACCCCCCCTTCTAAGAGGATCCTCCGTATCCCCTAGGCCCAGGCTTACCTGGAAACCTCTTGTGAAACGCTCTCACAAGTCTGGACGCAGAAACATCATCCACCCTCACCCATGAGTTATCCTCGGGTCCAAAACCCTTCCAACCGACGAGATACTGCAAATTCCCTCTATACCGTCTAGAATTTAGGATGCGGGAAATTTCATATTCCCCGTCCTCCACCACCGGGGGAACAGTGGCAGAGGCGTCTCCATCCGACACATCAGCTCTTTTCAACAGAGAAACATGAAACACCGGATTAATCTTCCAGGAGGTAGGAACCTCCAACCTAACAGCCGATTGGTTAACAACCTGAAGCACCTTAAAGGGCCCTACAAACTTGGGACCCAATTTTTTAGAAGGAATCCTCAATCTCAGATTCTTAGAGGATAACCAAACCATGTCACCAATAGCAAACAAAACCTCTTGCCGTTTCCTATCAAAGTACATTTTAGATTTTCTGTTAGCCTCCTGAAGATTACCACGCACATCCGTCCAAACTCTCTCCAAATCACCAGAAAAATTCTCCTCTTCAGGCACGGCCGATGCCAATTTGGAGAATGACCCAAACGACGGATGTCTCCCAGTACAACAAAAAAAAGTCGAACAACCAGCAGAAGAGGATGTATGGTTGTTAAGAGCAAATTCAGCAAGTGGCAGAAACTCAGACCACCCCTCTTGATTGTGTGCCACAAAACAACGCAAGAACTGTTCAACATCCTGGTTTTTCCTTTCTGTCTGGCCATTAGACTCAGGATGATATCCGGATGAAAACGACAAATGAACTCCCAACCTGTCACAAAAGGCGCGCCAAAAACGAGCCACGAACTGAGGTCCCCTATCCGAAACAATGTCAGTAGGAACGCCATGTAGTCTGACAATTTCCTTGACAAAGGCCTTAGCGAGAGTCTTAGTGCAGGGCAGTTTGATTAAAGGAACCAAGTGACACATCTTGCTAAAATGGTCTACGACCACCCAGATGACAGTGAAACCCTCAGAAGGGGAAGGTCAGTAATAAAGTCCATAGCCAAATGTGTCCAAGGTGCACTAGGAACCTCCAGAGGGCAAAGCAACCCCGCAGCAGGAGTATGTGAAGACTTAGATCTAGCACACACAGTACATTGACGCACCCACTTAATGACTTCCTTCTGCCATCCAGGCCACCAAAAACTGCGACCCACAAGTCTCTTGGTCTCAGAGATTCCAGGATGACCTGCCAACCGAGACTCATGACAATCAACAAACAAATCTCTCCTAAAGGTCCCAGGCACAAACAACCTCCCATGGGGAGTGTTAGATGGGGCATTCTCCTGTGCTTTAAGAATCTCATCTTCCAACACAGAGTCCAAGGCAGCAATCACAACAACCTTCTTGTAAAATGTTCTCCTCCTCCTCAGCACCGACCATGGGAGAAAAGCTGCGAGACAAAGCATCAGCTTTAACATTCTTAGTACCTGGGATGTAAGTAACGGAAAAATTAAACAGCGAGAAAAACAGTGCCCACCTAGCCTGACAGGCATTCAAGCATTTGGCAGCATCAAGATAGATCAGATTTTTATGATCAGTGAAAACCTGAACGGGAAATTCAGCACCTTCCAACAATTCCCGATTACCAATATCATAATTCAATTCAGTCTCAGAAATTTTTTTTGAAAAAAAGGCATAAGGATGTACTCCATCCGTGTTTTCCTGAGACATCACCGCGCCGACCCCCACAGAAGAAGCATCAACCTCAACCAAAAACGGTTTAGTCACATCAGGCTGCATAAGGATGGGAGCAGAGCTGAACCTCTCCTTTAAAAACACAAAAGCTTCAATGGCCTCAGTAGTCCACTGAACCGCATTAGCACCTTTCCTGGTGAGATCGGTCAGTGGTTTGACAATAATAGAAAATTTTTTAATGAATTTTCTATAATAATTGGCGAACCCCAAAAACCTCTGTAACGATTTCAAACCAATAGGCCTAGGCCATTCCTGCACAGCTTGAACTTTCACCGGGTCCATCTCAAAACCTTCGCTGGAGATAATGTAGCCCAAAAAACGAATTCTCTGTACAGCGAACTCACATTTCTCCAGCTTAGCAAAAAGCGAATTGTCACTCAATAATTGTAATACCTCACGAACGCTCCGCCCATGAGACTCCAGATCCGGCGAATAAATCAAAATGTCATCCAAATACACAACCACATTTTTGCCTATCAAAGGTCTAATGATGTCATTAATAAGATTCTGAAAAAATGCAGGAGCATTGGTAAGGCCAAAAGGCATAACCAGATTCTCAAAATGACCCACAGGAGTGTTAAAAGCAGTCTTCCATTCGTCACCCTCCTTCATGCGCAACAAATTGTATGCCCCCGAAGATCAATTTTAGAGAACCACTTGACCCCCGCTAACTGGTTAAACAAATCAGGAATCAATGGCAGTGGGTAAGGATTGCGTACAGTAATTTTATTAATCTCACGAAAGTCCAGACAAGGACGAAAACCGCCGTCCTTTTTTTTAACAAAAAAAATCCAACAGCCACAGGAGACTTTGAATGCCTAATGTGACCGGCGGCCAAGCTTGTCTGTATGTATTCCTCCAAAGCCTTTCTCTCAGGAATAGTGTTGAGCGATACTGCTCGATATCTAAAAATATCGGATCGGAATGGTATTGCCGATATCACTAAATATCGGCGATATCCGATTCCGATACCGGAAGTCCCATGTAAGTCTATGGGAACAAAATATCGCAACTAAAAAAATACTTTCTTTCCTTGTAAACACAAAATATACACACTTAGAATACACATATATATATATATATATATATATACATGTCATTGTGACATATATATATATACATATATTTATAGTTTATTCACTTCTACATAGTAAAATAGCCTCTGATTCAATTGCCGGGTAAAGCCGGCATTTGTGAAAAGACAGAAGCACCCGAGGGTCCAGTCGCCACAGAGATGTTGCATCGCACCCAGTGAACAGGATTCAGAAGCTCGCTATAAGCGAGTCCTGTGTGCCTTAATTGAACTGTTTTTTTTCTTGAGAATTGCAAAAATCATCATAGACTGTATTTGCCATTTTTCCATCATATCTGCGCCACGAGGCACAGGTGAAGAATAAGGGCGTGCTCTCGTCGGCGTACACTCACTCCGTGGCGCGAAAACGATGTCCGCACACTCTAAATGTTATTGCAATTTAAGATCGTGCCCCACAGCTCTGGAGTTCCGCCTCCTCATCCTCCTCAGTGGGCGTAAACGAACGCGAAGGTCCCGCCTCCCTACAAAAGATGTCGCCTCTCCTGATGCTAATGACACATGTGACTTTGCTGAGATGGCGAATGGATGTGAGCAGAAGTGGGAAGGGATGGAGGAGTCAGAGCTCTCCCCCAACGGAAGCGACCCGATCGCCACGGAGCCACCGTTTGGCACCCGGCCTGGAAACCCTCCTACGCTGGAAGAAGCGGAGGATACCCTGAGAGACCTGGCCCGGCACCGGGAGGAGGTCGCCAGGATGGAAGCGAGCTGGCGGGCCCTAAAACTACAATTGGAGCGGCGCCAATCCCTCTTACCCCCTGAAGTGTCTGTACCGGAAGGTGAGGCACCCGTTCCAGTAGAGGAGGCCGTGCGGGCATCCCAGCCCTTGCAATCTGAACCGGTTGCCAGTATCTCAGTGGAGGCACCCGTTCCAGTACAGGAGGCCGTGCGGGCATCCCAGCCCTTGCAATCTGAACCGGTTGCCAGTATCTCAGTGGAGGCACCCGTTCCAGTACAGGAGGCCGTGCGGGCACCCAGCCCTTGCAATCTGAACCGGTTGCCAGTATCACAGTGGAGGCACCCGTTCCTGCAGAAAACGCCGCACCAGCACCCCAGATCCCGCTGTCTGCCCCCGTCGCTGAGGCAGAAGAAGCGACACCCGTCCTCATGGAGGAGGCCGCGCAGGCACCAGAGCTCTACCTGCCTGTACCGGAGCCCCGACCGTCATCTGTTCCAGAGCCGGCTGCTTCCGCCACAGGTGAGCGCCGCCAGGACTGGCGGGCGCCAGGAGAGCTGCCGCAAACCGGACATCGTAAGTTGGCGTTTGATGGTGGAGACATGGAGATGCTGGTGGAGGAGAATTACAACCGGCGTCAGGAGGAAGAGTGGAGACGTCGGGAGCGGGAAGCAGAGCGACAAAGGGAGCAGCGAGAATCCCAAAAGCTTCGGCAACGTCACCTGGAGAAGGACCTGGCAGAGAAGGCACGTATGAGAAAGGATAAAAGTACGGTGAGGGAGCCGCGGCGTAAGGGTGCAGTACGGAACTTTAAGTTAAAAGGTGGTTGGGGCTTCATCCAGGAGCCTGGACTTTATTTAGAAGTTTTTGTAACCTGGCGGGACGTGGAGGCTCACTTCCCAGAAGGACACCTGGGGAGGGACCTGTTGCCAGGAGACTTGGTGACTTACACCCGACACTGGGGTTACAATGGATGGTACGCCCTAAATGTTACCAGGTGCGACCCCTACTCCCCAGAGTGTCAGGAAACTGACAGACCCTACGAGCCTTCAGCCTCCCCCAACCAGGCCTCTGCACAAGTGCCCACCCCACGCCGTAAATCTCCCCAGCCTCCCTCAGTGGTCTCCTCAGCAGCCCCAGCTATGGACATGATAATGATAGCTGGCCCTTACCCGGCGCCTGTTAGGCCCCCTGGGGTTCGTTCAGTCCGGGACATAGGGGTCCAGACCCGGAGGGAGATGAAAGAGGTGGCCACACAGACCCAGATAGCGGGTCAATACGTCACTGTACAGGCCACACGACGTCATCAGGTCTGGGTGGACCCTCCTGTCACGGATGTTTGGCAAGCTCCAGAAGAGTACCAGGTGGTACCTGGAAGAGGCCAGCCAAAGAAGTCTAAATAACCCGGACAGGGTCTCTGTATGTAAATAGTTAAATTATTGATGTACCCGGACGGGTGAATGTTCATAAAAAGAAGTTTATTGTTGCCTTAATATACCCAGGTTGGGTAATGGTTTGATGTACCCGTACGGGTGAATGTTCAGAAGAACAAGTTTATTGTTGCCTTAATATACCCAGGTTGGGTAATGGTGTTTCACTGTAATGAAAATGTTGAACTTTGAAGCCATGAACTGTACTGGCTCACAAACTTTTCTGTAAATAGTTGGCACTTCGGTGCTCCATCTTGGTTTTACAAAAAACTTTACTGTGCACTATTTTCAACTACCTCAGAAACTAAAAACCCGTTTGGTGTGGCCGAAAGTGAGGTCTGCTCAAGGAAAGTCTTGCATCCCACCCAAGACCACAGTTGGAGGTTTGGAGCGGGTCCTCCACAAGCACAAGTAAAGGACACTATGAAGTTACCCCGGTGGGGTTGTAGTCCTAAGAAGTCTCCACGAACTTCGGCACTAATGCTATTTGCACTTTTGTTGAATATGTATTTATTAACACACATGTATAACACATATCAAGGGTATGAACAGTAACAAAACATGTCACATAATATAAGCCATTTGCACTTTTGTAATGTTATTATTAAAAATTTTATTATGCAACGTTTAACTTGAAGTGTTTCCTGCTTTCTTACTACGTCGCATAGTCCACTCTGCTACATCACTTTGCACCATTGCTCTATCTCACATCTATCTGCCCTGGAAGGATAGCATGTTACCTGTAGAAGACTTTTCACCTACCTGCACTACACCATCCCTTCCAGAGGACCTGCACAGCAGCGCTGGACACCCTGACCAGGTACTACAGGTGGCGTCACGACAAACTACACGAACATTCTATCATCCCCTGGAAATATCCCACATTCCAGTGATCGCCCAGGTCACGGACCGAGCTGTGCTACTCGTGACATCCCCCATAGAAGTCGACGTGATCGGTGCCGAGTACCCCCAAAACCCCTGTCTCTGTGCGACTCAACTTCCCTCACTGTGCTGGCACTTTACATTTACAAATGCCTCTGGGTTTTTTTTTTGGGGGGGTGGGGAACATTCAGACTTTTGCTATGGGGCCCCATGATTTATATGTACGCCCCTGCTGCTGAGGCATGGTATTTAAGGCTGTTAAGGAGCCAACATACATGGACCTTGCCAGCAGCGTCGGACTGGAGTACCTTGGGCCCACCAGAGAAAATATATTCTTGCGGCCCAACATCATACTTCCCAACCTTTGAATAAGGAAAAGAGGGACAAAGGCTGTGGCACGCTGTGCATGCTGCAGAAAATTTTAGGCCATGCCACATTGCACCACAGACTGTCCAGGAGTTGGTGGATGCTTTAGTCCAGGTGTGGAGGAGATCCCTCACGAGACCACCGTCGCGCTCATCAGGAGCATGGCCAGAAGTTATAGGGAGGTCATACAGCATACCTCCCAAATTTGGAAGACAGGAAAGAGGATTAAAGGCTGCGGCGCGTGTTGCGCGCCGCTGAAAATTTTAGGCCACGCCCCGACAACACCCATTTCACAGCTAATCACACCCATATCCTCGCCCCAAGCGTAACCATTTAGCACTGCTGATCACACTGACTGGTAATGAGGGCACAGTGGCTGGTACTGAGGAAAAGAAAGAAAGAGCAGCGAGAGAGAAAGAACAAACAGAGAAAAAAGAGAGGAAAGAAAGAAAAGAGAGAAAGAAAGAACAGAGAGAAAAAAGAGCAGAGAGCGAGAAGGAAAGAACAGAGAGCGAGAAAGAAAGACTAGAGAGAGAGCCATAGGCGTAGCTAGGGTTTTGGTTTAGTGGGGGCAAAACTTCTGAGTGGGCCCATCATCAGAGAATCTCAGCAAATGACCGCGCTGTTGGCCAAAATAATCTATATATAAAAAGACCAATATTGATATTACCGCCATATGGTCTGTGTTAAATAATACCAGTCCTACAGAACATATAGATTACAGCACAGGTACAGATAATGACTTACCGCTGATGTTCTTTCTAATGGAATTGTTCACTTTTCATGTCTTTTCCATCTGGCCCACACCGACATGACGACTTCTCCAGCCAGGACTCGACTGCACCCCCATTAAAAAAAAAATTAAAAAAAAACTCACCTCCCGGCTCCTGTGCTGCTCACTGTTCTCCCTCTCAGCGTCTGACAGTGGGCGCCGGCAGGTGATGTTATTGCGCCCGCTGTAATACGCTGAGAGGGGGATTATGGGAGAGAAGGAGCGCTCGCTCCTTCTCTCTCCATGCGTTCAGCTTTATCGGCTGGATGCCGATACAGCTGACCCTCCGATGACGGGTGGGGGGCCCACTGCTGGCACCGGGCCCCCCCAACGCCTGTTCAGGCCCCATAGCTTCCGGGCGGCAGAGCAGGGAGAGCGATTCTCCCTGCTCTGCCGCAGAATGTAACTGTATCGTAGCTCTGGGTGGGCCCCCTCAGAGCACGGGCCCCGGGGCCACCGCCCCCTCTGCCCCGCGACCTATCCTTTCAAATCAGGGCCCACCACGCAGGAGCTGGGGCCCACCGTAGGTTTCTCCGGTGTCCCGGTGCCTCAGTCCGACCCTGCTTGCCAGCCTGATAATACCAGGCCACAGCAGTCTGCTTAGCTTGGCTGGTTAACAAAAATAGGGGATCCCCTCGAAAAAAATACGGCGTAGGGGTCCCCCTATTTTTGTTAACCAGCCAAGTAAAATGCAGACTGCTGCGGCCTGGTATATAAAAGACTGCTGCAAGGCCCATGATTTTGCGCCATCAACAGCCTGATAATACCAGGCTACAGCAAGCCCACATTTGGCCCATCAAAGAATGTGCCAATTGTGGCACTTAACCGTCTTCCCCCCAGTGCCCTGTAGCGGTGGCAAGTGGGGTAATAAGGGGTTAATGTCACCGTTGATTGCACGGTGAGAATAAGCCCAGTTAATAATGGAGAGGTGTCAATAAGACACCGATCCATTATTAATCCCAAAGTTTTTAAATGTATAAAAAAAAAGACACAGCAAGAAAAAAGTATTTTAATGAAATAAAAGAGACAACACAGTTTTCATTTCTTTTATTATACTCTCATTCCTGCGACGCCATCGATCTCCTGTAAAAAAAGAAAAAAAACAAACCAACAGTATACCACCTGTCCGACGCAGTCCATAGTAACGAGGGTCCCACGACGATCCAGCTCTGCTACATCGCAATGACAGGCAGAGCCTGTCATCTCGACGCAGCACAGCTGATTACCTGCTTCCCCGGCGGTGACGTCATCGGACTGACTGCTTTACGGCCGGGATTACCCAGCAGTCACTCCAGTTATCGCGAGAAACTGCATGTGACCGCCGGGGAAAGATGATGGCGGCCATGAAGCAGTCCAGCCCGTGACCGCCGGAGATCTTCTGCCAGGTAAGTGCCGCTGACTCCTGACAGACCCGACCGACGGACACTGACAGTGACAGTGACAAATCCGATTCCGGTATCCGATAAGACGAAAATATCGGAACTAAGTATCGATAGTCCGATAGAGCTAATATCGGCCGATACCCGATACTTGCGGTATCGTATCGCTCAACACTACTCAGGAATAGTAAGATTAAATAAACGACTTTTAGGAAGAGTCGCTCCAGGGACAAATTCAATCGTACAATCATAGTCTCTATGGGGAGATAAAATCTGCGATTCTTTCTCAGAAAAAACTTTCCAAAAATCTTGAATAGGTACAGGTAGTTCCCCTTTATCCACAGCAGCAATACGCCAGTTACAACACTTGTCATAACACTTAGAACTCCAGGACTTAATTTCATTGGTAGACCAATCCAGAACAGGATTGTGCAATTTTAACCAGGGTAACCCCAAAATCACTGGAGAAGGTAAATTATTCAATACTACCAAATCCAAATTCTCTTGATGAATACCATTAATAGTAAGGGGAAATTCACAGACCTTGTGAGTAAAATTCTTCAAGGGAGAGCCATCAGCAGAAACCACGGCAATAGGGGATGACAAAGGTTTGGGTTTTAATTTAAGTTTTTCCAAGAATCCCCCATCAATCACATTCAGAGTAGAACCACAATCGACAAATACCCGAAAATCCATTAATTCTTCCTGAGCCGCAGTAGTAGTGGCAGAAAGAAAGACGCCCTTAGTATTTAAACAGGCTATACGGGCGGAACTGACCTTTTTTTTCTTTGTTCATACGAAGCACACAGTTCTTAATGAAATGGTCAGATTTGCCGCAATAAAAGCACAAACCTTCAGAAAACCTGCGGCCTTTTTCCTGAGAGCGAGGTGCCATCGCTCCAATCTCCATGGGCTCTCCAATGTCAGTACAGACCCTCTCAAGACTTGGAGCTGACATGGCAGAGGATTTACTCTCATTAACTCTTGCACGCAGTCTCCTATCCACCCGTATAGCTAATTGCATAGCCTCTTGCAAGTTACCAGTTATGGGATAAGCAATCAGCAAATCTTTAACCCTTTCACTTAGCCCTGCAAGAAACAAACTTTTCAAAGCTGAATCGTTCCACCCCACCTGAGTAGACCACCGTCGGAAGTGAGTACAATATTTTTCCACATTATCTGATCCCTGCCTCAAACGTCTCAATTCTGTCTCAGCTGATGAGACACGATCAGGATCATCATACAATAACCCCAAAGCAGAAAAAAAACTATCCACTGATCTAAAGCATGGATCACTAGGTTGCAGAGAAAAGGCCCACTCCTGAGGTTCTTTGCGCAAAAGTGACATTATGAACCCTATGCGCTGTGATTCATCACCAGAGGATCTGGGTCTCAAACAAAAATTCAACAAGCAAGCATTTTTAAAAGAAAAAAAATCTTGTTGTTCACCAAAAAATAAATCAGGCAAACGTACCTTTAGCTCCACGAAATGTGCTCCAGAGCAGCTACTCACGTGTTGCTGAAGCTCGGACACCTCCAGAGAGAGTGCCTGCAGGCGTTGAGCCAACTCCTGAACCGACACCATTAGGGAAACAGGAAATCTTTCCTTAGAGATATTTTCTTTGGGCTGGACTTACTGTTATGTTCTGCTACAAACACTAAGGAAAGAAAGGGATATCTGTCCCTATGTTAGAACTAAGCACGATCCCTACGATGTAACGGGGAACCTGATCCTGCGATCAGACCAGCTAAAGTCCTCAGCTAGTCTATACAAAGACCTATAGATGCGAGGGAGGGATCCCTACAAGAACTAGGGACTGGGAGAAAAGATGGACACCTCCTAACAGAAGTTGTAGCAGTAAAAAGAATAACAAACAACATAGAACATAGAGGTCAAAAGACCAGGCAAAACTAAAGTAGAAAGGTAACAAAGCACC
Source organism: Oophaga sylvatica (assembly GCA_033576555.1). Taxonomy (NCBI): domain Eukaryota; kingdom Metazoa; phylum Chordata; class Amphibia; order Anura; family Dendrobatidae; genus Oophaga; species Oophaga sylvatica. Next base: position 535,441,834 of record JARQOD010000001.1, read on the forward strand.
CGGCTAACTTAAGAGTAGAAAATACAATGAAGTCCAGCAAAGCCAGAAGGGCGGAGCAGGATTAAATAGGCAACAAAGGTCATGTGACCAACAAGACAGAAAAAACCTAACAGGAGAGTTCTAACATGTACTGCTGTACGCTTCTGATACAGTACACTATTTTGCTTTTTATATTCTGGTGTAATACATATTGAGCCTGTGAGTGTCTTACTCCGCAAATATATATGGAGATTAAAATTTTTCACACTCACCGAATACAGCTGTACGCTTCTGATACAGTACCATATAGCTGCTGGTATTTTGGGTACATTTTCACAAGCATGAGGAAGTATGGTGAAAGAGGCCGCGGACATGGCTGTGAGGGGCCACCTGTTACTGATGGTGGTGGTAGTGGTGCATCTGCTGGTAGTACCAAAAGCACAATAGCACCTAAGGCAGGAGGAGTTGAGCCTGCGTCATCGTATGGCTCCAGAGGGCCTGGAAGGCTCCCTTTTCTGGGAGTAGGTAAACCGCTTTTAAAGCCGGAGCATCAGGAAAATGTTTTGGCTTACATTGCCGAAACAGTCTCTAGCTCTATCGCCTCTTCTTCTGAAGGTTCAAAAACTCCAAGCACTGAGTAGTCAGTGCAGTCTTCTGGTCAGGAACAACCCCTTTCCTTGTGTCCTTCACCCCCACCAAAAGGGAAGGATGCAGCAGGCCACACTTCAGATTACCCCATGGAGCTCTTTTCACATACCATGCCTGGGTTATCAAGTCAAATCCTGAATTCCCCAGTCCAAAATTAATCTGACATGGAGTGCACTGATGCTATATGATTGTGCTGGTATATTCAACGAGAGCACTACATTGCCCTCGCAGTCTACTGAGCCAGAATGTGACCCTGATGAAATTCAGGTGCCCCTTCCTGCATACTATACCACCTTACACGGTGATACAGAGGAAGGTGCACATGAAATTGAAGAAGAGGTGATGGATGACCCAGTTGTTGACCCTGATTGGTATCCAGTGGGGAAAAGGGTGCCACTGGCAATAGTTTAGAAGATGAGGATCCGCAGCAGGTATCGACATCGCAGCTGGGATTATCTGTCAGGCCCGTAAGCAGTCCAAAAAGGTGTTAAAAAAACAAAAAGAGTTGCAGGACATCTTGGCCAGACGGTCAAATTAACACAGCATGCAATCCCTGAAAATTTATACCATAGTAGACGGAGTCCAGTGTGGCACTTTTTTTACCAAAATCCTATTGATGAGGCAAAGGTTATCTGTAAGAAGTGCGGAAGGACCTTTAGCCGAGGGAAAAATCTCAGAAATTTGAATACCAGTTGCATGCTTAGACATTTAAACACCATGCACTTGCAAGCGTGGACGGACTGTAAAACCTCAGGTTGCACATGTGCACCTGCTCCGACTGAAGGTAGCCAGCAACGCTCCATCACTTCCCCCACTGTAAGCCCACCGGCTGGCACACCACAAGCAAGAAATGTTGAGGTGTCATCTCAAGGCCAAAGCAATCAGGAAATCACAATGTTTTTGAAACGAAAGACTGCATCTAGGCCAATACCACCACCATCACCATCACCAACCCCCTCTCAGTCCGTCATGTGCACCGATAGTTCCACCATATGTAGCTCTCATGTCCAGCTCACCCTGGAAGAGATTCTGAGTAGGACAAGAAAGTACTCAACCTCTCATCCACGTACACTGGGTTTGAACGCCCTCATCGCCAAACTGATCTCATTAGAGATGATGCCCTTCTGTTTGATTGAAAGTGCAGCATCCAAAGACCTCATGGTCTTTGCTGTCCCATGCTATGACCTACCCAGTCGGCACTTCTTTTCTAGAAAAGCCATCCCTGCCCTCCACCTGCATGTGAAAGACCACATTGTCCATGCACTCAAACAATCAGTGAGTGGAAAGGTGCACCTCAGAACAGATGCATGGGCCAGTAGGCATGGCCAGGGCCGTTACATGTCCATCACTGCGCACTGGGTTAATGTGGTGGATGCAGGCTCCACAGGGGACAGCGGCGGTGGGACAGTGCTGCCTAGCCCACTGTGTAGGCAACAATTGGCTGTAGATGTTCGACCCTCCTCCTCTTCCACTTCCAGCAGCGAAAGCTCGGCAACAGAGAGCAGTTGCTCGAGCACTCCATCCGCAACTGCCATTGTTGCACACGAGGTGTCCCAGTATCGAACAGCTAGTGGTAAGCGTCAGCAGGCTGCTTTAAAAATGATGTCTTTGGGCGACAACAGACACACCGCGGAGGTACTGGCCGACTACTTGCAGCGAGAAACTGAGTCATGGCTGGGCAGCATACATCTTGAGCCAGGCAAGGTAGTCAGTGATAACGGCCGTAATTTTGTGGTGGCCACAGCCCTGGCAAAACTCAGACACATACCTTGCCTGGCTCACACCTTGAACCTGGTGATGCAGTGCTTCATAAATAATTATCCGGAGTTAACAGCCTTGCTCCATAAAGTGCGAAGACTGTGCTCGCACATCCGTCGGTCGCCCGTAGACTCTAACAAAGTAGAAAAGCAGTCACATTCAAGAACAAAATATTGTGCTAATGAAGTTTCTTTTTATTATTCAATGTATATTTAAACAACACCACATGGACGAAAAAAGGACAAAAAAGTGTACCGAGGTAACGTTTCGACCCACAATAGGGTCTTTATCAAACCTCACTGAGGAGTGTCCTTGATAAGGAGATATAGTGTAGACACAGCAAAAGACCCAGCCGGGCCAAAATGGAGGATATGGTGTCGAGGATCGTCCGTGGTCCACACCATATCCTCCATTTTGGCCCGGCTGGGTCTTTTGCTGTGTCTACACTATATTTCCTTATCAAGGACACTCCTCAGTGAGGTTTGATAAAGACCCTATTGTGGGTCGAAACATGACCTCGGTACACTTTTTTGTCCTTTTTTCGTCTATGTGGTGCTGTTTAAATATACATTGAATAACAAAAAGAAACTTCATTAGCACATTATTTTGCTCTTGAGTGCGACTGCATTTCTACTTTGTTAAAGTGGGCTTGTTTCCCAGTTCAGTCTGCACCTATCTAATTTATTGAGTGCGCGTCATTCTCCTCTCCCTATTGCCCATAGACTCTAGTCTTATGCAGAGGCTGCAGCGATCGCTCCACCTCCCCAAGCACCGCCTAATGATAGACGTTGCAACAAGTTGGAACTCCACCATGCACATGGTTGAGAGGCTGTGCGAACAGAGGCAGGCTGTAATGCATTTATGGGAGGATACATGGGAAGGCAGTTTGAGGGCAGACATGGAGTTGTCAGGTGTGCAGTGGTCAAAGCTGAAAGATCTCTGTAAAGTCCTTCAGTGTTTTGAGGAATGCACATGGTTGGTAAGCGCAGACGACGCCATCATAAGCATGAGCATCCCTCTGATGCAAACTTTGACGTACATTAAGGATCAGGCGTCTGCAGAAGAGGAGGAGGAGGTAAGCCTTGATGACAGTCAACCATTGTCTGCTCAGGGAACTGTCCTGGACAATGTGGAGGAAGAAGAGGAGGAGGAGGATGAGGGGGGTGATTATTTTGGGGAGGAGGATGCTTCTCAGGGGGCAAGAGAAAATGTTGGCTTGCCAAGTTCAGGTCCAGCGTTTGTGCGTAACTGGAGTGATGTGGCTTTGGCAGAAAGTGCTCCTCCACCCACCACTGGCAGTGCATCACTGACACCTGAAACATTGGCACACATGTGTGATTATGCCTTGCGGATAGTGTTGAGCGATACTTTCCGATATCCAAAAGTATCGGTATCGTAATGGTATCGCCGATATCCAAAAAATATCGGCGATACCCGATACTGATACCGGAAATCCAATGTAAGTCTATGGGACAGAAATATCGTAACTAAAAAAACCTCTTTCTTTCCTTGTAAACACTAAATAAACACACATAGAATACATATATATATATATATATATATATATATATATATATATACATGTCATTGTGACATATATATATATACATATATTTATAGTTTATACACTTCTACATAGTAAAATAGCCTCTGATTCAATTGCCGGGTAAAGCCGGCTTTTGTGAAAAGACAGAAGCACCCGACATGAAATGACACTTGGGTGTACATAGAGTTAACCATGTCTTTTCATGTAGTTTGATATCTGATTTGCACTAACAATTACATCAGTCTATGTGTGCAAAATTTCACACCTGTAGGGGTTAATTAAAGGTGTAAATTCGTTGTAAAAAAAACGGACTTTTTTGCTACGAATTTACACCTTTAATTAACCCCTACAGGTGTGAAATGTTGCACACAGCCACTCATGTAATTGTTAGTGAAAACAATAGATCAAACAACTTGAAATGACATGGTTAACTCTATGTAAACCAAGTGTCATTTCATGTCGGGTTCTGCATTTTCACAAAAGCCGGCAATTGAATTAGCGGCTATTATACTATGTAGAAGTGTATGAACTATAAATATAAATATATATATATAATGTGTCACAAATTCAATGACATGTATATATATATATGAGGTGTAAAATTGTTGAAAAAAAATGCGTGGGCTCCCGCCCTTTTTTCGCAACCAGACAGACAAAGCCAGCGAGTGGGGGCAGATAATAATAGCCCAGAAAGGGACCATTATTTTTGGCCCCCCCCTGGCTACTAACATCTGCCCCCAGACACCCCAGAAAAGACAAATCTATAATTAGATTCGCCCTTTCTGGCACTTTGCCCGTCTATTCCCATTGCCCTGTAGCGGTGGCGAATGGGTTAATATGGGGTTAAAGCCACCTTGCTATTGAAAGGTGACCTTAAGCCAGGTTAATAATTGAGAGCTGTCAATTAGACAACTATCAATTATTAATCCTATTGCATGAAATAAAAATAAAACACACACACTTTAATTAAAAATCATTTTAATTAAATAAAGACACATGTTTTTGACCATCTTTTATTTTACTGCAAAAACCATTTCCTGCAATAAAAATAAAATAAAAAAGCAAAATTATTCTTACCTATCCCATGCACAGTCAGGTCCCACGGTGTAATCCTTCAGAAAGGGTTAATGTTTACTGCAGGGACCGCAGCTAATGCTGCAGCCTTACAGTAAACCCCCAAATGAATGAGCTCCTCTCCTGGCTGACAGGAGAGGAAGTGGAAAGCTTAATTGATTGCTTTCCACTTTCACTTCAGGTCAGCCAGGGACACAATCAGTGACGTCAGAGGAAACTGATTAACAAAAATAGGGGTTCCCTTCGAAAAAAAAATGGCGTGGGGTCCCCCCTATTTTTGTTAACCAGCCTGATGAAGCAGACTGCGGAGCAGTGGCGTACCGTGAATGAAGCAGACCATGCAGCTGCTATGGGGCCCGGACAGGTGAGGGGGCCCGCGACGGTCGGGTAGCTGTGCTGACACAGTACTACCAGGGGGTCGGCGGGGGAGGGGGAGCGCAGCTCTTCTATATACTCACCCCTCCTGGTGCGGTCTCTGCAGCCCCTGCTCTTCTCCCACGGTCTCCGACGCCTGTGTTCAGCGGTCAGGTGGTACCGCTCATTACAGTCATGAATATGCACATATTCATGACTTTAATGAGCGGTCCTGCGTGACCGCTGAACACTGGCGGCGGAGACCGCGGGAGAAGAGCAAGGGCTGCAGAGACCGCGCCGGTGGAAGGGTGAGTATAAGGGATATTTACCTGTCCCGTTCCACCGTTGCTCGCGTCTTCTTGCTGCAATGTTCAGGTCAGAGGGCGCGATGACATCGTTAGTGCGCACCGCGCCCTCTGCCTGATCATTCACTGCTGGAGGACCCCGAAGACAGCGGCGCTCAGCAGTGGAGAGAGGACAGGTAAATATCTCAGGTGCCGGGGCCCTGAGCGAGCGGTGACATCGGCACCTGGTGTCACCCCCTGCTCAGGACACGGGCACCTGGCCCCCAGCGACGAGAGCTGAGTATGTATTTTTTTTTTTGGTTGCAGCAGCTGCGGCAGCATGGGGGCATGATCTATGGAGCAACTATGGGGGCACAATCTATGGGGGCATAATACATTTTTTTGTTTAATGTGCCCCCTCACTGTGCTGGCACTTTACATTTACAATGGCTCTGTGTTTTTTTTTTTTTTGGGGGGGGCCCATTCAGACTTTTGCTATGGGGTCCCATGATTTCAATGTACGCCCCTGCTGCTGAGGCATGGTATTTAAGGATGTTAAGGAGCCAATATCCATGGACCTTGCCAGCAGCGTCGGACTGGAGTACCTTGGGCCCACCAGAGAAAAATTATTCTTGGGGCCCACCATCATACTTCCCAACCTTTGAAGAAGGGAAAGAGGGACAAAGGCTGTGGCATGCTGTGCCTGCTGCAGCAAATTTTAGGTCATGCCACGTTGCACCACAGACTGTCCAGGAGTTGGTGGATGCTTTAGTCCAGGTGTGGGAGGAGATCCCTCAGGAGACCATCCGTCGCGCTCATCAGGAGCATGCCCAGAAGTTGTAGGGAGGTCATACAGCATACCTCCTAAATTTTGAAGACAGGAAAGAGGGTTAAAGGCTGCGGCGCGCATAGCGCGCCGCTGCAAATTTTAAGCCACACCCCGACCACACCCATTTCACAGCTAATCACACCCATATCCTCGCCCCAACCGTACCCATGCCGATACAGCTGACCCACTGCTGGCACCGGGCCCCCCCACTGCCTGTTCAGGCCCCATAGCTTCCGGGCGGCAGAGCAGGGAGAGCGATTCTCCCTGCTCTGCCGCAGAATGTAACTGTATCGGCGTGCACAGCACGCCGATACAGTTACTGTAGCGTAGCTCCTTGTGGGCCCCCTCAGAGCGCGGGGCCCCGGGCCACCGCCCCCTCTGCCCCGCGACCTATCCTTTCAAATCAGGGCCCACCACGCAGGAGCTGGGGCCCAACGGAGGTTTCTCCGGTGTCCCGGTGGCTCAGTCCGACCCTGCTTGCCAGCCTGATAATACCAGGCCACAGCAGTCTGCTTATCTTTGCTGGTTAACAAAAATAGGGGATCCCGTTGAAAAAAATTGGCGTGGGGTCCCCCCTATTTTTGTTAACCAGCCAGATGAAGCAGACTGCTGAGGCCTGGTTTTTCAGGCTGTTATGGAGCCAAGATCCATGGACCTTGCCAGCCTGATAATACCAGGCCACAGCAGTCTGCATATCTTGGCTGGTTAACAAAAATAGGGGATCCCCTCGAAAAAAATTGGCGTGGGGTCCCCCCTATTTTTGTTAACCAGCCAGATGAAGCAGACTGCTGAGGCCTGGTTTTTCAGGCTGGTAAGGATCCAATATCCATGGACCTTGCCAGCCTGATAATACCAGGCCACAGCAGTCTGCTTAGCTTGGCTGGTTAACAAAAATAGGGGATCCCCTCGAAAAAAAAAACGGCGTAGGGGTCCCCCTATTTTTGTTAACCAGCCAAGTAAATGCAGACTGCTGCGGCCTGGTATTAAAAGACTGTCAAGGCCCATGGATTTTGGCCCTCAACAGCCTGATAATACCAGACTACAGCAGCCCCACATTTGGCGCATCAAAAGATGTGCCAATTGTGGCACTTTACCCGGCTCTTCCCACTTGCCCTGTAGCGGTGGCAAGTGGGGTAATAAGGGGTTAATGTCACAGTTGATTGCACGGTGACAATAAGCCCGGTTAATAATGGAGAGGCGTCAATAAGACACCGATCCATTATTAATCCCAAAGTTTTTAAATGTTTAAAAAAAGACACAGCCAGAAAAAAGTATTTTAATGAAATAAAAGAGACAACACAGTTTTCATTTCTTTTATTATACTCTCATTCCTGCGACGCCATCGATCTCCTGTAAAAAAAGAAAAAAAACAAACCAACAGTATACCACCTGTCCGACGCAGTCCATAGTAACGAGTGTCCCACGACGATCCAGCTCTGCTACATCGGAATGCCAGGCAGAGCCTGACATCCCGGCGCAGCACAGCTGATTACCTGCTTTCCCGGCGGTGACGTCATCGGACTGCTTTACGGCCGCGATTACCCGGCAGTCACTGCAGTTATCGCGAGAAACTGCATGTGACCGCCAGGGAGAAGAGGATGGCGGCCATCAAACAGTCCAGGACGTGACCGCCGGAGATCTTCTGCCGGATATGTGCCGCTGACTCCTGACAGACCCGACAGACGGACACTGACAGTGACATTCCGATTCCGGTATCCGATATGACGAAAATATCGGAACTCGGAATCGGAATTCCGATACAGCCAATATCGGCCGATACCCGATATTTGCAGTATCGGAATGCTCAACCCTACTTGCGGATCCTAAAAAGGGACCCCCACATTGCCAAAATTATGAAGGATGATGACTACTGGTTGGCCAGTATCCTCGATCCACGCTATAAAGGCAAAATACAGAACATCATGCCACAGGAGAACCTAGAGCTAATATTGGCGAACAAACAAGCAACTTTGGTAATCCGTTTGTTAGAGGCATTCCCAGCAAGCAGCAGCAGTGCAGGTTCTACCTCGAGCCGTACTGGGTGTTCATGGTGCACACAGCTGAAGTGGCGTTGGAGACAGGGGTTTCATGACCATGTTGTGGACTGATTTCTCCAGGACAGCTCACACGCCTGGTAATAGTGAATCTATAGCAACAGACAGGAGACAGCAGTTGTGAACTATGGTTAAAAATTACTTCTCCTCCCCTATCGATGTTCTCCCTCACCGGTCATTCCCCTTTGACTGCTGGGCCTGTAAACTGGACACCTGGCCTGAATTGGCACAATATGCCTTACAGGAGCTTGCTTGCCCTGCTGGTAGTGTGCTATCAGAAAGAGTCTTCAAGGCTGCTGGATCAATCCTGACAGTAAGAAGGACCCGTCTGTCGACGCAAAATGTTGATGATCTAACCTTCATTAAAATGAACCATGCATGTGTTGCAATGGATTTTGTCCCACCTACCCCTGATGACACATAGGTTCCCAGCAAAATGGCTCGCTCTGTCCTCCTCTTCTTTGGACTTCTTCAATTCCTCCATTTGCAGCTGCTTTACAACCATTATACACCTCAATATATGCAATTTTTTCCACCTCCCAATCTGAGCTGTCCCCCCTACCTCCTCCACCCCCTAGCTTTTTAGATTCTGGTGTTATCCATACTGAGCCTGTGAGAGCCAGTGTCTGAATCTGGCAAAATATATGGAGATTTACAATTTACCCAACCCTGTATACAGCTGTTCGCTTGTAATACATTACCTTTTTTCTAATTTTTATATTCTGGTGTGATCAATACTGAGCCTGCGAGAGCCAGTGTCTGACTCTGGCAAAATATACGGAGATTTATAATTACCCCAACCCTGTATACAGCTGTTCGCTTGTAATACATTACCTTTTTTCTAATTTTTATGTTCTGGTGTGATCAATACTGAACCTGTGAGAACCAGTGTCAGACTCTGGCAAATTATACAGAGATTTACAAATTCCCAAACACTGTATACAGCTGGATGCTTCCAATACATAACTCTTTTTCTACTTTTTATATTCTGGTCTAATCCATACAGAGCCTGTGAGTGTCTGCCTGTTACTATGGAAATAGATACGGAGATTTACAATTACCCCTAGACTGTTTACATCTGTATGCTTGGGATACAGTACCCTTTTTGGCAGAAAGTCGTCCTACCCCCCAACTGTAAGTTCATCATTGACACATGGAACATTGGCCCACATGTGTGATTATTTCTTGCATTATTGTGTAATCCATAATGAGCCTGAGAGCATCATTGTCTGACTCCTGAAATATATACGGCTATTTCCAATATTTTCCCTAGAGTATATATATATATGGCATCTGCTGATACAGTACCCCTTTTTCTTCTTTTTATATTATTGTGTAATCCATACAGAGCCTGAGAGCGTCAGTGTCTGCCTCCTGAATTATATACGGAGATTTGAAATATTTTGACTATACTACCTTGCATCTGGTGAAACAGTACCCCTTTTTTTGTCCTCCTCTTCCTCGGACTTCTCCAATTCCCCCATTTGCAGCTGCTTTACGTCCATTATACACCTCAACATATGCCATTTTTGCCACCTCCCTATCCTACACCAATCCTACAACCCCCAACTTTTTAGAATCTTGTGTAATCCATACTGAGCTTGTGAGCGTCATTGTTTGCCTCCTGAAATATATATGGAGATTTAGAATATTTTCACTATATTACCTTGTATCTGGTGATACAGTTCCCCTTTTTCATCTTTTTATATTCTTGTGTAATCCATACTGAGCCTGAAAGCGTCAGTGTCTGCCTCCTGAAATATCGACAGAGATTTAGAATATTTTAACTATACTATATATACCTTGTATCTGGTGATACATTAACCCTTTTTCATCTTTTATATTATTGTGTAATCCATACAGAGCCTGTGAGCGTCAGTGTCTGCCTCCTGAAATATATACGGAGATTTTGAAAATTTTGAGTCTACTATATAATACCTTGTATCTGGTGATCCAGTACCCCTTTTTCATCTTTTTAAATTATTGTTTAATCCATACTGAGCCTGAGAGCGTCAGTGTCTGCCTCCTGAAATATATACGGATATTTAGAATATTTTCACTATACTACCTTGTAACTGGTGATTCAGTACCTTTTTTCATCTTTTTATATTCTTGTGTAATCCATACTGAGCCTGAGAGCTTCAGTGTCTGCCTCCTGACATATATACTGAGATTAAGAATATTTTCCCCATACAATATATACCTGGTATCTGGTGATACAGTACCCCTTTCTCATCTTTTTAAATTATTGTGTAATCCATACTGAGCCTGAGAGCACCTTTGTCTGACTCCATAAATATATATGGAGATTTCGAATATTTTCACTATACTATATATACATTGTATCTGGTGAAACAGTACCCTTTTTCAGCTTTTTATATTCAGGTGTAATCCATACTGAGCCTGAGAGTGTCTTTGTCTGACTCCTGAAATATATACGGAGATTTAGAATATTTTCACTATACTATATATACCTTGTATCTGGTGATACAGTGCCCGTTTTTCTTATTATTATATTCTGGTGTGATCCACACTTAGCCTGTGAGAGTCTGTCTGTTACTCCGGAAATATATACAGAGATTTACAATGACCCCTTGACTGTATACAGCTGTATGCTTGTGATACAGTACCCTTTTTGCCAGAAAGTCCTCATCCACTCACCACTCAAAGTGCATCATTGACACCTGGAACATTGGCCCACATTTGTGATTATTTCTTGGGGATATGCTTTTTATATTCTTGTCTAATCCATAATGAGCCTGTGAGCCTCTTTTTCTGCCTCCTGAAATAGACAGTATACAGAGATTTCAAATATTTTAACTATACTATATATACCTTGTATCTGGTGATACAGTACCCCTTTTTCATCTTTTATATTATTGTGTAATACATACTGAGCCTGTGAGCGTCAGTGTCTGCCTCCTGAAATATAGACGGAGATTTAGAATATTTTCAGTCTACTATATATACCTTGTATCTGGTGATACAGTACCCCTTTTTCTTCTTATTATATTCTGGTGTGATCCACACTTAGCCTGTGAGAGTCTGTCTGTTACTCCGGAAATATATATGGAGATTTACAATGACCTCTAGACTGTATACAGCTGTACTGTTGTGAATGAGCAGAGGCTCCCTCTGGTGGTTACAGACAGTACTGAACCTTCCAGAGAGGAATGGCAATCTGGGATCACGGACTGGACTGATATAAAGGAGGTTCCCTCCCATGATGGTCGCCGGTGATCAATTGTTCTGGTCTCTATTGTGGTTCCTGGTTCATTTGGAAGTTTGCTGGTGTCTTGCCTGCATTTGCTGCTTTTAGATAAGATATTTTCTGCTTTTCTTTTTGCTATTTTCATTGTTTTCTGCACTTTTGTGGAGGACAGCCAGGTCCCCTCCTGGGGCCTGAGCTCCTCACAGTTTGTCTGTAGCCACTGTTGTTTTTTAATTTGCTTTTTCCTGCTTTTTCAGCGGCTGCAGCTTGGTTTTGTTCACTCTGAGATCTGATTTAGTGGGTGGCGAGATCGTGTGATCTCAGTATTTTTGTAATCAGAATTGTTGGATTTTTGTAGGGTTTTCTGAGTTGCAGAAAGTAATCTCTCCTGTCCTTTCCTATTTAGTCAGCTTGTGGCCCCAGCGTTTGCTCAATCTGTTTTCTGCCTGCGTTTGTGTTTTCATCTTGTCTAACCACCATTATATGTTTGGGGGCTGCCTATTTCTTTGGGGCTCTACTCCGGGGCAGTTAGCTTTCCTGTTTCTATCTTTAGGTATAGCTAGCTCTCAGGCTGTGGCGAGGCGTCTAGCATCAACGTAGGAACGCTCCATGGCTACCTCTAGTTGTGTGGTTAGTTCAGGTTTCTGCAACCCATTAGTTACCAACATCTCAGGTGTTCGGCTGCCCTGCTGTTGTTGCTGTCCTCCTCAGCTACCGCACATAATATGTACGCTTGTGATACAGTACCCTTTTTGCCAGAAAGTCCTCCTCCACCCACCACTCAAAGTGCATCATTGACACCTGGAACATTGGCCTGCATTTGTTATTATTTCTTGTGGATCTGCTTTTTATATTCTTGTCTAATCCATACTGAGAGCGTCAGTGTCTGCCTCCTGAAATATAGACGGAGATTTCGAATATTTTCAGTCTACTATATATACCTTGTTTCTGGTGATCAAGTACCCCTTTTTCATCTTTTATATTATTGTGTAATCCATACTGAGCCTGTGAGCGTCAGTGTCTGCCTCCTGAAATATATATGGAGATTTAGAATATTTTCACTATACTATACATACCTTGTATCTGGTGACACAGTACCCCTTTTTCTTCTTATTATATTCTGGTGTGATCCACACTTTGCCTGTGAGAGTAAGTGTGTGACCAAGGTCTGGTTGGCTCTCTCTACCAACCCATTCGTCTCGGGATGATAAGCCGAAGAGAGATTTAACTCAATGCTGAGTAGATGACACAGCTCTCTCCAGCACCGAGACACAAATTGGGGACCTCGATCACTGACAATTTTGTCTGGCATTCCGTGTAGCCGGAAAATGTGCCTGATAAATAATGCTGCTAAGGAAGGTAACCGTGGTAACGGCACCAAGTGTACCATTTTGGAGAAGTGGTCGGTTATCACCCAGATGATGGTGTAGCCCCGAGACTTGGGTAAGCCCACCACAAAATCCATCCCAATCATCTCTCAGGGCCTGTCTGCCACCGGTAAAGGGAAAAGTAACCCAGCTGGCTGTTGTCGAGGGGACTTATTCTTGGCGCAGGAGACGCATGCCTGAACGTATTCCCTGTCGTCACGGACCATATGTGGCCACCAGTATGTCCTCGCCAGCAACTCAGATGTCCTATTTGCCCCAAAATGTCCACCCACCCTGGACGAATGTGCCCAAGGGAGTACCTCCGGTCACAAATTGATGGGCACAAAAGTCTTGCCTGGAGGCACAGACTCAAGCAAAACCGGGACCACCGTTCTTAGGCTCTCTGTGGGGACAATCAGCCGAGGCTCCTCCTCCACCTTCTCAGAGGACACCACGGAGTGAGACAGCGTCGGCACAAATGTTCTTCTCCCCGGAGACAAAATGGAGGGTGAAATGGAACCTGGAGAAGAACAGGGACAACCTGGCCTGATGGGAATTTAGCCACTGGGCGGTCTGTAAATTGACCAAATTTTTGTGGTCAGTGAACACTTGAAAGGGAAAGCGAGCCCCTCCAGGAGATGTCTCCACTCGGAAAAGGCCAACTTCATGGCTAGCAACTCCCTATCCCCAATGGAATAATTCCTCTCTGCTGATGTGAAGGTCTTAGAAAAGAAGAAGCAGGGATGCTTCCGACCTTGAGCATCCTTTTGGAAGAGGACTGCTCCAGCACCAACAGATGAGGCATCCACCTCCAATATAAATGGTTTATCAACATCGGGGAGATGTAGGACGGGAGCACTACCAAAATGAGACTTAATAGAAGAGAAAGCCTTGGAGACCTCCTCAGACCACAACTTGGGATTAGCTCCTTTCTTGGTGAGGGCTACCAAGGGAGCAACCAAAGTAGAGAAGTGGGGAATGAACTGGCGATAGTAATTAATGAACCCCATAAAGCGCTGCACCGCTTTAAGAGAGTGGGGTTCTTGCCCATCCATTACAGCCTGTAGTTTGGCAGGATCCATAGCCAATCCCTGAGTGGAGATGATATAGCCCAGGTATGGCAGAGACTCCTGCTCAAACACACACTTCTCCAACTTCGCATATAGGGAATTTACCCGCAAGAGGTCGAAGACCCTGCAGACATCTCTCCGGTGGGTGTCCATATCTGGAGAAAAGATGAGAATGTCATCCAGATAGACTACCACTGAGGTGGCAAGCATATCCCGGAAGATGTCATTTACGAAATCATGGAAGACGGCTGGAGCATTATAGAGCCCGAAGGGCATCACAAGTTATTCGTAATGTCCATCTCTAGTATTGAACGCCGTCTTCCATTCGTCCCCCTCACGGATGCGGATCAGGTTATAGGCACCACGAAGATCCAGCTTAGTAAATACCCTTGCTCCCCAGAGCCTATCAAAGAGCTCAGATATTAGGGCAAAGGGTATTTGTTCTTAACGGTAATGGCGTTAAGACCCCTATAGTCTATACACGGTCGTAATTCTCCATTCTTCTTCTGCACGAAGAAAAAGCCTGTCCTTGCTGGTGACACTGACTTTCTAATAAACCCTCTTGCCAGATTTTCCTGGATGTATTGTGACATGGCCTCCGTTTCAGGAAGAGAGAGAGGATACACTCTTCCCCGAGGGGGCTCCGTTCCAGGCAAGAGGTCTATAGGACAGTCATAGGGGCGATGAGGCGGAAGAGTCTCCGCTGCCTTTTTGGAGAATACGTCCGCATATGACCGATAAACCTTGGGGAGAGAAGCAAGATCTCTGGGTATCTCCGTGGTGGAAACCTGAATGTCCTCTCTGAGACATCTGTCTCTGCAATGATCACCCCAACCCAGTATTCTCTCAGAGGACCACTCAATATGGGGAGAGTGGTCGCGAAGCCAGGGTAATTCCAACAAAACCTCATCCATTCCCTCAGGAAGAACAAAAAGGGATATATTCTCCTGAAGAGAAGGGGACATAGACAGAGGAAGAGAGACAGTCTGGTGGGTGATTTGTGAGGGCAGGATTGCTCTTTTCAATACTCTCACCGATACTGGCTCGGCGAGCATCACCAGCGGTATGGAATGGCGAGAGGCAAAGTAGGAGGACATAAAATTCCCCTCTGCCCCAGAGTCCACACAAAACTTGGCGGGAAGAGTGGATGAACCTAGAGAGATTAACCCTTTAAGGAGCTCTTTCAGAGCAAAATCCCTTGCGTCTAATGACCCTGCACTCATGGTCACGGAACATGACCATTTACTCATTCGCTGGAGACATCGGTTGGCATAATGTCCTGGCTGCTGACACACTCTACAGACCACGGATACTCGAGTGGTCCGAGACTTAGATCCCACTCGAGTAGTCTCCACGGTCCCTTGGGAGTCGGACGCCCGAACGGGAAATTCAAGAGGTTTGGCAAAGGTGGGTGCCAGCCTAAACCTCTGCCTACACTGGGTCTGCTCTAACCTCCGCTCGTGAAAACGGAGGTCAATGCGGGTAGATATAGAAATGAGTTTCCCTAGTGTGGCAGGCATCTCCCTGGTAGCCAAAGCGTCCTTTACATGGTCTGCCTGTCCTCTCCAGAACACTGGAATAAGAACTTTATCTGGCCACTCTAATTCAGAGGCCAAAGTCCGAAATTGGACTGAGAACTGGCTGACCATGGACAAGCCCTGTGACATTGCCAGCAGTTGGAGTGCCGTATCGTGCGTGACCTGAGGTCCTAAAAAGACCTTTTTCAGAGCCTCCAAAAAACGAGGAGCACTCCGCACAACATGATCGTCACGCTCCCACAGCGGCGTTGCCCTCTCCAATGCTCTGCCCGACAGAAGAGACACAATAAAAGCCACTTGTGCCCATTCCGTGGGGAAACCTGTTGCCAGAAGCTCAAGCTGTATAGAGCACTGACTCACGAATCCCCGACAATGTTTACTGTCACCAGTAAACTTGTCTGTAAGTGGGAGGTGGGATAATGTCGGAGCAGAGGTAGCGGTGGACAAACTGGCTGCAGCTATGCCAGCAGCCTGAACAGCGACTGCGGTAACATCCACAGCTGAGGTTGTGCGCTCAAGGACAGCCAACCTACCCTTCAGCTGCTGGATGTACTGCTGTAGACGCTGGTCGTCCGCTATTTTACTAGCCAGACCCTGGCGCTAGTATACTGTTAGGGTCTGCGGAACGCACCAAATAAATATAAATAGTGGGTGCGTTTGCAGCCCGAGGTCCACCGTGCAGGCAGAGCCTGCTGCTTGTATGATGGCAGTAAAGGCGAACTCTGTTACTTCACAGAGTCGCAAACATAGATGCTGTGGCACTATATGGCTGTATAAGCGAACTCTGTTACACCACAGAGTCGCTGCTGTAAAGCCGCCGAGATAGCGACTGTGTCCTGTTAACACCACAGGACTACACAGATAACTGCTGTGCAGATAGCAGTCCGTGGTCATGCAGTCAGCAACACAAACAAACAACTCCTCACCAGAGAAGCCGGTATTCTAGGGGCTTATTTCAGCCAAGCCCTGAACACGTGCATACGAATCTCCTCACCGGAGATTCCGGTATTCTAGGGGCTTATTTCAGCCGTGCCCTAACCACATGCATGCATGATCACACTGGCACAAAGCACATAATGCATAATGCAACCCTTTTATAGTAGCAACTACAGGACCTGCCAGAAAAGGACCAATGAGAAACTGTTCCAGAACACATGTAGTTTCAGGACCTTCCTGGCGGACCAATAGGAGCTGCTGCAGTACCTGAGCATGTGATCCCTGATCTCCAATGAGAGATCTTACCTTGGGCATGCTCAGAAGAGGAAACGCAGGACTTAGTCCTAAAGACGTCTGCTCGCCGCTGACCAGTACTGGCTACAATAGCAGAACCTGGAGAGGCAGCAGCAAGTCTTTGCACAGCATTAGACTGGGTGAGACGCTGGGACCGACGTCTTTGCTGAGCAGGCTCCACTGCGGCCGGAGATGAATGGGAGACCGCAGCAGGACTGGTTCGAGACTCCCCTTGTGCAGCAGCGGGAACTCGAACCCTAACAACATTGACCCATAGACTGTATACAGCTGTACGCTCGTGATACAGTACCCTTTTTTCCAGAAAGTCCTCCTCCACCCACCACTCATAGTGCATCATTGACACATGGAACATTTGCCTACATTTGTGATTATTTCTTGATGGTCTGCTTTTTATATTCTTGTCTAATCCATACTGAGCATGTGAGTGTCTTTGTCTGTCTCCTGAAACATAGATGGATATTTAGAATATTTTAGCAATACTATATATACCTTGTATCTGGTGATACAGTACCCCTTTTTCATCTTTTATATTATTGTGTAATCCATATTGAGCCTGTGAGCGTCAGTGTCTACCTCCTGAAATATATACAGAGATTTAGAATATTTTGAGTCTACTATATATACCTTATATCTGGTGAGCCAGTACCCCTTTCTCATCTTTTTAAATTATTGTGCAATCCATACTGAGCCTGAGAGCGTCAGTGTCTACCTCCTGAAATATATACGGAGAATAAGAATATTTTCCCCATACTATATATACCTGGTATCTGGTGATACAGTACCCCTTTCTCATCTTTTTAAATTATTGTTTAATCCATACTGAGCCTGAGAGCGTCTTTGTCTGACTCCTCAAATATATACGGAGATTTAGAATATTTTCACTACACTATATATGCAATGTTTCTGGTGATACAGTACCCGTTTTTCTTATTATTATATTCTGGTGTGATCCACACTTAGCCTGTACAATGACCTCTTGACTGTATACAGCTGTACGCTTGTGATACAGTACCCTTTTTGCCAGAAAGTCCTCCTCCACCCACCACTGAAAGAGCATCATTGACACCTGGAACATTGGCCCACATTTGTCATTATTTCTTGCGGATCTTCTTTTTATATTCTTTTCTAATACATAATGAGCCTGTGAGAGTCTTTTTCTGCCTCCTGAAAAATATACGGAGATTTCGAATATTTTAACTATATTATATATACCTTTTATCTGGTGATACAGTACCCCTTTTTCATCTTTTATATTATTGTGTAATACATACTGAGCCTGTGAGCGTCAGTGTCTGCCTCCTGAAATATAGACGGAGATTTAGAATATTTTCAGTCTACTATATATACCTTGTATCTGGTGATACAGTACCCCTTTTTCTTCTTATTATATTCTGGTGTGATCCACACTTAGCCTGTGAGAGTCTGTCTGTTACTCTGGAAATATATATGGAGATTTACAATGACCTCTAGACTGTATACAGCTGTACTGTTGTGAATGAGCAGAGGCTCCCTCTGGTGGTTACAGACAGTACTGAACCTTCCAGAGAGGAATGGCAATCTGGGATCACGGACTGGACTGATATAAAGGAGGTTCCCTCCCATGATGGTCGCCGGTGATCAATTGTTCTGGTCTCTATTGTGGTTCCTGGTTCATTTGGAAGTTTGCTGGTGTCTTGCCTGCATTTGCTGCTTTTAGATAAGATATTTTCTGCTTTTCTTTTTGCTATTTGCATTGTTTTCTGCACTTTTGTGGAGGACAGCCAGGTCCCCTCCTGGGGCCTGAGCTCCTCACAGTTTGTCTGTAGCCACTGTTGTTTTTTAATTTGCTTTTTCCTGCTTTTTCAGCGGCTGCAGCTTGGTTTTGTTCACTCTGAGATCTGATTTAGTGGGTGGCGAGATCGTGTGATCTCAGTATTTTTGTAATCAGAATTGTTGGATTTTTGTAGGGTTTTCTGAGTTGCAGAAAGTAATCTCTCCTGTCCTTTCCTATTTAGTCAGCTTGTGGCCCCAGCGTTTGCTCAATCTGTTTTCTGCCTGCGTTTGTGTTTTCATCTTGTCTAACCACCATTATATGTTTGGGGGCTGCCTATTTCTTTGGGGCTCTACTCCGGGGCAGTTAGCTTTCCTGTTTCTATCTTTAGGTATAGCTAGCTCTCAGGCTGTGGCGAGGCGTCTAGCATCAACGTAGGAACGCTCCATGGCTACCTCTAGTTGTGTGGTTAGTTCAGGTTTCTGCAACCCATTAGTTACCAACATCTCAGGTGTTCGGCTGCCCTGCTGTTGTTGCTGTCCTCCTCAGCTACCGCACATAATATGTACGCTTGTGATACAGTACCCTTTTTGCCAGAAAGTCCTCCTCCACCCACCACTCAAAGTGCATCATTGACACCTGGAACATTGGCCTGCATTTGTTATTATTTCTTGTGGATCTGCTTTTTATATTCTTGTCTAATCCATACTGAGCCTGTGAGCGTCTTTGTCTGCCTCCTGAAATATAGACGGAGATTTAGAATATTTTAACTATCCTATATATACCTTGTATCTGGTGATAAAGTACACCTTTTTCATCTTTTATATTATTGTGTAATCCATACTGAGCCTGTGAGCGTCAGTGTCTGCCTCCTGAAATAAATACGGAGATTTTGAATATTTTCACTATACTATATATACCTGGTATCTGCTGATACAGTAACCTTTTTTCTTCTTAATATATTCTGGTGTGATCCATACTGAGCCTGAGAGAGTCTGTCTGTTACTCCAGAAAAATATACAGAGATTTAAAAATTACCCCAACACTGTATATTGCTGTACGCTTCTGATACAATACCATTTTTCTACTTTTTATATTCTGGTGTGATCCATACTGAGCTTGTGAGTGTCTGTGTCTGACTCTGGAAATATATACGGAGATTTACAATTACCCCAACACTGTATACAGCTGTACGCTTCTAATACATTACCCTTTTTCTTATTTTTATATTCTGGTGTATACCATACTGAGCCTGAGAGCGTCTGTGCCTGCCTCCTGAAATATATACGGAGCTTTACAATTATCCCTAGACTGTATACAGCTGTACGCTTCTGATACGGTAACATATATCTGCTGGTATTTTGGGTACATTTTCACAAAAATGAGGAAGTGTGGTGGAAGAGGCCGCCGACGTGGGCGTGGGGGCCAGCTGGTACTGATGGTGGTGGTGCATCTGCTGGAAGTGCCATAAGCAAAATAGCACTTAAGGCAGGAGATGTTGAGCCGGCGTCATCGTCTGGCTCAAGAAGGCCTGGAAGGCTCCCTTTACTGGGAGTAGGTAAAATCCTTTTAAAGCCGGAGCATCAGGAAAAGGTTTTGGCTTACATTGCCGAAACAGCCTCCAGCTCTATCGCCTCCTTTTCTGAAGTTTCAAAAAATGCAAGCACTGAGTCGTCAGTGCAGGCTCCTGGTCAGGAACATCACCTTTCCTTGTGTGCTTCACCCCCACCAAAAGTGAAGGATGCGGCAGCCCACACTTCAGATTACTCCATGGAGCTCTTTTCACATACTATGCCTGGGTTATCAAGTCAAATCCTGAATTACCCAGTCCAACATGAATCAAAGATGGAGTGCACTGATGCACAGCCACTGCTAGATGATTCTGCTGGTACATTCACCCAGAGCACTACATTTCCCTCGCAGTCTACTGAGCCAGAATCTGACCCTGATGAAACTCAGGTGCCCGCTCCCTCATAATATACCACCTTACACGGTGACACAGAGGAAGGTGCAGATGAAATTGAAGAGGAGGTGATGGATGACCCAGTTGTTGACCCGGAATGGCATCCATTGGGAGAAGTGGAGAAGGATCTGCAGCAGAAATCGACATCACAGCAGCGGTTATCTGGCAGGCCCGTAGCAGTACAAAAACGTGTAAAAAAACAAAAAGCGTTGCAGGACTGCTTGGCCAGACGGTCAAATTAGGACAGCATGCAAGCCCGGAAAATTTATACCATAGTAGGAAGAGTTCAGTGTGGCACTTTTTGACCAAAATCCTATTGATGAGGCAAAGGTTATATGTAAGAAGTGCGGAAGGACCTTTAGCCGAGGGAAAAATCTCCGAAATTTGAATACCAGTTGCATGCTTAGACATTTAATGAACATGCACTTGCAAGTGTGGACGGACTACAAAACCTACAAATCTCCCCCCAGGGCCGGCGTCAGCATCTGAGCAGGTGTGGGGGGCTGACTCGTGGGCGACGGCACTGGCATAGGGCCCTCATAGTACAAAAAAGTGTCTCTGATGGTGGGAGGGCCCACTCGCCATCAGACACAACAGCGTACTATGAGGGGACCTGTGCCAGTGCCATTCGCCCACAAGTCACCCCCCCTGCTTGCTCCGGGCCACAGCGCTTGCAATACTTACCTCTCCATGCTCCACCGCTGTGACGTCTTCCGCGTTTCCTGGCAGTGACATTCAGGTTAGAGACCGCGATGACGTCATGTCTGTAGGCCCTCTGCCTAAACAGTCCAAGTGCAGAGAGCTGTAAGATAGTGACACTGAGTAGTCCAGAGTAAAGCAGTGCACAGCGAGGAGAGGTATTTCATTTTTTTAACCCCTTCCCGACCTGTGACGCCTATGTGGCGTCATGAAAGGATTGCGTTCCTGCGGGTTGGGATTGGCTTAACCCCCACATGGCTACGATCGCTCTGATTGGCTGTTAAAAGTGAAACAGCCAATCAGAGCGATTTGTAATATTTCACCAATGAAAGTTGGTGAAATATTACAATCCAGCCATGGCCGATGCTGCAATAGCATCTGCCATGGCTGGAGACAAAGATCTGACCCCCCCCCACATCGAGTCACGGCGGTGATCGGTCGCCGCCACCGATAGATGGTGGTGACCGGTCACCGCCATCACTAAATGCTCCCCTCCTCTTTTTTTCGGTCCCCCCAGGCCTCAGATCCCTACCCCAGGTCTCCGATAACCCCCAGGTTTCCGATCCCCCCTAGTTACCGCAGGAGTCGCCGTCTTCCTCCCGGCGTCTCTCCTGCCCGGTCCATGGGCGCCGCCATCTTCCAAAATGGCGGGCGCTAGAGCAGTGCGCCCGCCGAATCTGCCGGCTGGCAGATTCAAAAAATGAATGAAAGTACATTTTGATCACTGTGATAAACCCTATCACTGTGATCAAAATAAAAAAAATAGTAAATAAACCCCCCCTCATCACCCCCATAGGTAGGGAACAATAATAAAATAAATATATATATATATTTTTTTTCCATTAGGGTTAGAATTACAGTTAGGGTTAGAACTAGGGTTAGGGTTAGGACTAGGGTTAGGGTTAGGGTTAGGACTAGGGTTAGGGTTAGGACTAGGGTTAAGGTTCATATTGCGTTATGGCAGTCCGTTAGACGGATTGCGTTACAACGCGGTATATGGCGGTGTAACGCAGTCCATTAACGCTGCCATTCACCCCCATTTGCGGGCGCATCGCGATGCATGCCATAAAGCGGCATGCGTTTGTGACGTGCCATCATTCAGTGACGGAGTCTCGGACACGGGCTGCAGCGTCTGGGCTCTGTCACCGCTAGCACAGATGAATCATTTGCTGATTCATCTGAGCTAGCGGGTATAGCATAACATGATCGCGTTATGCTATACCGAAACCAGCCCATCAACGCTATGTGTTTAACCTGGCTGTTCAAACGTAATGTGAACCTAGCCTTAGCATTAGGGTTAGAATTAGTGTTAGGGTTAGAATTAGGGTTACAGTAAGAATTAGGGTTAGGGTTGGAATTTGGGTTAGGGTTGGAATTTGGGTTACGGTTGGGATTAGGGTTAGGCTTGTGGTTACGGTTATGGTTAGGGTTGGGATTAGGGTTAGGGGTGTGTTGGAGTTAGGGTTTGGATTAGGGTTAGGGGATGTAGGGGTTAGGGTTGTGGTTAGGGGTGTGTGTTGTGGTTAGGGTTGTAGTTAGAATTGAAGGGTTTCCAGTATTTAGGCACATCAGGGGGTCTCCAAACGCGACATGGTGCCACCATTGATTCCTGCAAATTTTGCATTCAAAAAGTCAAACATTGCTCCCTTTATTCCGAGCCCCGACGTGTGCCCAAACAGTGGTTTACCCCCACATATGGGGTATCAGCGTACTCAGAAAAAATTTCACAACAACTTTGGGGGTCTAATTCCTTCTGTTACCCTTGGGGAAAAAAATTGGAGACTAAAAGATCTTTTTTGTAGAAAAAAATTATTTTTTATTTTCACGGCTCTGCGTTATAAACTTCTGTGAAGAACTTGGAGATTCAAAGTGCTCACCACACATCTAGAGGAGTTCCTTGGGGATCTATTTTCCAAAATGGGGTCACTTGGGGGTTTTCTACTGTTTAGGCACATGATGGTCTCTGCAAACCTAACATGACGCCCGCAGCCCATTCCATCAAGTTGGCATTACAAAAGGTCACTACTTCCCTTCCGAGCCCCGACGTGTGCCCAAACAGTGGTTCCCCCCACATATGGGGCACCAGCGTACTCAGGGAAAACAGGACAACAACTTTTGCGGTCCAATTTCTCCTGTTACCCTTGTGAAAATAAAAAATTGTGGGCTAAAAAAATAATTTTTTGAGGAAAAAAATTATTTCTTTTATTTTCATGGCTCTGGATTATAAACTTGTGAAGAACTTGGGGGTTCAAAGTGCTCACTACACATCTAGATAAGTTCCTTGGATGGTCTAGTTTCCAAAATCGGGTCATTTGTGGGGGAGCTCCAATGTTTAGGCACATCAGGGGCTCTGCAAACGTAACATGAAGCCCGCAGACCATTCCATCAAGTCGGCATTTCAAAACGTCACTACTTCCCTTCTGAGCCCCGACGTGTGCCCATACAGTAGTTTTCTCTCCCACATATGGGATATCAGCGTACTCAGGACAAATTGATCAACAGCTTTTGGGGTCTAATTTCTCCTGTTACCCTTGGGAAAATAATAAAATTGGGGACTAAAAGTTCATGTTTGTGGAAAAAATATGATTTTTTTTATTTTCATGCCCGGGCTTTATAAACTTCTGTGTAGCCCGTGGGGGTTCAAAGTGCTCACCACACATCTAGATAAGTTACTTGCGGGGTCTAGTTTCCAAAATGGGGTCACTTGTGGGGAGTTTCTACTGTTTAGGCACATCAGGGACTCTGCAAACGTAACATGACGCCCGCAGACCATTCCATCAAAGTCTGCATTTCAAAACGTCACTACTTCCCTTCCAAGCCCAAACATGTGCCCGAACAGTGGTTCCCCCCACATATGGGGTACCAGTGTACTCAGGACAAACTGTACAACACCTTTTGGGGTCCAATTTCTCCTGTAACAATTGTAAAAATAAAAAATAGGGGGCTAAAATAAATCATTTTTTGAGAAAAAAAAATGATTTTTTGTGTTCACGGCTCTGCGTTATAAACGTCTGTGAAGCACCTGGGGGTTCAAAGTGCTCACTGTGCATCTAGATAAGTTGCTTAGGGGGTCTATTTTCCAAAATGGGGTCATTTGTGGGGGAGCTCCAAAGTTTAGGCACACAGGGGCTCTCCAAACATGATATGGTGTCCGCTAACGATTGGAGCTAATTTTCCATTAAAAAAGTCAAATGGCGCTCCTTCCCTTCTGAGCCCTGCCGTGCGCCCAAACAGTGGTCCCCCCCCACATATGGGGCACCAACGTACTCAGGAAAAACTGGACAACAACTTTTGGGGTCCAATTTATCCTGTTACCCTTGGGAAAATAAAAAATAGCAGGCTAAAAAATGATTTTTGAGGAACAAAAATGATTTTTTTATTTTCATTGCTCTGCGTTTATAAACTTCTGTGAAGCACTTGGGGGTTCAAAGTGCTCACTACACATCTATATAAGCTCCTTGGGGGGTCTAGTTTCCAAAATGGGGTCACTTGTGGAGGGTTTCTACTGTTTAGGCACATCAGGGCTCTGCAAACGCAACATGACGCCCGCAGAACATTCCATCAAGTCTGCATTCCAAAATGGCGCTCCTTCCCTTCTGAGCTCTCCCATGCGCCAAAACAGTGGTTCCCCCCTACATATGGGGTATCAGCGTACTCAGGACAAATTGCACAACAACTTTTGTGGTCCAATTTCTCCTGTTACCCTTGTGAAAATAAAAAAATAGCGGGCAAAAAAAAATCATTTTTGAAGAAAAAAATGATTTTTTTATTTTCACTGCTCTGCGTTATAAACATCTGTGAAGCACCTGAAGGGTTAATAATCTTCTTGAATGTAGTTTTGAGTAGCTTGAGGGGTGCAGTGTTTATAATGGTGTCACTTTTGGGTATTTTCTGCCATATAGACCCCTCAAAGTGACTTCAAATGTGAGGTGGTCCATAAAAAAAATGGTTTTGTAAATTTTGTTGCAAAAATGAGAAATCGCTGGTCAAATTTAACCCTTATAACTTCCTAACAAAAAAAAATTTGTTTCCAAAATTGTGCTGATGTAAAGTAGACATGTGGGAAATGTTATTTATTAACTACTTTGTGTCACATAATTCTCTGGTTTAACAGAATAAAAATTCAAAATTTGAAAATTGCGAAATTTTCAAAATTTTCACCAAATTTCCATTTTTTTCACAAATAAACGCAAAAATGATCAACCTAAATTTACCACTAACATGAAGCCCAATATGTCACGAAAAAACATTCTCAGAATCGCTAGGATCCGTTGAAGCGTTCCTGAGTTATTACCTCATAAAGGGACACTGGTCAGAATTGCAAAAAATGGCCATGTCTTTAAGGTCAAAATAGGCAGGGTCATGAAGGGGTTAATGTTTGAAGCAATATATGGGGAGCATTATACACTGGAGCATCATAGATAGGGCCCATCATACACTGGAGCATTCTAAATGGGGGACATCACACCCTGGAGCAGCATTTATGGGGCCCATTATACACTGGATCATTAATAATGGGGCCCATTATATATGGAGCTTGATTTTGGCCCATAAGACACTGGAGCATCATCCATGGGGCTCATCATATACTGGAGCATTCTAAATGGGGCAGATCAGACACTGGAGCAGCATCCATGGGGCCCATCATACACTGGAGCATTCTAAATGGGGGACATCAGACACTGGAGCATCATTTATGGGGCCCATTATACACTGGATCATTAATAATGGGGCCCATTATACAATGGAGCATTATTTTTGCCCATAAGACACTGGAGCATCATCCATGGGGCCCATCATATACTGGAGAATCATATGGGGTTCATTATTTATGGGGCATCATATAGGGTATTGAGCATCATATGGGGCACATATGGGGCCAATTCTGTATGGAGCATTTTATGGAGCCAATTCTGGATGGAGAAATATATGGGGCCCATCATATACTGTATGGAGCTTTATATGCGACTGATTATACTGTATGGAGCAATATGTGGGGCTCATTGTACTCTATGGGGACCATCCTATACTTTATGGCACATTATATGGGGACTATCATATACTGGAGCAGTTTGTGGAGCTCATCGTATACTGTATGGAACAATATATGGGACCAATTATTCTGTATGGAGCAATATATGGGGCTCATTATTCTATATGGCGCACTATATGGTGGCCATAATACTGTATGGAGGAATATAGTGTCTGGTTTTTGAGCTATTGTAGATTTTAACATAGATATCAGTCATGTCATGTAAGAAGTGAAGAGTATTTTTCATTTTATTATACCTATATTTCTGTGCCGTATCGGAGCATGATGAATTGTGGTATGTGTTAAAGGGGCCCACTGACACTCTTTGGCCCGGGGCACACGAATACCGGGAGCCAGCCCTACACCCCCCACAAGTTTAGCTAAATAACCCCCAGTTTTCAATGCGCAACTATTATTATAACGTTAATTAAGGTTGCCAAGCTTAAGTAATAAGAATTTATGTTGTTGGCATTGAAATGGGCACTGTAGGTGTGTTTACTGTCCTCCACTCCCTGCCGATTTTGCTTCCCCATTGACTTGCATTGGATTTAATGTTTCAGTCGGACCCCCGACTTTTCACGATAGTCGGCCGATTTCGTTCGACCCGACTCGACCCTAAAAAAGGGAAAGACGCTCAACTCTAGTGAGAACCATTAAGTCAAATAAACCAGAAGTTGATCTTAGGGGGACTCTAAAGCCCCGAAAAATGTACTCTTAAGTATTCCTCTAGAATGGCACAATGAACTCCTGGTTAAACAAGTACCTGGATTTCCATTCAAAATCTCTTGTTTTCAAATCATTCGTTGGAATCTGCAAAACCCACTTGAAAGGTTGACGCCCGTTAAGATGCTGCTGATTCTTCATCTTTATATGAAAATATTTCACTGCTCATCCTGTCAATCCGGTGATTTTATAAAGGAAACTCATCAATGTAGATAGATATGAGGCACTCAGGATGTGGTGCTCAAGTAAGGGTTCGACAATGTATCAATAATATGAAGTACTTGGCACTCAAAAAATCTGAAACAATGCTTTTCATTATAAGGCAATCCAAAATATTTCTAGAATAGGTGTTTTATCTTCATGTGTTCAAGGATTACACGTACAGTGGGGGAAATAAGTATTTGATCCCTTGCTGATTTTGTAAGTTTGCCCACTGACAAAGACATGAACAGTCTATCATTTTAAGGGTAGGTTAATTTTAACATTCAGTGATAGGTGTTATCTTAGGTAGCTGAGGAGGACAGGAACAACAGCCGGGCAGCCGAACACCTGAGATGTTGGTAACTAATGGGCTGCAGATTCCTAAACTAACCACACAACTAGAGGTAGCCGTGGAGCGTTCCTACGTTGATCCTAGACGCCTCGTACAGCCTGAGAGATAACTACACCTAATGACAGAAAGATGAAAGTTATCTGCCCCGGAGCAGATCCCCAAAGAAAATAGGATGCCCCCAAACATGTAATGGCGGTTAGACAATAAGAAAGCACCAACATAGACAGAAAATACAATGAGCAAATGCTGGGGCCACAAGCTGACTAAATAGGATAGGACAGGAGAGATTACTTTCTGCAACCCAGAAAACCCTACAAAAATCCAACAATTCTGATTACAAAAATACTGAGATCTCGCCACCCACTAAATCAGATCTCAGTGTGAACAAAACCAAGCCACAGCCACTGAAAAAACAGGAAAAAGAAAATGAACAAATAACAGTGGCTTCAGATAAACTGAGAAGAGCACAAGCCCCCGGAGGGACCTGGCTGACCTCCACAGAAGTGCTGGGAACAATGCAAAAAGCAAGCACAAAAATAAAAGCAGGAAATATCTTATCTGATATCAGAAGATGCAGGCAAGACTCAGCAAACTTCCAAATGAACCAGGAACCACAATTGAGACAAGAACAATTGATCACCGGCAACCATCATGGGAGGGAACCTCCCTTATATCAGACCAGTCAGTGAACCCAGATTGCCATTCCTCGCTGAAAGGTTCAGTACTGTCTGTAACCACCAGAGGGAGCCTCTGCTCAGAAACCATCTCTAGCACATTCATAACAGATAGGATATCAAAAATAAAATCCAGAAAATCACATTGTATAAATCATATAAATTTATTTGCATTTTGCAGTGAGAAATAAGTATTTGATCCCTCTGGCAAACAAGACTTAATACTTGGTGGCAAAACCCTTGTTGACAAGCACAGCAGTCAGACGTCTTTTGTAGTTGATGATGAGGTTTATGCACATGTCAGGGGGAATTTTGGTCCACTCCTCCTTGCAGATCATCTCTAAATCATTAAAATTTTGAGGCTGTCACTTGGAAATGCAGAGCTTCAACTCCCACAAGTTTTCGATGGGATTAAGTTCTGAAGACTGGCTAGGCCACTCCATGACCTTAATGTGCTTCTTTTTGAGATTGCAAAAGGAGAAAATCCAGCTCAACGTGGAGTAAAGATAAAATGGATCTTTATTCACTTATTGTTCCAAATACAGAGAAAAAGTATCAGCATAGATAGCAGCAGATGAAAGCGTTATCAATGCGTTTCAGGTGACGCAGCACCCTTAGTCATGATAACAAACATAGTGCAATACAGCGCTTATATAGTGAAAAAAAAAGAGTGAACACACTAGTAAAATAATTAACATAATTAATTAGAGCGACGAGTGGCAGGTGAGAATATGCAAAGTTAAAACATAAAGACATGACAAAAGAGCAAGAATTGGAAGAGTGTGAAACAGTGGGCTATTATTGAGAATATAAAGAGCACAAAAGTGCTTCCATGTGATCTTATTATACATATGTTACAACCTTTATAGATGGTATAATTAAAATTATTAGAATCCACAAATATAGCCCAAAGAACGCTCAAACATGCAAAGCAAAATATATTAGCAAGTAACTTGTTCAGAATATGAAGAATTGTATGAGGCACAACTTGGATGTAAATGACATGTAATAGACACATAACAATTGTAAACAATATTTTCCGAGAAACTAACCCCAATAATTTTCATAAGTTCACATATATATGCACAGAAAAAATTATTTGTGTACAAGAAAAGATGACAGTATTTGAATGGTGTCGTAAATTAAGAACAGCATTAACAAATAGTTAATAAAGACATGCTGAAATTTCATATGATACAACTTGCATCCTTGCGAGTTAGGAGAAGAAGATCAACTATGTGAAGATAAATTATGTCTAGAAGAAATAAATCTGCATAACAAAGAAATTAAGATTAGGAAGGTCACTTATAGCTAGGAAATAAATATGTAATGCATGTTATGTATAACAAGAATTAATATATCCTCGATATTTAACGTTTTGATTTTTAAAATAAATTATATCAAACATTTTTTTGACTCTAAAGAGTGAGAGCACTTTAAAAAAAATCCTATATGAAAGGAAGAACTCTGCCCGACTGACACATAAATAACTGCTGGAATTACGGATGAAAGAGAAGGAATGCTCAATGTGTACGGGAAAACATTTTACAAGGAACACAGCTGAAGATAATCTTTACTGATTAATGCTGCTAGTAAGAATAGCCAGGTGGCTTGGGATCGCAAGATGGGAAAGAGAAATGGAATGATTAATAGAACAGCATGATATCTTTCTTTTTGTTTAAGCCAAAAGGCATTCTAGTATTAAGCTTAAAGATCCACCAAGCTTCTCTATTCCTCAAAGTGAGTTCTAATATATTTTGCTTTGCATGTTTGAGCAATCTTTGAGCTATATTTGTAGATTATAATAATTATACCATCTATAAAGGTTGTAACATATGTATAATAAGATCACAAGGAAGCACTTTCATATTATCAATAATAGCCCACTGCCTCACGCTCTTCCAATTCTTGCTCTTTTGTCATGTCTTTGTATTTTAACTTTGCATATTCTCACCTGCCACTTGTCGCTCTAATTAATTATGTTAATTATTTTAATGGTGTGTTCACTCTTTTTTTTCACTATATAAGCGCTGTATTGCACTATGTTTGTTATCATGACTAAGGGTGCTGCGTCACCTGAAACGCATTGATAACGCATTCATCTGCTGCTATCTATGCTGATACTTTTTCTCTGCATTTGGAACGATAAGTGAATAAAGATCCATTTTATCTTTACTCCATGGTTGAGCTGGATTTTTTCCTTTTGCAATGTCTTACGTCTGACACAACGGTTCCTTGCTCCGATCCCTGGTATGCTGCACTGGTGAGCTGGACTTTCATTTCTGCTTCTTTTTGAGCCACTCCTTTGTTGCCTTGGCTGTATGTTTTGGGTCATTGTCTTGCTGGAAGACTCAGCTATGACTCATTTTTTATGTCCTGGCGGAAGGAAGGAGGTTGTCACTCAGGATTTTATGGTGCATGGCTCCATCCATTCTCCCATTGATGTGGTGAAGTAGTCCTGTGGCCTTAGCAGAGAAAAACCCCAAAACATAATGTTTCCACCTCCTTGTTTGACAATGGGGACAGAGTTCTTTGGGTCATATGCAGCATTTCTCTTCCTCCAAACACGGCGAGTTGAGTTAATGCCAAAGAGACCAATTTTTGTCTCATCTGACCACAGCACCTTCCCACAATCACTCACAGAATCATCCAGGAGTTCATTGTCAGACTTCAGACGTGCTGCACATGTGCCTTCTTGTAAGTAAAGAAATGATGTGCACACTGTGTAACAAATTGATAGGTGCTGGCTGAACGAAAATGTCCAATATAGTAGAGAAATCAGCCGCACTCAGTGTTGAATATAGAGCAAACAAAGTTTCCTTTATTACATCAATTATCTGGACAAAAACACCAATATTTGTGTGGTAGGTGAACAAATTACGGACAGAGCTGGCGGGGTTTAACGTTTCGACCATACGTGGTCTTTCTCAAAAACCTCACTGTGAAATAGAGCATAAATAAAGTGAACAAGCAAGTGACACTCATTATACAAGATACATGGTATGTACAAAAGTGCTATCTACATATATACATCTATATACATATATGTACAAAGAATTTTCTATGTACACTCATTCAAAAAATCCTGAAGATAGATATAGTCATACCAAGATGATTATATGAACAACAACTACTGTTACCTTTAGAGTTTTTAAGTAGACATAAATATGGGACAGCGGTACACATAACCCAAAAGGTCAGACAGTGCCCATCTGAGTGGTAGCCTGCCAACCAAACTCAAGAGAAAATGGCTTTACTTGCAAGGATAAAGTATATGGTATAGCATATTGAAATCAATTAACATACATCATGGTATCTATGGATCAATTTATATACATAAATCAATATTTATATACTAGCCAAAATCAGGGGATTGGTATAGCAGCATGGCTATCAGTTGATGCTTAATACAAGTTCGTGCACATTATTATGACATTTGTGATTCCAGGGTAACCGATCGAGCAGGTACAGACAATATATACAGTGAGGGAAATAAGTATTTGATTCCTTGATATTCTGCCTTTGACTTCTACCCCCTCTGTTTTTTGTTCTCTATCTCCTCCGCTGGTCCCATCCCATGTTTCTCATATTCCCCACTGCGCAGACGCAACCTGGGTGACACGCTTCTGCGTATCATACCTCCTTTCAGTTCTCTCTGTTGATAACGTGACACTGTGACGTCAGGCAACTCAGCGCATGCGCAGTCTACTACAACACGTCCCTGCGTGTCTAGCCTCACTTCTGGCCCTCTGAGCGTCACGCTAGGCGCACTACTTCCGGAGTTAGTCTCCTGGGGCCCTATTTAAAGCGCCACACTGACAAACACGGCCCACATCTTATCTCTCTGGACGGACGGCTCCCTTGTCCTTACTTCACTAACCAGGTTGGTTTTTTGCTAGATTACCCCAGCTATTTCTCTAGCGGCGGTCGCTTCATCTGTTTGACTTTATTTTTTATTTTTTATTTTTTCATTTTTTATTTTTTCATTTTTTTCTTTTTTTCTTTTTTTCTTTTTTTCACTTCACTGTGTTCACTTTTCCTTTTACTCATCCTTTTCCTGACTTATTTTCACTTGTAGCCTGCATTGGACTTGGCTCCTGCTTATCCTCCATTTACTTTCTGCACCACAAGGTTAGTGTTTGTCTGTACCTGCTCGATCGGTTACCCTGGAATCACAAATGTCATAATAATGTGCACAAACTTGTATTAAGCATCAACTGATAGCCATGCTGCTATACCAATCCCCTGATTTTGGCTAGTATATAAATATTGATTTATGTATATAAATTGATCCATAGATACCATGATGTATGTTAATTGATTTCAATATGCTATACCATATACTTTATCCTTGCAAGTAAAGCCATTTT
Organism: Oophaga sylvatica; assembly: GCA_033576555.1. NCBI lineage: Eukaryota > Metazoa > Chordata > Amphibia > Anura > Dendrobatidae > Oophaga > Oophaga sylvatica. Next base: position 535,474,561 of record JARQOD010000001.1, read on the forward strand.
CTCTTGAGTTTGGTTGGCAGGCTACCACTCAGATGGGCACTGTCTGACCTTTTGGGTATGTGTACCGCTGTCCCATATTTATGTCTACTTAAAAACTCTAAAGGTAACAGTAGTTGTTGTTCATATAATCATCTTGGTATGACTATATCTATCTTCAGGATTTTTTGAATGAGTGTACATAGAAAATTCTTTGTACATATATGTATATAGATGTATATATGTAGATAGCACTTTTGTACATACCATGTATCTTGTATAATGAGTGTCACTTGCTTGTTCACTTTATTTATGCTCTATTTCACAGTGAGGTTTTTGAGAAAGACCACGTATGGTCGAAACGTTAAACCCCCCCAGCTCTGTCCGTAATTTGTTCACCTACCACACAAATATTGGTGTTTTTGTCCAGATAATTGATGTAATAAAGGAAACTTTGTTTGCTCTATATTCAACACTGAGTGCGGCTGATTTCTCTACTATATGTGCCTTCTTGAGCAGGGGAACCTTGCCGGCACTGCAGGATTTTACACCTTTACGGCGTAATGTGTTACCAAAGGTTTTCTTGGTGACTGTGGTCCCAGCTGCCTTGAGATTATTAACAAGTTCTCCTCGTGTAGTTTTAGGCTGATCTTTCACCTTCCTCATAATCAAGGATACCCCAAGAGGTGACATTTTGCATGGTGCCCCAGATCGATGTCGATTGACAGTCATTTTGTATTTCTTCCATTTTCTTACTATTGCACCGACAGTTGTTTCCTTCTCACCCAGTGTCTTACTTATGGTTTTGCAGACCATTCCAGCTTTGTGCAGGTCTATGATCTTGTCCCTGACATCCTTATAAAGCTCTTTGGTCTTGCCCATGTTGCAGAGGTTAGAGTCTGACTGATTAATTGAGTCTGTGGGCAGGTGTCTTTTATAAAGGTGACTATGTAAGACAGCTGTCTTTAATGCAGGTAACGAGCTGATTAGGAGCGTCTAACTGGTCTATAGGAGCCAGAACTCTTAATGGCTGGTATGGGATCAAATGCTTATTTCCCACTCCAAAATGCAAATAAATGTATAGAATTTATTCAATGTGATTTTCTGGATTTTATTTTTAATATTCTATCTCTCAATGTTAAAATTAACCTACCATTAAAATTATAGACTGTTTATGTCTTTGTCAGTGGTCAAACTTACAAAATCAGCAAGGAATCAAATACTTATTTCCCTCACTGTATATATCGTACATAAATTTGAGCATAAAGTCAATCAGATTAATGTCTGAGTAATAAGTTACAAATGATATTGTTATGTTACAGAAGTGACACTTGTGGTAGGAATACATTCCGCTCAGTGATACAACTGTGTCCATTAGTCTAGGACTGTTTTTCTTTCTTCTGTTGGTTTTTCCTAGTTATTATTATTTTTCTTTCTCCTGTACATCCTTTTTACAGATGTATGATGGTATATCCTTATGAATTACACAGATATTTATGTTGTTATTCTTTTATTATACTGTGTCTTTGTCCTTATGTCACATTAAGTTTGAGAAAGGCCCATTTTATAGAGTCGAAATGTTACTTTTTGGATTGCCTTATAAATGAAAGCATTTTTTTCTTATTGTTTGAGTACTTCATAATACAAGTGAATTATTTAGTCTCCTTTCAGTCCTAGGGTGTATGGTTGCTTTAAGATTCAAACAAGCATTGTCTCTATGAAGATAATGCCAGGGTCTACGGTTTTCATGCCACTTAGCACGAAGGCTATATAATAACTATGCACCTTGCGCCAATATTCTGGGTAACTAAACCTCACGTCCCTTAGACTATCTGTCACACTGTTTATTTTTACAATTTGCAGTTTATCCTCAGCATCTATCTGGAGTGTAACACAATGCTAAGCTCAAGGCTGCTGACATTTTCCTTAGAATCTTATCTATTCAAGAATAAATACTACCAAGGTCAATAAAGATCAGTTCTGTTAGTATAAGTGTATTCATACATCTGCTACATGGAAATTCCCAGGGAAGCTTATTGCAACATTTCCTATTTACAAAATGGGGCGGATTGTACATCTGCAGTATATAATACATGGATTCTAACCTCAATATAGTGTTGAGAAAAGTCTACAGAAATACGGAAAAAATCCCAAACTGGACATTATGAGGTAACATTATGACAAAACTAATACGAGGTATATATAATTATAATAGAAAACGTGCAAAGATTTATTTAACTTTGAATTGATGATACATGTTCATGGTTTCATAGCGTTAAATACAGGCTCAGTATTGTAATATAGTGATATTATATGGTGTATGACGCTAAGGGAGGGAAATAAGCGGGAGTGTAAAGAAGTATAAATATACTATTAGAAAAATTAGGTTCTGTTTTATACCATGTTATTTGTATCTGTTTAGAGAAATCCATGTACATGTGAAGGAAACAACTGTTTTTATATATATATATATATATATATATATATATATATATATATATATATATACAGTGCCTACAAGTAGTATTCAACCCCCTGCAGATTTAGCTGGTTGACACATGCGGAGTTAACTTGGCATTGTGACATTTGTACTGTAGATCAGCCTGGAAGTGGGAAATGCACTGCAGCAAAAAAAAATTTTTTTTTTTTTTTTTTTTTAAAGCGTTAAAAGTTAATTCAGAGTGTCATTTATTATTCAACCCCTCAAACCACAAGAATTCTGTTTGGTCCCCCTAAAGTATTAAGAAGTAGTTCAGGCACCAAGAATAATGAGCTTCACATGTGTGGATTAATGATCTCTTTTGCCAGCCTTTTCTGACTATTTAAGACCCTCCCCAAACTTGTGAACAGCACTCATACATGGTCAACATGGGAAAGACAAAGGAGCATTCCAAGGCCATCAGAGACAAGATCGTGGAGGGTCACAAGGCTGGCAAGGGGTACAAAACCCTTTCCAAGGAGTTGGGCCTACCTGTCTCCACTGTTGGGAGCATCATCCATAAGTGGAAGGCTTATGGAACTACTGTTAGCCTTCCACGGCCTGGACAGCCTTTGAAAGTTTCCTCCCGTGCCGAGGCCAGGCTTGTCCGAAGAGTCAAGGCTAACCCAAGGACAACAAGGAAGGAGCTCCGGGAAGATCTCATGGCAGTGGGGACATTGGTTTCAGTCAATAGCATAAGTAACGTACTCCACCGCAATGGTCTCCGTTCCAGACGAGCCCGTAAGGTACCTTTACTTTCAAAGCGTCATGTCAAGGCTCGTCTACAGTTTGCTCATGATCACTTGGAGGACTCTGAGACAGACTGGTTCAAGGTTCTATGGTCTGATGAGACCAAGATCGAGATCTTTGGTGCCAACCACATTGGAGACTGGATGGCACTGCATACGACCCCAAGAATACCATCCCTACAGTCAAGCATGGTGGTGGCAGCATCATGCTGTGGGGCTGTTTCTCAGCCAAGGGGCCTGGCCATCTGGTCCGCATCCATGGGAGGATGGATAGCACGGCCTACCTGGAGATTCTGGCCAAGAACCTCCGCTCCTCCATCAAGGATCTTAAGATGGGTCGTAATTTCATCTTCCAACAAGACAACGACCCAAAGCACACAGCCAAGAAAACCAAGGCCTGGTTCAAGAGGGAAAAAGTCAAGGTGTTGGAGTGGCCTAGTCAGTCTCCTGACCTTAACCCAATTGAAAACTTGTGGAAGGAGCTCAAGATTAAAGTCCACATGAGACACCCAAAGAACCTAGATAACTTGGAGAAGATCTGCATGGAGGAGTGGGCCAAGATAACTCCACAGACCTGTGCCGGCCTGATCAGGTCTTATAAAAGACGATTATTAGCTGTAATTGCAAACAAGGGTTATTCCACGAAATATTAAACATGGGGGTTGTATAATAATTGACCCACACTTTTATGTTTAAAATTGATTAAAATTCAACTGAGCAACATAACTTTTTGGTTTGTAAGATTTATGCTTCTGTTAATAAATCCTACTCTCGTTTGCAGTTTGAAGGCTCTAACTTATTTGCATCTTATCAAACCAGCTAAATCTGCAGGGGGTTGAATACTACTTGTAGGCACTGTATATATGTGTGTGTGTGTGTACAGATTTTCGATTGTAGAAATGTCTGCAAAAGATTTCACCACCTTTTTACCACCACTTTTATACTGATGCATGGAGCCAGCACTCTCTAAAGATAAACCTCCATTATGTCTTCATTGTCCCAGTCCAGGAGGGAAGGTCACTCTCTCCTCTCTGCTGACATCACTTGTGTTTAGCTGTGTTGTGAGCAATGTCAGCAGAGAGGAGAGAGGGATACTGCGCTCAGTCCTGCACTGATAGGATATCAGCTATGTTATTAGGAAGAAGAAAATAATTTGGGAATTTGCTGGTGCAGAAGGAGAGGGAGACCATAATGGAGGTTTACCTTCATACAGTTTTGTCAGTCAGCATAGAATGAGCAGCGGTGTTGTATGTGAGTGGGTGTCGCACCCATATTTTAGCTTATTTACCCACAATGCCATTTGTTGTGAGAAAAGCATCCAGCCCTTGTATAAAAGCTGTTATAGTGTCAGCCTTTAGTACCTCCTGCGGTAGAGCATTCCACAGTCTGACTGCTCTAACTGTAAAGAACCCTTTCCTATTTTACTGCCAGAATCGCCTGTCTTCTCCCGTAATGAGTGCCGCCTGGTCCTTAGTATGGTCTTTGGAAGAAATAAGTCATGTGCCAGTCGCTTATACTGACCACACATATATTTATACATATAAATGAGATCCCCTCTGAGGTGTATTTTTTCTACGATAAACAAGCCAATGTTTTCGAACCTCTCACCAAGTTCCGAATATCCTTTTTGAAATATGGAATTTCCTTATGGAATAAAGGATAGAAAGTAGTGCTGTCTGAGTGTACTAAATTAAAAATGATTAAATCTAAATAAACATACAAAGATGGGGAAAAAAAAGTGGATTCACTCTGCGCTGCTTGAAGGATAAAATCCAGATGATTGGTTCAAATGAATATGTGTTTTTTTCTACGCGTTTTGAAGCGCTAAGGCTTCTTCATCAGGATACCACAAATGTATATACACAAAAGAGGTTTGACTGTTCATACATGCCAGATTCAAATTTCGGCACCAAAATTTGAAACGAGTAGAATAAAACCACATATTCATATGAAACAACCTTCTGGATTTTATCCTTCAAGCAGCGCAGAGTGAATCCACCTTTTTTTCCCATCAATGTATCTATGGTTGATCACGAGTCTGATCGGTGGATCTGCAGCAGCTGACATTTCTATGAGCCTTGTTTTGGGCTCTATCTAGTGAGTATAATCCAATTGGATTAATCTTTTAATATCCGAATAAGACGCTATTGCGCTTTCTGTCCTTTCAGCATTTTTTTTATTTTAAAACCAAATAAAGAAATAATTATCACCTGGCGAAGTTGGGCTAGAGGCACAACTCCAAATTGCAAATTGCACTGTTGTAAAATCCAGTGGGTGCAGTCAAACTGGTATGCTTTATAAATCTCAGTCATGGTTATGTACAACAGAGCTTGGTAAGGTAGGAAAAACAGACAAAAAGCACAATTATGGATCCAAATTACAGAATTTATGGGTGCCGCTTCGCTCCTCTCAGAACCAAAAGACGAAAAGAAAAAAAAACAGATCAGTCAATTGTCCCATGAGATCTCTGACAGCAATCATGAACTATCACCTGATCTCCTTTTTAGTTTTTTAATTTTTAGGTCCTGAGAAGAACAACGAGGCATCTTGAAATTCTATGATTTGGGTCCACATTTGTGCCTTTTATCTGGATTTTCTACCTTTTTAAAAATGTGGAGCCCAAAACTAGATCTCACATTCTGAATGTGGTCTAACAAGTGAGTTATAGAGGAATAATAATAATTAGTGTTGAGCGATACGATACTGCAAATATCGGCTATCGGCCGATATTAGCTCTATCGGCCTTTCGATAATTCGTTTTGATATTTTCGTCTTATCGAATACCGGAATCGGATTTGTCACTGTCACTGTCTGTGTCCGTCGGTCGGGTCTGTCACTGTCAGTGTCCGTCGGTCGGGTCTGTCAAGAGTCAGCGGCACTTACCTGGCAGAAGATCTCCGGCGGTCACGGCCTGGACTGCTTCATGGCCGCCATCCTCTTCTCCCCAGCGGTCACATGCAGTTTCTCGCGATAACTGCAGTGACTGCTGGGTAATCCCAGCCGTAAAGCAGTCAGTCCGATGACGTCACCGCCGGGGAAGCAGGTAATCAGCTGTGCTGCGTCGCGATGACAGGCTCTGCCTGTCATTGCGATGTAGCAGAGCTGGATCGTCGTGGGACTATCGTTACTATGGACTGCGTCGGACAGGTGGTATACTGTTGGTTTGTTTTTTTTCTTTTTTTACAGGAGATCGATGGCGTCGCAGGAATGAGAGTACAATAAAAGAAATTAAAACTGTGTTGTCTCTTTTATTTCATTAAAATACTTTTTTCTTGCTTTGTCTTTTTTTTATGCATTTAATAACTTTGGGATTAATAATGGATCGGTGTCTTATTGACACCTCTCCATTATTAACCGGGCTTATTGTCACCGTGCAATCAACGGTGACATTAACCCCTTATTACCCTGCTTGCCACCGCTACAGGGCAAGTGGGAAGAGCCGGGTAAAGTGCCACAATTGGCACATCTTTTGATGCGCCAAATGTGGGGCTGCTGTAGCCTGGTATTATCAGGCTGTTGAGGGCCAAAATCCATGGGCCTTGACAGTCTTTTAATACCAGGCCGCAGCAGTCTGCATTTTACTTGGCTGGTTAACAAAAATAGGGGGACCCCTACGCCGTTTTTTTTTCGAGGGATCCCCTATTTTTGTTAATCAGCCAAGATATGCAGACTGCTGTGGCCTGGTATTATCAGGCTGGCAAGGTCCATGGATCTTGGCTCCTTAACAGCCTGAAAATCCAGGCCTCAGCGGTCTGCTTCATCTGGCTGGTTAACAAAAATAGGGGGGACCCCACGCCAATTTTTTTCGAGGGGATCCCCTATTTTTGTTAACCAGTTCCCTCTGACATCACTGATTGTGTCCCTGGCTGACCTGAAGTGAAAGTGGAAAGCAATCAATTAAGCTTTCCACTTCCTCTCCTGTCAGCCAGGAGAGGAACTCATTCATTTGGGGGTTTACTGTGAGGCTGCAGCATTAGCTGCGGTCCCTGCAGTAAACATTAACCCTTTCTGAAGGATTACACCGTGGGACCTAACTGTACATCGGATTGGTAAGATAATTTTGCTTTATTATTTTATTTTTATTACAGGAAATGGTTTTAGCAGGAAAATAAAATATGGTCAAAAACTGTGTGATTATTTCATTAAACTTCTTTTTTATTAAAGTGTGTGTGTTTGATTTTTCTTTCATACAATAGGATTAATAATTGATAGTTGTCTAATTGACAGCTCTCAATTATTAACCTGGCTTAAAGTGACCTTTCAATTGCAAGGTCATTTTAACCCCTTATTAACCCATTCGCCACCGCTACAGGGCAATGGGAATAGACGGGCAAAGTGCCAGAAAGGGCAAATCTAATTAGAGATTTGCCCTTTCTGGGGTGTCTGGGGGCAGATATTAGTAGCCGGGGGGGCCAAAAATAATGGTCCCTCTCTGGGCTATTATTATCTGCCCCCACTCACTGGCTTTGTCTGTCTGGTTGCGAAAATAGGGCGGGAGCCCATGCATTTTTTTTCAGCAATTTTACACCTCATATATATATATACATGTCATTAAATTTGTGACACATATATATATATATATTTATAGTTCATACACTTCTACATAGTATAATAGCCGCTAATTCAATTGCCGGCTTTTGTGAAAATGCAGAACCCGACATGAAATGACACTTGGTTTACATAGAGTTAACCATGTCTTTTCATGTAGTTTGATATCTGATTTGCACAAACAATTACATGAGTGTAAGTGTGCAAAATTTCACACCTGTAGGGGTTAATTAAAGGTGTAAATTCGTAGCAAAAAATTCCGTTTTTTTTACAACGAATTTACACCTTTAATTAACCCCTACAGGTGTGAAATTTTGCACACATAGACTGATGTAATTGTTTGTGCAAATCAGATTGCAAACGACATGAAAAGACATGGTTAACCCTATGTACACCAAGTGTAATTTCATGTCGGGTGCTTCTGTCTTTTCACAGAAGCCGGCTTTACCCGGCAATTGAATCAGAGGATATTTTACTATGTAGAAGTGTATAAACTATACATATATGTATATATATATATGTCACAATGACATGTATATATATATATATGTATTCTATGTGTGTATATTTAGTGTTTACAAGGAAATAAAGGTTTTTTTTTAGTTGCGATATTTTGTTCCCATAGACTTACATGGGACTTCCGGTATCGTAATCGGATATCGACGATATTTAGTGATATCGGCGATACAATTTCGATACGATATTTTTAGATATCGAGCAGTATCGCTCAACACTAATAATAATACATTGTGATCACAGGATTTTATCTATCTCTTTATTCACCCTATAATTTTGTTTGGTTTTGCGGCTGCTGCTTGACATTGAGTGCTGCTGCTCAGCTTATTTGTAGTCAGAATACCAAAGTCCTTCTCCTGTTCTGTAAGCCCAATTATACTCCTGTTAGTGTCTGCAGAACGCACCTAATAGATATTGTAGAGAGGTGCGTTCACAGCCCGGGGTCCACCGTTCAGGCGAAGCCCGCTGCTAGTAAGATGGCGAAAGTGGCGAACTTTGTTATCCCGCAGAGTCGCTAAAATAAACGCCGTAGCGCGCTGTGGCAGTAAGTGCGAACTCTGTTAATCCCCAGAACCGCTAACGGGAATGCCACAGCGCTATATGGCGATAAGTGCGAACTCACTTAGCTTCAGTGAGCCGCAAAGTAAAACGCTAGGGCGCTGATCCATCGTTATAAAGCGAACCCTGTTGCGTCACAGAGCTGCTGAGAAAAAGACTGTGTTCTGTTAACACCACAGGGATACACAGATAACTGCTGTGCGGATAGCAGTCCGTGATCATGCAGACAGCAATGCAATCAAGCAATCTCCTCACCGAAGCCGGTATTCTAGGGGCTTATTTCAGCCAAGCCCTAACCATGTGCACCCAAATCTCTTCACCGGAGGTGCCGGTATTCTAGGGGCTTATTTCAGCCGAGCCCTAACCACATGCGTACATGATCACACTGGCGCATAGCACATAATGCAATTGATACTAGCGCATGGCAGCCCAGCCATGCCACCCTTTTATAGTAACAGCTACAGGACCTGCCAGAACTAAGGACCAATGAGAAACTGTTCCAAAACACATGTAGTTTCAGGACCTTCCTGGCGGACCAATAGGAGCTGCTACAGTACCTGAACATGTGACCCCTGATCTCCAATGAGAGATCTTACCCTGGGCATGCTCAGAAGGGGAAACGCAGGACTTCGTCCCAAAGACGTCTGCTCCAGCACTGGCTATAATAGAAGATCCAGGAGGGGCAGCAGCAAGTCTCTGCACAGTATTGGAATGGGCAAGATGCTGGGACTGACGTCTCTGCTGAGCAGGCTCCACTGCGGATGGAGATGGATGGGGGACCGCAGCGGGACTGGTTTGAGAATCCCCTTGTGCAGCAGCGGGAACTTGAACCCTAACATACTCCCATCTAATGTATATGTAAAAATACAATTACTCTGGCAGAGATGAATTGCTCTTAATTTAAAAATATTAAGACCACGTTCACACACTAAGGATTTCATTATTTTTTATATTAGTATTTGTTAACCAAAACCAGGAGTAGATCAATTAGCGGATAAGTATAATAGAAACTCGTCACCACTTCTGTATTTATCACCCACTCCTGGTTTTAGCTTACAAATACTGATGTAAAATACTGACCAAATATTGAACGTGTGACTGCGGCCTACAACTCATCTAGCAGTCATCCTATCCAGATCATTTTGTAATATTGTACGATCAAGGTCAGTTTTTATTATCCAGCATAGTTTGGTGTCATAACTTAATCACAATTGGGTCCCAACATAACCAATTCCCCTACCCTATTGGGGATAACATCCTATAAAGACAGCATAATTCACAAAAAAACTTTTTTTTATCAAAATGATAATAATGGATGCTGATGTAGAAAAGTATAAATTTTATTGAGAAAATATATATAAAAAATGACATGGAATCCTGAATCAGCACAAAAAACAGAAACAAACCACCATAGACATCACACGAAAGAGACAACAATCATGACTCAAATAAATGACTGAAAAGAACAGCCAAGAAAAGACTCATAGCCTCTAGATACCTATCCATTCATAAATATCTAGCATGGAGATAAGTGCTAAAAAAAGAATATATGAGCATCTAATGCCCATAGTATAACCAGCTAGTTATGCAGTAACATGGATAATTGTGGCATAACAAGAAGGGCTAAATGCCCATACAAAAGGCAAAAAAAGTCAACATGAGTCCATACCTAAATGTTGTTCGTGGGTGTCTTGGCGTTCCTGCTGCCCCGACGCGCGTTTCGTAGACCTTCTTCGGAGGCGTGTCGGGGTAGGGAAACGCCAGGTTTAAATACCCTTAAAAAATATTCCCATTGGTGGAGTAATTAGAAATCGGTGTTGTCCCATAGGTTATAATATCCCCGTCTGGATTTGATTCACTCCCCTAGTAAACGTCATCATGTCCCAAGCACCCATTGGTTTGAAGAAAAGAAGGGGGCTGTCACCTAGCAGGATGTCACGAGAGAGGGAAGTACACTTCATAGGTCGTATGGCGCATGCGCAGGCTAGTCAGATCTATATAGCCAATGGAGAGTAGGGGGCGTGGTCCTGGAGGAGGCACGTAGCGTCATCAATGACGCATCACTGCCAGCTACACCATATGACCGCACATCCCACTCCAGACAGATCTGCAGCTCACGGATGCGTGCAACCTACAGAGAATATTCCAATCTCCCAAAGTCTCAAGTTCAAATCCTCCTCTCCATCAAGACGAGGTATCAAAACCAAAAGGGAGGGGGTATGAGGGGGAAAGAGATGTCACATAATTTAGACTGGGGACACAGTATCGCATAATCCACATTAAACCCGAACTAGAACATATGTATAAGCAAACTCCACAGATCTTAACAGTGACATAATAATGGACAACTGTATTTTAGAGGGTACATATATAACTCCCAATAATGTGTCAATAGCGATATATCTACCAAAGAATTAATAGCAGGAACACCACACAATTCACTATCAAAGATATAAGGTAAAACACTTTCTTCGAAGAATTTTTTCTTTTTTAGTGTTCAATAGATGAATCCATCAAGATATAATCCCTCTTCCGTTCTTGAATCCTCTAATCTCTTCATTATTGGTCAGAAAACGGGGGGGAAGGGAGCCAACACTACATGAAGCCATATCGAAAAAATATTATATACTAAAGAAACTGAGAAAGACAATAATTAATACAAGAAAAGACACACATATAGGATAAAAAACAACCTAAAAATAAATAAAAAACCCTACCCCAACCACTACCATTTATACATGTGTTATCAATAGGAAAAAGACTAAATACAGCCTCAGAGAAAAGCTCCAAACCCAAAGATTTCATTAAGCCCTTGAGGGGCCATTGTCCCCAACCGATAGATCCACTGACATTCCTTCTTGGCCAGTCTCTTCTGAATGTCGCCACCCCTAATACCCAAATCCACTATATCAATACCCTTGACCAATTGTAGGTTGGGATTGCAGGCATGCAGTTTTCTAAAATGTCTAGGAAGGGTCTTCAATGAAGAAAGATCCAAAACATTCTTAGCTTTAGTAATGTCAATACAGTGTTCTCGTACTCTTATTTTAAGTTCACGGCTAGTCAATCCAATATAGATTTTTGGGCAAGGGCAATGAGCATAGTAAATTAACCCTTTACTAGAGCATGTGATATGTGCTCTAATTTCAAATGTCCTAGTATTATCAAAGTTATTGAATGTCAGGCCTTTCTTCATATTTGTACACCCTTTGCATAACCCACAGGGAAAAAACCTTCCTTCCCTCTACATCTTTGATGATTCTTTCCTTTATTTGGATCATATGTGCTGTGGGTAAGTATGTCCTTCAAATTGGGTGAGCGTTTTGCGGTCATCAAGGGTTGTTTTGGTAAGATGTTTTTCAAGGTATGATCAGTAAACAAAACCTGCCAATGCTTTTGTATAATTTCCCTAAGATCGTACCAATTATTCGAAAAGTTGGTAATAAATCTTACCTGGTTGTCAGAGGTTCCAGATCTCTGGTTGGCGGCTTTACTCTGTAACAATTGATTTCTGGGAGTATTTTTGGCTCTAGTATATCCTTTATCTATTGTTCTACGGGTATATCCGCGTTCCTGAAATCTTTTTTTCAAGATTCTAGATTGCTGTTCAAATTGCGAGTCTTCGGAGCATATTCTTTTTATTCTCAGAAACTGGCCTATAGGTATCCCATTGATAGTAGCTTTCGGATGAGATGAAGAGGCATAGAGAAGTGAGTTCGTTGCAGTCGGTTTTCTGTATAAGGTTGTAATAATAGTACCCTCTGGGGACGCTGAAATCAACAAGTCAAGAAACTCAATACTTCTCCCAAATTTATGCGTCAACCGGATGTTTAGATCATTGTTGTTAAGTCTTATCATGAATGCCTGCAATTCTTCCACTGATCCTTCCCAGATGAACATGATGTCGTCAAAAAATCTGACCCAAATATGGACATGTTCAACCCCTTGGATTTCATTGGCTTGGAATATATCCCATTCCCATGCCCCCATAAACAGGTTGGCATATGAGGGGGCACAGGCCGCCCCCATAGCTGTACCTTGTAATTGGAGGTAGATTTTGCCATTGAAAGAAAAGGCATTGTGTGTAAGCACAAATTCCAAAAGGGACACAATCAGTTCCGACATCCCCCTGTCCACATTGCTTGCTAATAAATATCTAGCCACAGCTCGTAGGCCGTCAGAATGCCTTATTGAGGAGTAAAGCGCTTCCACGTCAGCTGTAACAAACATCATATTGCTAGATAGTTGCAAACCTTCAAGATGTCTAAGGGCTGCAGTAGTATCTTTTATAAATGCTGGAAGTTGTGTAACAAGGGGATGTAGAAAATGATCAATGACCCTACAAATAACCTCACATAGGCCTTCGTTCGCCGCCACAATGGGTCTTCCCGGGGGGTCCAATGGATCCTTATGGATTTTAGGAATAAGGTAAAATGTGGCCAATCTTGGACACAATTTTTGGTGAAGGTCCAGTAGTCTTTTTGGGATGATGTCGTTCTCATAGGTGCCTGTAAGAATATTCAATAATTCAATTTGGAATTTGGGCAAAGGGTTAAAGGTCAAAACCTTATATTCTTTTTTATTTTGTAATATCTTATCAGCCTGGGCCTCATACATCAAGTTGGGCCAGATAACCACATTGCCCCCTTTATCTGCCACCTTGAAAACAACATCATCCCAAGCAGACATTTCTTCCAAGGCTTTCCTCTCCTTGTATGACAGATTATAGTAGGGCCTTCCTGATTTATTTTTAGTTCCTCGATATCATGAGTGACCATTTTGGTGAAAGTATCCACTGCTGGAACCAAAGATAAAGGTAGAAATTTCTTTGGTTTACCCACTAATTCCGAAGGGAATCTACTTACAGGAGTGATATTTTCTTCCAACAATGATTCAAGGGTCTCCAAGGCCTCCCTTTCTTCACGACTGAACTCACTATCATCTTGGTCTCTTCTGTGATGCAGTTTCTTTAGGACCAGCTTCCTCGCAAATAAATGAAGATCTTTTATCGTGTTGAACGTATCTAAGTTGGACGAGGGGAAAAGGTAAACCCCTTTTGCAGAATTTCTTTCTGAGGAACTGATAAAACATGATTGGATAAATTTATTACCTGAACGGAATCATTCTGGCGTTCCTCATCACGACGATAAGATCTTCCTGGATTCCTTTTCTTATAGTATTGTCGTGTCCTAGGGCCTCGAACATCCTCTCTGTATATGTCACCACTCTCACTCATGGAAGACAATGAAATTGATGAGGCACTTCTGGATACATTGTTAGGCGGGATATTTTTTCGCATTTGCCAACGAAAAACTCGATTATTTTGGAAATCATTAAGATCTTGATCATATTTTTTCTTCTTGTCCTGGCAGATTGCTCCTTCCCATCTCTCTAAATCCTTTTCCAAATTTTTAACCATTTCCTGAAAATTATCCGCTTTCATTTCCTGTAAAAGTTGTTTCTGTAATAGATCAATTTCACTTTCCACCTTTTTCAATGTGGTAGTATTTTTTTCAATAATGATATTGATAAATTCAAGTGAGCAGTTGTTAGCTGCCCTGATCCATCTATTAATGAGATCTTCATCCTCAAGATCAAAGGTAGGAAAGGTATTTATTCTAAGTCCTCTAGGGATAATTTTTTGTGCCACATAATTTTCTAGAGTCACTTTAGTCCACCATATTTTCATCTTTTTATGAGAGGCATTCTATATTTTTTGATAACATCATGATGTGCATTGGTAGTGGAAAAGGATGCTGAATCCGATCCCTTTTTAAA
>JARQOD010000001.1:535489264-535517799 GCA_033576555.1 Oophaga sylvatica
TGTTCTGACACGTAATTCACGTGATGTAAAAGTCCAATATAAATTAGACTACATGAACACATAGCATAATAAACGACATGTGTCGATGTACACATGATAAATTCTCTTATCTAAGCCAATGGAGTGAATTCTGTAATAAAAACTGCATGAATACGGTTATCGGTGCAGTCACTCCTAGGGTCTTACCTCCATTTCTGGCGGACTTTGAGGATGTATTCTCGGAGAAAGGGTGTCAGGAACTACCTCCTCATCGCGTGTATGACTGTTCTGTAAAACTGCTCCCTGAGGCCAAGTTACCTAAATCTAGGTTGTATAACCTATCTGGTCCTGAGAGGCAGGCCATGAAGGATTATATTGCTGAAAGTCTGGCAAAGGGGCATATTAGACCTTCATCTTCCCCGGTGGCCGCGGGGTTCTTCTTTGTGAAGAAGAAAGATGGAGGCCTACGCCCTTGCCTGGATTTCCGTGAACTTAATCGGATTACGGTCCGAGATCCGTATCCGCTCCCACTTATTCCCGATCTCTTCAATCAGATCGTGGGCGCCAAATGGTTCTCTAAGTTGGATCTCAGGGGGACGTACAATCTGATTAGGATGAAGGAGGGGGATGAGTGGAAGACGGCGTTTAACACTCCAGAGGGGCATTATGAGAACCTTGTCATGCCATTCGGTCTGACTAATGCCCCGGCGGTGTTCCAACACTTTGTAAATGACATTTTTCGCCACCTGGTGGGACAGTTTGTGGTCATATATCTGGATGATATCTTAATTTACTCGCCGGATCTTGTGTCTCTATCAGGAGCATGTTAGGCAGGTGTTACAGATCTTGCGGGATAATAAACTGTACGCCAAATGGGAAAAGTGTGTATTCGCCGTACAGGAACTCCAGTTTTTAGGCTTTCTGGTTTCAGCGTCCGGTTTTCGTATGGACCCTGGGAAAGTACGGGCAGTTCTTGAGTGGGATCTGCCAGAGAATCTTAAGGCTCTACAACGTTTCCTGGGGTTTGCTAATTATTACCGGAAATTTATTCGTAATTTCTCGTCCATGGTTAAACCTCTCACAGACATGACAAAAAAGGGGACGGATTTTTCTAGGTGGTCTGACAAGGCTTGTCAAGCATTCTCCTCCTTGAAAAAATGCTTTGCCTCGGCACCCATACTTATTCAACCTGATGCGTCACAGCCGTTCATTGTAGAGATAGACACTTCCGAGATAGGGGTGGGAGCAGTATTGTCACAAGGTTCGTCCCCTGGTAAGTGGCATCCGTGCGCATTTTTCTCTAAAAAACTGTCGTCCGCTGAGAGGAATTACGATGTCGGCAATAGGGAACTCTTGGCCATTAAGTTGGCTTTTGAGGAGTGGCGCCATTTTTTGGAGGGGGCAGTCCATCCGGTCACTGTCATCACCGATCACAAGAACCTGCTATATCTGGAGTCTGCAAAATGTCTGAATCCCAGACTAAGCTAGGTGGTCATTATTTTTTACCAGGTTTAATTTTGTCGTCACATATCGTCCTGGGTCAAAAAATGTAAAGGCGGATGCCTTATCTCGTAGTTTCCCTGGGGCCAGGAATACGGAGGACCCGGTTCCTATCCTTCAGGAGGGGGTGGTGGTGTCGGCAGTATGCTCTGAGCTTGAGGAGGAGGTATTGGAGGCTCAGGGGGACGCCCCTGTAGGACCTCCAGGGAGACTGTTTGTTCCAAATCAGTTGCGACAAAAGGTGATCGAGGCACACCATAATTCAGCTTTGGCAGGACACCCAGGGAGTAAAGCAACTGAGGATCTCCTCTCGTGTCGGTTTTGGTGGCCTAACTTACATAGGGAGGTGGTAACTTTTGTCGCATCCTGCGAGGTTTGTGCGCACTCTAAGACCCCACATACCCGTCCGTCTGGGGCCCTCTTACCTTTGAAGATCCCGGAGCGTCCGTGGACTCATCTGTCTATGGACTTCATTACGAACCTCCCGCCATCTTCGGGTAAAACAGTCATACTCGTTGTAGTGGACAGGTTCAGCAAGATGGCACATTTTATTGCTCTTCCCGCTCTTCCTAATGCTAAAACTCTTGCGCAGGTGTTCATTGGGGAGATTGTAAGGCTTCACGGGTACCCTCCGATGTGGTGTCGGATCGGGGGTCTCAGTTTGTGTCCAAATTCTGGAAGGCATTTTGTACACGGCGGGGGATGCAGTTGTCATTTTCATCGGCTTTTCATCCGCAGACCAATGGTCAGACAGAGCGTCTGAACCAGAGCTTGGAGACATATCTCCGGTGTTTTGTGTCAGAGAACCAGGAGGACTGGGCTTCTTTCTTGCCTCTGGCGGAGTTTGATCTAAATAATAGGCGGAGCGAGTCCACTGGTAAGTCCCCGTTTTTTGGGGCATATGGTTTTCACCCCCAGTTTTGTACTTTCAATTGGGGGGGCTCTTCTGGGTTCCTGAGGAGGACCGATTTTCGTCGTCACTTGCTTCAGTGTGGAGAGGGGTCTTGAATAATCTGAGTACTATGGGGAAACGATACAAACTTATGGCTGATAGGAGGAGAGTGTCTGGTCCGGACCTAAGTGTGAACGATCTGGTATGGTTGTCTACCAAGAATATAAAACTTAAGGTTCCTCCTGGAAACTGGGTCCCAGGTTCATCGGGCCATACAAGATCAGTTCTATAATTAATCCGGTGGCATTCCGTCTTGACCTCCCTCCTACATTTAAAATTCACAATGTGTTCCACAGATCGTTGCTTAAGAGGTATGTGGCGCCAGTGATACCTTCACCTTTACCTCCTCCTCCTGTGGTGGTCAATGGTAACTTGGAGTTTCAGGTGTCGAGAATCATCGATTCACGTCTGAATCGCCGGTCCCTTCAGTACCTGGTTCATTGGAGGGGGTATGGTCCTGAGGAGAGGACGTGGGTTCCTGCGTCGGATATTAACGCAGACCGATTAATTCGGGCCTTCCACACTACTCACCCAAATAAACCCGGCCCTGAGGGTCCGGAGGCCCCTCGTAGAAGGGGGGGTACTGTCACGGGTGTGTCGCTACGAAGATCGTCGCGATTGCACAGCCTGACTTCTCACAGCTGAGTTTCTGGTGCTGGGTGTTTTTCGGCAGTGAGGGAGTTAATTCTCCCTCTCTCTGTGCTAGAGGAGGCCAGCCTCGCCCAGCTGCAATTAATGTTGCTGTAATGGGATTCCTTCAAATACCTGCCAGTCTGCTAGGGAAGTGTCGGTGAAAGCATTCCTGGCAGACAAACAGAGCGGCTTGTGGTATTTTGGAGTTTGGAGTGAAGTGTACTTTGTGTGTGTTTTTTTCCCTTCCTCGCTTTATCATTTATCTCCTTACCCGTTGGTGTTCCCTCTGTTGTTGTGATGTAGTTTTGTATGCAAGGTGGTTGTTGATTTTCCCCTTGTACTGTCTCGTTCGTCTAGTACTGTGTGTGGGCTTATATTATCCCATTCCCTGTTGTTGTGATCGGGGTCCTTCTCAGGACTAGATCACTGAGGTTCAGGGATCCTCAGGAGATAGGGATTACGCTGGCGGCTTGGACCTCTGTACCTTTAACAGTACCTCCAGGTAGAGGGATTAGTCAGGGCCCCAGCTTAGGGTCAGCTTAGGCCCCTAACCTCCGGTACGCAGAGACAGCGTGACAGCTACTTTCTGGAATGCGTTAACCAATGGATTGATTTTATGTTACAACCAATGGTGGAGGATTTACCATCATATCTTAAAGATACGAATCAACTCCTCCATAGAGTTGACGGGCTTCCTTTAGCTGATAACTCAATGCTGGTTACAGCAGATGTTGAGGAACTGTACACCAGTATCAGACATGCAGATGGTCTGAGAGCGATTGAATTTTTTCTCAGCTCTTCCAAGTTTTCCTCAGACATGAGGGGTTTGGTGTTGGAACTCTTGGAGTTCACACTTAAACATAATTTTTTTGTTTTTAAGGGGTCCTTTTTCCTACAGACCTAGGGAACAGCCATGGGAGTGGCCTTTGCGCCCTCCTATGCCAATCTGTTCCTGGGTCTGTGGGAAAGGGACTTCTTCCTGTCAGGTCAGCAGACGTCTATGGACCATGTACTTCTCTGGACGCGGTACATAGACGACATCCTGCTGATCTGGCAGGGTGATTCCACCTCGTTGGGAGAATTTTTCTCTGGTTTGAACAGCAATGATCTAAATATCAAGTTGACTTTTTAATTTGACTCCAACAAGATTGAGTTCCTGGACGTGACGCTGAGGAGGGACGAGGAACAATTAATACAGACCAGTATTTATAGAAAGCCTACTGCAACCAATGTTCTTTTGCACGCCTCCTCTGCTCATCCACAGCACATGCTACGGTCCATCCCTGTTGGACAGTTCCTACGGTTACGCCGGATATGTTCAACAGATTTGGAATTTGAAACACAATCTGATCTTCTTAAAGAGCGATTCTGTGAAAGGGGCTACAGTCATAGAACGGTTAAAAAGGCATATAATAGGGCTAAAAATAGCACAAGGAATTCGCTCCTTTAAAAGGAGATGGAGGTGGATAAGAAACCAGAACCTATTACATTCATTACGACATTCCATTCACAATCTGAGAGAGTAAGAATGGTGCTCAATAAGGCTTGGCCCATATTGAAAACAGACTCCACTCTCAAGAAATTGATCCCGGATAGACCCCTTATTACATATAGGAGGGCTAAGAACTTACGTAATTTCCTCACTCAGAGCCATTACATCGCCAATGTGCCATCTATGTTCCCGGGCACCCACAGCGTCCGCAGGGGCTCTGCTCCTTGCGGTCGCTGTGTGGCCTGTGTCAACATGGACCGTGTTGATTCCTTTTCTGATTCCGCAGTGTGGTGTAATGACCCCTGATGCAGCTAGGGGGCACTGTGTATGGCCCTCGGGATATGCATGGAGGCATGTGATGGATGGACGTTATGTATCGCAGAGGTGGGTGGCCCTGTGATGGAAGCCTGGATATGTTTTGGTTCAGCAGATCTATTTGCTGAGAGTTGTACTATATATTGGGAGGCTTCCAGGTGACTAGGAGAGCTGGGTGGGTCCAGTCACCTACAAACCCACCCAAGGGGTATGTGTCTGAATACCCGGGATAAAACCTGTATGTAATGGTGTGTTGTGGTAAAGGACCTGTGATGAGGTCATGACCAGGTGACCTAACCATGTGATCCTGACCTCATCTGTGGGTGGGGTTACACCTATGTAACAGAAGTGTGTTTGGCACCTGAGAGAGTGTGTGGGAGTGTGCCAGTGTGGACAGACTTCCATGTGTCCCGGCGGGACATCACAGAGAGGATTCTGTGTCTAAGGAGTGAGGCTCCAGGACCGAGCTGAAGTACTGGAGAACTGTACTATATGTTACTGTGAGGTTTATGAAGCAATAAACCTAAGGACTTTTTGCATAAGAAAGTGTCTCCTGATTTGCCTCTGAAGCAGCCGAGTGAGTAAAACCTTACAATTGGTGGATGGAATGCTGGCAGCGGCCCAAGGACCACATGTTCCAGGACTGGGAATCAGGAACCAGAGGAGGAACAGACGGTCTGTGAAAACCGTGAGTGTGACCAGTGGTCACGAATAAACTGTGTTTTTGTTTATGTGGTGCCTCTGATATGAGGTATCTGAAGAAACTGTTAAGCAGTGGTGACAGACAGGAGTCTGTGTTATGTTGACCGGGGTCATTGAAAATGGAGAAAAAAGCATGCTGATATGATACCTCAGAGGAGGTGTCCGGAAAATCTCTCTGGCCGAGAGTGTAACAGACAGGAGTCTGTGTTGTACTGACGGGTCAGTGAAAGACTGTTTTTTGTCCTTGTGGGATGCCTCTATGAAGAGGAGGTGTCCGGAAACCTGCGTGATCAACAGGTAACAGACAGGAGTCTGTGGTGTACTGACGGGTCAGTGAGACTGTTGTTTTTTCCTTTGTGGGATGCCTCTATGAGAGAGGAGGTGTCCAGAAATCTCTGTGGCCAAGAGTGTGACAGACAGGAGTCTGTGTTGTGCTGACGGGTCAGTGAGAAACTGTTTTTTTTTTGGTGTTTTTTTTTCTCTGGAACACGTGTAAGGTGTGTGCTGTGGCTCGTCAGAGTCCACGAAGGGGACAAGCGGCTGGCTGTGACTCGTGGGGTCACGAAAAGGACAAGCGGCAGGCTGTGGACCAGCGGGTTCACAAAGTCGGCGGTGCAGGGACTTGCGGCAGTGGCAAGGACAGCAAGAGGTTCTGCAGCAGCAAGAGCTGCAGTGGTAGCAGTGGCTTGTGCGCGGCAGCTGGAGGTGCTGGCGGGTGGTGGCAGTACCAGCAGGAGCTGGTGAGGTACCATAAGGACATCAGAGGTCCAGAGTGGGTGACCTCTTAAAGGAACAGTACCAGCCCAAAGAGACATAAGGGTCTGTGCGAACTGGGGTCTGGTAGAGCCGTGGCAGAGTCCACGGTGTATAACCCAAGGAGGGGTGATGGCCCAAAAGGGGGTGGAGTCCCAAAAGGGGGTGGAGTCCCAAAAGGGGATGGTGGCACTAAAGGGGACGGAGTCCCAAAAGGGGGCGGCAACCCAAAAGGGGGCGGTTGGCAAAAAGGGGGTGGAGGATCCCAACGTTAAAGGGGAGGTGCAGACCAACTGTTGCCCGGGGCAAATATGTTATATGTGTCCAGTCTGCCTTAGGAACTATCCGCCCGGCACACTACTACGGGGGTGTACCCTGCAGATACACGATGAAGAGGTGGTGGGTCTGGTCGACTCGGGGAGTCTGGTGACTCTAGTGAGGGTTGCACCTGACGGGTTTCAAATACCTGGAAGAAAGGTCGGGGTAACCTGTATCCATGGGGACACTAGGGATTATCCAGTGGCCAGGGTGGTCTTTGAGACAGGCTGGGACATTGCAGGACAGGATGTCGCTATAATCCCTAATTTGT
This sequence comes from Oophaga sylvatica, assembly GCA_033576555.1. Classification (NCBI taxonomy): domain Eukaryota; kingdom Metazoa; phylum Chordata; class Amphibia; order Anura; family Dendrobatidae; genus Oophaga; species Oophaga sylvatica. The sequence continues at coordinate 535,496,180 of JARQOD010000001.1, forward strand.
CGTGTCCAGTGGTTATAGGGCGGGACTCTAAACTGTTCTCTGGCTTGTGGGACAGGGGAGTTCCTCTACAGCAGGAGGGAGGCCTCTCTACTGTTGGGGTGGCAGACATTGGGACAGTGACACCTCCCAAAACTGACGAGTCAGACGGTGACACAGGAGGAAAGGATGCGTCTGCCCGACTTACATTTCAGAGGACATCATGTCAGTATGACAGTAGAACCAATGACGATGTGGTAGATAAGACCTCTAGAACGGACACCCGGTTAGAGGGTAACGGGAGGGGCCCCGAGAGTGACTCCTGTGCAGACTGTGACTCGACCGCAAGGGAAAGCGAGTACAGTAAGGTGGAGCCAAGTAAAAATGGCCGATCTTCCTCTCGCCGCAGGGGCCGCGGAAAGGCGGGACAGGCTACATCCTCTAAGAAGAGAAATGATGAGGAAGAGTCAGGGTCAGGTACCGGTCAGGTGACTGTCCTTGATAAGGAGGCAGAGCTGGAGCTCTCTGAAGTTACCGGGAGTCGTGAGACAGTGGAAACTGCGGATGCAGGAACAGGTGGAACTCTGGAGACGCAGAGTGTGCGTGGGCAAGAGTGCTCAGCCAAAAATTTAATTAAAGAAGTAATGGTGCGACAGGTGCTGGCTAAAGAAGAGCAGGACCAGGAGATAGAACTGTTTAAAGAAACAGTGAAAGAGGCAGTCGAGCAAGAAAGGGTCCTGAGACGAATAATGGAGCAGAGAATGGAGGAGCTGGAGAAGGAAGTCTCTAAGCCCAGAGAGGCCCAAGTGAAGCACCAGCAGGAGCTTCTCCGGAGGGAGGATGAGTGTCGCTGTTTGGCAGAGGAGCGAGATAAAGTTCTCCTTATGCTCAAGATACAGGAGGAGACTGGTGTCCAGCTCCAGAAATCTACGGGAGAAGAAATCCAGCAGGGGAAGTGCCATGCAGATGGCCACACAAAGGAGATTGAGGTCTTGGAAAACCGTACTAATGCTCAGGACGAGGAGGTACAACAGTCTGTCCAAGAAGGTGACGGGTCCGTTTTCAAGTGTGTAATAGAGATACCCGAAGACAGGCGAGAAGTGTGTGCCATTGAGGAGGTGCATGAGGCCTTTAGAAAGGCAGTAGAAGCATGCAGTGTGAACTGGGTGCCAGAGATGAAACAGTTGGTCATACTGTCGACTAGGGAAGTCACGATGAAGCGGGTGGCTATCCTGAGGGACATGCACCTACATTGTCTCCGTACGAAACAGGTGATCCTGTTGAGAAATAAGAAGACCGCTCGACGTCTGGAGCAAGCAAGAAAGACTGAAAATCAGCTTGGCTTGATGGAAGACATCATTCAATTGCCCAGAGGTCTGATGAACAAGGTCATCGGAAGAATCGGGAAAGTGATGCAGGAGATGGTGAATAAGTCCGGTGTGACGAGAGTCAGGATTCCGGATGATGACGAAGTCCAGGTAGTGGCTAAAGATGGGATGGTTCCGTTCCTCATTATCGGGTCCAGGGAGAGCCTTGGAAATATCCGGATGCTCCTGGAGTATCGTGTGTCGTACCTAAGAGAAGTAGAGCTGCTACGACTTGAGAGGGACCAGGTCAACAGAAACCTGCAGGAAATAGAAAGAAGATGGCCTCCACCTTCAACCCGTGGTATTGAGAGGAGAAGAGGTAGAAGTAGCGATGCCTCAGTTAGCCCAGTGATGAGTGTCCTAAGCAGGAGAACCTGTAGTGGACGAAATAAAAAGGACTCAGACCAGACAGGATGTATGGGTGCAAGGGAATTGCGACGCCGTACTGACCGCTGGGATGCGGGTGGTCTGACAGGGGGGAGTCAGCAACAGATGTGACAGAGTCGGAGGACAGACGCCTACAAAAGAGATCAGTAGCAGGGCCCGACTTAGAGAGACGGTGTGACTGGCAGAGACTACCGAGAAGGATCTCTGGTCGGGTAACAAGTGTTCAACCCCACAAGTTTGAACAGAGGGGGGAGGTATGTGGTGTAATGACCCCTGATGCAGCTAGGGGGCACTGTGTATGGCCCTCGGGATATGCATGGAGGCATGTGATGGATGGACGTTATGTATCGCAGAGGTGGGTGGCCCTGTGATGGAAGCCTGGATATGTTTTGGTTCAGCAGATCTATTGCTGAGAGTTGTACTATATATTGGGAGGCTTCCAGGTGACTAGGAGAGCTGGGTGGGTCCAGTCACCTACAAATCCACCCAAGGGGTATGTGTCTGAATACCCGGGATAAAACCTGTATGTAATGGTGTGTTGTGGTAAAGGACCTGTGATGAGGTCATGACCAGGTGACCTAACCATGTGATCCTGACCTCATCTGTGGGTGGGGTTACACCTATGTAACAGAAGTGTGTTTGGCACCTGAGAGAGTGTTGTGGGAGTCTGCCAGTGTGGACAGACTTCCATGTGTCCCGGCGGGACATCACAGAGAGGACTCTGTGTCTGAGGAGTGAGGCTCCAGGACCGAGCTGAAGTACTGGAGAACTGTACTATATGTTACTGTGAGGTTTATGAAGCAATAAACCTAAGGACTTTTTGCATAAGAAAGTGTCTCCTGATTTGCCTCTGAAGCAGCCGAGTGAGTAAAACCTTACAGCAGGTAAAAGGTCTTTCAAGATACATAAATATATATTTGTAATACGAAATCGGTCATCTATTATGCCACGTGCCCCTGCCCTCTTATATATGTGGGACTCACCAGTCGCCAACTAAAGATCAGAGTCAGGGAGCACGTGTTAGGCATAGAGGCAGCAGTGAATGAGGACGACATTTCCATGTTGAAAACTATACCGAAAAACTTTAAGACACATCATAGCTGTGACAGTATAGGGTTAAGGGTCAGGGGCATTGATTGCCTTGATCTAGGTATACGAGGTGGGAGGATTACTCAACGCCTGACACAATTAGAGACTAGATGGATTTGGACCCTCAACACGGTCCATCCATCGGGTTTAAATGAGAATCTTAGCTTTGCGTCTTTTCTGTGAACGCTGTCCCGCTGGGTTTTGATTGGCACGGGCTACGTGTGCCGTCTTTGTTTTTAACCGGTTTTAACATATTTGTCTTCTCACACTTTAGGTATTCATGTTTGTTCTGTTGCGATATTCCGTGATGGCGGCCTCATCAATATGCTGGGTGGATACCGTCTTCATCCTCTATTTTGGATCCTGGACATGGATCCAATTCAATTCATGTTTTTGTATTTTTCTTGTGTTCTTATTTGTATTGTCCATACATGTTTTTTTTGTTTTTTTTATTAATTTTTTCTAACTGTCATGTGGTGAGGCTTATTGCCCACTATATAGATTGATTATATCCTTTGCTATGCTGTTAGTATTTCCATCATGGATATCTGTCATATTTACACATGCATGATTCTGATCCATTCTTTATTATGTATATGGTTCTCTGCAGTTCGTGAGATACTTACATGTAATCTTCTTGATTTGGGTCAGAGTTATATGTTACATTCATTAGGATTTATGTGATGCTTTGTTATTAATGCACATTACCTATAGTGTGATCAGATCGGGAGTTTCACTGCCGTGGTCTTGTATGCTCACGTGCTGCACTCTGCTTGCTGGGCGGTTCCTGGCGTCTCTATGTGATGGGTTGGCATGGCAATGGCTTGCTTGCCTGCCCCTCGCATGACGCTGGCGCCGCTTAGCATAGCACGTTGCTGTAGAAACGTGAGCGTCACTTCCGGTCCGCGGCAGACGTACTTCCGGTTATATCACTTTTTAAACCTCCGGTCACAACATGTAGCACGCCCCCTGACGAAGGTTTTCTCCGAAACGCGCGTCGGGGTAGACGCGCTGATCCCGGCCCTGACTACACACTCCACTGCGAGGTAATTATCTGGCACATGCCTTGGTTCTTTCTGCCATTTATGGCATAAATGTGTTTATAGTAGTTGCCTCTCAAGCTAATAGTCCATGCATTTAGGGATGTGTGTTCAATGTAACCTTATCACTCCTTTGATTGTGAGGTATTAACCCTGTAGTGGTTTAGTATAATACTATTTGGAGTTACATTTGTTATGTTTACACAGTCCCACCTGTTCTTTTGATTTGTGAGGCATCCATTATTCATTCAGGTGCAGGGATCAGTCTATCTTTTGCGCTCACAGGCGGTGCAATTGTTCGTTCCATTTCATCTGCCATTAACTGTCCTTGCTTTTATTATACCCACACTTGTTTTTGTATTTGTCAATAAAGATTTATATATTTTTTGAATTAGTACCCTCTATCGATTTCTCTGGTGATGTTTACATCACTATTCTTCTGCATGTTATATTGGACGATGGGTAAATCACATTAGTCTATGCTAGATGGCTTCCACACGGAGGATACCTTTCACTCTGATTTGCCATGTTCTAGCTATCGTCTCCATTTGCTTTTCTTCTAATTTTTCTGTGTTCTGCATAGGTTTATATATTGGAGATATGGACTACAGGGCCAGGGAGAAAACCTGGCTGGGACAAGCTGAACAGGTTTTTGGCGAGGGCAGTGCTGGTACCCAGCGGGCTGGTGATCACAGTTTAGATTCCACGTTTGATTCATTACAAGTGTCGCTTATTAAGCGTACTAGAATATGGTGGAACCGCATTTTCTTAGAAAAGTATGTTTCACGCAAAATGATTCCCAGGGGTCTAAGGATACGTATCACACCCACCTTCTTTATTGAGGACCAGGAGTTTGTGGCTGCGTGGGAGGAGACGTGCAACTTATGTTCCAACACCTTCATGCAGTTACTCATTAAACATAATATGGACTTGATTAATGAACTGGATAAAGAGATTGATACCACATTGGCTGAATTGCACTCTGTTTGCACTGGGAAGAGACTGCAGTCATATGAGACTCAACTTGAGAAATCATTGGAGGGGACAGTTAAGAAAATTAGTGAGACTTAAGCTTCCAAATTCAATAGAGATAATAGAGATTACCAATACAATAACGTATATCGTTGGAGGAAAGCATCTACTCGGCCTCGGCATTTTCAACGTTCCTCTTCCAGTATCTCAGTCTCCTCTCTTAGTGCACAATCAGATATCTCAACCTCCTCAATAGTCACTCGTTCAGGGGCGATATCTAAGAAGTCAAGGAATCAGAGCTACCATCCCTATAGGAGACAGGACAGCCGGCACTTTGATGATGAGCATGGCAAAAATAAGGTAATTAATTTGAGCCAACATGTCCTCTCTAGGGCAGACTGTTCTCTCCTCTCTAAAGGTCTTTCTTTTTCACCTTCAGCAGGCCTTGACACGTTCACTGTAGTCAAGGATCTGCATATATTTGCACGATCTTTGCTCTTCAAACGTTTTTTCCACAATGATGATTTGAAAAAATTTTTCCCACAGAGGAGGAACAATCAGCTCTGAGAATATTGGAGGATCTTTCTGAGGAACATAATTCTTTACCAGGAGGTAAGATACCTCCGTCCATTCGTCCGCGCTCCAGGAGTTTTCCCCCCCTCTCTAACTGTAGTGCGATTGATCTTTTTGTGAAAGTTGTCACGGATGAATTGGGCACAATTCCATCATTCATACAGAATGACAACTTGACCAGAGATGAACGTGATCGTTTAAAGCACTTGCGGAGTCTCCCTGATGTTGTGAATAAGTCGGCAGACAAGGGGGGTAATATAGTCCTATGGCCTAGAACTATGTATGAGAAAAAGGCTTTCCATCAGTTACACAATAAAGTGTCCTATAAGAAACTGACATATAACCCCTTGTCTGCCTTCTCTTCGCAACTCAGGGAGATTCTGGCAAAGGCTAGATCAGATGGCATAATTACTAAGGAGCTTGAAACAGCTTTGATTGTTACTGAACCAACAATCCCTACATTCTATTTACTCCCCAAGGTGCACAAGAACGCACTTTGTCTGCCTGGTCGCCCTATAGTTTCGGGGCGGGGCAACTATCTGGAATGCGTTAACCAATGGATTGATTTTATGTTACAACCAATGGTGGAGGATTTACCATCATATCTTAAAGATACGAATCAACTCCTCCATAGAGTTGATGGCCTTCCTTTAGATGCTAACTCAATACTGGTTACAGCAGATGTTGAGGCACTGTACACCAGTATCAGACATGCAGATGGTCTGAGAGCGATTGAATTTTTTCTCAGCTTTTCCAAGTTTTCCTCAGACATGAGGGGTTTGGTGTTGGAACTCTTGGAGTTCACACTTAAACATAATTTTTTTGTTTTTAAGGGGTCCTTTTTCCTACAAACCCAGGGAACAGCCATGGGAGCGGCCTTTGCGCCCTCCTTTGCCAACCTGTTCCTGGGTCTGTGGGAAAGGGACCTCTTCCTGTCAGGTCAGCAGACGTCTATGGACCGTGTCCTTCTCTGGACGTGGTACATAGACGACATCCTGCTGATCTGGCAGGGTGATTCCACCTCGTTGGGAGAATTTTTTCTCTGGTTTGAACAGCAATGATCTAAATATCAAGTTGACTTTTTCATTTGACTCCAACAAGATTAAGTTCCTGGACGTGACGCTGAGGAGGGATGAGGAACAATTAATACAGACCAGTATTTATAGAAAGCCTACTGCAACTAATGTTCTTTTGCACGCCTCCTCTGCTCATCCACAGCACATGGTACGGTCCATCCCTGTTGGACAGTTCCTACGGTTACGCCGGATATGTTCAACAGATTTGGAATTTGAAACACAATCTGATCTTCTTAAAGAGCTACAGTCATAGAACTGTTAAAAAGGCATATAATAGGGCTAAAAATAGCACATGGAATTTGCTCCTTTATAAGGAGATGGAGGTGGATAAGAAACCAGAACCTATTAGATTCATTACGACATTCCATTCATATTCTGAGAGAGTAAGAAGGGCGCTCAATAAGGCTTGGCCCATATTGAAAACAGACTCCACTCTCAAGAAATTGATCCCGGATAGACCCCTTATTACATATAGGAGGGCTAAGAACTTACGTAATTTCCTCACTCAGAGCCATTACATCGCCAATGTGCCATCTATGTTCCCGGGCACCCACAGCGTCCGCACGGGCTCTTCTCCTTCGCGTCGCTGTGTGGCCTGTGTCAACATGGACCGTGTTGATTCCTTTTCTGATTCCGCAGGTAAAAGGTCTTTCAAGATACATAAATATATATCTTGTAATATGAAATCGGTCATCTATTATGCCACGTGCCCCTGCCATCTTATATATGTGGGACTCACCACTCGTCAATTAAAGATCAGAGTCAGGGAGCACGTTTTAGGCATAGAGGCAGCGGTGAATGAGGACGACATTTCCATGTTGAAAACTATACCAAAACACTTTAAGACACATCATAGCTGTGACAGTAAAGGGTTAAGGGTCAGGGGCATTGATTGCCTTGATCTAGGTATACGAGGTGGGAGGATTACTCAACGCCTGACACAATTAGAGACTAGATGGATTTGGACCCTCAACACGGTCCATCCATCGGGTTTAAATGAGAATCTTAGCTTTGCGTCTTTTCTGTGATCGCTGTCCCGCTGGGTTTTGATTGGCACGGGCTACGTGTGCTGTCTTTGTTTCTAACCGGTTTTAACATATTTGTCTTCTCACACTTTAGGTATTCATGTTTGTTCTGTTGCGATATTCCGTGATGGCGGCCTCATCAATATGCTGGGTGGATACCGTCTTCATCCTCTATTTTGGATCCTGGACATGGATCCAATTCAATTCATGTTTTTGTATTTTTCTTGTGTTCTTATTTGTATTGTCCATACATGTTTTTTTTGTTTTTTTTATTAATTTTTTCTAACTGTTATGTGGTGAGGCTTATTGCCCACTATATAGATTGATTATATCCTTTGCTATGCTGTTAGTATTTCCATCATGGATATCTGTCATATTTACACATGCATGATTCTGATCCATTCTTTATTATGTATATGGTTCTCTGCAGTTCGTGAGATACTTACATGTAATCTTCTTGATTTGGGTCAGAGTTATATGTTACATTCATTAGGATTTATGTGATGCTTTGTTATTAATGCACATTACCTATAGCGTGATCAGATCGGGAGTTTCACTGCCGTGGTCTTTTACGCTCACGTGCTGCACTCTGCTTGCTGGGCGGTTCCTGGCGTCTCTATGTGACAGGTTGGCATGGCAATGGCTTGCTTGCCTGCCCCTCGCATGACGCTGGCGCCGCTCAGCATAGCACGTTGCTGTAGCAACGTGAGCGTCACTTCCGGTCCGCGGCAGACGTACTTCCGGTTATATCACTTTTTAAACCCTCCGGTCACAACATGTAGCACGCCCCCTGACGAAGGTTTTCTCCGAAACGCGCGTCGGGGCAGACGCGCTGATCCCGGCCCTGACTACACACTCCACTGCGAGGTAATTATCTAGCACATGCCTTGGTTCTTTCTGCCATTTATGGCATAAATGTGTTTATAGTAGTTGCCTCTCAAGCTAATAGTCCATGCATTTAGGGATGTGTGTTCAATGTAACCTTATCACTCCTTTGATTGTGAGGTATTAACCCTGTAGTGGTTTAGTATAATACTATTTGGAGTTACATTTGTTATGTTTACACAGTCCCACCTGTTCTTTTGATTTGTGAGGCATCCATTATTCATTCAGCTGCTGGGATCAGTCTGTCTTTTGCGCTCACAGGCGGTGCAATTGTTCGTTCCATTTCATCTGCCATTAACTGTCCTTGCTTTTATTATACCCACACTTGTTTTTGTATTTGTCAATAAAGATTTATATATTTTTTGAATCAGGACCCTCTATCGTTTTCTCTGGTGATGTTTACATCACTATTCTTCTGCCTTTACCGGTGCAGACAGGCCTTGGGAGATGGTCGGGATGGATTTTGTGGTGGGCTTACCCAAGTCTCGGGGCTGCACCATCATCTGGGAGATAACCGACCACTTCTCCAAAATGTTGCACTTGGTGCCCTTACCACGGTTACCGTCTGCACGGGCCTTGGCAGCATTATTTATTAGGCATATTCTCCGTTTACACGGAATGCCAGACAAAATCGTCAGTGATCGAGGTCCTCAATTTGCGTCTCGGTTCTGGATAGACCTGTGTCGTCTACTCAGCATTGAGTTAAATCTCTCCACGTCATATCATCCCGAGACAAATGGGTTGGTATAGAGGGCCAACCTGACCTTTGTCACATACTTGCAGCATTTTGTCTCTGCCAGGCAGGATGACTGGGCAACCTTGCTACCGTGGGCTGAGTTTGCTCTAAATAATGCTGTGACTTACTCCACCGGACAGACCCCATTCCTCCTGAACTACGGTCAGCATCTGCGGGTACCAGTGCCCATGGCCGTGTCTTCTGCTGATTCCAGGGTGGCAGACTGAGCTGTGGAGGCACGGGACATTTGGGACCGCACCCAGGATGCCATTCAGGCCTCCAAAGAGAGGATGAGGTCTTCGGCCGATGCCCATCGGCGCCCCTCTCCTACTTTTGCTCCGGGTGACCTAGTGTGGCTCTCTGCCCGAAACATCAGGCTACGTGTTGAGTCCACCAAGTTGGCACCTCGCTTTTTAGGTCCCTTTACAGTTCTTGAGCAGGTGAACTTGGTGGTTTACCGCCTAACCCTTCCGCCTCGCCTCGGTATCACCGACACCTTTCACGTGTCCCTCCTGAAACGCGTGGCCATTTCCCGGTTTTCCGAGTCATCTGCCGGGACGTCGAGTTCATCTACCGACAATCATGAGGTGAACGCCATTGTTGGGTGCAAGGTGGTACGAGGCAAAAAATTTTATTTGGTGGATTGGAGGGGTTTTGGGCCTGAGGATAGGTCCTGGGAGCCTGCCGAGCATGTTCACGCTCCGCAGCTCATCGATGCCTTTGAGCGCAGCGAGGCACAAAGAAGGGGGGCCCTAGGAGGGGGGGTAATGTTAGGGTTTGAGTTCCCGCTGCTGCACAAGGGGAGTCTCGAACCAGTCCCGCTGCGGTCCCCCATCCATCTCCAGCCGCAGTGGAGCCTGCTCAGCAAAGACATCGGTCCCAGCATCTCGCCCAGTCTAATACTGTGCAGAGACTTGCTGTTACCTCTTCAGGTTCTGCTATTGTAGCCACTACTGGTCAGCGGCGAGCAGACGTCTTTAGGTCTACGTCCTTTGTTACTTCATCTGAGCATGCCCAGGGCAAGATCTCCATTGGAGATCAGGGGTCACATTATCAGATACAGCTGCCACTCCTATTGGTCCTTCAGGAAGGTCCTCCGGATATTGATGTTCTGAAGCAGCTTCCCATTGGTCCTTCCTGGAAGGTCTTTTTCTCTTGGCTGCTATAAAAGGCTGTCCTTACCGCACGGCCGTGCGCTAGGATCAATTGCATTATGTGCTTTGCGCCAGTGTGATCATGCACGCATGTGGTTAGGGCTCGGCTGAAATAAGCCCCTAGAATACCGGCACCTCCGGTGAGGAGATTTGGATGTACGTGGTTAGGGCTTGGCTGAAATAAGCCCTTAGAAAACCGGCTTCTCCGGTGAGGAGATTGCTTGGTTGCGTTGCTGTCTGCATGATCACAGACTGCTATCTGCACAGCAGTTATCTGTGTATCCCTGTGGTGTTAACAGGATACAGTATCTATCTCTGCGTCTTTACCTCAGTGACTCTGTGGTGTAACAGAGTTCGCTTATATCGCTATATAGCGCTGCGGCATTCCCGCTAGCGGCTCTGTGGATTAACAGAGTTCGCACTATATGCCACAGCGCGCTACGGTGTTTATTTTAACGACTCTGCGGGATAACAGAGTTCGCTACTTACGCCATCTTACTAGCAGCAGGCTCTGCCTGCACGGTGGACCCCGGGCTGCGAACACACCTCTCTACATTATTTATTAGGTGCGTTTGACGGTGGCCTGGGTCCCTCAAGGGATCAACATGGCAGAGACGAATTTGAGACAATTAAAAAGTACAAGGAGTTGATCCGTAAACGAGCCCGTATTTGGTGGAATAAGGGCGTTTTTGGAAAGATATATCAGTAGTGGCTTTATTCCGCGTGGTTTAAGGGTTCAGGTGTTCCCCATTGGCAATGAAGATTTTACTAAAATGTGGGAGGGTGCAGCCTCACAATGCACAATGCTCTAGAACATTTCTTGAGCTTTTAGTTAAATCTAATGAAGTGTCCCTTACTGAATTGGATAGTGAACTCAAGGCTATTGAGAAAAAAATTAATAAGCAATATCCTCTGACAAAGTAATACGGTTGAAGGTTGAGATTGATGTGGAACAGCTCAAATGGGAGAAGGATATAGTAGAGGTGAAGACCCGGAAATTTCATTGTGACCAGGTTGATTTTCAAAATGGCCAGGTATATAAATGGAGACACAATAGATCAGGGCATAGGGCTTCCTTTTTTCGTGGTCGCTCCACATCTGTCTCATCTATGTCATCAATTAAATACCGTAACCAAATCTCTGAGAATCCTACAAATTCCTGGGATAGGAAGGAGTATCTTAGAATGAATAGACAGAAATGGGGCGGCAAGAAAAGCTCTAAGCGACAATTTCCCATATCATCCCCAGTGGATAAGAAAGCCAAAACGAATACGTTAGAGGTGATTAATCTTTCCTCTCATTCTCTTAGTAATGCACAAAAGAGGTTTTGAGCCTGGGTCTCACTTTCTCACCTTCTAATAATTTAGATTTTTTTGTAGCATTAAAAGATCTCCACCTATTTTCCCAGAAATTGATTTTGCACAAGTTACACTCTAAACCTAGATCCGGATTGAGTAATAGTGTCATTTTGGAACAAGATGCAATTGCTGTATTGGAGGAGTTGGAGAGAGAATCCAATCCAGGAACTTCAGGTACTCCTCTACCTCCCACTCTCTCCAGATCTACCACTTTTCCCCCCTTGTCAATTTGTCCACAGGTTGACATATTTACACGTTTGGTAACTGAAGATTTAAAAAAAATCAAAATATAAAGATAATTTAACGATTGAACAACGTGCTGCATTAAATTCAATGAGAAAACTCCAGGATGTGGTAATTAAGCCTGCTGGCAAGGGGGGAAATGTGGTGATTTGGCCTGTGGTAAAATATGAAGGGCAGGCATTCAGGCAATTGCGGGATGTGGAGACCTACACCCAACTGTCTCAGAATCCTTTGATTAAATTTAAATGTGAGCTCTCGTCCATCTTGGAGATTGCTTTTGAGAGGGGTATCATATCCAAAAAAATATTGGAGGGCCTTCTTATAGGGGTTCCTGTTATGATTTGGTAGCTGAGGAGAGCAGGCAAAAACGGCAATACACCAGAGAGGTTGAAATCTACTGGATTGCAGTACCCTGACTAATCACCACAACTAAAGGCAGCCGTGGAGCGTTCCCACGTTGGTCCTAGACGCCTCGTCACAGACTGAGAGGTTAACTACACCTAAAGATAGAAAGAGGAAAGCTATCTGCCCGGAGCAGATCCCCAAAGAACATAGGAAGCCCCCAAACATGTAATGGCGGTTAGACAAGAGGAAATACAGACACAGACAGAAAATAGTATGAGCAAACGTTGGGGCCCAATCTTCCTAGACAGAAAAGGATAGGAAGGACACTTACTGCAATCCAAAAAACCCTAAAAAATACCAACTCTACTAATTGCAAAAACACCTGAGATCACACGACCTCTACCACCTAAATTAGTTCTCTGGTGTAACAAAACTAAGCCGCAGCCACTGAAAAAACTGGAAAAGGCAAATGAACAAATAACAATGGCTCCAGAAGAACTGAGAGGAGCCCAAGCCCCCCGGGGGGGGAGACCTGGCTAACCCCACAGAAAAGCAGAGAAATATGCAAATGGTAAGCACAAAAACAAAAAACAGAAAATATCTTATCTGAGAGCAGGAGAAGAGGCAAGACTCAGCAAGCTTCCAAGTGAACCAGGATCCACAGTTGAGACAAGAACAATTGATCACCGGCAACCATGATGGGAGGGAACCTCCCTTATATCAGATCAGTCTGTAACTCCTGATTGCCAATCCTCATTGAATGGTTCAGTACTGTTTGTAACCACCAGAGGGAGCTTTTGCTCAGAATTCATTTCTAACACATTCACAACAGTACCCCCCCCTTGAGGAGGGGTCACCGAACCCTCATTTGGGCAACCAGGTCGGTCAGGATGAGCTCTGTGATACGCACGGATCAGTCTCCTAGCATGGATGTCCGAAGCAAACACCCAAGAATTGTCCTGCTGACCATAACCTCTCCACTTAAGCAAATACTGGAGTTTCCGTCTAGAAAAACGAGAATCCAATATTTTCTCAACCACTTACTCCAGATTGCCCTCAACCAAAACAGGGTCAGGAGGCGCAGCCATAGGAACCACTGGCTCGACAAACCTCTTCAATAAGGACTTGTGGAACACGTTATGGATCTTAAATGTCCCTGGAAGAAGTAAACGAAAGGAAACAGGATTAAGAATCTCCATGATCTTATAAGGTCCAATGAACCTAGGCTTAAACTTAGGAGATGCAACTCTCATAGGGATATTTCTTGAGGACAACCAGACCAAGTCCTCCACTTCAAACCGAGGACCATCAGTCCTATGCCGGTTGGCAAACCGCTGGGCCCTCTCCTGAGAGAGGGACAACCTCTCCACTACCTGGTCCCAAATCTGCTGCATACTCTCCACAACAGAGTCAACACCTGGACAGACAGAAGCCTCCGTCTGTCCTGAAGAAAATCAAGGGTGAAACCCAAAATTGCAGAAAAATGGAGACATCAAAGTGGCAGAGCTAGCCCTATTATTAAGAGCAAACTCAGCCAAAGGCAAAAAAGAGACCCAGTCATCTTGATCAGCAGACACAAAGCATCTCAGATAAGTCTCCAATGTCTGGTTTGTTCTCTCAGTTTGTCCATTGGTCTGAGGATGAAAAGCCGAGGAGAAAGACAATTGAACACCAAGTTTAGAACAAAAAGTCCTCCAAAATCTGGAAACAAACTGGACTCCTCTGTCAGACACAATGTTCTCAGGAATGCCGTGTAACCGAACCACATGCTGAAGGAACAAAGGCACCAATTCGGAGGAGGAAGGCAACTTAGGTAATGGCACAAGATGTATCATTTTGGAAAACCTATCAAAAATCACCAGATAACGGTCATTCTCTGAGAAACAGGGAGGTCGGAAATGAAATCCATAGAGATATGGGTCCATGGTCTCTTGGGCACAGGCAATGGCATCAACAAACCACTAGAGCGAGAGCAAGACTTGGAGCGAGAGCAAGTCCCGCAGGACTGCACTAATTCCCTGACGTCACAAGACAAAGTAGGCCACCAAAAGGACCGACTAACCAAGTCTCTGGTACCAAAAATTCCGGGATGACCGGCCAACGTGGAACAATGAATCTCAGACATCACACTCTTTTTCCACCGGTCTGGGACAAACAATTTCCCAATAGGGCAGCGCTCGGGTTTATCCTCCTGACACCCTTCCAGAGCCAGTCTCAAATTGGGCGAGATGGCGGAAAGAACTACACCCTCTTTCAAAATAACAGCAGGATCAGATAACTCAGGAGAGTCCGCAAGGAAACTCCTCGAGAGGGCATCCGCCTTAACATTCTTAGTGCCAAGAAGAAAGGAAACCACAAAATTAAAACGTGTGAAAAACAAGGCCCACCTGGCCTGTCTAGGATTAAGTCGCTTGGCTGACTCCAGATAAACTAGATTCTTTTGGTCCGTGAGGACCACCACCTGATGTTTGGCTCCCTCCAGCCGATGTCTCCACTCTTCAAAAGCCCACTTCATGGCCAATAACTCCCGATTACCCACGTCATAATTATGTTCAGTTGGAGAAAATTTTCGAGAGAAAAAGGCACAAGGGTTACTTTTAGAGGTCTCTGGATCTCTTTGGGACAAAACGGCACCTGCCCCAATTTCAGAGGCATCAACCTCCACCTGAAATGGCAGAGAAACATCTGGCTGCCGTAGAACAGGAGCAGAAGTGAATCTCTGCTTAAGTTCCTGAAACGCAGAGACTGCCTCAGGAGGCCAATTCACCACATCAGAACCCTTTTTGGTCAAATCAGTCAATGGTTTAACAATAACAGAGAAATTACCAATAAATTTACGATAAAAATTGGCAAAACCCAAGAATCTCTGAAGAGCCTTTATTGAAGTAGGTTGGACCCAATCACAGATGGCCTGAACCTTGACCGGGTCCATTTCAATAACAGGACAAAAAAAATCCAAGAAATGAGATCCTCTGTACGCCAAAAAGACACTTTGATCCCTTCACATACAGAGCATTCTCTCTCAAAATCTGGAACACAGTCCGAACATGTTTCACATGAGAGTCCCAGTCATTGGAAAAAATCAAGATATCATCCAATTAAACAATCAGAAATTTATCCACAAAATCCCTGAAAATGTCATTCATGAAGAACTGGAAGACGGAAGGAGCATTAGTGAGCCCAAAGGGCATCACTAGGTACTCAAAATGCCCCTCTGGTGTATTAAACGCCATCTTCCATTCATCCCCGTGCTTAATGCGAATAAGGTTATACGCCCCCCTGAGGTCAAGCTTGGTAAACCAAGTAGCACTTTTCACCCTGGAAAACAGGTCAGAAATCAAGGGTAACGGATATTGATATTTCACAGTGATATTGTTCAAGAGACGATAATCAATACACGGCCTTAATGAACCATCCTTTTTGGCCACAAAGAAAAAACCGGCACCCAAGGGTGAAGAGGATGGTCTGATATGACCCTTCTCCAATGTCTCCTTGATATAAGACCGCATAGCGTCATGTTCAGGTACAGACAAGTTAAAAAGGCGACCTTTAGGGAATTTACTACCAGGCACTAATTCAATAGCGCAGTCATAGCTCCTATGGGGGGGCAATGATGCAGATTTACTTTCGCTAAACACATCAGAAAAATCAGTCAAAAAGTCAGGAACATCCTGAGCCTGGGGAGAGGCAGAAAAAACAGGAGTGTTGGCATTAACACATTGGAAGCCCCAACTAGTTACAGACACAAATTTCCAATCCAAAACAGGATTATGAGACTGTAACCAAGGGAAACCTAGTACAGTAATGTCATGCAGATTATACAGCACCAACAATTTGCAACTCTCCTGATGATCAGGTTCAACCCTCATTATCACCTGAGCAGAGAACTGAGGTTTGTTCTCAGCCAAAGGGGTAGAATCAATCCCCAGTAGGGGAATAGACTTCCGTAGGGGTATCAAGGGAAACCCACAACGTTTAGCAAAATCAAAATCCATCAGGTTAATAGCTGCTCCCGAATCAACAAAAGCCTGAGCAGAAAATGTGAACAGGGAGCAAATCAGGGTAACAGTCAACAGAAATTTAGTCTGAACACTACCCAAGACAACTGAGCGTGCAAAACGTCTTCCCCGCTTAGGGCAGACTGAAATAGCATGAGAGGCGTCACCACAGTAGAAACATAACCCATTGCGTTTTCAAAACTCATGACGCTGTGCCCCAGAAGCCATTCTATCACACTGCATGGGTTCAGAAGCTGGTTCACAAGGCAACACTATTCCACGCATACCTCTGCGCTCACGCAAACGTCTGTCAATTTGAATCGCTAATGACATAGAATCATTGAGACCAGAGGGAGCAGGGAAACCCACCATAACATCTTTTACTTTCTCTGACAGACCGTTCCGAAAAAGGGCTGCCAAAGCATCATCATTCCATTTGGTCAGGACTGCCCACTTTTGGAATTTCTGACAGTACAACTCAGCGTCCTCAAGCCCCTGATTTAATGCCAACAAGGTTTTTTCAGCTTGATCAGTGACATTAGGTTCATCGTACAATAACCCCAGAGCCAGAAAAAATGCATCAACATTACTCAAAATAGGGTCCCCAGGTGTCAGGGAAAAAGCCCAATCCTGAGGATCGCCGCGCAGGAGAGAGATGACAATTTGAACCTGCTGTGCTGCGTTCCCTGAGGACTTAGGTTTTAAGGCAAAAAACAACTTACAGTTATTTTTGAAATTCAGAAATTTAGCTCGATCCCCCAAAAATAAATCTGGCATGGGGATCCTAGGTTCCACAACCGGCAACCCCGCAAGATAGGTAGCAATACTCCGAACTCCGAGTGGCAAGCTGATCCACACGGCCAGACAACTGTGCAAACTCCATTGAGAGAAAAAAAAATAAATCCTCCTCAGCACCCAGAGAAAAAGAGGGAAAAAATGCAACAAACAGAGAAAAAAAAATAAAAAAATTTCTGACAACTTTCTCTTTTCTTTTTCCTTTTACTTTTTTTCCCTTCTGTTGAGTACCATATAATTTTCAGCTTGGCCGGTGATTCTGTTATGATTTGGTAGCTGAGGAGAGCAGGCAAAAACGGCAATACACCTGAGAGGTTGGAATCTACTGGATTGCAGTACCCTGACTAACCACCACAACTAAAGGCAGCCGTGGAGCGTTCCTACGTTGGTCCTAGATGCCTCGTCAAAGCCTGAGAGGTTAACTACACCTAAAGATAGAAAGAGGAAAGCTATCTGCCCCGGAGCAGATCCCCAAAGAACATAGGAAGCCCCCAAACATGTAATGGCGGTTAGACAAGAGGAAATACAGACACAGACAGAAAATAGTATGAGCAAACGTTGGGGCCCAATCTTCCTAGACAGAAAAGGATAGGAAGGACACTTACTGCAATCCAAAAAACCCTAAAAAATACCAACTCTACTAATTGCAAAAACACCTGAGATCACACGACCTCTACCACCTAAATTAGTTCTCTGGTGTAACAAAACTAAGCCGCAGCCACTGAAAAAACTGGAAAAGGCAAATGAACAAATAACAGTGGCTCCAGAAGAACTGAGAGGAGCCCAAGCCCCCCGGGGGGGGGGGAGATCTGGCTAACCCCACAGAAAAGCAGAGAAATATGCAAATGATAAGCACAAAAACAAAAAACAGAAAATATCTTATCTGAGAGCAGGAGAAGAGGCAAGACTCAGCAAGCTTCCAAGTGAACCAGGAACCACAGTTGAGACAAGAACAATTGATCACCGGCAACCATGATGGGAGGGAACCTCCCTTATATAAAACCAGTCTGTAACTCCTGATTGCCAATCCTCATTGAATGGTTCAGTACTGTTTGTAACCACCAGAGGGAGCTTCTGCTCAGAATTCATTTCTAACACATTCACAACAGGTTCCTGTGGTCCCGACCTTCTACCTTCTGCCCAAGGTCCAGAAGGATCCTGTCTCTCCCCCATGGCATCCGATTGTCTCTGGCATCGGAGGGTTATGCAATCCCATTTGCAAATTTATCGAACACTATTTGCAACCACAAGTGGAAACGCTTCCCTCCTTTGTCAGAGACACAACGGACGTCCTGAGGAGACTTGATGGGTTATCACTGGATTCAGATACACTATTAGTGGTAGCAGATGTAGAATCTCTATACACCTGAATTCATCATACTCAGGGTTTGGAGGCGGCTCAGTTCTATTTGGAGGCGAGCAACCTTGACCCTGATCTTCGTGAATTGGTATTGGACTTGTTGCGGTTCATTCTCACCCATAATTTCTTTACATTCAAGGATCGTTTTTATTTATAGAAACACGGTACAGCAATGGGGGCGGCTTGTGCGCCCTCTTACGCAAACCTCTTTCTCGGATTTTGGGAGAGGGGTTTGTTGTTGGATGGCGCAGAAGCCTCTCCCCAGATCCTTGGTTGGTACAGTTATATTGATGATGTTTTGTTTTTGTGGCAAGGATCCACGGCAGAGTTAGATGAATTTATGGTGGGTCTGAACCGCAACGAATTCAGTATCAAACTCACGTACCACTACAGTCATCATTCAGTTCCATTTTTGGACATTGAGATTAAAGTAGTGGAGAACGGGTGTGTCGAGACTGATCTATATCGGAAAACAACATCAGTTAATTCCTTGCTACATGCGTCATCGGCGCATCCGGCTTCCACTATTAGTGCTATCCCCATCGGTCAATTCCTTCGGGCACAAAGGATTTGTGCCACGGAGATGCTTTTTGAGAGGCAGTCTGCGGACCTTGGGCAGAGGTTCAGGGATCGGGGCTACAGCAACCGTAGTATTAAGCATGGATATACAAGGGCAAGAATGACTAAGAGAGCGGATCTTTTAGGTGCACCAAAGAAGAGATTTAATGATAAAGATGGAGCGATACGATATATTTCCACATATAATCAACAGTGGAGTAATATGCGGTGCATATTACAAAAGCATTGGTCTATTTTAATGACTGACCCTCTTCTGAAGCAACGCCTTGCAGATTATCCACAAATGACTGCAAGACGAAGTAGAAATATTAAGGACACTTTGGTATCGAGCCACCACGTGGCAAAAAACAAATCTCCTTTCAATGCGGGGGAGATCAGAACGGGATTCTTTCCATGCGGGAACTGCCTAGCCTGTAGAAACCACGTTAGATCCACATCCTTCGCCTCATCAGACGGCCTCAAAAATTATGAGATAAGAGAATTTATCATGTGTACATCGACACATGTCGTTTATTATGCTATGTGTTCATGTAGTCTAATTTATATTGGACTTACATCACGTGAATTACGTGTCAGAACACGTGAACACATTCGTGACATTGATGCCGCTCGTGAGGTGAATGACGTGAATTCACTTAAAACGATCCCCAGACATTTTCGCCTCAAACATAATTGCAAGTCTAGTGAATTGAAGATCAGGGGTATCGATCGTGTTAGGTTGGGGATTCGTGGTGGTGACGCTAATCGTGTATTGACTCAAAAAGAATGTCGCTGGATAGTGACGTTAAACACCATGGCCCTGCAGGCTTAAATGAACAACTCAGCTTTGTTCCATACTTATAATTAGATTATTCGTCTCTGCCTTGTTGTTTCCCTAGGCTATATTTATGTTTTATTTTGTTTTTAATTAAGTTTTTTCTTTTACCTTATACTAGAATTATGATATCCAAACTTACCTAATTGATGGAAGAGCTTTGATTGGAGAGCGAGGTGCCAGGAACATCCTTTCATCGGTCCAATACTGTGGGTCCAATATGGCCGTCATTTGATGCGGTTCCTTATTGAGGTAGAAAACTACAGATTTGGACTAACAGATTTGTGGGATATTCCCATATGCCCCCACCTGGTTGCTTTCTTTCTTTGAAACCGATTGTGATTGATATTTAATATTCTTTACACATGAAGAGAATCAGAGATGCTTTAATGTTTAAAATGCTGATATTTCCATATAATCCTCTCTTTTGTGAACTTTCGTCATCTGTCTTAACTTCATCACGATTGGTGCTTGAAATGTTCTATGGAGGAAGAATATATAAAAAAGAGGAAAATATTCCCAACTTGGAATAGATTAGATTGAGGGACTTGCCCTATAGTTATCAATTTTACCCTTATGATTTATCATTATTGGTCTTTTTTGTTTTTCTTCCTTCCATAAAGATTAGCTCCAGGTATATTGAATATAGCAAGCATAAAGAATACTTGACTAAGGTCGGCGTCACACTGGCGACAAAATCGGACGACTGCAATGCGATGAAATATCGCATTGCAGTCGGACCTATGTTAATCTATGGAGCAGCTCCCAGTATCAGATTTTTTGTGGTCCGTTTTAAACGTCCGTGTGCAATCGCAGCATGCTGCGATTGTCACCGATTGTGGGTCGACTATCGCCAATGCAAGTCTATGGGAGCGATGAAAAATCGGATTACAAACAGACCGCACGTGTGACTTGCGATTAAATCGCACCACTATTCCAGGTGCCAGGAAATTGCATCAGGATAATTGCCAGGAAGGGCTGACATGCTAATTAGGCTATGAAAATTCAAACCCAAACAGGAAACCGCCTCCACGGAGTCCAGAACCATGGCCAGTCACATCAATGTGGAAATGTTGATCATTCTGGTCCAGGAGAGACCAGAACTTTGGGACCAGCGGGATCCAAATTATTCCAACCGGTCGCGGAAGAACGCGGCTTGGCGGAGAATATGTTCCCAGATGTTTCCTGATTTTGGCGACAGGTCTAGGGAGGACCAAGAACGCATTAGTAAGTAACATAATGAAAACGCTTACAATACTGTATGATTACTCAGTATCTACCAACAACAATGTGTTATAATGTCCCTCTAGCCTTATATGTGAAACAGAAATGTGGCCAAAACAACAGTTATGTCTGTTCAAACCCCAGTGCTATGTCAGTACTCCAAGCACATTCTAATATTTAGCTCCAACTGCAATGGTCGCCTACTTAACCTTAAAAATGTTTACATACGCAATAAATGCGTAGGTGAAGTACTTAATATGTGTCCCTTTTGTTAATGCCATCGCTCTGTCACAAATTAATGGTAATTATTGTGACACATATGTCATAGAGCTTTGTATGTATGTATGAACCCTTCTCCTATGATGTTGTTATCTTAGCTACATACAATTTGTAGTGCTGTTGTGTACACATAACATGGCAAAAAAATATAATATTGCTGGTGTACGGTAGTTCTGTTTTTACTAAATTACAAGGGCAGATAAGTATATATTTTTTATTTTTCCCTTATTTTTTTAGTGGCAGATGTCACAAGGCGTTGGCGCAGCTGTAGAGACTGCTATAGGTGAGAGAGACAGCTGAGGGGGCGCAGTGGGGCAGCAGCAACCAGTAAACGCAAATATGTCT
>JARQOD010000001.1:535517899-535579743 GCA_033576555.1 Oophaga sylvatica
TTTTTTGTTTTTCTTCCTTCCATAAAGATTAGCTCCAGGTATATTGAATATAGCAAGCATAAAGAATACTTGACTAAGGTCGGCGTCACACTGGCGACAAAATCGGACGACTGCAATGCGATGAAATATCGCATTGCAGTCGGACCTATGTTAATCTATGGAGCAGCTCCCAGTATCAGATTTTTTGTGGTCCGTTTTAAACGTCCGTGTGCAATCGCAGCATGCTGCGATTGTCACCGATTGTGGGTCGACTATCGCCAATGCAAGTCTATGGGAGCGATGAAAAATCGGATTACAAACAGACCGCACGTGTGACTTGCGATTAAATCGCACCACTATTCCAGGTGCCAGGAAATTGCATCAGGATAATTGCCAGGAAGGGCTGACATGCTAATTAGGCTATGAAAATTCAAACCCAAACAGGAAACCGCCTCCACGGAGTCCAGAACCATGGCCAGTCACATCAATGTGGAAATGTTGATCATTCTGGTCCAGGAGAGACCAGAACTTTGGGACCAGCGGGATCCAAATTATTCCAACCGGTCGCGGAAGAACGCGGCTTGGCGGAGAATATGTTCCCAGATGTTTCCTGATTTTGGCGACAGGTCTAGGGAGGACCAAGAACGCATTAGTAAGTAACATAATGAAAACGCTTACAATACTGTATGATTACTCAGTATCTACCAACAACAATGTGTTATAATGTCCCTCTAGCCTTATATGTGAAACAGAAATGTGGCCAAAACAACAGTTATGTCTGTTCAAACCCCCAGTGCTATGTCAGTACTCCAAGCACATTCTAATATTTAGCTCCAACTGCAATGGTCGCCTACTTAACCTTAAAAATGTTTACATACGCAATAAATGCGTAGGTGAAGTACTTAATATGTGTCCCTTTTGTTAATGCCATCGCTCTGTCACAAATTAATGGTAATTATTGTGACACATATGTCATAGAGCTTTGTATGTATGTATGAACCCTTCTCCTATGATGTTGTTATCTTAGCTACATACAATTTGTAGTGCTGTTGTGTACACATAACATGGCAAAAAAATATAATATTGCTGGTGTACGGTAGTTCTGTTTTTACTAAATTACAAGGGCAGATAAGTATATATTTTTTTTTTTCCCTTATTTTTTTAGTGGCAGATGTCACAAGGCGTTGGCGCAGCTGTAGAGACTGCTATAGGTGAGAGAGACAGCTGAGGGGGCGCAGTGGGGCAGCAGCAACCAGTAAACGCAAATATGTCTATTATGATAGACTGAATTTTCTGGCTCCAGCTATGGATATGCGACCGTAAGTTCATGTCTGTAGAAAGTGTATTCCTATATTTTTGTTTAAATTTTAAACAAAATTTTTTGATCTCTAGCACGGAGTCAAACCTTACGGAGAGAGAGCCAGCTTCTGACTCTGAGGCAGTGATTGACCCCGTGGGGGATGTTGAGGAGGCTGGCCCGTCATCGTCAGCAAGCGCAGCAACAGCATCACCACCACCACCAGCAGTGGAGTCAGGGAGCTTGCCTCTAGAGTCCCAAGACCCTCCCCTCAGCAGCAGCCCTGGTAGGCGCCAGGATGTGGCTTCTCCTCCTGCAGTTGTGTCACGGCGAGCCAGGCATAGAAGAGAAGGAGTTGGTTCTGCCACAAGGAGGCAGGTGGACAGAGGAGTTCTTGACTACTTGTCCACTGTTGCCCACGATGATGGGGAGGAGGCATTTGGACGCAGTCTGGCTCGGTACCTCAGGGCAATTCCCCGACAGCACAGACTGCGGATCAGAGCTGGGCTACAAATTGTGCTGGATGCAGGAACCCCACCAAATGATCCCAACAACGTACTAGATTTACTGGAAAGGTGGCAACGTTCCAATGAAAATGTACTACGTTTGTTGGGAAGTCAGCAAGGGGAGTCTACATCAGCCTCTGATCAACCTCCTCCTCATCATCATGCTCCTCCTCCACCTCCTCCTTGTGTACCACAGAGACCAACTCCTCCTCCTCTAAGTGAGTCCTACCAAAGTATCACACAACATGTACCACAGATGGGACAGAGTGGCCATTCACAATATGCCCACTCGACCATACCCAATGTTCAATGCTGGCCACAACATGGGTATGGTCGACATGGGCATTTTGGGGGCTACAGTCTAAGTGGGCAGTCATATTATGACTACCCACAACAGTTCCCAACCTTCCCTTACCCAAACCCCCATCAAGAGCAAGCAAGAAGCAGCCAGCAAACTGCACATTCAGCCATCACTCATGGTGACACAGTGGCTGGAGAGCAGTATAGCCAGCCCTCACAAGCTGGGCCTCCACCTTTACCACCCCACACCTACCACCAGTTATAGGTGTAATGTATTTATTATGGTTTTTCTTTTAAGTTATTAAGATTGTACTTTGTTTTACTGCTGCCAATTTAGCAGCAAAGATGTTAAAAAAAGCTTAGGACACATTAGTCCTTTAGCATTATGTTTACAGCGACTAAAGAAGACATAATACATTACATAAAAATAATGTTGAAGTCGCATTGATTGTATGTGATTATTTCAATACCTGATGGGCTGCGTAACTTAGACACATGAGACAAAAAAACACACAACATCTACAATTAGGTGAAGCAAAGTGTCTTTATGACAGAGCAACATAGGCAGACTACATCTGTAATAATGCCTCCTCTTGCCAGCCAGTAGCACCCTCAGGGGACACAAAATATTGAGTGAACACATCATGTACTTTTAGGGCTGAAGGTGGACGACGGGGATGGATGGGTGGTGACATAGGCATAGACACATTAACAGAGGCAATGTCACCCACATCATTTGAGGAGCATTCATGGATTCGACAAAAATTATGTAGGACCACACATGCTTTGAGGACTACATTAACATTGTCTTCATTGAGTTGAATTGCAGATTGAAGTACCCGCCATTTAGCACAAAGAATTCCAAATGTGCACTCCACCAGCCGTCGAGCACGTGACAGGCGACAATTAAATATTCTACGCCGATGGGTGAGATAGCGACGGGGATATGGCCTCATTACATTACGGGTTAATTGAAATGCCTCATCCGCTACTATAACATAAGGCACACGTTCTGGAGTAGAGTCTGTAAGTTGACTTGCTGGTGGTAGGTCCAGTTGGTTATTGCGTATCCGCCTACCCATTATGGAAGTATTGAAGGCTCTTAAGTCTCCAGTCCTTCCATAGGCCCCAATGTCTACAATTATAAACCTGTACTACTGAAAAATATTGTCTATAATTGAAGAATTGGGAGCCTGAGTTTGGAGGCTTACGAACACGTATGTGCTTCCCGTCCAGGGCTCCTATACAGTGTGTAAACTGGCAAGTTTCTTCAAAACCCTGTGCTATCCTCAACCAGTCCCTCATTTTTGGCTCAGGCATCTTTGGAGCGCACCGTCGCTGGAGCACCGCGGGATATCTTGGAGGAGGTTGCTTCACAGGTGGCATTTATCTTCAATCTACACACAGGTATTTAATAGCATAATGAGGGGTCTGGGCACATACAACTGCCCCCCGAGGAAGCATCTACGAAACGCGCGTAGGGGCGCATTACTGCACCACTACACCATTATGGGTAAGTCACCACTCCTCTGTATGATTGTACTATAGTGTTGCCCTATGTCCTGGGTGTTACTTAGGTCCGGACTAAGTACACAGAGAATCGCACTTGTCATGGAGGTAACTTTCTATGGCAGCACTATTTTGGAGGTACTTCATAGGAAATTGACACATGTCTAATTATTATTTGAGGTTGCAGTACATGGTAATTTTTTCCTGCAACTCCTTATTTTTCCTATTGTCCTGTGGTTGTAATTGGTGCAGGCTTGTTTTTCATCCTGCAGTACGCAGATTCATCGTGATCACTGTATGTTCTGATGTCATTTGCTCACCAATTCGGTATATAAACTTTTAACTTTTGTATTATTTCACCTAAATAAAATTTGTATGTTTGTAACTAAAACAACCTATTGTCATGGTATTTCGCTCCTTTTTTTAGGTATTTCATATATGTTTTTGGAGTTCCATAAGGGCATTGTCCATAATTGTCTATGTTGGGGACAATTATCTGTTTACACAGTATAATTACTAATTTTGACTTGAGATTATGTTATTTTTCTTTTTGAAAGAAAGCAGCCATGTTTTTATATTTCTTGATAACCCCTTTAAACAGGTGGCTAGTGGAATTAGGAGATGGCAGTCCTTAATTGTTTAATAAACTAGCTGCAAATGGGGAAAACTTAGAAATGAAATAAGTGAAAAAAAGATATTTACATGGTCACTTCAATTTATAAATCTTGCAGAACTCAGTAGTACAAGTTAATATAAGAAATACACTACTGACTTTACCTATAAGCATCACTCGGTCCTGAAATCATCATTTACCATCAAATAAAACTGAAATCAGCATTGATTAAAATAGGTCAGACTGACATGTCACTGACAAATTAGATAACAGCTGCCTGTTGAAGTCTATGAAGAGGGGTAGAGAGAAAGAGGATGAAGCAAAGTGAGAGAGACATAGACAAACACAGATAATGTTTCTGTTTTCTAGTAAGTGTTTTATCTCAATCTAGTGCTACGTTCACGGCCACATTGCTCAGTATTGCTGTAAATTGTGTTCTTTAGCCTGTGCCACGGAGAAATAAGAAACCAGAATTATTTCACAGAGAACTGTGTATGCAAGATATTATGGAAGCTAATTTCCACCCACAAATTTACTTGCTTAGAGAATATACTGAGTTGACTCTGGTAATTACAGTAACACTGGATTATCATAGAAACACAGTTTACTCTGCTGCTGATCTATCAATTCTCTGAATGCTGAGCTGTGTATAAACCCCGCCCACACCACTGATTGGCTGCTTTCTGTGAACAATGTATATTGACAAAATGCTGCTAATCATTGGGGGGTCTGGACTAGGAAGCACGAGACACCTACTTCTCTAGTGATAATCTCCTGAAATACTGGATTATTATATACTGTGTTATTGCTGGTAGAGCTTTTAGGGGAGAAAATTGATGAAAACTACAACACACAAAATGGTGAAAAACTGTTGTTTCTTTTGTACACACGACACAGATAATTACAAAAAGTCAGTCAAAATGATAGTAAGCATTTTATTCCACACTGTAGACCACATTGTCATAAAACGTCTTCATAACCATCTCTCGTTTAGACATCTGATCAGTTAAAACATTGAGTATATAGGGATGCTGTGTAGCCCCAGGATTTACATTGAAGTTTTGGTTCGATCAAAACATTTCCCTTAATTTCAAAATTTAAAGATCTCCAGTTAATAACATTTCCAGTGTGATCATCGGCGACGACCTTTTGAATGTTTTCTGGTGTCAGCACATAATCCCACATATGGACATCACTAATCTCACCCACAAAGCTTTGTTTCGAGTCAAACCCACCACCGAACGAGTCCTGGTCTTGTGCAAGAATAATTCTCATCTCTGTTGTGTATGAAAACCCTTTTTGGGACAGTCTTCGAGGATATAGTTTACCATTGACCCAAAGCTGAATGACTCCAGTTTCTGAGTCCCATGTCACACATGTATGTTTCCAGTCTAGAACATCTACATCTGTCTTGATTTTGCTATTTTCTTGGTTTATATGAATATTACTAAAATAAGGTGGTTCTGGAAAAATGAGAAATGCATTATCTTGTTTGGAACCAGCCATGGCCAGAGAAAAAAGGCTGTAACTGCGAGACAGCTCAGTGTAGGACCTCAGGCAAACAGAAAGCTTCCGTAGAGGCGCTTTTACTTCTGGTTTTAAGACCACGTATGAAGTTGCAGTTTCTCTTGGGAAGAGTAAGACTTTGTTTCCCAAATCTAAAAAACACATAATTCAACAGCATAAAGATTACAGTGAAAGTTTTATAAAACAAACAAGATGTGTAATTTAAAAAAGCAACCAAACTTTTTTTAATTTATTTTAATACTTTTGTCCAGCATGGAAAGATCTGAAACATTCCCAATTACCTAATTAAGAGATTTGTCTTTGTTCCTCTTAAAGAGAACCCATCACTAGGTTTGACTGATATGAGATATGGCCACCACCTTTCTGGACTGATATACAGCTTTCTACAGGGTGGGCCAGTTATATGGATACACCTAAATAAAATGAAAATGGTTGGTGATATCAGCTTCCTGTTTGTGGCACATTAGTATATGGGAGGGGGAAAACATTTCAAGATGGGTGGTGACCATGGTGGCCATTTTGAAGTCAGCCATTTTCGATCTAACTTTATTTTTTTTCAATGGGAAGAGGGTCATGTGACACATCAGATATATTGAGAATTTCACAAGAAAAGCAATGGTGTGCTTGGTTTTAATGTAACTTTATTCTTTCATGAGTTATTTACAAGTTTATGAGCACTTATAAAATGTGTTCAAAGTGCTGTCCTTTGTGTTGGATTGTCAATGCAACTTTCTAATTCCACTCTTGACACACTGATAGCACACTGCCCCCACTCCTCCGTTATTTCTGCAATGCCGTCCTCCTTCTAGCTTCGTGTGGATGACACATCCTTATGTCACCCACACAGTCTTCCCAGCATCGCGCTCTTGCACAAGCGTATTTCTCTGCCCTGTTGAAGGCAGAGTAAACTTTTTCAGTGTGCAGGCGCGGGGAAAGGTCAAAGAGCCCAGACGCATGTGCACTGCAGTACTTTACTCTGCCCTAGTTACTTATGCCTGCACAAGAACTTGATGCTGATGTGACTGTGTGGATGACCTAGGGATGCATCATCCACAAATAGCAACAAGGAGGATAGCATTGCAAGAAGGACCAAGGAGAGCAGCACCCCTCAGACCTGACCATCCCACAGGTGAGTATAATAAAAGCTCTTTTTCTTATCTTTCAGGTTGAGTTGCGTGTATACAGCTGTTAGGGTCTGCGGAACGCACCAGATAAATATAAATAGTGGGTGCGTTCGCAGCCCGCGGTCCACCGTGCAGGCAGAGCCTGCTGCTAGTAAGATGGCGGTATAGGCGAACTCTGTTACTTCACAGAGTCGCAAATATAAATACTGTGGCACTATATGGCAGTATAAGCGAACTCTGTTATACCACAGAGTCGCTGAGGTAGAGACGCAGAGATAGATACTGTGTCCTGTTAACTCCACAGGGATACACAGATAACTGCTGTGCAGATAGCAGTCCATGGTCATGCAGTCAGAAAAGCAATCTCCTCACCGGAGAAGCCGGTACTCTAGGGGCTTATTTCAGCCAAGCCCTAAACACGTGCACACAAATCTCCTCACCGGAGGTGTCGGTATTCTAGGGGCTTATTTCGGCAAAGCCCTAACCACATAAATGCATGATCACATTGGCGCAAAGCACATAATGCAATTGACACTAGCGCATGGCCGTGCGGCTGTGCAACCCTTTTATAGCAGCAGCAACTGCAAGACCTTCCTGGAAGAACCAATGGAAGCCTGCCCCAGAACTCAAGCAGGTTCAGGACCTTCCAGGAGAACCAATGGGAGTCGCTGCAGTAACTGAGCATGTGACCCCTGATCTCCTATGAGAGATCTTACCCTGGGCATGCTCAGAAAGGAAAGCACAAGACTTAGTCCCAACTGATTCTGCTTGCCGCTGACCTGCACTATAGTTACAATAGCAGGACCTGGAGTGGTAGCAGTCATCCTCTGCACAGCACTAGACTGAGTGAGACGCTGGGACTGACGTCTCTGCTGAGCAGGTTCCACTGTGGCTGGAGACGGATGGGAGACCGCAGCGGGGATAGCTCGAAATTCCCCTTGTGCAGAAGCGGGAACTCGACCTCTAACATACAGCACTATAGAAAGCTGTATATCAGGCCTAAAAGGTGGTGGCCATATCTCATATTAGTCAAACCTGGTGACAGGTTTGCTTTAAGTACCTGTTATGCGTGAATGGAGTGATAGTGTGCACCTATGACCACCCCTCCAATATATTTTCTGTAGGACAGTTGATACATTAGACCCACAGAACTAAATAGAGTGTTCAATGATTCAAACTACCACTTTATTCAGACAGGGATCTTGGGAATGATGTTTTATTGATCATTGGGGGGCCTCCAGCAATCATGTATTTAAAACCTATCACAAGGAAAGCATTTAAAGAGAATCTGTCACCAGTTTTTACAGCTTCATCTGAGAGTCACTCAATATCTGCCCTCCCTTCCTGACTGACAGTTGCAGCTTATACTGAGCAGCATGAGATTATAGCAGCAGCAGAGACACCGAGGAGCTGTCATTTGGGTTTGGTGTGCAGCGGTTAAGTTTACACTTTTATAATTAAAATTACAATCATTCTGATATGGATTTCAAGGTGAGTACACATGTCTCA
Organism: Oophaga sylvatica; assembly: GCA_033576555.1. Classification (NCBI taxonomy): domain Eukaryota; kingdom Metazoa; phylum Chordata; class Amphibia; order Anura; family Dendrobatidae; genus Oophaga; species Oophaga sylvatica. Next base: position 535,526,264 of record JARQOD010000001.1, read on the forward strand.
TCAAATCTTAGAGTAATGTGTGAAATATACATTTTGAAATATGATGACAGATTTACGTTCAACACCAAGAGTATACCTTTGCATATAAATATAGCTGTTGAAATAAATATTTAACCCCTTAGTGACAGAGCCATTTTTCAGCTTAACCCCTTCACCCCCAAGGGTGGTTTGCACGTTAATGACCGGGCCAATTTTTACAATTCTGACCACTGTCTCTTTATGAGGTTATAACTCTGGAACACTTCAACGGATCTTCGCGATTCTGAGATTGTTTTCTCATGACATATTGTACTTCATGTTAGTGGTAAAATTTCTTCGATATAACTTGCGTTTATTTTTGAAAAAAACGCAAATATGGCGAAAATTTTTAAAATTTTGCAATTTTCAAATTTTGAATTTTTATTCCCTTAAAACAGAGAAATATATCACACAAAATAGTTAAGAAATAACATTTCCCACATGTCTACTTTACATCAGCACAATTTTGGAACCAAAATTTTTTTTTGTTAGGAAATTATAAGGGTTAAAAGTTGACCAGCGATTTCTCATTTTTACAGCAAAATTTACAAAGCCATTTTTTTTAGGGACCACCTCACATTTGAAGTCACTTTGAGGGGTCTATATGGCAGAAAATACCCAAAAGTGACACCATTCTAAAAACTGCACCCCTCAAGGTACTCAAAACCACATTCAAGAAGTTTATTAACCCTTCAGGTGCTTCACAGTAACTAAAGCAACGTGGAAGGAAAAAATGAATATTTTACTTTTTAGCCACAAAAATTATCTTTTACAAACTTTTTTTTTATTTTTACAAGGGTAAAAGGAGAAAATGGATAGATAAGGTTGTTATGCAATTTCTCCTGAGTACGCCAATACCCCATATGTGGGAGAAAACCACTGTTTGGGTACACGGCAGAGCTCGTAAGGGAAGGAGCGACGTTTGACTTTTTCAAACTAAAATTGGCTGGAATTTAGATTGGATGCCATGTCGCGTTTGGAGAGCCCCTGATGCGCCTAAACAGTGGAAACCCCCTCAAGTGACACCATTTTGGAAACTAGACCCCCTAAGGTACTTATCTAGATCTGTTGTGAGCACTTTGAACCCTCAAGTGTTTCACAAAAGTTTATAAAGCCTGGGTGTGAAAAAAAAAAATCAATTTTCCACAAAAATGATTTTTTAGTCCCAAATTTTTGAATTTTCCCAAGGAAATTGGACCCCAAAAGTTGTTGTCCAATTTGTCCTGAGTACGCTGATACCCCATATGTTGGGGGGGGAAACTGTTTGGGCGCACGGCAGGGCTTGGAAAGGAAGTAGTAACTTTTTGGAATGCAGACGTTAATGGGGGTCATGTTCCGTTTGCAGTGCCCCAGATGAGCCTAAACAGTGGAAACCCCCCACAAGTGACCCCATTTTGGAAACTAGACCCCCTAAGGAACTTATCTAGATCTTTGGTGAGCACTTTGAACCCCCAAGTGCTTCACACAAGTTTATAATGCCCGGGCACAAAAATTATCTTTTAGTCACTAATTTTTTATTTTCCCAAAGGTTACAGGAGAAATTGGACCACATAAGTTGTTGTACAATTTGTCCTGAGTACGCTGATACCCCATATGTGGGGGGGAACCACTGTTTGGGCGCACGGCAGAGCTCGGAATGGAAGGAGCACCATTTGACTTTTTCCAACCAAAATTGGCTGGAATTGAGTTTGGATGCCATGTTGCATTTGGAGAGCCCCTGATGTGCCTAAACAGTGGAAACCCCCCACAAATGACCCCATTTGGGAAACTAGACCCCCTAAGGAACTTATCTAGATTTTTGATGAGCAATTTGAACCCCCAAGTGCTTCACACAAGTTTATAACGTAGAGCCGTAAAATTTAAAAATCATATTTTTTCCACAAAAATGATCTTTTCACCCCAATTTTTATTTTTCCAAGGGTAACAAGACTCCAAAAGTTATTGTGCAATTTGTCCTGAGTGCGCTGATACCCCATATGTGGGGGTAAACCACTGTTTGGGTGCATGGCAGAGTTTGGAAGGGAAGGAGCGCCGTCTGACTTTTTCAACGCAGAATTGGCTGGACGCCATGTCGTGTTTGGAGAGCTCCTGATCTGCCTAAACAGTGGAAACCCCCATAAATGACACCATTTTGGAAACTAGACCCCTCAAGGAACCTATCTACATGTGTGGTGAGAACTTTGAACCCCCAGGTGTTTCACTAAAGTTTATAACGTACAGCCGTAAAATAAAAAATATTTTTTTTTTTTTACAAAAATGATTTTTTCGCCCCCAATATTTTTATTTTCACAAGGGTAACAGAGAAATTGGACCCCAAAAGTTGTTGTCCAATTTGTCCTGAGTACGCTGATACCCAATATGTGGGAGAAAACTACTGTATGGGCGCACGTCAGGGCTCGGAAGGGAAGTAGTGACGTTTTGGATTGCAGACTTTGATGGAATGGTCTGGGTGCGTCATGTTACATTTGGAGAGCCCCTGATGCGCCTAAACAGTGGAAACCCCCCACAAGTGACCCCATTTTGGAAAATAGACCCCACAAGGAACTTATCTAGATGTGTGGTGAGCACTTTGAACCCAAAGTGCTTCACAGAAGTTTATAACGCACAGCCGTAAAAATAAAAAATCTTTTTTTTTTTACAAAAATGATTTTTTCGCCCCCAATATTTTATTTTCACAAGGGTAACAGGAGAAATTGGACCCCAAAAGTTGTTGTCCAATTTGTCCTGAGTACGCTGATACCCAATATGTGGGAGAAAACTACTGTATGGGCGCACGTCAGGGCTCGGAAGGGAAGTAGTGACGTTTTGGATTGCAGACTTTGATGGAATGGTCTGGGTGCGTCATGTCGCATTTGGAGAGCCCCTGATGCGCCTAAACAGTGGAAACCCCCCACAAGTGACCCCATTTTAGAAAATAGACCCCACAAGGAACTTATCTAGATGTGTGGTGAGCACTTTGAACCCCGAAGTGCTTCACAGAAGTTTATAACGCACAGCCGTAAAAATAAAAAATCTTTTTTTTTTTTTTGCAAACATGATTTTTTCGCCCCAATATTTTATTTTTACAAGGGTAACAGGAGAAATTGGACCCCAAAAGTTGTTGCCCAATTTGTCCTGAGTACGCTGATACCCAATATGTGGGAGAAAACTACTGTATGGGTAAACGTTGGGGCTCGGAAGGGAAGTAGTGACGTTTTGGATTGCAGACTTTGATGGAATGGTCTGGGGGCGTCATGTCGCATTTGGAGAGCCCCTGATGCGCCTAAACAGTGGAAATCCCCAACAAGTGACCCCATTTTGGAAAATAGACCCCACAAGGAACTTATCTAGGTGTGTGGTGAGCGCTATGAAGCCCCAAGTGCTTCACAGAAGTTTATAATGTACAGCCGTAAAAACAAAAAAATAATTTTTTTTGTACAAAAATGATATTTTCGCCCCCAGTTTTTTATTTTCCCAAGGGTAACAGAAGAAATAGGACAAATTGCACAATAACTCTTGGGGTCCAGAGTACGCTGATACCCCATATGTGGGGATAAACTACTGTTTGGACGCATGGCAGAGCTCAGAAGTGAAGGAGCACCGTTTGACTTTTTCAACGCAGAATTGGCTGGAATTGAGATCAGACGCCATGTCACATTTGGAGAGCCCCTGATGTGCCTAAACAGCGGAAACCCCCCAATTCTAACTCCAACCCTAACCCCAACACACCCCTAACACTAGTCCCAACCCTAACCACAAACCTAACTCTAACACACCCCTAATCCCAACCCTAACCCTAATCCTAACTTTAGCGCCAACCCTAACCCTAACTTTAGCCGCAACCCTAACCCTAACCCTAATGGGAAAATGGAAATAAATACATTTTTTTAATTTTATTATTTTTCCCTAACTAAGGGGGTGATAAAGGGGGGTTTGATTTACTATTTATAGCGGGTTTTTATGATTGGCAGCTGTCACGCTAAAAGACGCTTTTTATTGCAAAAATAGTTTTTTGCATCGCCACATTTTGAGAGCTATAATTTTTGCATATTTTGGCCCACAGAGTCATGTGAGGTCTTATTTTTTGCGGTACGAGTTGACGTTTTTATTTGTACCATTTTTGAGCAGGTGACATTTTTTGATCGCTTTTTATTTCGATTTTTGGGAGGTTAGAATGAACAAAAATCAGCAATTCATGAATTTCTTTTGGGGAGGCGTTTTTATTGTTCTGCGTGTGGTAAAATTCATAAAGCAGTTTTATTCTTCGGGTCAGTACGATTATGGCGATACCTCATTTATATCATTTTTTTATGTTTTGGCGCTTTTATAGAATAAAAACAATTTTATATATAAAATAATTATTTTTGCATCGCTTTATTCTGCGAGCTATAACTTTTTTATTTTTTCGCTGATGATGCTGTATGGCGGCTCGTTTTTTGCGGGACAAGATGACGTTTTCAGCGGTACCATGTTTATTTATATCGGTCTTTTTGATCGCGCGTTTATTCCACTTTTTGTTCGGCGGTATGATGATAAAGCATTGATTTTTTGCTTCGTTTTTTTTTTTTTTTTTTTAAGGGGTTCACTAAAGGGGTTAACTAGTGGGACAATTTTATAGGGGGGGTCGTTACGGACGCGGCGATACCAAATATGTGTACTTTTATTGCTTTGTTTTTTTTATTTACAGGAAGAAATGAATTTATTGGGGAATATTTTTTTTTTTATTTATTTATTTTGGAATTTTTTTTATAACATGTTTATTTTTATTTTTTTAACTTTTTTACTTTGTCCCAGGGTGGGACATCACTGTATTTTATCAAATCGCCGGTGTGACAGTGTGCGCAGCACACTGTCACACCAGCGATCGCTCAGGCAGTGCAGCAGGCTTCTCAGTGCCTGCTCTCAGCAGGCACTGAGGAAGCCGCCTCCCTCCAGGACCCCGGCGCCATCTTGGATCCGGGTCCTGGGAGGGAGGAAGCCCTCAGAACAGCGCAATCACATCGCGCTGGTCTGAGGGTCTCAGGGGGGCGCGCAGGGAGCCCCCACCCTGCGCGATCCTCCCCTGTGCCCCCAGTACACCGCGATCATGTTTGATTGCGGTGTGCTAGGGGTTAATGTGCCGGGAGCGGTCCGTGACCGCTCCTGACACACAGTTACGGGTGTCAGCTGTGATAATTAGCTGACACCCGGCGGCGATTAGCTGCGCTCCCCTCAGGAGCGCAGCTGATCGCCTATGACGTACTATCCCGTCCATGGGCAGAATGGCACGGGTTTTATGGACGGGATAGTACGTCTAATGTCAGAGAGGGGTTAATGACCGGGCCAATTTTTACAATTCTGACCACTGTCACTTTATGAGGTTATAACTCTGGAACGCTTTAACGGATCCCTCTGATTATGAGAATGTTTTTTTTTTGATATATTGTACTTCATGATAGTGGTAAAATTTATTCGATATGACTTGTGAATTATTTATGAATTTTGATTTATGAAAAAAACGGAAATATGGCAAAAATTTTAAAAATGTAGAAATTTTCAAACTTTAAATTTTTATGCCCTTAAATCAGAGAGATATGTGACTCAAATTACTTAACAAATAACATTGCCCACATGTCTACTTTACATCAGCACAATTTTGGAAACAAAATTTTTTTTGTTACGAAGTTATAAGGGTTAAAAGTTGACAAGCGATTTCTCATTTTTTCAACAAAATTTACAAAGCCATTTTTTTTAGGGACCACTTCACATTTGAAGTCACTTTGAGGGGTCTATATCGCAGAAAATACCCAAAAGTGACACCATTCTAAAAACTGCACCCCTCAAGGTACTCAAAACCACATTCAGGAAGTTTATTAACCCTTTACGTGCTTCACAGGAACTGAATCAATGTGGATGGAAAAAATTAACATTTAACTTTTTTTTTTTACCAACAATTTAATTCAGAACCATTTTTTTTTATATTCACATGTGTTAAAAGAGAAATGAACCACAAAATTTGTTGTGCAATTTCTCCTGAATATGCAGATACCCCATATGTGGGGGTAAACCACTGTTTGGGCACACGGCAGAGCTCGGAAGGGAAGGAGCGCCGTTTGACTTTTTCAACGCAGAATTGGCTGGAATTGAGATTGGACAACATGTTGCGTTTGCAGAGGCCCTGATGTGCCTAAACAGTGGAAACCCCCCACAAGTGACACCATTTTGGAAACTAGACCCCCTAAGGAACTTATCTAGATGTGTGGTGAGCACTTTGAACCCCCAAGTGCTTCACACAAGTTTATAACGTAGAGCCGTAACAATAAAAAAGCATATTTTTTTCACAAAAGTGATCTTTTTGCCCCCAATTTTTTATTTTAACAAGGGTAGCAGGAGGAATTGGACCCCAAAAGTTGTTGTGCAATTTTTCCTGAGTATGCTGATACCCCATATGTGGGGGTAAACCTCTGTTTGGGTGCACGGTAGAGCTTGAAAGAGAAGGAGCGCCGTTTGACTTTTTCAACGCAGAATTGGCTGGAATTGAGATTGGACACCATGCTGCGTTTGCAGAGGCCCTGATGTGCCTAAACAGTGGAAACCCCCCACAAGTGACACCATTTTGGAAACTAGACCTCCTAAGGAACTTATCTAGATGTGTGGTGAGCACGTTGAACCCCCAAGTGCTTCACACAAGTTTATAACATAGAGCCGTAACAATAAAAAAGCATATTTTTTTCACAAAAGTGATCTTTTTGCTACAATTTTTTATTTTAACAAGGGTAGCAGGAGGAATTGGACCCCAAAAGTTGTTGTGCAATTTGTCCTGAGTATGGTTATACCCCATATGTGGAGGCAAACCTCTGTTTCGGTGCACGGTAGAGCTCGGAAAGGAAGGAGCGCCGTTTGACTTTTAGTCTCAAAATTGTGAGAGCGGATGCCATGTTGGGTTTGGACATGTGCCTAAACAGCAGAAACCCCTCAAAACTGACCCCATTTTGGAAATGAACACCCTCAAAGATTTTATCCAGGGGTATATTGAGCAATTTTAACCCACAGGTTTGACACAGAATTTGATAACATTAGGTCGTCATATTGAAAAAGTTAATTTTTTCCACAAAAATCTTGTTTTAGACCTGAATTTCTCACTTTTGTCAGAGATTACACCAAAAAGTGGACCCCACAATTTGTTACCCAATTTCTTATGAGCGTGGCGATATCCCATATGCAGTCAAAAATTTATGTTTGGACAAAATGCAGTGCTCAGACAGAATGGGGGACAATGTGACAAATTTGGCTTTATTTGAAAATCCTTCCAGGAATTAAGATTCACAGAGGGAGGCATGCTCCTAAAAATACATTGGATGATTATAAAATTTGGTCTTGCGAACAAATCAGTTGTCCCGCATTTGCGTATATTGTAGCAGGAAGAATAAACTGTACAGGAATGATTGGAAAAATGTGGAGGAAAATGCAGCCAGCTATGTGGCAAAGCTGAGCTTGTTCCAAAGATGAAATAAAACCAGTAGGGCTAGCATGGCAGACACTTTCAGAGACTGGTCGTACAACGTCCTTTTAGCTCCATCAATCCCTATATGACAGACGAATGTGCCAATTGATGTGGTGCACCATAGCAAGCTTCCACCCGCCAAGGTCAAAACCGCTATATGCACAAAACAACCAATCCCCCACAGAATCTGTCACGTATTGTCTGGAAACGGAGTTTTGGCAAGAACCATACAGTAAAGCCCATAGTGTAGAAGTACGGAACTTCCTCATTTTTAGAAATCCTCCAATAAAATAATCATGCCGCATCACCAACATAAATATAAGTAATATAAATGGAAGCCAAAGTTTTGTGTAGCAAGACAGTCGTAAAAACAAAGTTAGATAAATGGTCAAAAATGTTTGTGAGTAATCAAGTCTTAGAATTAATTTTCAGATGACCTGCCTTTTCAGGAACATTTGTGGGGTCCACACTCTGGGATGTACAGACGTGGTTACGTGGATGTGAATTTGTTGGAATAGAAGTTTGGTATGTGATTGATCAAGTCCTAGAATTAATTTTCAGATGACCTGACTTTTCAGGAACATTTGTGGGGTCCACACTCTGGGGTGTACAGACGTGGGTACGTGGACGAGAATTTGTTGGAATAGTAGTTTGCTATGGGATTGATCAAGTGTTGGAATTAATTGTGGAATTGGGTCAAATGGGATCTACTAATGATAATATATTTTTTATTACGTGTTCCAAATTACTCTACTGGGGCCTCTTAGCAGAAAATAAAAATTATATTAAAAAAACTAATAATTGTGGGTGGTGTGGTAGGTCTCAAAGCAGGGGGAGATACAAAGGCCTGGTTGAGATGGGCATGTGGGGCAATAGTAACGAGAATCACTCTGTTTTTCCTGCAAACCTGGCATCGTTTTTGAGGATACCTTTGGGTGGGAGTGATGGGGACAGGGTGAGGAAAATGGCGCTTTGAAAGTCTCCGGGAATCCTCAGACTCGAAGGCATCCTCCGGTGCCATTGAGTCAAACATGAGGCCCTCAATAATTGTTTCCTGATACTGGAGGAATGTGAGGGGTCCTTGGGACTTTTTGTAAAGGACAAAACTGTTGTAGATGCCTGTTTGGATGAGATAAATTGCCACCTTTTTGTACCAGGCCCTGGTCTTCCGCTTGACCAGGTATGGCTGCAGAACCTGGACGAGTAAATCAATGCCACCCATATATTTATTATATTGTGTGACGCAGAACGGTTTTTGCTTGTCCCTGGTGGCACCCCTCTCTCTGACCATCACAGTGGTGTCCGCATGCAGTGTGGTCAGCATGTATACATCCTTCCTGTCATTCCACTTCACTGCAAGAAGTTGGTCACTTGCGAGTGAGAATGATGCCCCCTTCTCCAAACGTCTGGACACCAACTGTGATGGAAACCCAACTCTGTTTTTCCTGACTGTCCCACAGGCCCCTGTATTTGCAGCGTGGAGGGATTTATATAGGGGGATGCTCGTGTAATAATTGTCAGTGTACACATGGTACCCTTGATTTAGGAAAGGTGTCATTAGCTGCCACACAATTTTCCCTGGGATGCCAATTGTCTGGGGGCAGTTTGGGGGGTTTATTTGGCGGTCCCTACCTTCATAGATTATGAAGGTGGATGTGTACCCTGATGAGCTCTCACACATTTTATACAGTTTGATGCCATATTTGGCACGTTTGGAGGGGATAAATTGGTGGAATGACAGACGGCCCTTGTAGCTCATCAAGGACTCGTCGACCACCACATTTTGCTCTGGGGTATATGAATTAAGAAATGAATTTTGTAGGAGGGAAATTAGGGGTCTCAATTTGTTTAGCCGATCATAGTTGGGGTCAGTTCTTGGGAATTATCACTGAAGTGGAGAAATCTCATCAGGGCTTCGTAGTGGACTCGGGACATGATGGCTGCAAATACAGGGGTGCTGTGTTAGGGTTCGAGTTCCCGCTGCTGCACAAGGGGAGTCTCAAACCAGTCCCGCTGCGGTCTCCCATCCATCTCCGTCCGCAGTGGAGCCTGCTCAGCAGAGACGTCGGTCCCAGCGTCTTGCTCATTCCAATACTGTGCAGAGACTTGCTGCTGCCTCTCCTGGATCTGCTATTATAGCCAGTGCTGGAGCAGATGTCTTTGGGACGAAGTCCCCTTCTGAGCATGCCCAGAGTATGATCTCTCATTGGAGATCAGGGCTCACATGTTCAGGTACTGCAGCAGCTCCTATTGGTCCGCCAGGAAGGTCCTGAAACTACATGTGTTTTGGAAGTTTCTCATTGGTCCTTGTTTCTGGCAGGTCCTGTAGCTGTTACTATAAAAGGGTGGCATGGCTGAGCCGCCATGCGCTAGTTTCAACCATTATATGCTTTGCGCCAGTATGGTCATGCGTGTGTGTGGTTAGGGCGGCTGAAATATGCCATTACAATACCGACCTAATAGGTGAGGAGCTTGGTATGCTAGCTGGTCAGGGTCGGTGTCTTAGATGCCCTAGATTACCGGCATAACAGGTGAGGAGTTTGATTGCTGTATTCAGGGCTTGGCGTTCAGACGCCATAGATTGCGGGTGTCTCCCGCGAGGACATTATTATTATTATTATTACACATTTATATAGCGCCATTTATTCCATGGCGCTTTACATATGAAAAGGGAAAATATAGACAGGTACAATAAACGTGTGCTAGACAAGGGACACACAAGTACAGAAGGAGAGAGGACCCTGCCCGCGAGGGCTCACAGTCTACAGGGATGGGTGAGGATACACTAGGAAAGGGTAGAGCTGGTCGTGCGATGGTTCAGTAGACTGAGGATCATTGTAGGCTGTAGGCTTGTCGGAACAGGTGGGTCTTCAGGTTCTTCTTGAAGGTTTCCGTTGTTGGTGAAAGTCTGATGTTTTGCGGCAGGGAGTTCCAGAGTATGGGGGAAGCCGGGAGAAGTCTTGTATGCGGTTGTGGGAAGAAGAGATGAGGGGGGAGTCGAGAAGGAGATCTTGAGAGGATCGAAGGTTGCGTGTGGGTAGGTAGCGGGAGACCATGTCACAGATGTATGGAGGAGAAAGGTTGTGGATGGCTTTGTATGTCATGGTTAGGGTTTTGAACTGAAGCCTCTGGGCAATAGGAAGCCAGTGAAGGGCCTGGCATAGGGGGGAGGCTGGGGAATATCGGGGAGACAGGTGGATTAGTCGGGCAGCAGAGTGTAGGATGGACTGGAGTGGTGCCAGAGTGCTAGAGGGGATGCCAGACAGTAGGAGGTTGCAGTAGTCGAGGCGGGAGATGATAAGGGCGTGCACTAGTGTTTTTGTGGTTTCATGGTTGAGGAATGAGCGGATCCGGGAAATATTTTTGATTTTGAGGCGGCAGGAGGTGGCGAGGGCTTGGATGTGTGGTTTGAAAGAGAGGGCAGAGTTGAGGATCACCCCAAGGCACCGAGCATGCGGGACTGGGGAAAGCGAGCAGCCATTGACATTGATGGATAGGCACCGAGCATGCGGGACTGGGGAAAGCGAGCAGCCATTGACATTGATGGATAGGTCTGGTGGAGGGGAAGAATGAGGTGGGGGAAAGATTATGAATTCTGTTTTGTCCATGTTCAGTTTGAGAAAGCAAGCAGAAAAGAAGGCTGAGATAGCAGACAGACACTGTGGGATTTTGGTCAGTAGGGAGGTGAGATCAGGTCCAGATAGGTAGATCTGCGTGTCATCGGCGTAGAGGTGATACTGCAGGCCGTGGGATTCTATGAGCTGTCCCAGGCCGAAAGTATAGATGGAGAAGAGTAGGGGTCCTAGGACTGAGCCTTGAGGAACACCGACAGACAGGGGGCGAGGTGAGGAGGTGGTGTGTGAGAGGGAGACACTGAATGTCCGGTCTGTTAGGTATGATGAGATCCAGGATAGGGCCAAGTCTGTGATGCCAAGAGATGAGAGAATCTGTAGCAGGAGGGAATGGTCCACGGTGTCGAAGGCAGAAGACAGGTCCAGGAGAAGGAGGACAGAGTAGTGTCGCTTGCTCTTGGCGGTTAGCAGGTCGTTAGTGACTTTAGTTAGGGCAGTTTCAGTTGAGTGATGCGGTCGGAAGCCGGATTGTAAACGGCCAAAGAGGGAGCAGAGGAGAGGTGGGAGGACAGTTTGAGATATACATGCTGTTCCAGTAGTTTTGAGGCGTAGGGGAGAAGAGATATCGGGCGATAGTTAGACACAGAGGATGGGTCAAGGGAGGGCTTTTTGAGGATGGGAGTGATTGAGGCATGTTTGAAGGATGAAGGAAAGACACCATTTGTAAGTGAAAAGTTGAAGAGGTGTGTGAGAGTAGGGATGAAGACTGTGGCAAAGTTAGGGATGAGGTGGGACGGGAGTGGGTCAAGCGCGCAAGTGGTGAGGTGTGATCATGACAGGAGAGTGGAGAACTGATCTTCTGTCATGGTGGTGAAGCTGGTTTTGGAAGAACAGGGCTGAGTGGCTAAGAGGGGCATTGGCGGCTGCGGGCCAAAGCTTTCTCTGATCATATCAATCTTTTGCTTAAAGAAGGAGGCAAAGTCTTCAGCAGAAATGAGAGGAGAGGGAGGAGGTGCAGGGGGACGGAGTAGAGAATTGAAAGTGTTGAAGAGCTGTTTAGGGTTGTGAGACAGGGAGGATATGAGAGATGCGAAGTAAGTTTGTTTTGCGGCAGACAGCGTGGACTTGAAGCTGGCGAGGGACTGCTTGTATGCGTTGAGGTGCTCGGTAGAAAGGGTTCTCTTCCATCTCCGCTCGGCAGCCCTGGAAGCCCGTCTCAGTTCTTTGGTCAGGCCGGTCAGCCAGGGCTGCCTGTTGATTGTACGAGTTATGCTCTGTGTGAGGGGGGCGGTCGAATCAAGTGTGGCTTTTATTGTGGTGTTATAAAATGTGGCAGCAGCATCTGTGTCATTAAGTGAGGCTATGTCTGTGAGAGGGAGGAGGGACACAGAGAGCGATTGTAAATTGAGGTGTTTGAGATTTCTGCGAGGGTGGGTGAGTTTGTGGAGTGGGGGATGCGTACTAGGAGAGGAGAGGGAAGAGAATGCCAGTAGGTTGTGGTCAGACAGGGGGAGTGGGGAGTTAGTGAGATTAGTGAGGGAACAGAGGCGGGTGAAGATAAGGTCCAGCGTGTGACCATCTTTGTGAGTGGCCGCAGAGGACCATTGAGTGAGGCCGAGGGAAGCTGTGAGCGAAAGAAGTTTAGAGGTAGCCGGGGTGGAAGTGTTAATGGGGATGTTGAAATCGCCCATGATGATGGTGGGGATGTCAGCAGAGAGGAAATGGAGTAGCCAGGTTGTGAAGTGGTCGAGAAAGGTGGACATTAGCGCATGATCACGTTCAATGTTCGCTTAGCAGTCAACTGTACCTGGGTGCCTAGCAGGACACAGAAGTTTGTCTCAGCGGCTCTGTGATGCAACTGGGTTCGCTTTCAACGCTAGACAGCGCCCTAGTGTGTTTATTTTGCGACTCAGTGGTGTTAGCTGAGTTCGCACACATCGCCATATAGTGCTGCGGCACTTCTTCTAGCAGCTCTTTGGATTAACAGAGTTCGCACATATTGCCACAGCGCATTACGGCGTTTATTTTGGCCACTTTGCGGGATAACAGAGTTCGCTACTTACGCCATCTTACTAGCAGCGGGCTTCGCCTGCACGGTGGACCTCGGGCTGCGAACGCACCTCTCAACAATATCTATTAGGTGCGTTCCGCAGACCCTAACATGCTGTGGACAGCTTTTGTTGCCCAGTAAGAATGGAGTGTGGGTTTTTTACCCTACCCATATTCAGGGTAAGGCCCAAAAATTTTTTTATTTCGGGAACATTTGTGGGCATCCAGGAACAGGAATGAAAGGCAGTGGGTTTTTGGGAAATATATTGTCGGGCATATAGATTAGTTTGGTGGACGATTAATTCTAGGACTTCGGGGCTAATAAAAACTTGGAAAAAATCAGTGGGGGTAAAATTGGCGACATCTAATCTTATTCCTGGGACAGCAGAAAAAGGGGGAATTTGAGGGGAAAATGAGGGGTCATTACACCACAGCGATGGGGGGACTGCGGTACTTGGTCCTGCCTCTGAACCTTCAGCAGTGACGACCGACTCCGCTACCATCGGGCTGGGGGATCCCGTGGAGGAAGAGTCGTCGTCACTGTCTGAAAACGGCTCAGCTTCAGAGGCAGATTCAGTTTCGCTGCCGGATCTGCCGGAGCAAAGCAGGTTGTATGCTTGCTCCGCCCTGAACATTCTGCGGTCCATTTTTTTAATTTCCCTGCCTAATATACTAACCCTAACCTAGTATTAGTTTCCTCCTAACGCTAACCCTAAAACGTGTAACGCTAACCCTAACGCTAACCCTAACACGTGCAACGCTAACCCTAACGCTAACCCTAACACGTCTAACGCTAACCTAATGCTAACGCTAACCTTAATGCTAACTTTAAAAAAAAAAATTAAAAAATTATAAAAAAAATATTTTTTTTTATAATCCCTTGACAATGGGGATGGGGATACGTGAATTTTGGATCAACGTCCTAAAAAGGACGATTGCAGACACTGGAGTGTTTTTTTTTACCGTCATGGCAGCACTTGGACTGTGGTTTATCTCTCTTCTCTCCCAGAACAACTACATGGAGAGAAGAGAGAAACCGCAGCCCAAGTGCTGCCATATTTATCAAATATTGGGGGTTTTGATCACTGTGATAGGGTCTATCACAGTAATCAAAACCCAGCAGCCAATGAGAAAATTCTCCTTGGTTGCTAGGTGCAGGCAGGCAGATCTTGGTAGGCGCATGCGCCCGCCATTTTCTTTCTGCCAGAGGAAGGAGAGGGGCCAGAGGACTGTGGGACCGGAGGAGAGCTTCATGGGGACCTGAGGTACCGGGGGAGTGATTGGAGACCCTAATTCTCACCCCTCTGATGTGCGATCACATCAGAGGGGAGAGAATTTTTTTTTCTGGTCGCCGTTATAGTGTTATAACGGCGATCGCAACACCGGATCGGTAAATACCGACCCGGATCATGTTCTCTGGGCTCTCGGCTACCCCAGGCAGCCGAGACCCCAGAGAAAATCGCCCATCCATCCCCGGCACCTAGCGGCGCCCACCATTTTCTAGCCATAGGAGCAAGGCGGCGGCACCGGGGGCATCGGAGGGCCCCAAGACCACCTGGGGCCACAAAGGGGTCCGATCACATCAGGGGAGAGAGAAATTAAAAGGCACAAAAGATTATTATTTTTATGTTGCGATCGCCGTTATAGGGTTAATAACAGCGATCGCAACATCGGGGTGGGTAAAAACCTACCCGATTCATGTTCTCTGGGGTCTCGGCTACCCCCTGTAGCCGAGAATCCGGAGAAAGTCCGGCTTTGAGGGGCGCAATAGGCTTTTTCCACAGCTTCCACAGGCTTTCTCCCTTAATGACCACCGTGAAAAGGCAAATCGGCGGTCGTTAAGGGGTTAAGATGCCACCAATTTTCGAAGTAAACATATTTCTAAAGGTGCTATTAGCATGAAATTCTCACCAGATGCTGTAACAACCCATTCAATCTATGAAGGTAAATAAATCAAACTATAGATGTCCATAAATTAAGTCAAGTGTGATGATGAGAAATTACACAGGGAAAAAGTATTGAACACTCTTAGTAAAATTTAATTATTTCTTCATACAAAAGCCTTTGTTGTTCAAGACACCTCATGCATGGAGAAACTAGTCGCAGGCATTGCTCAGGTGTGATTTTGGCCTATTTTTCTGCACAAACATTCTTCAAATCCAGAAGGATCCATAGGCTCATTTTATAAACTTTGAGCTTTAGTTCCTTCCATACATTTTCTATTGGATTAAGTTCAGGTGATCGGCAAGGCCATTCTAGCAGCTTTATTTTCTTTCTCTGAAGCCAACTTGAGATCATTGTCTTGCTGGTATTTCTATCCTCATTTCATCTTCATCATCCAGGTAGATGGAAGCAGATTTTTATCTACAATGTCTTGGTACATTTGTCAATTCATCCTTTGTTCAATCATATGAACCAATGCAAGAAAACAGTAGGACAAAATCTTACTGAGCACAGATACCCAATATAATAGGTGGGAACACTTCAAGCAGCTGGTATGAATTACATGTAAATGCTATTTTTCATTTTATTCCCTGTTATGTTTTTGAAAGTTATACCTGATCTTACTACAGTATATTACATACAGAGGACTGCTATATTTACCTACATCAACATGTATTTATAATCATCACCTGTATGTACTAGTATTCCTCTGCATGTGTGTTTAGCAGCCTCTGATTTACTATTTATATATTTTTTAAAATTTTTGTGTTTTTATTAAAAAAAAAGTCTATTTTATTGGGTATATATACTCTGTATGTTTTTTGTCCTACTCTTTTCTGGTTTTGGTATATTGTGGTAGTAATGTTCCTTATTTGGTTCTTTATATGGGTCCATTGATATTAATGCTTCAATCATATGAAGCTTGCCAGTGCTGTTTGCACGAAATCAGTTCCAAGCCATGGTGTCCCCACCTACAAACTTCAATGTGACGCCCGATGCTACGTGTCTTCCGGTTCTTGCTGGGTGCGCATGCGCCCTATGTACCTGTGCCCGATTTTTGCTTACTATATATAGTCCGTGGTATTTACTCATCTTATCCCCCTGACAAAGGATTTAATTCCGAAACGCGCGTCGGGGCGCGTTTTTGGAGACTCCCCACTGCTGGCTTGTTTGGCTCCCAGGTACTCCAATTTTATGCCGTATGCCATACACTTATTTGGGTTTTGTTTTTGCATACTGGGCACCTGCACTATATTTAGTGACGCATGTTTTTGATATATTTTGGTTTCACTATTTGCACATTGTTGCACATTGTTGGCCACATTTATATATTGATTATTGCAGCACTCTCTCTCTTTTTTGTATGCTATTTTTTCTTTGTTATTTTTGTCAGTGTCACAATCACATATTTATTTGGCTAGGCTGATTATTTGGTGTGTCATAATAATAATCTGTGGGGTTCTCGCATTTTAATTTTAACAACATTAAAATTACATATTTATATTTCTGTGTCATATGTCATGTTATGAAATTTAATAAACTATTCATTCGGTGCACATCTTTTTGATTGTCGGTGTTATTTACTATTCTGATATCTCTGTTGGGTTTCTTCACCACACCATATCCTTTGGTCCTTTTGCTCTTTAAACTTCAATGATGGTATGGTGTTTTGGAGGAGATATGCAGTGCCTTTTGACCTCCATCCATGATGTGTATTATGTAATCCAAAGAGTTCAAGCTTGGTCTCAACTGACCAGACTGTATTCTCCAAATATTTCACAGGCATGTCTAAATGTGGTTGAGCAAATATTAAAAGAGCTTGAACATGCTTTTTGTTTAGCAATGAAATCTTGCGGGGTGAGTGTGCATACAAGCCAAGGAGGTTGAGTGCAAAACTGTTATGAATGTGCTAGAGATGGTTTCTGAGCAGAGGCTCCCTCTGGTGGTTACAGAAAGTACTGAACCTTTCAGCGAGGAATGGCAATCTGGGATTACTGACTGGTCTGATATAAGGGAGGTTCCCTCCCATGATGGTTGCCGGTGATCAATTGTTCTTGTCTCAATTGTGGTTCCTGGTTCATTTGGAAGTTTGCTGAGTCTTGCCTGCATCGTCTGCTTTCAGATAAGATATTTTCTGCTTTTATTTTTGTGCTTCCTTTTTGCATAGTTCCCTGCACTTCTGTGGAGGTCAGCCGGGTGTCCTCCTGGGGGCCTGTGCTCCTCTCAGTTTATCTGTAGCCACTGTTATTTGTTCATTTGCTTTTTCCTGTTTTTTCAGTGGCTGCGGCTTAGTTTTGTTACACCAGCGATCTAATTTAGGTGGTAGAGATCGTGTGATCTCAGGTGTTTTTGCAATCAGAAGAGTTGGTATTTTTTAGGGTTTTTTTAGGATTGCAGTGAGAATCCTTTCCTGTACTTTTCTGTCTAGACAGATTGAGCCCCAGCGTTTGCTCATTCTATTTTCTGTCTGTGTCCGTGCTTCTTCTTGTCTAACCGCCATTACATGTTTGGGTGCTTCCTATTTTCTTTGGGGATCTGCTCCGGGGCAGATAGCTTTCCTCTTTCTGCCTTTAGGTGTAGTTATCTCTCAGGCTGTGACGAGGCGTCTAGGATCAACGTAGGAACGCTCCACGGCTACCTCTAGTTGTGTGGTTAGTTCAGGTTACTGCAATTCAATAGGTACCAGCCTCTCTGGTGTATTGCCGTATTTGCTTTTTCTCCTCAGCTACCAAAACATAACACATTACTTTTCTTAAAAACAATTGTACCTGCTGATTTCAGGTCTTCTGTAGCTCTCCACAAGAGGTCCTTGACTCCTAGACAACTCTTCTGATAATTCTTTTCAGTCCTCAGTCTGAAATTCTGTGAGGAACACCTGATAATGGCCGGTTTGTGGTGAAATAATGTTCTTTCCACTTCCAGATTATGACCCTGACAGTGCTCACTGGTACTTTCATAGTTCATAAATTTTTCTGCAACTGATGTCATCAGTATGTTTTGCAACAGTAAGGTTGAAAAGGTCTTGAGACAGCTCACTGGTTTGATGCATCATGACATGTTTCTTGTTTGCCACTTTGGAAATGAGACACCTTTTTATAGGCCATCAGTTGAACTAGCTGATATTATTTTTCACTAAGTAACAAGATTGCTTTCTAATTACTCATAGATTTCAGCTGGTGTCAGGACATTCCATGGCTTTTCGCACCTCTCTTTCTTCATGTGTTCAATACTTTTCTCTGTGTCCTTTCTCATTATTACACATAACTTACTTTATGGACATCTATGGACGATTTCTTTGCCTGTGTGGATTCGATTGGTTGTTACCAACATATGGTGAGAATTTTATGTCAACAGCATCTTTTGAAATATATTTACTTAGAAAATGAGTGACATGTTGAATTCTTATTTCAGCCGCTGAATATGTTTGGTCAGTTATTCTTATGCCCACCACCCTTCCAACATAATGAAATTGAAGGGTAACATCTGTAAGGAAAATCTCAAGGACTTTGAAATATGTCAGGGTTGATGGAACAGCATTTTAGCAGAAAAGCACAGGGTTGTCAAAAGAAAGAAAGGCATAGGAAGGGTAGAAACTAACTTTCTAAATAATTTTTTTTATGAACATAAGAATAAAATATTAAATGCAGCTCCTATACCTTGTGCTGCTTGAGATCCGATGAGACCCATCAGAAGAACAGGTAATGTCATCCACCTTTAATGTACATATTAGAAAAGATGATAATTATAGAAAAGTAATAGATAAGTAAATTTGTTGTAATAACTGGAGTAAAAACAAAACTAGCAAGATAATAAAATATCCCTGACTCATATAAATACACATGAAAGGCTCGTGAAAGGCTCATGATTTGTGGCTGATGTAACTGTCCCAGTGCAGGTGGAATTGCCGGCATCATATACTATAAAAACAGTGCAGTCCACAGTCATAAACCTGAACTTGTGACCCAAACGTCTATACATTTCCCAAACCCATTGGCGCCGATTCAAGTCTTAGTGGAGTACGGTAAATGCTCTGAATTCATTAAGAGGAACACAACACTTAATGAATCTGATGCCTCTTCTCAGTACCATACCATAAATTCTGCCTCAGTCAGTGTCTATAGAGGTATTTCTGGCATACGAAATACTGGCATATTTGATGAATTTAACGAGTAAGCATTGTCATGCCCTGTCCTCCTCTAGCTCCACCTCAGCTCTTACTCACCTTGGTGAAGCTCATTCCAGCTGGCATGAAAAGAGTAAAAGCTTTGAGGAATTGGTCCAAATGTGTGCAACAGCAAATTACTGGGATCTAGAGATGAGATGATTGATTTGCAGGTCACTGATCCATCAGTCAGATCAGGATACATGGTTTGGTTTTTGATTAGCTGGGTGGACAGATGATGTTGCACCAGAACAGTAAATCAAAAGCAGCACTAAGGATCCCAGAAAATAGAGGATTTCCAAGTCTCCTGTCGTGCAGCCAGAGACTACTGATCGGGCTGATAGACTGGCGTACCACGATTGATCTGCCCATCTCTCTTGGGGACCTAAAAATTGAATTAAAAGTTATGGGCTCAGTTGCATCCAAATATACTGTAAGTTCAGAACTAAATCTGTTAAACCCTTGAAGAGAGTACGGTATGTCTTTCTCATACAAGGTATTTTATAAGATGACACACAGGATACTCTGGAAACTACAAATTATTGTGTAGAGGTTGTTTTTATGTGCAATATGTATTGCTTTCTAGTCTGTATTTTTATGTGGGCTTTTGAGGCATTTTTTTCAACTTAATTTAGAAACTTTTTAAAAAATGTGTTTTATTCCCTTCGTTTTCAGGGTGGGTATTTTTTAGCTAGGTTTTTTACATTTCAAGTCTTGTAAATAGCTGGTCATGGAATTCAAGTATTCCTCACAAAATCATATTATTTGTAATATTGAAAATACAACAACCAAAAAAATCCAACCAAAACATGCAATGCGCGTTAAAGAGAATCTGTTTGCCCAAAATTTCAAACTAACCATAAAGCCTTGTAGGAGATGTAGAAAAAATAAAGATAATTATTTTTATTTTGAAAGATGAGACTGCTTCGACTGCTTCTTCTCATACCCCGGCGCTGGCATCACTGTGTCCATTATAAAACTTTATTCCAGCTCACCCAGTTGCTCTACGCTCATCCACCTGGGGCTCAGACACCGGCCTCGTCCTGGCCTCATGTCAAGAATAATAGAAAAAATTGGAGTCCGGCTCAACTGGACTGGATTTTCATTTTATTTTATTTTTCAAAAGAAATTATACTGCATACAAAAGAAAATTTTCAAGGTCGACATGCCCTAATCGACTCGTTTCGACTGCACTAAGTAGTCTTACTCAAGACACGGTCAACTGGGTCATGTCGACCACGAAAATTTTCTTTTGTATGCACTATAATTTATTTAAAAAAAATAAAAAGAACAGGATAATCCGGTCCTGATGAGCCAGACTCCAATTTTTTCTATTATCACTGTGTCCACCTCCTGTATTATGGTACATGAAGAGGAAGTGAGACCGCAGCTAAAGCCCGGACTTCCTCTTCATGTTCAATTAGTCCAAAGATGGAGACAGTGACGCCAGCGCTGATTGGACGTCGGGGTCACATGTTATAGCAACCGCATGAGAGCCCCGGGACCGCGAGTACTGATGCTGCTGGAACAATGCCAGTATGTGTTAGGGTTCGAGTTCCCAATGCTGCACAAGGGGAATCTCGAGCAATTCCCGCTGTGGTCCACCATCCGTCTCCAGCCGCAGTGGAGTCTGCTCAGCAGAGACTTCGGTCCCAGCATCTTGCCCGGTCTAATACTGTGCATAGACTTGCTGCTGCCTCTCCTGTATCTTCAGTTATAACCAGTGCTGGAGCAGGTAGATTTGGGACTAAGTCCTCTGTTTCTTCTTCTGAGCATGCCCAGGCAAGATCTCAAAATTGGAGATCAGGGGTCACATGCTCAGATACAGCTACGACTCCTATTGGTCCTCCAGGAAGGTCCTGTAGCTGTTTGTGATCTGAAGCAGCTTTCTATTTGTCCTTTCAGGAAGGTCTTTTACTCGTGGCTGCTATAAAAGGTTGCCCTGACCGCACGGCCGTGCGCTAGTATCAAACCTTTATGTGCTTTGCGCCAGTATGGTCATGCGTGTGTGTGGTTAGGATGGCAGAAATACGCCATTATAATACCGACCTAATCGGTGAGGAGCTTGGTATGCTAGCTGGTCATGGTCGGTGTCTTAGATGCCTTTAGAATACCGATATAACCGGTGAGGAGTTTAGTTGCCGTATTCAGGGCCTGGTGTACAGACGCCATAGATAGCGCATGACCACTTCCTATGTTCGCTTAGCAGTCAACTGTGTACCTGGACACAGTAGGGTTTCTCAGCGGCTCTGGGATGCAACAGGTTTCGCTTTAAAACACTAGTCAGCGCCCTAGCGTTTTACTTTGCGGCTCACTGAAGCTAAGTGAGTTCGCACTTATCGCCATATAGCGCTGCGGCATTCCCGCTAGCGACTCTGTGGATTAACAGAGTTCGCACTATCTGCCACAGCGCGCTACGGCGTTAATTTTAGTGACTCTGCGGGATAACAGAGTTTGCTACTTACGCCATCTTACTAGCAGCAGGCTCTGCCTGTACGGTGGACCCCAGGCTGCGAACGCACCTCTTTACATTATTTATTAGGTGCGTTCTGCAGACACTAACATAATACTAGCGCCAGGGTCTGGCTAGTAAAATGGTGGATGAACAGCATTTACAGCTGTACATCCAGCAGCTGGAGGGTAGGTTGTCTGTTATGTTTCGGTAGCTGAGGAGAGCAGGTAAAAACGGCAATACACCAGAGAGGTTGGAATCTATTGGATTGCAGTACCCTGACTAACCACCACAACTAAAGGCAGCCGTGGAGCGTTCCTACGTTGGTCCTAGACGCCTCGTCACAGCCTGAGAGATTAACTACACCTAAAGATAGAAAGAGGAAAGCTATCTGCCCCGGAGCAGATCCCCAAAGAACATAGGAAGCCGCCAAACATGTAATGGCGGTTAGACAAGAGGAAATACAGACACAGACAGAAAATAGTATGAGCAAACGCTGGGGCCCAATCTGCCTAGACAGAAAAGGATAGAAAGGATACTCACTGCAATCCAAAAAAAACCCTAAAAAATGCCAACGCTACTGATTGCAAAAACACCTGAGATCACACGACCTCTACCACCTAAATCAGTTCTCTGGTGTAACAAAACTCAGCCGCAGCCACTGAAAAAACTGGAAAAGGCAAATGAACAAATAACAATGGCTCCAGAGGAACTGAGAGGAGCCCAAGCCCCCGAGGGGGGGAACCTGGCTAACCTCACAGAAATGCAGAGAAATATGCAAATGGTAAGCACAAAAACAAAAACAGAAAATATCTTATCTGAAAGCAGAAGAAGAGGCAAGACTCAGCAAGCTTCCAAGTGAACCAGGAACCACAGCTGAGACAAGAACAATTGATCACCGGCAACCATGATGGGAGGGAACCTCCCTTATATCAAGCCAGTCTGTGAATCCTGATTGCCAATCCTCATTGAATGGTTCAGTACTGTTTGTAACCACCAGAGGGAGCTTCTGCTCAGAATTCATTTCCAAAACATTCACAACAGTACCCCCCCTTGAGGAGGGGTCACCGAACCCTCATTTGTGCAACCAGGTTGGTCAGGATGACCTCTGTGATACGCACGGATCAGTCTCCTAGCATGGATTGCAGTGAGTATCCTTTCTATCCTTTTCTGTCTAGGCAGATTGGGCCCCAGCGTTTGCTCATACTATTTTCTGTATGTGTCTGTATTTCCTCTTGTCTAACCGCCATTACATGTTTGGAGGCTTCCTATGTTCTTTGGGGATCTGCTCCGGGGCAGATAGCTTTCCTCTTTCTATCTTTAGGTGTAGTTAATCTCTCAGGCTGTGACGAGGCGTCTAGGACCAACGTAGGAACGCTCCACGGCTGCCTTTAGTTGTGGTGGTTAGTCAGGGTACTGCAATCCAATAGATTCCAACCTCTCTGGTGTATTGCCGTTTTTGCCTGCTCTCCTCAGCTACCGAAACATAACAGTATCACCGGCCTCTACCACCTAAATCAGTTCTCTGGTGTAACAAAACTAAGCCGCAGCCACTGAAAAAACTGGAAAAGGCAAATGTACAAATAACAATGGCTCCAGAGGAACTGAGAGGAGCCCAAGCCCCCCGGGGTGGAACCTGGCTAACCTCACAGAAATGCAGAGAAATATGCAAATGGTAAGCACAAAAACAAAAACAGAAAATATCTTATCTGAAAGCAGAAGAAGAGGCAAGACTCAGAAAGCTTCCAAGTGAACCAGGAACCACAGTTGAGACAAGAACAATTGATCACCGGCAAACTTGATGGGAGGGAACCTCCCTTATATCAAGCCAGTCTGTGAATCCTGATTGACAATCCTCATTGAATGGTTCAGTACTGTTTGTAACCACCAGAGGGAGCTTCTGCTCAGAATTCATTTCCAAAACATTCACAACAGTTGGCGGCTCTTGAGTATGTTACCGCAGCCGCTGTTCAGGCTGCTAGCGTAGCATCAGCCAGTTTGTCCTCTGCCACCTCTGCCCTTACATTGTCCCACCTCCCGCTTCCAGACAAGTTTGCTGGTGACAGCAAGCAATGTAGTGGATTTGTGAGTCAGTGCTCCATACACCTCGAGCTTCTGGCTGCACGTTTCCCATGGATCGGGCACAAGTGGGCTTTGTGATAGCTCTTCTGTCGGGCAGAGCGTTGGAGTGGGCAACGCCGCTGTGAGAGTGCGATGACTGTGTGGTGCAAAGCGTTTCTTGTTTTATGGAGGCTCTGAAAATGGTTTTTCTAGGACCTCAGATCACCCACGATACGGCACTCCAACTGCTGGCAAGTACCCAGGGTTCGGCTTTGGTCAGCCATTTTGCTGTCCAATTTCGGACTCTGGCCTCGGAATTAGAGTGGCCAGATAAAGTCCTCATTCCCGTGTTCTGGAGAGGACTGGCGGGTCATGTGAAGGACGCCTTGGCTACCAGGGAGATTTGTTGTGAATGTGCTGGAGGCGGCTTCTGAGCTGGGGCTCACTCCGGTGGTTGCTGAGGGTAATGAACTGATTACTGAATGGCCTTCAGCTGGTGCTCAATGGTAGGATATAAGTGGCCTGAGTTCCCAGCAGCCTTGCCGGTTATCAATTGTTCCTTCTGATCTTGCTTGGAGCTCAGCTAGTTTCCTGCTCTCTATCAGATAAGTGTTTGCTGTTTTTTTTTCCTCTGTTTGATTTTCTCTGCTGGTTTGCTGGTTGCAGTGGACTGCAGCCTGTCCCCTTTTGGGGGTCTGGCGCTGCAATTGTGCTCCATTTTTGTCTGCACTTTTGCTTTGCTCCTTTGTTACTTTTTATTTGCTGAATAGCGTTTTGTTACACCAGAGATCTAATTTAGGTGGATGAGATTGTGTGATCTCAGGTTTTTTGGAAATCAGAAGTGCTGGTATTTTTGTTAGGGTTTTTTTTGGATTGCAGTCAGAATTCTTTCCTGTACTTTTCTGTCTAGACAGATTGGGCCCCAGCGTTTGCTCATTCTATTTTCTGCCTGTGTTCGTGCTTTTTTCTTGTCTAACCGCCATTACATGTTTGGGGACTTCCTATTTTCTTTGGGGATCTGCTCCGGGGCAGATAGCTTTCATCTTTCTGCCTTTAGGGGTAGTTATCTCTCAGGCTGTGACGAGGCTTCTAGGATCACCGTAGGAATGCTCCACGGCTACTTCTAGTTGTGTGGTTAGTTCAGGTTACTGCAATCCAATAGGTTCCAGCCTCTCTGGTGTATTACCGCTTTTGCTATTTTTTGTTATTTCTCCTCAGTTACCGTAATATAACAGAGATTCCTGCCACACTGGAGAAGCTTATCGCTATTTCCACCCGCATCGACCTCCGTTTCCACGAGCAGAGGTTGAAATGTGCCCAGTGTAGGCAGAGGGTTCGGTTGGCACCTACCTTCGCCACCCCTCTGGAGTCGCCCGTTCAGGTGCACGACCTTCAGGAGGTTGCTCCTGCGGGATCTAAATGTCGGGCCACTCGTCCATCCCCGATTTGTTATATTTGCCAGCAGCAGCGACATTTTGCCAACTGATGTCCACAGCGGCTGAATAACGGTCGCGCCCAGTAACCGTAGGAACAGGGTCACTGGACGCCATGACTTTTGCCCCTAAAGTGCTCCTCAAGGGGATAATTACCCACGGTTCTACCTCCCTACCCGTCAAGCTGTGTGTGGATTCTGGGACAGAGGGGAATTTTATGTCCTCCTCCTTTGCTTCTCGCCACACCATGCCTTTGATGTTGCTGGCTGAACCAGTGTAGGTACGGGTGTTGAACGGAGCAATTCTGCCCACATAAATCACCCATCAGTTTGTCCCACTCACCTTGTCTATGTCTCCTTCCCATCAGGAGAATATATCATTTTTTATCCTCCCTGAGGGTTTAGATGAGGTTTTGTTGGGATTACCCTGGCTCTGCCACCACTCTCCCCATATTGAGTGGGGTTGGGGTAATTTATGTAAAGGCAGATGCATTAGGGATAGCGTGCAGGTCACCACCACTGAGATACCCATAGACCTCTCTCCTCTTCCCAGGGTCTATTGGTCCTATGCCGATGTATTCTCGAAGAAGGCTTCGGAGACTCTTCCGCCTCATCGCCCCTATGACTGTCCTATCGACCTCTTGCCTGGAGCTGAGCCTCCTAGGGGAAGGGTTTATCCCCTCTCTCTTCCTGAGACAGAGGCCATATCCCAATATATTCAGGAGAACTTGGCAAGGGGATTCATTAGGAAGTCGGTGTAACCAGCGGGAGCGGGGTTCTTCTTTGTGCAGAAGAAGAACGGAGACTTACGTCCGTGCATTGATTATAGGGGTCTCAATGCTATCACCGTGAAAAATAAGAATCCTTTGCCGCTAATCTCTGAGCTCTTTGACAGGCTTCGGGGAGCAAGGGTATTTACTAAGCTCGACCTGCGGGGTGCGTATAACCTGATTCTCATCTGTGAGGAGGACGAATGGAAGACGGCATTTAATACCAGGGATGGGCATTATGAATATCTGGTAATGCCCTTTGGGCTCTGTAATACCCCAGCTGTCTTCAAAGACTTTGTGAACGACATCTTCCGGGATATGTTGACCACCTCGGTGGTAGTCTATCTGGATGACATACTCATCTTTTCTCCAGATATGGCCTCCCACCGGAGAGATGTCTGCAAGGTCTTCGACCTCTTGCGAGCAAATTCCCTATATGCAAAGTTGGAGAAGTGCATGTTTGAGCAGGAGTCTCTACCTTTCCTGGGCTATATCACCTCCGCCCAGGGATTGGCTATGGATCCTGCCAAACTACAGGCTGAAATGGATTGGCAAGAACCCCACTCCCTTAAAGCGGTGCAGCACTTTATGGGGTTCATTAACTACTATCGCCAATTCATTCCCCACTTCTCTACTTTGGTAGCTCCCTTGGTTGCCCTCACCAAGAAGGGAGCTAATCCTAAGTTGTGGTCAGAGGAGGTCGCCAAGGCGTTCTCCTCCATCAAGTCACATTTCGCCAGTGCTCCCATCTTACATCGCCCCAATGTCAATAAGCTGTTTATTTTAGAGGTGGATGCCTCTTCTGTTGGTGCTGGAGAAGTCTTTTTTCAAAAGGATGCCCAGGGTCGGAAGCATCCCTGCTTCATCTTTTCCAAGACCTTTACACCAGCAGAGAGGAATTATTCCATCGGGGACAGGGAGATACTGGTTATGAAGTTGGCCTTCTCCAAGTGGAGACATCTTCTGGAGGGGGCTCGCTTCCCCTTCCAAGTATTCAAGGACCACAAGAACTTGGTGAATTTGCAGACAGCCCAGTGGCTAAATTTCCATCAGGCCAGATGGTCCCTGTTCTTCTCCCGGTTCCATTTCACCCTTCATTTCCTCTCCGGTGAGAAGAACATTCGCGCCGACGCTCTATCTCACTCCGTGGTGTCCTCTGAGGAGGTGAAGGAGGAGCCTCGGCTTATTGTCCCCTCATAAAGCCTAAGAACGGTGGCCCCAGTTTCGCTTGAGTTTGTGCCTCCGGGCAAGACTTTTGTGCCCACCAATTTCCGACCAGAAGTACTCTCTTGGGCACATTCGTCCAGGGTGGGTGGACATTTTGGGACACAAAGGACTTCTGAGTTGCTGGCCAGGACATACTGGTGGCCGCATATGGCCCGTGACATCAGGGAATATGTTCAGGCGTGCATCTCCTGCGCCAAGAATAAGTCCCCTCGACAACGGCCAGCTGGGTTATTTTTCCCTTTACCGGTAGCAGATAGGTCCTGGGAGATGGTCGGGATGGATTTCGTGGTGGGCTTACCCAAGTCTCGGGGCTGCACCATCATCTGGGTGATAACCGACCATTTCTCCAAAATGGTGCACGGGCCTTGGCAGCATTATTCATCAGGCATATTTTCTGCCTACACGGTATGCCAGACAAAATTGTCAGTG
The DNA here is from genome assembly GCA_033576555.1 of Oophaga sylvatica. Taxonomy (NCBI): domain Eukaryota; kingdom Metazoa; phylum Chordata; class Amphibia; order Anura; family Dendrobatidae; genus Oophaga; species Oophaga sylvatica. Next base: position 535,553,842 of record JARQOD010000001.1, read on the forward strand.
ATCGATGTTCTCAATTTGCGTCTCGGTTCTGGAGAGAGCTATGCCAGCTACTCAGTATTGAGTTAAACCTCTCCTCTGCGTATCATCCCGAGTCAAATGGGTTGGTAGAGAGGGCCAAACAGCCATTGGTCACGTATTTGCGACATTTTGTCTCAGCCAGGCAGGATGACTGGGCATCCTTGCTCCCGTGGGCGGAGTTTGCTCTCAATAATGTTGTGGCTGACTCCACCGGACAGACCCCATTCCTCTTAAAGTACGGTCAGCATCTGCGGGTCCCGGTGCCCATGCCCGTGTCTTCCGGCGACTCCAGGGTGGCAGACTGGGCTGTGGAGGCACGGGACATTTGGGACCGTACCCAGGACGCCATCCAGGCTTCCAAGGAGAGGATGAGGTCTTCTGCCACCTTTCACGTGTTCCTTCTGAAACCCATGGCCATCTCCCTGTTTTCTGAGTCCTCTGCTGGGATGTCGGGTACCTCTACCCACGATCATGAGGTGAACGCCATTGTTGGGTGCAAGGTGGTACGAGGCAAAAAGTTTTATTTGGTGGACTGGAGGGGTTATGGGCCTGAGGATAGGTCTTGGGAGCCTGCCGAGCATATTCACGCTCCGCAGCTCATCGCTGCCTTTGAGCGCAGCGAGGCCCAAAGAAGGGGGGCCTATGAGGGGTGCTATTGTTAGGGTTCGAGTTCCCAATGCTGCACAAGGGGAATCTCGAGCCATTCCCGCTGCAGTCCCCCATCCGTCTCCGGCCACAGTGGAGTCTGCTCAGCAGAGACGTCTGTCCCAGCGTCTTGCCCGGTCTAATACTGTGCATAGACTTGCTGCTGCCTCTCCTGGATCTTCGGTTATAACCAGTGCTGGAGCAGGCAGATTTGGGACTAAGTCCTCTGTTTCTTCTTCTGAGCATGCCCAGGGCAAGATCTCACATTGGAGATCAGGGGTCACATGCTCAGATACAGCTACGACTCCTATTGGTCCTCCAGGAAGGTCCTGTAGCTGTTTGTGATCTGAAGCAGCTTTCTATTGGTCCTATCTGGAAGGTCTTCTACTCGTGGCTGCTATAAAAGGCTGTCCTGACCGCATGGCCGTGCGCTAGTATGAAACCTTTATGTGCTTTGCGCCAGTATGGTCATGCGTGTGTGTGGTTAGGGCAGCTGAAATATGATATTACAATACAGATCTAATCGGTGAGGAGCTTGGTATGATAGCTGGTCATTGTCGGTGTCTTAGATGCCTTTAGAATATCGGCATAACCGGTGAGGAGTTTGGTTGCCGTATTCAGGGCCTGGCGTACAGACACCATAGATAGCTCATGACCACTTCCTATGTTCGCTTAGCAGTCAACTGTGTACCTGGACACAGTAGGGTTTCTCAGCGGCTCTGTGACACAACAGGTTTCGCTTTAAAACGCCAGTCAGTGCCCTAGCGTTTTACTTTGCGGCTCACTGAAGCTAAGCGAGTTCGCACTTATCGCCATATAGCGCTGCTTCATTCCCACTAGCGGCTCTGTGGATTAACAGAGTTCGCACTATCTGCCACAGCGCACTACGGCGTTTATTTTAGTGACTCTGCGGGATAACAGAGTTCGCTACTTACGCCATCTTACTAGCAGCAGGCTCTGCCTGCACTGTGGACCCCGGGTTGCGAACGCACCTCTCTACATTATTTATTAGGTGTGTTCCACAGACCCTAACAGTATGGGAGGCAAGTATAGCTTTTTTAATTTTTTCATGGCCAGATGTTTATATCAAGAAGGGGTTGTCCAAGTAGTGAACTACTCCTTTATAGGACATGAAACAAAGAGTTGTTGGTAATGGACAGTCTCTAGATTTGCTAAAGTCAGCAGTGGGAACTATAGATTTAACAGTGGGGGTCACATTGATCTGTACTGGAATCAGTGAGGGCCATAATGATCTCTACTAGCACTGATTCTTTTTAACCTCCTTATTAATTACCTTGTGGCTGAGATTGAGAGTAAAGTGTCAGTCTTTGCTGAGGACACCAAACTCTTTTGGATAATAAAAACTCACCTTGATTGTACAATGTTACAAAATGATCTGGATAGGATGACTGCATGGATAAACCCATGCTAGTTGAGGTTTAGGCCACAGTCACACGTTCAGTATTTGGTCAGTATTTTACATCAGTATTTCTAAGCTAAAAGCAGGAGTGGGTAATAAATACAGAAGTGGTGACGTGTTTCTATTATACTTTTCCGCTAATTGATCTACTCCTAGTTTTGACTTACAAATTAATATAAAAAATGATGAAATACTTAGTTTGTGAATGTGGCCTTAATATTGTTAAATTAAGAGCAATTCATCTCTGCCAGTGTAATCGTATTTTTACATGTACATTAGATGGGAGTATAATAGGGCTTTCAGAACAGGAGAAGGACGTTGGTATTCTGACTACAAATAAGCTGAGCAGCAGCACTCAATGTCAAGCAGCAGCCGCAAAAGCAAACAAAATTATAGGGTGAATAAAGAGATAGATAAAATCCTGTGATCACAATGTATTATTATTATTCCTCTATAACTCACTTGTTAGGCCACATCCAGAATGTGAGATCTAGTTTTGGGCTCCACATTTTTAAAAAGGTAGAAAATCCAGATAAAAGGCACAAATGTGGACCCAAATCATAGAATTTCAGGATGCCACATTGTTCCTTTCAGGAAAAAAAATTAAAAAACTAAAAAGGAGATCAGGTGATAGTCCCATGATTGCTGTCAGAGATCTCATGGGACAATTGCCTGATCTGTTTTTTTTTTTCTTTTCGTCTTTTGGTTCTGAGAGGAGCGAAGCGGCACCCATAAATTCTGCAATTTGGATCCATAATTGTGCTTTTTGTCTGTTTTTCCTACCTTACCAAGCTCTGTTGTACATAATCATGACTGAAATTTATAAAGCATACCAGTTTGGTTGCACCCATTGGATTTTACAATGTCAGTTGTTTCAGATCCACCGATCAGACTCGTGATCAACTAAAGATACAAAGACGGGAAAAAAAAAGTGGATTCACTCTGCGCTGCTTGAAGGATAAAATCCAGAAGGTTGTTTCATATGAATATGTGGTTTTATTCTACTCGTTTCAAATTTTGGCGCCAACACTGTCACATGACAAGTCGATCTTGTCATGTCACAGTGTTGGCGCCGAAATTTGAATCTGGCATGTATGAACAGTCAAACCTCTTTTTGTGTATATACATTTGTGGTATCCTGATGAAAAAGTCTTAGCTGTTATGATTTGGTAGCTGAGGAGAGCAGGCAAAAAAGGAAATACACCAGAGAGGTTGGAATCTATGGGATTGCAGTACCCTGACTAACCACCACAACTAAAGGGAGCCGTGTAGCGTACCTACGTTGGTCTTAGACGCCTCGTCACAGCCTGAGAAGCTAACTACACCTAAAGACAGAAAGAGGAAAACTATCTGGCCCGGAGAAGATCCCCAAAGAACATAGAAAGCCCCCAAACATGTAATGGCGGTTAGACAAGAGGAAAATACAGACACAGACAGAAAATAGTATGAGCAAACGTTGTGGCCCAAACTTCCTAAATAGAAAAGGATAGGAAGGACACTTACTGCAATCCCAAAAAACCCTGAAAAGTACCAACTCTACTAATTACAAAAACACCTGAGATCACATGACCTCTACCACCTAAATTAGTTCTCTGGTGTAACAAAACTAAACAGCAGCCACTGAAAAAACTGGAAAAGGCAAATGAACAAACAACAGTGGCTGAACTAAACTGAGAGGAGCACAAGCCCCCGGAGGGGACCCGGCAGACCCCCACAGAAGTGCAGGACAAAATGCAAAAAGCAAGCACAAAAAACTAAAAGAAGAAAATGTCTTATCTGTTAGCAGAAGATGCAGGCGCGAAACAGCAAGCTACAAAGTGAGCAGGAATCAAAGATGAGACCAGAACAATTGATCACCGGCAACCCTGATGGGAGGGAACCTCCCTTATATAAGACGAGTCAGTAACACCTGATCGCCAATCTTCACAATCTTCATTAGATAGTTCAGTACTGTTTGTAACCACCAGAGGGAGCTTCTGCTCAGAATTCATTTCTAGCACATTCACAACAGTACCCCCTCCCTTGAGGAGGGGTCACCGAACCCTCATTTGAGCAACCAGGTCGGTCAGGATGAGCTCTGTGATACGCACGGATGAGTCTCCTAGCATGGATGTCCGAAGCAAACACCCAAGAATTGTCCTCCTGACCATAACCTCTCCACTTAACCAAATACTGGAGTTTCCATCTAAAAAAACGAGATTTCAATATTTTCTCAACCACATACTCCAGATTGCCCTCAACCAAAACAGGGTCAGGAGGCACAGCCATAGGAACCACTGGCTCGACAAACCTCTTCAATAAGGTCTTGTGGAACACGTTATGGATCTTAAATGTCCCTGGAAGAAGTAAACGAAAAGAAACAGGATTAAGAATCTCCATGATCTTATAAGGTCCAATGAACCTAGGCTTAAACTTAGGAGATGCAACTCTCATAGGGATATTTCTTGAGGACAACCAGACCAAGTCCCCCACTTCAAACCGAGGACCATCAGTCCTATGCCGGTTGGCAAACCGCTGGGCCTTCTCCTGAGAGAGGGACAACCTCTCCACTACCTGGTCCCAAATCTGCTGCATACGCTCCACAACAGAGTCAACACCTGGACAGACAGAAGCCTCCGTCTGTCCTGAAGAAAATCGAGGGTGAAACCCAAAATTGCAGAAAAATGGAGACATCAAAGTGGCAGAGCTAGCCCTATTATTAAGAGCAAACTCAGCCAAAGGCAAAAAAGAGACCCAGTCATCCTGATCAGCAGACACAAAGCATCTCAGATAAGTCTCCAATGTCTGGTTTGTTCTCTCAGTTTGTCCATTGGTCTGAGGATGAAAAGCCGAAGAGAAAGACAATTGAACACCAAGTTTAGAACAAAAAGTCCTCCAAAATCTGGAAACAAACTGGACTCCTCTGTCAGACACAATGTTCTCAGGGATGCCGTGTAACCGAACAAAGGAAGGAACAAAGGCACCAATTCAGAGGAGGAAGGCAACTTAGGTAATGGCACATGATATATCATTTTGGAAAACCTATCACAAATCACCCAGATAACGGTCATAATCTGAGAAACAGGGAGGTCGGAAATGAAATCAATAGAGATATGGGTCCATGGTCTCTTGGGCACAGGCAATGGCATCAACAAACCACTAGAGCGAGAGCAAGGCTTGGACTGAGGGCAAGTCCCGCAGGACTGCACAAATTCCCTGACGTCACGAGACAAAGTAGGCCACCAAAATGAATCCCAGAAATGAGATCCTCTGTACGCCGAAAAGACACTTTGATCCCTTCACATACAGAGCATTCTCTCTCAAAATCTGGAACACAGTCCGAACATGTTTCACATGAGAGTCCCAGTCATTGGAAAAAATCAAGATATCATCCAAATAAACAATCAGAAATTTATCCACAAAATCCCTGAAAATGTCATTCATGAAGGACTGGAAGACAGAAGGAGCATTAGTGAGCCCAAAGGGCATCACTAGGAACTCAAAATGCCCCTCTGGGGTATTAAATGCCGTCTTCCATTCATCCCATGCTTAATGCGAATAATGTTATATGCCCCCCTGAGGTCAAGCTTGGTAAACCAAGTAGCACTTTTCACCCTGGAAAACAGGTCAGAAATCAAGGGTAAAGGATATTGATATTTCACAGTGATATTGTTCAAGAGACGATAATCAATACACGGCCTTAATGAACCATCCTTTTTGGCTACAAAGAAAAAAACGGCACCCAAGGGTGAAGAGGATGGTCTGATATGACCCTTCTCCAATGACTCCTTGATATAAGACCGCATAGTGTCATGTTCAGGTACAGACAAGTTAAAAAGGCGACCTTTAGGGAATTTACTACCAGGCACTAATTCAATAGCGCAGTCATAGCTCCTATGGGGGGGCAAGGATGCAGATTTACTTTCGCTAAACACATCAGAAAAATCAGTCAAAAAGTCAGGAACATCCTGAGCCTGGGGGGAGGCAGAAAAAACAGGAGTGTTGGTATTAACACATTGGCAGCCCCAACTGGTTACAGACACAGATTTCCAATCCAAAACAGGATTATGAGACTGTAACCAAGGGAAACCCAGTACTATAATGTCATGCAGATTATACAGCACCAAAAATTTGCAACTCTCCTGATGATCAGGTTCAACCCTCATTATCACCTGAGTAGAGAACTGAGGTTTATTCTCAACCAAAGGGGTAGAATCGATCCCCAGTAGGGGAATAGACTTCCGTAGGGGTATCAAGGGAAACCCACAACGTTTAGCAAAATCAAAATCCATCAGGTTAATAGCTGCTCCAGAATCAACAAAAGCCTGAGCAGAAAATGTGGACAGGGAGCAAATCAGGGTAAAAGTCAACAAAAATTTAGTCTGAACACTACCCAAGACAACTGAACGTGCAAAACATCTTCCCCGCTTAGGGCAGACTGAAATAGCATGAGAGGCATCACCACAGTAGAAACATAACCCATTGCGTTTACGAAACTCATGACGCTGTGCCCCAGAAGCCACTCTATCACACTGCATGGGTTCAGAAGCTGGTTCACAAGGCAGCACTGTTCCACGCATACCTCTACGCTCAAGCAAACGTCTGTCAATTTGAATCGCTAATGACATAGAATCATTGAGACCAGAGGGGACAGGGAATCCCACCATAACATCCTTTACATTCTCTGACAGACTCTTCCAAAAAAGGGCTGCCAAAGCATCGTCATTCCATTTGGTCAGGACTGCCCACCTTCGGAATCTCTGACAGTATAACTCAGCGTCCTCAAGCCCCTGATTTAATGCCAACAAGGCTTTTTCAGCTTGATCAGTGACATTAGGCTCATCGTACAATAACCCCAGAGCCTGAAAAAATGCATCAACATTACTCAAAACAGGATCCCCAGGTGTCAGGGAAAAAGCCCAATCCTGAGGATCGCCGCGCAGGAGAGAGATGACAATTTGAACCTGCTGTGCTGCGTTCCCTGAGGACTTAGATTTCAAGGCAAAAAACAACTTACAGTTATTGTTGAAATTCAGAAATTTAGCTCGATCCCCTAAAAACAAATCTGGCATGGGAATCCTAGGTTCCACAACAGGCAACCCTGCAAGATAGGTAGCAATACTCCGAACTTCAGTGGCAAGCTGATCCACACGGCCAGACAACTGTGCAAACTCCATTGAGAAAAAAAAAATCCTCCTCAGCATTCAGAGAAACAGAGGGAAAAAAAAATAAAAAATCTCTGACAACTCTGACAATCTTCTTTCTTTAACACTATTTTTCCCTTCTGTGAGTACCATACAAATATCAGTTTTTAGGCCGGTGATACTGTTATGATTTGGTAGCTGAGGAGAGCAGGCAAAAAAGGAAATACACCAGAGAGGTTGGATTCTATGGGATTGCAGTACCCTGACTAACCACCACAACAAAAGGGAGCCGTGTAGCGTACCTACGTTGGTCCTAGACGCCTCGTCACAGCCTGAGAAGCTAACTACACCTAAAGACAGAAAGAGGAAAACTATCTGGCCCGGAGAAGATCCCCAAAGAACATAGAAAGCCCCCAAACATGTAATGGCGGTTAGACAAGAGGAAAATACAGACACAGACAGAAAATAGTATGAGCAAACGTTGTGGCCCAAACTTCCTAAATAGAAAAGGATAGGAAGGACACTTACTGCAATCCCAAAAAACCCTGAAAAGTACCAACTCTACTAATTACAAAAACACCTGAGATCACATGACCTCTACCACCTAAATTAGTTCTCTGGTGTAACAAAACTAAACAGCAGCCACTGAAAAAACTGGAAAAGGCAAATGAACAAACAACAGTGGCTGAACTAAACTGAGAGGAGCACAAGCCCCCGGAGGGGACCCGGCAGACCCCCACAGAAGTGCAGGACAAAATGCAAAAAGCAAGCACAAAAAACTAAAAGAAGAAAATGTCTTATCTGTTAGCAGAAGATGCAGGCACGAAACAGCAAGCTACAAAGTGAACAGGAATCAAAGATGAGACCAGAACAATTGATCACCGGCAACCCTGATGGGAGGGAACCTCCCTTATATAAGACCAGTCAGTAACACCTGATCGCCAATCTTCACAATCTTCATTGGATAGTTCAGTACTGTTTGTAACCACCAGAGGGAGCTTCTGCTCAGAATTCATTTCTAGCACATTCACAACACTTAGTGCTTCGAAACGCGTAGAATAAAACCACATATTCATTTGAACCAAACATCTGGATTTTATCCTTTCAGCAGCGCAGAGTGAATACACTTTTTTTGTCCATCTTTGTATGTTTATTTGGTTTTAATCATTTTTAATTTAGGACACTCAGACAGCACTACTTTCTATCCTTTATTCCATAAGGAAATTACATATTTCAAAAAGGATATTCGGAACTTGGTGAGAGGTTCGAAAAGATTGGCTTGTTTAGCGTAGAAAAAATACACCTCAGAGGGGATCTCATTTATATGTATAAATATATGTGTGGTCAGTATAAGGGACTGACACATGACTTATTTCTTCCAAAGACCATACTAAGGACCAGGGGCACTCATTACGGGAGGAAGACAGGCGATTCTGGCAGTTAAATAGGAAAGGGTTCTTTACAGTTAGAGCAGTCAGACTGTGGAATGCTCTACTGCAGGAGGTACTAAAGGCTGACACTATAACAGCTTTTATACAAGGGCTGAATGCTTTTCTCACAACAAATGGCATTGTGGGTAAATAAACTAAAATATGGGTGCGACACCCACTCACATACAACACCGCTGCTCATTCTATGCTGACTGACAAAACTGTATGGACGTAAACCTCCATTATGGTCTCCCTCTCCTTCTGCACTATCAAATTCCCATATCATTTTCTTCTTCCTAATAACATAGCTGATATCCTATCAGTGCAGGATTGAGCGCAGTATCCCTCTCTCCTCTCTGCTGACATTGCTCACAACACAGCTAAACACAAGTGATGTCAGCAGAGAGGAGAGAGTGACCTTCCCTCCTGGACTGGGACAATGAAGACATAATGGAGGTTTATCTATAGAGAGTGCTGGCTCCATGCATCAGTATAAAAGTGGTGGTAAAAAGGTGGTGAAATCTTTGGCAGAAATTTCTACAAGCGAAAATCTTTACACACATATATATATATATGTGTATATATATATATATATATATATATATATATATATATAAAACGGTTGTTTCCTTCACATGTACATGGATTTCTCTAAACAGATACAAATAACATGGTATAATAACAGAACCTAATTTTTCTAATAGTATATTTATACTTCTTTACACTCCCGCTTATTTCCCTCCCTTAGCGTCATACACCATATAATATCACTATATTACAATACTGAGCCTGTATTTAACGCTATGAAACCATGAACATGTATCATCAATTCAAAGTTAAATAAATCTTTGCACGTTTTCTATTATAATTATATATACCTCGTATTAGTTTTGTCATAATGTTACCTCATAATGTCCAGTTTGGGATTTTTCCGTATTTCTGTAGACTTTTCTCAACACTGTATATTGAGGTTAGAATCCATGTATTATATACTGCAGATGTACAATCCGCCCCATTTTGTAAATAGGAAATGTTGCAATAAGCTTCCCTGGGAATTTCCATGTAGCAGATGTATGAATACACTTATACTAACAGAACTGATCTTTATTGACCTTGGTAGTATTTATTCTTGAATAGATAAGATTCTAAGGAAAATGTCAGCAGCCTTGAGCTTAGCATTGTGTTACACTCCAGATAGATGCTGAGGATAAACTGCAAATTGTAAAAATAAACAGTGTGACAGATAGTCTAAGGGACGTGAGGTTTAGTTACCCAGAATATTGGCGCAAGGTGCATAGTTATTATATAGCCTTCGTGCTAAGTGGCATGAAAACCGTAGACCCTGGCATTATCTTCATAGAGACAATGCTTGTTTGAATCTTAAAGCAACCATACACCCTAGGACTGAAAGGAGACTAAATAATTCACTTGTATTATGAAGTACTCAAACAATAAGAAAAAAATGCTTTCATTTATAAGGCAATCCAAAAAGTAACATTTCGACTCTATAAAATGGGCCTTTCTCAAACTTAATGTGACATAAGGACAAAGACACAGTATAATAAAAGAATAACAACATAAATATCTGTGTAATTCATAAGGATATACCATCATACATCTGTAAAAAGGATGTACAGGAGAAAGAAAAATAATAATAACTAGGAAAAACCAACAGAAGAAAGAAAAACAGTCCTAGACTAATGGACACAGTTGTATCACTGAGCGGAATGTATTCCTACCACAAGTGTCACTTCTGTAACATAACAATATCATTTGTAACTTATTACTCAGACATAAATCTGATTGACTTTATGCTCAAATTTATGTACGATATATACAGTGAGGGAAATAAGTATTTGATTCCTTGCTGATTTTGTAAGTTTGACCACTGACAAAGACATGAACAGGCTATAATTTTAAGGGTAGGTTAATTTTAACATTGAGAGATAGAATATCAGAAATAAAATCCAGAAAATCACATTGTATAAATTATATACATTAATTTGCATTTTGAAGTGAGAAATAAGCATTTGATCCCATACCAGCCATTAAGAGTTCTGGTTCCTACAGACCAGTTAGACGCTCCTAATCAGCTTGTTACCAGCATTAAAGACCGCAGTCTTACATAGTTACTTTAATAAAACACTACTGTCCACAGACTCAATTAATCAGTCAGACTCTAACCTCTAAAACATGGGTAATACCAAAGAGCTTTATAAGGATGTCAGGGACAAGATCATAGACCTGCACAAAGCTGGAATGGGCTACAAAATCATAAGTAAGATCTGGGTGAGAAGGAGACAAATATTGGTGCAATACTAAGAAAATGGAAGAAATACAAAATGACTGTGTTAGGGGTCGAGTTCCCGCTCCTGCACAAGGGGAATCTGGAGCTATCCCCGCTGCGGTCTCCCATCCATCTCCGGCTCAGCAGAGACGTCGGTCCCAGCGTCTCGCTCAGTCTAGTGTTGTGCAGAGGATGACTGCTGCCACTCCAGGTCCTGCCATTGTAACTAGTGCAGGTCAGCGGCAAGCAGACTCAGTTGGGACTAAGTCCTGTGCTTTCCTTTCTGAGCATGCCCAGTGTAAGATATCCCATAGGAGATCAGGGGTCACATGTTCAGCTACTGCAGTGACTCCCATTGGTTCTCCTGGAAGGTCCTGAACCTGCTTGAGTTCTGGGGCAGGCTTCCATTGGTTCTTCCAGGAATGTCTTGCAGTTGCTGCTGCTATAAAAGGGTTGCACAGCCGCACGGTCATGCGCTAGTGTCAATTGCATTAAGTGCTTTGCGCCAGAGTGATCATGCATGCATGTGGTGCCGAGGTCATGACGACAAACCACTCATCCTCCAGTCACTCCGAATTAGATTATGAGCATGTGATATCAGAATAAGAAAGAGTCAGACAATCAGGCTGGTTCAATCTTAGAGCATACTCTTAAAAATGGTGCTAACAGGCGACCATCTCAGCAAGTTCTAAGCTTTATTTCCACATACATAAGATTATCTACCCAGGATGTCAGGGTGGAGTAAAAGGGTGGACAAGAGCAGGGAGGTAAGCTATAGATGTCCATATATGTACATGTCCAGCATCTGGCCATCTCTAATTGGTCCTTAGATCTTCTTCTAAGTCCTCCTTTCATCGTGTCATCCTTAAGTTTCGTTTCCTAAGAATCGATTCTGGTTTCCTTGTACATCACGTGGTTTCTCAGTTCCTCAAAGGTGGGGGCATTTTAGTGGATCCAGTTCAAGTTATTAGATAGTTAGTGTAGTACAGTGGTAGGACACAAGGTGGAGACAGACACCAGTGCATTTCTCGGAGACAGACACTAGCTGGTACTGACGTCATCTTCTTAGAATAAATTTCAATCTGAATACTAAAATTTTTAGACTTGAGAGTCCTCAGTGGTTGATACCTTTTAATGGCTAACTGAAAAGATAGTAACAAATTGCAAGCTTTCGAGACTACGCAGGTCTCTTCATCAGGCAAAGACTAAAACAAAAGCTGAAGAATCACATATTTTTACACAAGAGGACACAGGAATAATGCAATAGGTAAGACAAGTGACGTGAAGCAGAACTGTCATTATGGCAGAGGGACGAACATAAATATGACTAGTTCATAGATAAGGAGTGAAAGTTTTATTACCCTCTGATTGGGGTCTGGTATTGTGTTGTGATGACCCTAAAAGGTCAGGGAAGCAGATTCCTTAATTGTTGTAGAAAGACATAAAACTCTGGGATATATTCATCCCAGCACTAAGAGTGTCAAAGGTCATCATAAGTTTATATTCCCAGACTTTTCTATCCTTCTCAGGTTTGAAGTTAGATTTTAATACAAGTAATTCCATATCCATCATGCTATGACCGGGCATACAAAAGTGTTTTGCCACAGGTAAATCCATTCTCCTTTCTCTTATTGTGTGGCGATGAGAATTCATCCTTGTTCTCAGTTTTTGCCCGGTCTCCCCCACATACAGACCCCCAGTTGGACATTTAGTACATATAATTAGGTACACCACATTAGATGTGATGCAGCTGAAAGTACCTGGTATCTTGTAGTCCTGATGGGAGTTGGGGATCTTTATCCTGTCCGTGGTCATTATAGATGTACAGGTTTTGCATTTCTTTTGTTTGCAAGGAAAGGTACCTGCAGCTGTTGGGGAGGACAGGGAGCTTCTGACAATGATGCTTCTTAGATTTGGGGGCTGCCTAAAACATAGTAGTGGGGGGTCTGGAAATATGGATTGTAATCGGGCATCTTTTTGTAGTAAAGGTTGTAGTTTCCGTGCAGCTCCCCTTAGCATCTCCAGACTTGGATTGTAGGTGACCACTAGAGGCACCCGGTTATTTTCTTCTTTAGCTTTGTAATGTAGCAGGTGATTCCTTGATATTCTGGTGGCTCTTGTAATTTGGTTTTCAATTGTTCTTGGATGGTAGCCCTGGTTCAAAAAAGTCTTTCTGAGGCGACCAAGGTGTTCATCTCTATCCATGGGGTTGGAACATATACGGTTGTATCTGATGGCTTGGCTGTAGACAATAGAGTTTTTTATGTGTTTTGGATGGAAACTGTCCCATTTAAGATATGTTGGATGGTCGATTGGCTTCTGATACAGGGATGTCTCTATTTCATTGTTCTTTAGCTTAATGGTGGTGTCTAAAAAGTTAATTTCAGTGCTGGAGTAGTTAAGTGTTAAGTTGATGGTGGGATGAAATTGATTGAACTGTTCATGGAACTTTCAGCTGCATCACAGGTACTTTCAGCTGCATCACATCTAATGTGGTGTACCTAATTATATGTACTAAATGTCCAACTGGGGGTCTGTATGTGGGGGAGACCGGGCAAAAACTGAGAACAAGGATGAATTCTCATCGCCACACAATAAGAGAAAGGAGAATGGATTTACCTGTGGCAAAACACTTTTGTATGCCCGGTCATAGCATGACGGATATGGAATTACTTGTATTAAAATCTAACTTCAAATCTGAGAAGGATAGAAAAGTCTGGGAATATAAACTTATGATGACCTTTGACACTCTTAGTGCTGGGATGAATATATCCCAGAATTTTATGTCTTTCTACAACAATTAAGGAATCTGCTTCCCTGACCTTTTAGGGTCATCACAACACAATACCAGACCCCAATCAGAGGGTAATAAAACTTTCACTCCTTATCTATGAACTAGTCATATTTATGTTCGTCCCTCTGCCATAATGACAGTTCTGCTTCACGTCACTTGTCTTACCTATTGCATTATTCCTGTGTCCTCTTGTGTATAAATATGTGATTCTTCAGCTTTTGTTTTAGTCTTTGCCTGATGAAGAGACCTGCGTAGTCTCGAAAGCTTGCAATTTGTTACCATCTTTTCAGTTAGCCATTAAAAGGTATCAACCACTGAGGACTCTCAAGTCTAAATATTTTTCTATCTACTGGCTAACACGGTACGAAGATACACATCTTTCCTAAATCTGAATACTACTCATTTAAGGGAAACTTCGTGGTTATCTTGACATATCAAAATAACAAGACACATATAAACATATAAATATAAAAATATAGAAGTAGAAAATTATATTTTACCTTGACAATCCCCCTAAACACTAAGTTTTCCCTTAATATATGCGGCCTTCGAGACTGTCCATGTGTGGGGACAGGGGTAATGGATTTCTTCGCTTGGTCATTTTAGAAGCTGGCCCCTTATGGACCGCCCCCAAACAACCAAGTCCCTACCAAACCTGCACATGGAGTTCTCCCACTATCCCTAAACTAAATCTCTCATTCCCATTTGTATTTTGTCATAGGGGGTTTTATCAGGTTTGTCCAGTGGGGTATATTTCTCCATATCGCCCTTATCAGTATCATCATATAGCAGGGACACAACTTCCTGATGAAGAAAAGTACCTGAGGAGGCGGTTGCATTGGTCACAGCTTTCCTATACATAGATATCACACAACATAGAATTATCAATCCTAGCACCAAAAGCCCTGCTACCACTAGACAGGCTTGTTGGAGAAATCCGTTAAGGCCTCCTAACCATCCTGGAAAGAAGGAAATATCTACTCCTGCATTGGCCTTTACTTCCTGAGCCAGATTTTTAATCTTTGTAAGGGCCACTATAGTTTTACCATTGACTCCAGAATTCTGAGGAATATAAGTACAGCATTCTTCCCCTATCATCCCACAGACCCCACCTTTTTCAGCTAGAATCATGTCAATGGCCAGTCTATTTTGAAGAGTCATTCTTGTGTTGGGGCCCAATTCCTCAACTATACCCTGGAAAGCATCTTAACTAAAATTGATAAATCTTTGCTCGGTGTAGTATATATAATTTATCCAATCTACATTGTAATTGATCTGTACAGTTGGGATGAGAGAACGGAAACCCGCCAGGATCTGATTCTGAGCTTTGTATTCGTCTGGGACCCCCCTAGGAACACCTATGGGATCCATATAAACTTTGGGATCCTCAGCATAACCGGTGTGCAGCTGACCCAAACTCCTTCTCTTCCTGGATATCAGTGGAGATATATTCTCGGATCCAGACTCTCTCTCACGCGTCTTTTAATGACTACCCAGTTTCCAGGCTGCAGACTCCCAGGATCCAGGTTCGGATCTGGAAGAGAACTGAAAACATTATCATGTACTTTCTTGAGTCTTTTATGCAAATCCCTTACATATGAGCTTAATACATGGTTACTCATTTCCAGTGCTTGGGAAAAGAAACATCCTAAACTAGGCACTTTGCCAAATAGTACTTCATACGGAGAAAGTCCAGTTCTCCTATTTGGAGTATACTTTACTGAGTATAGGGCTAATGATAAACATTCAGGCCAAGATTGCCCTGTTTCAGCCATGGCCTTTTAGATTTTTAACTTCAATGTCCCATTTAGTCCTTCTACTTTTCCACTGCTTTGTGGATAATATGGGGTGTGGAAAACTTGTTAAATTCCCAGAGCTGTCAAGGCTTCATTTATTATTTCACCTGTGAAATGTGTACCTCTGTCATTTTCGATTACCTCTGGTACTCCATACCTGCACACCACCTCCGCAAGCAGCTTCTTTGCGGTTGCCGCAGCCGTAGCCTTGGCAATCGGGAAAGCCTCCGGCCAACCTGAGAATAAATCAAAACACACCAACACTCCCATGACCCTGATTTTGGCAGCCGAATATAATCAATCTGCAGTCTCTGGAAAGAATAGAAGGGCCGAGGGGCGTGTTTGGGTGGTGTCTTAACTACCCTTCTCTTATTATGTGTAGCACATACCATGCATCCCTGGATCAAGCCTTCTATACAGGTGGGAAAGCCTGGTGCCTCCCAATGCTTCTGCATCACGCTCATTACAGCAGTTTTGGGCTGGTGGGTTGGCCCATGTAACATCTGGGCGACCGCAGGGTACAACGCCCTTGGAAGGCATCAACGCATCCCTCTTCCCCATACCCCATTTGCTTCATTCAGACATGCACCTTCTTTTTCCCACTTTTCTACTTCCTCCTGGCGCACCTGAGGCTGCATCTGTGATAAGGCATCCTCCGACACAAAGGGATTTTTGGGAGCGCTTACCTGGTGCATCGTTACCCCTTGGAGTGGTCTACTGGCTGCTGTTTTTGCTGCTGCATCGGCCATTGCGTTTCCTTTACTCACCTGATCAGTGCGTCTGGTATGTGCTTTAACTTTTATGACAGCTACTTCTTTTGGTAATTGTAATGCATCAATTAACTGCTGGACTGCGTCAGCATTTTTAATGGGATGTCCTGCTGCCGTCAGGAATCCTCTAGACTACCAAATTGGACCCAAATCATGAACTATACCGAATGCGTATCTAGAATCTGTGTAGATGTTAACAATTCTACCTCCAGCTATCTTACAGGCCTCGGTCAGAGCCTTAAATTCTGCCTCCTAGGCCGACTGATGTGGGAGCATTGGTTCTGCTTTGATTACTGCATTCAGGGAGACGATGGCATACCTGGTGTGGAAGGTACCTGAGTCATCTTGGTGGCGAGATCCATCTACAAAAGATTCAAAATCAGCATTACGTTTTTCAGTTTCAAACACTGTGGGTTGGCCTGCTGTTTCCTGTGCCATAAGCTGAACACAATCATAAGGAATCTCCTCTCTTGGATCTTCTTTGTACAATACCGTACCTGACCTCCCCCCTAGATCCGAGAGAGGCAACAATGTGGCAGGATTAAGTGTGGTACATCTCTGCAAAGAAACATTTGGAGGCATTAAAAGTGCACATTGCAATCGAAGGTGACATGCAGCTGAAAGGTATGCCGGTTGCACCTGGTTCAGTATGATGTATACATCATGAGGTGTAAGTGCTCTCAGTGGATGATCAAGCACAATGTCTGACGATTTGTGGAGCAATAGTCCTATAGCATGTAATGCCCGTACACAGAACGGGGCACTCTAGCCACTGCATCTAGTCTTCCACTGAAACAGGCCACTGGCCTTTGATTGTCACCATGTAACTGAGTCAATACTCCTGCTGCGTGTCCCTGCTGTTCGTGGAGATACAGGGTGAATGGTAGTTCATAGTTGGGGGTTCCTAGCGCTGGAGCTGCCACAATCCTGTTTTTGAGAGAATAAAAACAGTCTATATCTTCAGGAGTTAGTTTAAAAAGCACAATGGTGATACAGTCATAGAGAGGCTGCATGTGGATTGACACAGCATGTCACCACTGTCTGCAGTAGAAAATCAGTCTAAGAAATATCCTAAGAGCGGCAACATTAACAGGAATAGGAAAATTCTGTACAGCTTCTTTGCGAGCGCTGGTCAGATATCGTTCCCCCTGGTATAATGCAATATTCCAAAAAGATAACTGAAGATTTACAAAATTGCAATTTATCCTTTGACGCTTTACAACCAGCTTGGTACAGAAACAACATGAGTAATATTGTTGCAATACGACACTGTTTCCTGGAGGGGGCACAAATCAGTAAATCATCAACATATTATAAAAATAACATTGGCAAAATCAATAACTGTAAACTAAACAGCATCCTGAGATATCTAGAACAAAAGTGTATATATATATATATATATATATATATATATATATATATATATACTAGCCAATACATAGAGGGTTAAATCTCGTAGCCGAAGGGGGAAGCTGAAGTTGGAATTTGTACTGTCAAGGCCATTGATAAGGAACCTTAGCTGCAGAGATGCCGAAGGTGGGGGCTAGGTTTTAACTAAAACATCCCTTGTTACCAGTTTCTGCATCTGCTGAGCAATAGCCGTCTCTTGAGCTGAACTAAGAGGATACTGTCTCTGTTGGGGCAGAATTGCACCTGGCTTTAATTTGACCATGACTGGCTGCACCCTTAATCTGCCCACATCTGCTTTATCTGAAGCCCAGAAATCATGCGGTATCACACCTTCTACAGGATACACCACTGCTCTTTTATAGCAGATGGTAATCTATTAACAAACTTCCCCGTTGCCTTTCAAATCATTATGCAGCGTAAAGGCTGCCTGTCTATTTGCTTCTCACGTACTCTGACCTTCTATTCACATGCCTAGCCCTTCGATTCTTACGTACTGTGTCTATTCCAAAAACATATTCAACAAATTTGATTAAAAATCTGAAAACTGCTGCACTCTGGTTCCTGTGCGTCCTCACGAATGCCCGACGGGAGGGGCTAGTCAAACCGCTGCGTAGTTTGTGTGTCCTCTCTCCCTCAGCCTGTAGTTTGCTTATCTGTAGAGTGACCTTGGTCTAAAGCAAAATACCATCTTGCTGCTACCAGCACTTCCCCCTCCCTTATATCTTTGCTTGCTGTCACTGACTTCTGCATTCTCAGGTCCGTTCCTACAAATATAACACTTGTATGTCTCATCTATCAATCTATCGTATCTAGCTTCATCTGCCAATTTTCCTTCTTCTGTTTTCTATCCCACATCTGACCAATCATAACAGTTTTTATTCCTTGGGCGGGTGACATAGAGATAAAATGTCCCTTTTCCCCTAAGTCTGGTGCGTTGATCCCTTGAAATCATTTCTATCACAGTTGAATATTTGGCAGAAATCGAACTTAAAGATAACCACAGGGGTTGTAGTATTAACTCAGAAGTTAATCCCAAAGGTGGGCATGCTGGCACTACTGGAGATCAGGATGCAGCCCAAAAGGATATGTATATCAGAAACTTTATGACTGCTGATTAATCTTGTCCTTCTTGCAGTGGGAGGCGTGAATCCAGGTGCTCTTGCCCTCGAGCTTCGGGCAGTAGGGGTGGTCAGGACCACAGTGTATGTACCCTCAAATCTGGGCTGGAGACAGTCTCTTCTTATAAATTTTTTTTTTTTTTATGTACAAGGTCACCAGGCGAGAAATCGTGCACCGTGTCACCTGTAAATTCTGGGAGAGAAGCAGACACTGTAGAGTGGGTGTTAGTTAACTCTTTAGACAAAGCAATCACAAATTTTACTACTTTATCATTGGTTTCAAATAGCTCTTGGTGCCTAATTTTTCCTCTCCTGGGAGGGGCACCCACTGGGAACAGAGGTAGTGCAGTAGCTTCCGGATTAGGAACAGAAGCAGGGGCTGAAGGACCGAGCCCTGGGACAGGGGTCTCAGCGACGGGAACTAAAACCTTTTCCGGCTGTCCGGGTGGTTGGTAGTAGGTGCCGGAAGGCGTCAGGAGGGGATATAGGCCTGACTGGGTGGTTCCGGGTGTCCCAAGATGGCTGCTGGGTGTCCCAAGATGGCTGCTGGGGGAAGTGGAAAGGGCATTGTCTGGGGGCTTCCCACTGTTGGGAATGGGAGGGGCATTGGGCTGGGCATTACACCAGGGGCGACCCACCCCACAGACACGGCAGGTCTCCGCCCAGGGCGGATTCTGTTCACCACATGCACTACAAGTCCAACCTCCCTTTGTTCTGAGATCGGTGCCATTATAGGGCGGTGGCTGGGGGCTTGAAACCGTGACATGCATGAGTGGTACGGCAGCCATTTTAGTTACATCAACAAGATCACATGCAGAGCATTTTACATATCCGAACAAAGGCTCAGCACCTTCTGAACCTCCTACATCATTTACTTCCTTCCAGTCCTCAATTTTTAAATCATTTGCTACTCTGAGATGTGCCTGAGCTTGATATAGAAGTCTCTCATCACATAACTCTCCCTTCTTCTGTGCTACATAATCCTTTCACACTGAAGGCTAAAGTCTGCCCGTAATAGGCAAATCCATCATCTTATATAACCTTTTCACATTTGTAACAGCCTTCTTGCCCTCCCGCGACTTCATTAACTCACAGATTCCCACAGCACCACCCTCTAACTTGTGAGGTCTTTAAGATTTAAACATACGCATCATGATTTAACAAAGTGCAATGGTCTGTCGCGACTCAGACCACCGATGCCGCTGGCAAGTCACCACCCGTCAACGTGGAGCCCTACTCAACACCCTGACAAGACAGAGAGTCCTCCTCAATCTATCTTTTCCCTAACCGTGAGTGATGACCTTACAGCACAGCTCACCGTAACACTTTACTCTGCGGCAGGTTATCTCCTTGTGAGATCCCTCCGTAACAGACAAAGAGCCCTACTCAATTTGTCACTGATAAGATAGAGAGCCCTACTCAATCTATCACTGATAAGACAGAGAGCCCTACTCAATCTGTCACTAATAAGACAAAGAGCCCTACTCAATTTGTCACTGATAAGATAGAGAGCCCTACTCAATCTATCACTAATAAGAAGACAGAGAGCCCTACTCAATCTGTCACTAATAAGATTATCATGTGCGTCTTTTACCCCATTCAACACTTCAAAAATCTAAAATTTGTCCCAACTTTATTCTAACAGTCGCGGGAGGCAATTTATCTACATAAAGGTACCGTGACCGGAGGAGGAGAAAAGTGGTGTTTTGACTCAAGCACGTGCAGACATGCAACGTCACTCGGTCTCACTTGCTGGTTCGTGGCGTGGGATTGCCCTCGGTCTCACCACTCAACCGGTCACCCACCCAGACCCAAAAAGACAATACAGCTTAAGCCAACAATGACTGACACACAGGCAAGTGGGACGCATATAAAGTATATGATCCCAACTTACCGTGTTCAACGGAGGCTGCAGTCCTCGCACTCAGTCACCGCGGGCACCACCGCAAAGTCCTCGGGACGGGTCCGGACGGGCGACAATCCACTGCCCCACGTTGCTAGGCGCCAATTGCCGAGGTCATGACGACAAACCACTCATCCTCCAGTCACTCCGAATTAGATTATGAGCATGTGATATCAGAATAAGAAAGAGTCAGACAATCAGGCTGGTTCAATCTTAGAGCATACTCTTAAAAATGGTGCTAACAGGCGACCATCTCAGCAAGTTCTAAGCTTTATTTCCACATACATAAGATTATCTACCCAGGATGTCAGGGTGGAGTAAAAGGGTGGACAAGAGCAGGGAGGTAAGCTATAGATGTCCATATATGTACATGTCCAGCATCTGGCCATCTCTAATTGGTCCTTAGATCTTCTTCTAAGTCCTCCTTTCATCGTGTCATCCTTAAGTTTCGTTTCCTAAGAATCGATTCTGGTTTCCTTGTACATCACGTGGTTTCTCAGTTCCTCAAAGGTGGGGGCATTTTAGTGGATCCAGTTCAAGTTATTAGATAGTTAGTGTAGTACAGTGGTAGGACACAAGGTGGAGACAGACACCAGTGCATTTCTCGGAGACAGACACTAGCTGGTACTGACGTCATCTTCTTAGAATAAATTTCAATCTGAATACTACTCATTTAAGGGAAACTTCGTGGTTATCTTGACATATCAAAATAACAAGACACATATAAACATATAAATATAAAAATATAGAAGTAGAAAATTATATTTTACCTTGACAGTGGTAAGGGTTCAGCTGAAATAAGCCATTAGAATACCGGCACCTCCGGTGAGGAAATTTGTGTGCACATGTTTAGGGCTTGGCTGAAATAAGCCCCTAGAATACTGGCTTCTCTGGTGAGGAGATTGCTTGATTGCGTTGCTGACTGCATGACCATGGACTGCTATCCGCACAGCAGTTATCTGTGTATCCCTGTGGAGTTAACAGGACACAGTACCTATTTCTGCGTCTCTACCTCTGCGACTCTGTGGTTTAACGGAGTTCGCTTATACCGCCATATAGTGCCACAGTATTTATATTTGCGACTCTGTGAAGTAATAGAGTTCGCATATACTGCCACGATCGCGTGGTGCGGAGAGCTCCTCGGTTTCTGGAGGCTCTTAAAAAGGTCTTTTTAGGCCCTCAGGTCACCCACGATTCGGCGATCTAACTGCTGGCAATGTCACAGGGTTCGAGCTTGGTCAGTCAGTTTTCAGTCCAGTTTCGGACTCTGGCCTCCGAGTTAGAGTGGCCGGATAAGGTCCTTATACCCGGTATACTGGAGAGGTCTGGCTGACCATGTAAAGGATGCCTTGGCCACCAGCGAGATTCCTGCCTCACTGGAGAAGCTTATCTCCATATCTACCCGCATCGACCTTCGCTTTCACGAGCGGATGTTGGAGCGGGCCCAATGTAGACGGAGGTTTCGGCTTGCTCCCACCTTTGCCAAACCTCTAGAATCTCCCATTCAGGCGCCCGACTCCCCGGAGGCCATGGAGGTTGTTCGAGCGGGACCTAAGTCTCGGCCCGCTCGAGTCTCCGTGGTTTGTAACAATTGTCAGCAGTTAGGACATTATGCCAATAGATGTCCCCAGCGATCGGGAACACGATCGCGTCTAGTAACCATGGGAGGACGTTTACTGGAGTTAGCGGCATTTGCCTCCAAGCTGTCCTTTAAAGGGAAAATCTCTTTTGGTCCATCCACTCTAACAGTTGAGCTTTGTGTGGATTCTGGAGCAGAGGGTAACTTTATGTCCTCTGCTTTTGCTCTCCGCCACACAATACCTCGGGTGATGCTCGCCAAACCGGTGACTGTTCGAGTGATAAATGGATCCATACTGCCCTCAGAGATCACACATCAGACAATCCCTCTTACATTAGCTATGTCTCCTTCCCATCAGGAGATTATCTCTTTCCTTATCCTTCCCGAGGGTATAGAAGAGGTTCTGCTGGGAGTACCCTGGCTTCATCTTCACTCCCCACATATTGAGTGGTCCTCTGGGAAGATACGGGGTTGGAGTGAGTCATGTAGAGGTAGATGTGTGAAGGAGAGTGTTCAGGTTGCTACTACAGGGATACCCGCAGATCTCACTTCCCTTCCCAAGTGTTATTGGTCCTATGTAGACGTGTTCTCCAAAAAGGCTGCGGAGACGCTTCCGCCTCACCGCCCCTATGACTGTCCTATTGACCTCTTGCCTGGAGCAGAACCTCCCCGGGGAAGGGTTTATCCTCTCTCTCTCCCGGAGACGAAGGCTATGTCCCAATACATTCAGGAGAATCTGGCAAGAGGGTTCATTAGGAAGTCAGTGTCACCTGCTGGGGCAGGGTTCTTCTTTGTGCAGAAGAAGAACGGAGAATTACGTCCCTGCATAGATTACAGGGGTCTTAACGCCATCACCGTTAAGAATAAATACCTGCTGCCTCTGATTTCTGAGCTCTTTGATAGGCTCCGGGGAGCAAGGGTATTTTCCAAATTAGACCTGCGGGGTGCTTATAACCTGATTCGTGTCCGTGAGGGAGACGAATGGAAGACGGCTTTTAATACCAGGGATAGGCACTATGAATATCTGGTGATGCCCTTCGGGCTCTGTAATGCCCCAGCCGTTTTCCAAAACTTTGTTAATGACATATTCCGGGATATGCTTTCCACCTCAGTCGTAGTTTATCTGGATGATATTCTCATCTTCTCTCCAGATATTGACTCCCACCGGAGAGATGTCTGCAGAGTCTTCGACCTCTTGCGGGCAAATTCTCTTTATGCAAAGTTGGAGAAATGTGTTTTTGAGCAGGAGTCTTTACCATTCGTGTGCTATATCATCTCCCCCAGGGATTGGCTATGGATCCTGCCAAACTACAGGCTGTGATGGACTGGCAAGAACACCATTCCCTTAAAGCGGTGCAGCGCTTTATGGGGTTCATTAATTACTATCGCCAGTTCATTCACACCAAGAAGGGAGCAAATTCCAAATTGTGGTCCGAAGAAGTCTCCAAGGCTTTCACCTCCATTAAGTCTCATTTTGCTAGCGCTCCCATCTTACACCGCCCTGATGTTGATAAGCCATTCATATTGGAGGTGAATGCCTCATCCGTTGGTGCTGGAGCAGTCCTCTTTCAAAAGGATGCTCAAGGTCTGAAGCATCCTTGCTTCTTCTTCTTCAAGACCTTTTCACCAGCGGAGAGGAATTATTCCATCGGGGACAGGGAGTTGCTAGCAATGAAGTTGGCTTTCTCTGAGTGGAGACATCAGTTGGAGGGGGCTCGCTTTTCCTTCCAAGTCTTTAAGGATCACAAGAATTTGGTATACTTACAAACAGCCCAGCGGCTACATTCTCGTCAGGCCAGATGGTCCTTGTTTTTCTACCGATTTCACTTTACCCTCCATTATCTCTCGGAGAGAAGAACATTCGGGCTGACGCTCTCTCTCGATCAGTGGTGTCCTCTGAGGAGGAGGAGGGGGAGCCTCGAATTATTGTCCCTTCTGAGAGCCTGAAAACAGTAGCGCCGGTTTCGCTGGAGTCTGTGCCCCCTGGCAAGACTTTTGTACCACCCAATTTGCGACCGGAGGTTCTCTCTTGGGCTCATTCGTCCAGGGTGGGTGGACATTTTGGGACCAAAAGGACATCTGAGCTGCTGGCGAGGATGTACTGGTGGCCGCATATGGTCCGTGACGTTGGGGATTATGTTCGGGCGTGCGTCTCCTGTGCCAAGAATGTCTCCTCACTTTACCCTTTGCTGGTGGCAGACAGGCCCTGGGAGATGGTCGGAATGGACCTTGTGGTGGGCTTACCCAAGTGTCGGGGTAGCACCATCATTTGGGTGATCACCGACCATTTTTCCAAAATGGTGCACCTGGTTCCGTTACCACGGTTACCTTCTGCACGGGCCCTGGCTGCGTTGTTCATAAGACATATCTTTCGTCTACACGGCATGCCGGACAAAATCGTTAGTGACCGAGGTCCCCAGTTTGCGTCTCAGTTCTGGAGAGAGCTTTGTCGTCTACTCAGCATTGAATTAAATCTCTCTTCGACATATCATGCCGAGACGAATGGGTTGGTAGAGAGGGCCAACCAGACCTTGGTCCCATATCTGCGACATTTTGTCTCTGCCAGGCATGATGACTGGGCATCTTTGTTACCATGGGCAGAGTTTGCATTGAACAACGCCGTGGCAGACTCCACTGGACAGACACCATTCCTCCTTAATTACGGTCAGCATCCGCGGGTTCCTGTGCCTATGCCCGTGTCTTCCACCGACTCCAGGGTGGCAGACTGGGCTGTGGAGGCACGGGACATTTGGGACCATACTCAGGATGCCATTCAGGCCTCCAAGGAGAGGATGAGGTCCTCCGCCGACACAAAAACGGCGCCCCGCTCCGACAATGGCCCCCCGGGGACTTGGTGTGGCTCTCCCCCCTTTTAAAAAAACGGGCTGCAGTGGATTTCCCCCAAGTTGGCACTCCTTTACCGGGTCCCTTCAAATTTCCTCGAGCGGGTTTTAACCCCGTGGTAAAACCTTTTGGGGCCCTTCCACCACCCCTAGGAATCTCCGACCCCCTTTCATGTGTCCCTCTTGAAGCCCGTGGTCATGTCCCGGGTTCTCTGAGCATCTGCCCGGGGCATCGGGTTTGTCTACGGACCCCTCACGAGGTGAAAAAGCTATTGTGGGGGGGAAGGGGGCACGGGGGAAAAGTTTTAATTTTGGGGGATTGGGGGGGTTTTGGGGCTGAGGATAGGTTTCCGGGAGCCTGTTTTTAGCGCATTTACGCTCCGGGAGCTCATTTCTGCCTTTGAGGTTTGTGAAAAGGGCCCCAAAAGGGAAAGGGGGGCCCCAGGAAGGGGGGTTTTGTTAGGGGGTTTAGTTCCCACTCCTGCACAAGAGGAATTGAGCTATCCCCGCTGGGGGTTTCCCCCCCGTCTCCGGGCCCCGTGGAACCTGCTCAGCAGAGACCGGGCCCAGCGTCTCGCCAGTTAATTGGGTGTGCGGGATCTGCTGCCACTCCCCGGTCCTGCCATTGTAACTTTAAAGCAGGTCAGCGGCAAGCAGACCAGTTTTGGGGCAAAAACCTGGCTTTCCTTTTTGAGGGAAGCCCCGGGTAAGAACCTCAAGAAGATCAGGGGTCACATGCTCACTACGGGGCTCCCATTGGTTCTCC
>JARQOD010000001.1:535579843-535689265 GCA_033576555.1 Oophaga sylvatica
TGCGTGGTTATGATGAGTCAACGCAGATGGCGAGTGCAGATGATGCACTAGTCAGCCTGACTGTCCCTCTTATCTGCCTGCTTCAAAAACACTGCAAGCACTAAGGGATGAGGTTTTGGAAGAGGTGGAGGATGAGGAGTCAGAAATTCCATCACCTTCTGGACAGTCAGCGCAACGTGGTTCCTCACAAAGGGCTGGGCAGGGCTCACTTTGTGAGGAGGATGAGGAGGAGTCAATGGAGGAGGAAGACATCGCTCCAGAGGGAGGTACACAATGCTCTAGTCAGTATGTAGAGCGAGGGTGGGGTGATGCAGAGCAGGCAGAGATGACGCCTCTTGCAGGGGACAGCGTTTGTTGGCCAGTTGGGAGTCTGCAGCACATGGTTGATTTCATGCTGCAGTGCCTGAGAAACGACCGCCGCATCGCCCACATTCTCACCACGTCTGATTATTGGGTGTACACCCTCCTAGACCCTCGCTACCGGGACAACTTACAAAGCCTCATCACACCGTTGAACCGGGAGCGTAAAATGCGGGAGTACCAAGACACACTGGTGCAATCCATAATGTTCTCCATTCCAGCCGAGAGCACTGCTGCTGCTACTGCTTTACAAAGCAGCTCTGTGCGTCGAGGCAGTGGAGACAGCTCTGCAACAAGAGGGAGCACAAGCAGCGCCTCTGCACAGGGCAAGACCAGTATAATCCAAATGTTGCGAAGTTTTGTGGCAGCGCCACAAATGTCTACACCATCCGAGACTGCTCCAGTCAGCAGGAGGCAACGTTTCCGTAAGATGGTGACAGACTACATGTCTTTCCCTCTCAGTGTACTCCCAGATGGCTCTTCCCCATTCAAGTTTTGGGTCTCTAAGCTGGATACATGGCCAGAGCTTAGCCAGTATGCATTGGAGGTGCTGGCTTGCCCTGCTGCCAGTGTATTATCGGAGCGCGTCTTTAGTGCTGCAGGTGGTGTACTAACAGACCGTCGCATGCGACTATCCTCCGATAATGTAGACCGGCTTACTTTTCTGAAAATGAACAAGGCATGGATCTCGCCAGAATTTGTCTGTCCGTTTTCAGATTAAATAACTGGTTCGCAACGTTATCCATGTCTCCTGTTATGTTCATCTTTCTACCACCTGAACTCTACTACCTGGGCTACAACACTGGCAGCTGCTGCTCAGAAGTGTCGTGTCCACAGACCAATACACAAGCTATAGTGTTACTGGCGTTCAGTAATGTCAGCTGTTCCCCTGCTGTGTGAACGGCAAAAAGTCATGCTGCCTCCACCCTGTTGTCTTCTCATCCCTGGGCTTCAACACCGACAGTTGTTGCTCGGAAGTGTCATTGGCACGGGTACTCACTCCTGCCCAGACTGGTTACAGCACGCCATCTGTTTCCTGTCAGTGTAAACGTCACTTAGCCTCCAATAAGTTGTCCTGTCGTGTTGCGGTCGGGTTAGCCGACTCTATGGTGCTTGGAGTTTAGGTGCTTCCTATGTGTGCTGCGGGATATGCAAATAAAGGCTGTTTCCGTTGTGACAATAGGACAATCACCCACTGTAGTATTGTGGGATTCGGTAACTGCGGCCGGCTCGCGGCCTGTCAACTTAAATTTCCATGGGTACCTTCTGCTACCCGTCCGGGTTCCAGTACCGTCAGCTGGTTCTCCGCAGTGCCTTTGCCCTAGGTGCCTCCATCTCGGTATCCGAGTTCCAGCAACGTCTGCTGGTCCTTGGTAGTGCTTTGGAGCACAGGTACCTCCTGCTTAGTAACTGTGTCCCAGTAACGTCAGCTGGTCCTCGGTTGTGCCATTGGCTCTTTTCCTTCTGCTGCCCCTCCGGGTTCCAGCACAGTCAGCTGGTCCTCGTTACTTGCATTGGCTCTTGTACCTTCTGCTACCCGTCCGGGTTCCAGTACCGTCAACTGGTTCTCCGCAGTGCCTTTGGCCTAGGTGCCTCCATCTCGGTATCCGAGTTCCTGCAACGTCTGCTGGTCCTTGGTAGTGCTTTGGAGCACAGGTACCTCTTGCTTAGTAACCGTGTCCCAGTAACATCAGCTGGTACAAGGTTGTGCTACAAATACAAGATACAGAACAAGAGACACAAGAACAATAAGCAGAAGATCTAAAAGCAGAAGAACATGAAGTATAAGACCAAAATGAAGAGCAAAATATATGCTCTAAATTATAAGCAGAAGAAGACTAAGCAGTGTATGGGGGTGAGTCCGTTCCTCCTCGTGGTGCCCCTGGAAAATGCCTGCTGCTGCTGCAGGCTAAACTGAACACGGACAAATACTGTTGTAATTTAAATCTTTTGTGACAGCAAGAACGGAAGAATGAAAAATTCATACTTTGACAGATTACAAGTACAGGATTCTCTGTCACAAATAAGAATATGATGAAGAAGATGAAGTACAATATGAATTAGAATAATAGTTTAATAAGAAGAATATGAGTAATGTTAACAAAAAGATGAATAGCAAGAAGTTTAAGAAGAAGATAAAGAAGGTGAAGATGAAGAATAATTTGATGAAAAAGATGATGCTGCTGAAGATTATGAAGGAGAAAGTGTGTCAAAAGTTAAAAAGGTGAAGAGCATGGAAGTTGTGAAATATACATATTTGCCAAAATAGAAAAAACGTGAACAACATTGTCAATTTCTTCGTCAATCCGAACATCTTTAAAAAAAAAATATTTATGCTATTCCATTTGATTGGGTTAAACATCTATGCCTTTAATGTCTCCTCAACCTTCCCCAATACATTCTACATTACTCTTTGTTGTTTTCCTTCATGTACAATTAACCAACAAGGCAAGAATGGGGTTTTTTTAATTCCGATATTTTGTTCCCATAGACTTACATTGGATTTCCGGTATCGGTATCGGGTATCGCCGATATTTTTTGGGTATCGGCGATACCATTCCGATTCCGATACTTTTGGATATCGGAAAGTATCGCTCAACTCTACTCGTTACACATCCAGAGTCTTCACATTTTTTACAGCAGTGTTTACATAACAATGTTCCTTTCCTTGCCCTACACTTCTCTTGTGCTTACACAGCACGGATCCTGGTCAGAGTGTCCCAATGGCTCCTTAGTATTCTCTCTGTTAAGCTCTACTACGGATACACATCCCTAGGTCTGTTTTGCCCCCGACACAAGATCATTAGTTCCTGCAGTCATAAGCCCCTGGGAGAGAATCCGGCACTGTCCTCTGCACTGGGACTGCTTCTTCACATGCTGTACGCACTGCATCTGTGGGATCCCCAGGCCGTTTCACCCCGGTCCTCATGGTGTCTGCCCATGCGATGAGTTGCCACATTCTGAAGTCCCTTTCTCGCTCCCCAACTGCTTCAGCAGGTTTCTGTGGTGTCCTACTGCGGTGCGTGGCTGCTGTGCTGTCTTGCTGTGATGGGTGGCTGCTGTGCTGTCCGGGCCTATAGCCCTTGTGGACTATGCGGGTGTCAGGGGGCAGTTGTAGGAATACAGGGGATGAGGAACCTGGACCACTGAACTGCCCCTAAAGCTAAGGGGGGCCCTGTCCTTCCTTAGCTTAGGGGTACACCCGAAGACAGTGAGGTCAAAGCCACTGACCTGTCCTCGTCTCCTGTTTAGCCTCGAGCTAAACCCCCAACCCCCTCCCCAGGAGATGAGACAGGGGACAAAGTGAACTACACCAATAACAAAAGAAAGGAAAGACAGACACCTAGGGGTTAAATCAACTAAACAACAAACTTAGCTCTCTCTGCTGCAATGCACCGCACAGCAGAGTAAGGCACCAGATCTGGGTAATGGCTGAAGTACCACTGTGCTCAGCAAGCTCCTGACTCCTGCTTGGTTGGTCTCCAACAAGTAGAAATATCACCAACAGTCAGCTGACAACTCAGGTGACCATTTAAAGGAGAGTGTGAGTGGTCACCACCATCCTCTGACAGTCAGCAGCAATGCAATTACACCAGTCACCACCGGGGGAAAAGGCTGACATTAACCCCCGATGGCCTGAAAGGAAAACGGTTTTCATATGGAAAAGAAAATCTGCCACAGATCCAAAAGTGGATCGTGACAGCGGGCGCCCAGCCTAACTCTAACAAGGAAATGTCTCTGGCTTACTACAAAGCAGCCCCGCCTACTCTTAACCCTATCGTTAAACTACACACTGCCTAAGGACTGTGGAGAATAACATGCCCCCATCCAATGGCCATACTAAATACTGCACTTACCCTATTATAAGAATAAAACACATATACAGTACAGACCAAAAGTTTTGACACACCTTCTCATTTAAACATTTTTCTGTATTTTCATGACTATGAAAATTGTAAATTCACACTGAAGGCATCAAAACTATGAATTAACACATGTGGAATTATATACTTAACAAAAAAGTGTGAAACAACTGAAATTATGTCTTATATTCTAGGTTCTTCAAAGTAGCCACCTTTTGCTTTGATTACTGCTTTGCACACTCTTGGCATTCTCTTTATGAGCTTAAAGAGGTAGTCACCGGAAATGGTTTTCACTGGTGTGCCCTGTCAGGTTTAATAAGTGGGATTTCTGGCCTTATAAATGTGGTTGGGACCATCAGTTGTGTTGTGCAGAAGTCTGGTGGATACACAGCTGATAGTCCTACTGAATAGACTGTTTGAATTTGTATTATGACAAGAAAAAAGCAGCTAAGTAAAGAAAAATGAGTGGCCATCATTACTTTAATAAATGAAGGTCAGTCAGTCTGAAAAATTGGGAAAACTTTGAAAGTGTCCCCAAGTGCAGTTGCAAAAACCATCAAGCGCTACAAAGAAACTGGCTCACATGAGGACCGCCCCAGGAAAGGAAGACCAGGTGTCTCCTCTGCTTCAGAGGATAAGTTTATCCGAGTCACCAGCCTCAGAAATCGCAGGTTTACAGCAGCTCAGATTAGAGACCAGGTCAATGCCACACAGAGTTCTAGCAGCAGACACATCTCTACAACAACTGTTAAGAGGAGACTTTGTGCAGCAGGCCTTCATGGTAAAATAGCTGCTAGGAAACCACTTCTAAGGACAGTGAACAAGCAGAAGAGACTTGTTTGGGCTAAAGAACACAAGGAATGGACATTAGACCCGTGGAAATCTGTGCTTTGGTCTGATGAGTCCAAATTTGAGATCTTTGGTTCCAACCACCGTGTCTTTGTGCGATGCAGAAAAGGTGAACGGATGGACTCTACATGCCTGGTTCCCACCGTGAAGCATGGAGGAGGAGGTGTGATGGTGTGGGGGTGCTTTGCTGGTGACACTGTTGTGGATGTATTCAAAATTGAAGGAATACAGAAAGAGCATGGCTACTACAGCATCTTGCAGCGGCATGCTATTTCATCCGGTTTGTGTTTAGTTGGACGATCATTTATTTTTCAACAGGACAATGACCCCAAAAACACCTCCAGGCTGTGTAAGGGCTATTTCACCAAATAGGAGAGTGATGGGGTGCTACTTCAGATGACCTGGCCTCCATTGTCACCAGACCTGAACCCAATCGAGATGGTTTGGGGTGAGCTGGACCACAGAGTGAAGGCAAAAGGGCCAACAAGTGCTAAGCATCTCTGGGAACTCCTTCAAGATTGTTGGAAGACCATTTCTGGTGACTACCTCTTGAAGCTCATCAAGAGAATGCCAAGAGTGTGCAAAGCAGTCATCAAAGCAAAAGGTGGCTACTTTGAAGAACCTAGATTATAAAACATAATTTCAGTTGTAACACAGTTTTTTGTTAAGTATATAATTCCACATGTGTTAATTCATAGCTTTGATGTCTTCAGTGTGAATGTACAATTTTCATAGTCATGAAAATACAGAAAAATCTTTAAATGAGAAGGTGTGTCCAAACTTTTGGTCTGTACTGTGTATATTATTTATAGACAGTAATATCATCTAATAGTGTAGCAATATCAATGAGAAATGATGATAATACACTTTAGTGTGTAGCAGTACCATTATGAATAACAAATAAAAGCGCATTGATAGTACACGGTACCGAGATGAGGGAGGAAGACAAAGATATAATAGTCAAATATCATTCCCCTACACTTGGGGAAAAGAGGCCATTTTTTTAAGCCATTTTCTAGTGCAGTTAAAAAAAACATATACAGCTGATGTGTATTTTCTTTATATGAATTGTGGACATGTAGAGTAGACCATGCCCAGATTGCTCAAAACCATCCCAGACTCCATCAAAACCAGATGTCCTGGCCCAGCATGAGAGGCCTGGGGAATTCAGTGCAAGCAGTGACAATTTGAAGATGTGACAAGGACTGGATGGATGATGGTGAGGAGCGGAGGTGTTATTGGTGAGATAAGTATAAGGATATTTTGTATCCTATATATATTATATTTATTATGCCGTGGGATCTAGAGGTACCCAAGAGAACGATAGGGGTTTTTAAATTTGTCACTAAACAATTTTACCAGAAAAAAACTGAGCAAATAGGCAAATTTGAATTTTGTTTGATCCACTCATCTCTAGTATTTAATATATATGCATCTAGTCATCCATTTTATCAAACTTCATATTTTAGAGTGGTACATGTACAATGAAGGAAACATCCAAGGAGGCATTCTGCAAAATATAGTAGACAATGAAGGATTAATAAAGAAGAGGACCCTTAATTTATCTGCAAGATTTCCAAAATGCTGCTTGCTAGAGGATCTGTCACCCTTAGTAAAGACAATAAAAATTAGCACTAAGAGAGAAAAAAAGAAAAATTAGGGCATCAAAGGGAATACAATAACTGCAAAAGCGCCCAATCTTGTCCTGGTTAGAGGAAAAAATTTATTTTGTTATAATGTAATCCTAATAAAAGTTTATTAGGGAACATATTTTGTAGACCAAGGTCTATAGGTCACAAGAACATGACAATAACATTAATGTTGTGGTCTTTATTCTCTTGACATGATCTAAATGCCAGAACTGTTCCAAATATAAAATAATACTTATTTCAAGTCAACTAATTTTTTTCCGAGTCTTGTTTTTCTTCTATGTACTGTAAATAGACTGATAAGTAGAAGTTTTTTCTTCCAAAAGTTTTTGATCTCTTTGTTTCGAAAACTGTAGACAAGAGGACACAATAGTGGAGTGAAAACAGAATAATGTTTTGAAGCTGCTAAGGCCTCTGTTATGAGCTCGGTTGAAACAACTTTATTAGATAATGGATTGCAACCGAACCCGGGGTCCACGATGCTGTTAGTTCTCGCCTGTGTTACTTCACACAAGGAGAGAGATATTTGCACTATCTCCGTTTACTTCACAGGAGATGTGCTGTAGGCTGGTGTAGACGTAGCCCTGTTGACTGCACAGAAGCCACTTGCCAGATGATTAGGTAGTGCATGCAACTCCCGCTAGGCGTACGTGTTGTCAGCCGGTGTGTGACCGGACTGAGCAACTGACTGTTCAGCTGATGGCGATGCCCAGGTTACGCGCCCCGCAGTCTGCTCAGGGTGTATTGCTACCCTCTTGTTGTAGCAAGACTGCGTCACATTGGCTACCTGCCTGGCATAAGCTAATCCAGCCTGAGGGACCTGTGATAATTAGCCAAGCGAACTCTGGCATCGGCAGGTCCCAGAAAGCAAAGCTAGAGAGCACATGGAACCCAGATTCTGGTACGTCCACACATGAGCACTGCCTATTTTAGTATGATCTCAGTTACTTAAGGGCTAAGCTCCGCCCCAGCCATCTCGTCAATCGCATCACCGATGACGGCATCCGTGACCAATCAGGCGATGCCAGGTCAGAGGATCAGCTGACATTAACCCGGTACGCCATGTCACTGACATGCTCAGTGTAGGCATTTCTGGACTTAGGCTTATAACAGCCTTTTCCTGTTCTGTAACCTAGGTTTAAGGCTACTATGCACAAAGACTCTAGTAACAGCTTGTGCCGCTCGGGTCTTAGCTAGGCATTGGGATCGATGGCGAAGCTGAGCAGCATCTGCCCCGGCTGGGTCTGGATGGGAGACCACAGACTCTCCAGATTTAGATCCCGCCGTCGTCCGATGCCTAACATTATTCCCCCCTCTAACATCCCCCACTTGATGCTCATATTCCTCAATGAGCAGGGGAGCATGAATATGGTCCACGGGTTCCAAGTGCGATCCTCAGAACCACAATCCCTCCAGTGTACCAAATAAAATTTTTTGCCATGAACCATCTTAGATCCGGCAATCACCTCTACCTCGAAATCCTCACCCCCAGTGTCAGAAGCATGTTGAGCTTCCGAGAATTTCGTCAGGCGAACGGGTTTCAGGAGCGACACATGGAACGTGTCATGTATCTTCAAGTGCCGAGGCAATTGCAGACGATACACCACGGGATTTACTTTTGCTAGAATTTTAAAAGGACCAATAAAACGGGAGGCGAATTTGGCAGATTCCCTGCGACCTCGGATATTGTGAGCCGCGAGTCAGACCGTGTCGGCCGGAGAGAATACGGGAGCTGGATAACGATGAGTGTCAGCCGACTGTCTCATCCAATTTTTGGAGGCCGATAATGCTTCCTGCGTCTGGTCCCATACGCATCGCGCCTCCATAGCCCAAACTCTGACCCCAGGCTCCCCAGAGTTAACTGGCATAGGAACCGGAACACGCGGGTGCTGACCATTATTCAAAAGGAAAGGGGTCTGACCTGTGGAATCCACCACTGCATTGTTTAGAGCAAACTCTGTCCAAGGAAGCAAAGTTGCCCAATTATTATGGTTGGCAGAGACAAAATGGCACAAGTATGTTACAAGCGTCTGGTTAGTGCGTTCCAACAGGCCATTGGTCTCCGGGTGATAGGCAGTAGAGAGGCTAAGTTCAATACTAAACAGATTACACAGTTCTCTCCAAAACCGAGAGGTGAACTGAGGACCTCGATCACAAACAATCCTATCAGGCATACCGTGAAGACTGAAAACGTGACGGATAAACAGTGATGCCAGAACCTGAGAAGAGGGAACTCTAGGAAGAGGTTCCAGGTGAACCATCTTAGAAAAATGGTCAGAAACCACCCATATGGTCGTATTACCCGGGACTTAGGTAACTCAACCACAAAATCCATCCCAATCAGCTTCCAAGGTCTATCCGCCACGGGTAACAGATGAAGAAGACTCGCCGGACTCTGATGAGACGATTTATTTCTCGCGCAGGAGATACATGCTT
The DNA here is from genome assembly GCA_033576555.1 of Oophaga sylvatica. NCBI lineage: Eukaryota > Metazoa > Chordata > Amphibia > Anura > Dendrobatidae > Oophaga > Oophaga sylvatica. Next base: position 535,589,001 of record JARQOD010000001.1, read on the forward strand.
GGATGTATTCCTTAACGTCCTGGGACAACCGAGGCCACCAATGCGAGCGTTGGAGGAACTCAGTGGTATGTTTGATTTCAAAGTGACCTCCAATCTTAGAGGCATGTGCCCATGAGAGCACCTCATTCTGTAGATTAGGAGGAACAAAAGTCTTCCCGGGTGGAACTTGGTCTAAAGTCACCGGTACCACCGTCCGCATACTCCCAGGAGGAACGATAAGTCTGGACTCATCATCGTCCTCCGTCGCATCCATAAACCGAGATAGATCGTCCGCCCGAGGATTCTTTTCCCCTTTTAGAAAGTTGATGGTAAAATTGAATCGGGAAAAGAAAAGGGACCATTGAGCCTGCCTTGGGTTAAGACGCTGCGCCGTCTGTAGGTACGAGAGATTCTAATGGTCGGAGTATACCACAAAAGGATGTTTAGCTCCTTCTCCACTCCGAAAAAGCCAACTTAATAGGAAGCAATTCTTTATGTCCAATCGTGTAATTCTTTTCTGTTGGAGAAAAGGTCTTGGAAAAGAAGAAACATGGTCTTCTCCGACCCTTCCCATTCTTTTGAGATAAACCGCTACTGCTCCTAAAGAGGAAGCATCAACCTCCAGAAAAAATGGCTTGTTAACATCCGGGCGATGAAGAATGGGAGCTCTAGAAAAACAGGATTTAATCTCCCGGGACGCCTCGGATGTCTCCTTAGAGCAATTCTTAGGATTGGCACCTTTCTTGGTCTGAGCTGCCAAAGGAGTCACCAGTGTGGAAAAATGAGGTATAAACTGCCGGTAGTAGTTTATAAAGCCCATGAAGCGCTGTACAGCCTTAAGGGAATGAGGCTCTTGCCAATTCTGTACTGCTACCAGCTTTTGTGGATCCATGGCCAAGCCCTTACTGGATATGATGTACCCCAGGAATGGTAAAGATTCCTGTTCAAATTGGCATTTCTCCAGCTTACAGTACAGAGAATTTGCGTGCAAACGCTCGAAAACTCTGCAAACATCCTCTCTGTATGTGGAGAGGTTCGGGGAAAATACAGGATATCGTCAAGATATACTAACTCGGAGGACAGTAGCAAATCCCGAAAGATATCATTGACGAAATCCTGAAACACGGCGGGGGCATTGCATAACCCGAAGGGCATGACAAGGTACTCGTAGTGCCCATCACGAGTATTAAAAGCCGTTTTCCACTCATCGCCCTCACGGATTCGTATAAGATTATATGCCCTACGCAGGTCCAATTTTGTAAAGATCTTAACCCCTCGCAACCTGTCAAGTAACTCGGAAATCAGAGGCAGAGGATATTTGTTCTTTATCGTGATGGCATTTAATCCTCTGTAATCAATGCATGGACGTAGGTCATCTCATTTCTTCTGGACGAAGAAAAACCCCGCTCCAGCAGGAGAGACCGATTTCCTGATAAACCCCCGAGCCAGGCTCTCCTTGATGTAATCGGACATGGCCTGGGTCTCGGGGACAGACAGGGGATAAACCCTACCGCGAGGAGGCTCTGAACTGGGGATCAGATCTATAGCACAGTCATACGGTCATTGAGCGGACAAGGTCTCTGAAGCCTTTTTAGAAAAAACATCTGCAAAGCTCCAATATTGCTCTGGAAGCGCATCCAGACCGACCGACGGGTCTAAGACCACCTTCCAGGTTGATGCCACCATACACTTGAAAGAACACTTCTCACCCCAGGAATAAACTGCCCCCGTGTTCCAGTTTATATGTGGATTGTGACAACGTAGTCATGGAAGACCCAATAACACCTCATCCAATCCACTAGGAAGAATAAGGAACGAGATATCCTCCCGGTGACCCTGAGAAAACAACATGGTGAGGGGAATTGACCGGTGAGTGATTTGTGTGTCTAACACGGAACCGTTGACTACCCGGATGTTTATTGGTCTAGACAATAACTCCATAGGAACGGCGTGCTTCTGGGCCAAGGTTGACGACAAAAAATTGCCATTGGCCCCAGAGTCCACCACCGCCTTGACAGAAACCGTGGTTGTTCCGAAGAGCAACGTTACTTCATATGCTAGTCTGGAGGAAGAAGTCCCTGAATCTAACACACCTCCTCCAACAGTGGTTAGACATTCTCGTTTCCCGACCACTTGGAACCCTTATTATTGGGATACTCCAAAAGATGTGCAGGACAGAAAAGAGGAGGCCTATTTCTAGCCCGGGATATTTCCATAGGCTCAGGTTCTATGTGGGGCACCACGGGTTTGGACATGTGTCTAGAGAACGATGGAGCCAGCCGAAACCGAGGTTTAGAAGCCCCCAATGACGCAGGTCTATTCGGTTGGCAAGAGTAATTAACTCTTCCAGAGAGGTTGGAATCTCCCTGGTGGCTGGAGCATCCTTTATATGCCCAGCCAGACCCTTCCAGAACACCGGGATTAGCGACAGTTCAGACCAATCTAATTCAGCCGCTAGGGTCCTGAATTAGATGGCATAGTGACTGGCGGTGGTCGACCCCTGCACTAATGCAAGAAGCTTAAGAGCCGTATCATGTGTAACCTGAGGACCGAGGAACACACTTTTTAGGGTCCTAAGAAAGAGACCCACATTGGCCACTATCGGGTCATTCCGCTCCCACCGGGGGGTAGCCCTCTCCAAGGCCTTGCGAGTAAGTAATGAGATGACAAACCCCACTTTAGCACTTTCGGAGGGGAACTGTGCCTCCATCACTCCTAGCTGAATGGAGCATTGATTAATAAACCCTCTACAGGATCTGCTGTCACCATAAAATTTTTCAATGCGGTAAAGAAACTATAGCAGCTACCGCAGCATTCACAGCAGCAGAGTGTTAAGGGTTGCAGAACATACCAAATAAATATAAATATAAGGTGCGTTCACAGACCGGGGTCCACCGTGCAGGCAGAACCTGATCCTAGTAAGATGGCGCAGTAGGTGGTATGAGCGAACTCTATTATCCCGCAGAGTTACAGATATGGACGCCTTAGCACTATATGGCGAAGTGTGCAAACTCTGTTACTCCACAGAGCCACTAAACAAAAGGATGTGGCGCTTTATGGTGGTATAAGAGAACTCTGTTGCTCCACAGAGTCGCAACCTAAGTGCTGACAAATAGCGATGTCCGCGTGCCGCCACCGGGTTACATCCAGACTGCGCAGCTTCAATATAAAATAGTCAGCAATGCACACAGCAAACTCCTCACCGGAGATGCTGGTATACTAGGGGCTATACAGCCAGAGCCCTGAACCCATACACACAACTCCTCACCAGAGGTGCCGTATTCTAGGGGCTTATTTCAGCCGGGTCCCTAAACACATGCATAACCACACTGGTGCAAGCACGTAACAGATTTGATACTAGAGCACGGCCGTGCGGTTATGCCACTTTTTTATAGTAGCCACGAGTACGAGACCTTCCAGAAAGGACCAATAGGAAGCTGCTTCAGAACACCAACAGCTTCAGGACCTTCCTGGAAGACCAATAGGAGTCACAGCTGTATCCGAGCATGTGACCCCTGATCTCCAATGGAAGATCTTGCCCTGGGCATGCTCAGATGGAGAAACAGAGGACTTAGTCTCAAATCTGCCTGCTCCTGCACTGGTTACAACAGAGGATCCAGGCAGCAGCATGTCTCTGCACAGTATTATACCAGGCGAGACTCTGGGACCAACGTCTCAGCTGAGCAGGCTCCACTGTGGCCGGAGATGGATGGGGGACCGCAGTGGGACTGGTTCGAGATTCCCCTTGTGCAGCAGCGGGAACTCGATTCCTAACACAGAGTTTACGAGATTTGCTGCTTGTGCGGCTGCCTGAGTAGCTACTGCAGTGAGATCAGCAACTGGAGCGGCCTGCTCCAGAGACCCTAAGTCTGAACGTAGCACTGCAGCTGCTGGTTGTCAGCCATGGTTGACTAGACCCTGGCAGTCAGATACTGTTATGAGCTCGGTTGCAACAACTTTATTAGATAATGGATTGCAACCGAACCCGGGGTCCGCGATGCAGTTAGAGTCACTGCTGCCGAACACCCCTTGGGTATAAAGGTAACAACTGACAACTAAAGAGTAATATTAGATCTCATCTGTGTTACTTCACACAAGGAGAGAGATATTTGCATTATCTCCGTTTACTTCACAGGAGATGTGCTGTAGGCTGGCGTAGACGTAGCCCTGTTGACTGCACAGAAGCCACTTGCCAGATGATTAGGTAGTGCATGCAACTCCCGCCAGGCGTACGTTTTGTCAGCCGGTGTGCGACCGGATTGAGCAACTGACTGTTCAGCTGACGGCGATGCCCGCGTGCTGCCAGCCGGTGTGCGACCGGACTGAGCAACTCTCTGTTCAGCTGGCAGGGGCGATGCCCACGTTACGTGCCCCGCAGTCTGCTCAGGGTGTATCGCTACCCTCTTGTTGTAGCAAGACTGCGCCACATTGTCTACCTGCCTGGCATAAGCTAATCCTGCCTGAGGGACCTGTGCTAATTACCCGAGTGAACTCTGGCATCGGCAGGTCCCAGAGAGCAAAGCTAGAGAGCACGTGGAGCCCAGATTCTGGTACGTCCACACATGAGCACTGTCTATTTTAGTATGATCTCACCGCGCTGCGCTGCGGACAGACAAGCTATTTAAGGGCTAAGCTCCGCCCCCAGCCATCTCATCAATCACATCACCGATGACGTCATCCGTGATCAATCAGGCAATGCCAGATCAGAGGATCAGCTGACATTAACCACCAATCACGGTTTGCTATGTCACGGACATGCTCAGTGCAGGCATTTCTGGACTTAGGCTTATAACAGCCTTTTCCTGTTCTGTAACCTAGGTTTAAGGCTACTATGCACAAAGACTCAAGTAACAGCTTGTGCTGCTCGGGTATTAGCTAGGCGTTGGGATTGATGGCGAAGCTGAGCATCATCTGCCCCGGCTGGGTCTGGATGGGAGACCACAGACTCTTCAGATCCACATCAGTTTTTCGCCGTTAGGCGCGATCCGGAATTCTTTTTAAAAAACGGATCCGCTTTTTTTTACTGCCGGATCTGTTTTTTTCTCATTGTCACGCATTTAGCGCTGGATCGCACCACATGTCCTTCCGTTTTGTCCGGCAAAAATTTCTATTCCGGCGGCCGGATAAGACGTGTCCTTGAACGTTTTTTGTTACCGGCTGAAAAACCGGACAGCGCCTGAAGCGGCGCATCAGGCTTGTTGATACAATGGACGTCTATGGGTGCCGGATCAGACAAAGGACTGATCCGGTGACCGGACTCCGTTTTCTTCCTCTGTGCATACCTGGAACTACGAAATCAAGGTCTCTCTCTCTCTTTCCAGACATGCGCACACTGCATTTCTCGGGTTCAAAGTTCAGGACGGATCCGGCTAAAAAACGGATCCGTTGCATCGATTTTTTTGCAATATGCACTGGATCCATCTTTTTACACATTGGACGGATTGTGCCTGGCGGCGAAAAACTGATGTGTGAAAGTAGCCTAAGTCATAAGCAGGAGAATATGTTGATTGAAGATTGATGTACATGAAGGCAATGCTTCCATAGGAAAAAAGGGACATAAAAAGATGAGCCATGCAGGTGGAGAAGGTTTTTTTTACGTTCTGTTTTAATTTTCAGTTTGGTGTCTAGGACTTTTGCATATATTAAAACAATGACGATAGAATTCAAGATGCATTGTGGGGGCGCATGCATCCCAGAAGTTAAACATCACAGAAGAAAAGCATCTTGAAAACGGCAGCTATTCATGGGAAGGAATTAACATTCATCTTCTCTCTTCACACAGGTAACCAAATCATTCATCCTCTGAATTGATCCTCTCTGCATGTATGCACTCCATTCATTATCAGCAAGCAGCTGAATGACACAAGCCCCTTCTGTCTTGCATGTGGAAATATATAGCAATGGTAACCAAATCATTCATCCTCTGAATTGATCCTCTCTGCATGTATGCACTCCATTCATTATCAGCAAGCAGCTGAATGACACAAGCCCCTTCTGTCTTGCATGTGGAAATATATAGCAATAGTATGCACTCCATACTTCTGATTGCTGCCAACCACTGCTGTACCATTTTGCAACATAGTTTAATGTGCCTGGTATAGAGTTGAGCGATACTTTCCGATATCCTAAAGTATCGGAATCGGAATGGTATCGCCGATATCACTAAAATATCGGCGATACCCGATACCGATACCGGAAGTCCCATGTAAGTCTATGGGAACAAAATATCGAAATTAAAAAAAACCCATTCTTGCCTTGTTGGTTAATTGTACATGAAGGAAAGCAAGAAAGAGTAATGTAGAATGTATTGGGGAAGGTTGAGGAGACATTAAAGGCATAGATGTTTAACCCAATCAAATGGAATAGCATAAATATTTTTTTTTTTAAAGATGTTCGGATTGACGAAGAAATTGACAATGTTAACGTTTTTTATATTTTGGCAAATATGTATATTACACAACTTCCATGCTCTTCATCTTCATCTTTTTAACTTTTCACACACTTTCTCCTTCATAATCTTCTGCAGCATCATCTTTTTCATCAAATTATTCTTCATCTTCACCTTCTTTATCTTCTTCTTAAACTTCTTGCTATTCATCTTTGTTAACATTACTCATATTCTTCTTATTAAACTATTATTCTTATTCATATTCTGCTTCATCTTCTTCATCATATTCTTATTTGTGACAGAGAATCCTGTACTTGTAATCTGTCAAAGTATGAATTTTTCATCCTTCCGTTCTTGCTGTCACAAAAGATTTAAATTACAACAGTATTTGTCCGTGTTCAGTTTAGCCTGCAGCAGCAGGCATTTTCCAGGGGCACCACGAGGAGGAACGGACTCACCCCCATACACTGCTTAGTCTTCTTCTGCTTAGAATTTAGAGCATATATTTTGCTCTTCATTTTGGTCTTATACTTCATGTTCTTCTGCTTTTAGATCTTCTACTTATTGTTCTTGTGTCTCTTGTTCCGTATCTTGTATTTGTAGCACAATCTTGTACCAGCTGATGTTACTGGGACACGGTTACTAAGCAGGAGGTACCTGTGCTCCAAAGCACTACCAAGGACCAGCAGACGTTGCTGGAACTCGGATACCGAGATGGAGGCACCTAGGCCAAAGGCACTGCGGAGAACCAGTTGACGGTACTGGAACCCGGACGGGTAGCAGAAGGTACAAGAGCCAATGCAAGTAACGAGGACCAGCTGACTGTGCTGGAACCCGGAGGGGCAGCAGAAGGAAAAGAGCCAATGGCACAACCGAGGACCAGCTGACGTTACTGGGACACGGTTACTAAGCAGGAGGTACCTGTGCTCCAAAGCACTACCAAGGACCAGCAGACGTTGCTGGAACTCGGATACCGAGATGGAGGCACCTAGGCCAAAGGCACTGCGGAGAACCAGTTGACGGTACTGGAACCCGGACGGGTAGCAGAAGGTACAAGAGCCAATGCAAGTAACGAGGACCAGCTGACTGTGCTGGAACCCGGAGGGGCAGCAGAAGGAAAAGAGCCAATGGCACAACCGAGGACCAGCTGACGTTACTGGGACACGGTTACTAAGCAGGAGGTACCTGTGCTCCAAAGCACTACCAAGGACCAGCAGACGTTGCTGGAACTCGGATACCGAGATGGAGGCACCTAGGCCAAAGGCACTGCGGAGAACCAGTTGACGGTACTGGAACCCGGACGGGTAGCAGAAGGTACAAGAGCCAATGCAAGTAACGAGGACCAGCTGACTGTGCTGGAACCCGGAGGGGCAGCAGAAGGAAAAGAGCCAATGGCATAACCGAGGACCAGCTGACGTTACTGGGACACGGTTACTAAGCAGGAGGTACCTGTGCTCCAAAGCACTACCAAGGACCAGCAGACGTTGCTGGAACTCGGATACCGAGATGGAGGCACCTAGGCCAAAGGCACTGCGGAGAACCAGTTGACGGTACTGGAACCCGGACGGGTAGCAGAAGGTACAAGAGCCAATGCAAGTAACGAGGACCAGCTGACTGTGCTGGAACCCGGAGGGGCAGCAGAAGGAAAAGAGCCAATGGCACAACCGAGGACCAGCTGACGTTACTGAACCCCAGTAACACAGGAGCAAGTGTTGACTGTGCTAACAGCACTTCCGAGCAACAACTGGCGGTGTTGGAGCCCAGGGTCAAGGAGGATGTTTAAATACTAGATCAAGTAATTTCCTTGTTACCTGTCAATTTTAAATGTCTATACTTCAAACAAGAGAAAGATAACCTTTACTACCATAAGATGATGATTTCATTTAAACTAATATCTAGATAAATAAAGAATTGACAAACATAAACACATACATTAACATGTTGAACAGCAATGCAAACCACAAAATAAATTAGTTAAGGAATCTGCTATACGGTTGTACATAAAAGCATACAAGTACATATCTGAATCCATTAATGATGGATAAGTAACAGTATGTACACCATTTTTATTGTATAGACAATGAATGTCTGACTTCAAAACATCATCAGCATTACAAGTTATCTGTGATATTACTAAAATGTTCCATTTGCTGAATAATGTCCCTAAATATTTTATACAAAATTATACAATTTCCATCATGTAATACTCATAATATGTGGCAATAATCATTTTTATTAACAAACATAACCTTTAAAAAGTGCATAGTGCATAGTGAAAATTGCTATTTATGGCTGACTGTCGACTTGGAAGCATGACAACAGATAGATAAGGTATATATAGATGACACTGCATAGCCACAGATGGTGAATGGCGATGTAATACTGTACCTCAATAAAGTGTGCGTCACTACTACATATTTTTTTTATATAGCTGTATAAACAGGGTACATGGATGTATGCTTGTGCCTTTGTTTTGACGCACAGACTGCCTTCCTGCTGAGACGCATTGGGTAGTGAACAGTTGTGTGCAGTGTTCACTGCAGTCTCTGCGGAATAACCACACTTAGACCTTATAACTTTTCAGACTTTCTTTATCAATCTACCAAGATGAAGAAGGCAGGGAGTAAGGCACGTGGTCGTGGAGTTTCTTCAGGGAGAGGACGTGGGGATTCTGTGGCTGCTGCGGCCCCCAGTGACACAGCATCCACCAGTTTTCCCCGGGCCGTGAGCGTTCCTTTATGCGCACTTTTGTAGGAGCTCGGAGTACCCCCCTGCTGCGGGAAGAACAAATTGAAGCCGTTGTTGTTTGGATCTCAGCCAATGCATTGACTTCAATTGCTTCCACCTCCTCTCAGGACCACAGCACTGTTGGGCAACCATCTGTCTCTTCACCGCCTGGCAAATTGCCCAGGCAGTCAGAGAGTTCTGTACAGGAGCCAGCTGAGTGTCTGCTTCTGTTCTCAGAATCTATTGGCTTGCAAACAGGGGCCCAGCCAAGCAGCATTCTGTAATGTGAAGAAGAGGGAGTATGCAGTGATGCGCAACAGCTGTGTCTCTCTGAATCTGAAGAGGCGGGTGAGACAGTGCCGATGGTCAGCACACCGCAGAACGCATCTGATGATGATGATGAGACCCAGGTGCCAGTTTCTGTTGAGCATGGTGCTGGCCAGACCACCCAACAGCAGGTGTTGGAAGAGGGTAGTGGAGATGATGAGGTCCAAGACCCAACATGGCATGAAGAACAGGAAGGTGGTGGGAGCAGCTCAGAGGAATAATAATAATATTTATTTATATAGCGCCATCATATTCCGCAGCGCTTTACAGTTTAGCAGTTTCAGAACACAAGTCATAAGTAACAACGTTAACAATACAATAATTTAAGATAAATAAGTCGCCCCTGCTCGTGACAGCTTACAATGTACAATGAGATGGGGGAGATACAAAGTATAGGTGTTTATATACAATGGTGCATTTACAATGATGTTCCAGCCATCTTAAGGGACTGAGGGATGGAGATAGTGAATGGGCTAGAGACACACACACACTTACACAGAATACATAGAATGACTTTGATTAGTGAATGTGATAGGCCGCTCTGAACAAATGTGTTTTGAGGGAGCGCCTGAAACCATGCAAATTGTGGATAGTCCTAATTTCTTGGGGTACAGCATTCCAGAGGATTGGCGTAGAGCAGGAGAAGTCTTGGAGTCGGGAGTGGGAGGTACGTATTAGTGCAGAGGTTAGTCGAAAGTCGTTTGCAGAGCGCAGCAGTCGGTTAGGCCGATAGATAGAAATGAGGGAGGAGATGTAGGAGGGGTGCTGCACTGTGGAGAGCTTTGTGGGTGAGAACCAGTACTTTGGTTGAAAGCTGGGAGAGGCCTAGAGAAATGGTTAGTGATAGAAGGAAGATAGAGGAAGACATTGCCCCAACGGTACAAACAGGAGGGAGAGTTAGGCTGCAGACTCGGTTGCCTGTAGCCTCCAGTTTGGCACCTGTTCGGAGCAGTTGTCTTCCAAAAGTCAAAACGTGCGCTCCCAGGACTTGCACTGCGTGGTCCTTTTTTCACACACTTGCACATGATATTTGCTATGTGAAATGCAAGCTGTGTAATTAAAAATTAAAAATAGCTAAAAGTGTCAGTCACCTCAATACCACAAATATGTGGAAACATGTGCGGACAAAGCACATAGTTGAGTTACAAAGACACACTAGAGATGTAGGCCAACCTACAGCAGCACCTACATCTTCAGGTTGTGTTGAAGCCTCTTCATCGAGCTCACACACAGCTGGTTATGCTTCCTCACAGGATCGCCATGGAAGAACCTCGGCCACTGTTGTCCAGAGACAAACTGTTATTCCACACACAGCAGCAAGTTCCCTGTCATCCTCACACTCCCAGGCCACAAAACAGCCATCGGTAGCACAGGCATGGGATAAAAGACGGCCATACTCCGCAAACCATGCACGAGCACAGGCTCTGAATGCTGGCATTGCAAAACTCCTGTCCCTTGAAATGCTGTGATTCAGGCTGGTGGAGACAGACAGTTTCCGTAACTGAATATCATTGTCAATCCCACAATACAATGTGCCAAGCCGATTTCATTTCAGCAGGCAAGCCGTCCCTGGTCTGCAAAAGCATGTTGAGGGAAAAATTAAACATGCGCTACTAAAAGCCCTCAGTAGCAAGGTCCACCTGACCACCGATGCGTGGACCAGTACCCATTGTTATGATCTGCTACAACCAGTAAGGAAAGAAGGGAATTCTGTCCCTACAATACAACTAAGCTGAATCCCTACGATGTAACGGGGAACCTGATCCTGCGACCAGACCCGCTAAAGTCCTCATCTAGTGTGAACGAAGACCTATAGTTGCGAGGGAGTAATCCCTACAAGATCTAGGGACTGTGAGAAAAGGTGGACACCTCCTAACATAAATTGTAGCATGGATAATTAAACAGAAAAATAAATACTTTGTGATCCTAACATCAAGCAAAACTGACAGATTAAGGCACCTAAGCACCCGGCTAGCTTAACAGTAGATAATACAATGAAGTCAAGCAAAGCCAGAAGGGCGGAGCCAGACTAAATAGGGAAAAAAGGTCATGTGACCAGCAAACTGAAACAAAACCTAACAAGAGGGTTCTAACACCCATGGCCAGGGACAATACCTTTCCCTCACTGCCCATTGGGTCAATGTTGTGCAGCCGGGTACTGATCTTGCGAGTGGCGCTGTACGTGTTCTGCCAACTCCAAGGATTGCAGGAATCAAGTCTGTACACATTGATTCCTCCTCCTATTCCAGTTCCTCAGAATCATCGCTGCAGGAGCCGTCACGGTCTACCTCCACATGGACCCGTGAACGTTTACCTGTTGCGACCGATATGAGCACAGCCGTGTCCAAATGTCAACAGGCCATCCTGAAATTAATTTCCATGGGGAATCTTAGCCACACAGCGCAGGAGCTCTGTAATGCCATAAAGCAGGAGAGCGACGTGTGGTTTTTGGAAGAGAATCTACAGGCAGGCTTGGTAGTGTGTGACAATGGCCGAAATCTGGTGTCAGCTCTGGGCCTTGGCAACCTCACTCACATACCATGTCTGTCATATGTGCTCAACTTGGTCGTGCAGAGTTTTTTGAGGGACTATCTGGATCTTGATGCACTGCTGCACAAGGTCCGCCTAGAGTGCGCTCACTTGCGACGTTCCAGCATGGCCAGATCGCTGATTGCAGCTCTGCAACGCAGATTTCACCTTCATGAACATCGCATCATATGTGACGTACCCACCAGGTGGAATTCCTCGTTACATATGTTGGAGCGGTTGTGTGAGCAGCAGCCAACAGTAATGGAGTATCAGCTGCATCAGGCGCAGTCAACTCGCAATTTGCGCCGTTCACACTTCACCACTACTGAGTGGGCCTCTATAATAAGAATAATAATATTATTTATTTATATAGCGCCATAATATTCCGCAGTGCTTTACAGTTTAACAGTTTCAAAACACGAGTCATAAGTAACAACGTTAACAATACAATAATTAAAGCAAAATCAGCCGCCCCTGCTGGTGAAAGCTTACAATCTACAATGAGGTGTGGGAGATACAAAGTACAGGTGTTTATATACAATGGTGTTTTTACAATGATGGTCCAGCCATTTTAAGGAAGTGAGGGATGCATGGAGATAGTGAATGGGCTACACACACAGAATTACACATAGAATGACTTTGATTAGTGAATGTGATAGGCCACTGTGAACAAATGTGTTTTGAGGGAGCGCCTGAAACCATCCAAATTGCGGATAGTCCTAATTTCTTGGGGTAGAGCATTCCAGAGGATTGGCGCAGCGCGGGTGAAGTCTTGGAGTTGGGAGTGGGAGGTACGGATTAGTGCAGAGGTTAGTCGAAGGTCGTTTGCAGAGTGCAGCAGTCGGTTAGGCCGATAAATATAAATAAGGGAGGAGATGTAGGGGGGTGCTGCGCTGTGGAGAGCTTTGTTGGTGAGAACCAGTAATTAGAATTGGATCCTATAATGAATGGGCAGCCACTGCCAGTGTAATGAGTGGCGAATAACTCTATGAAGGATATCTGCCACGTTTTGCGTGCGTTTGATGAGTCAACGCGGATGGCGAGTGCAGATGATGCACTAGTCAGCCTGACTGTCCCCCTTATCTGCCTGCTTCAAAAAACACTGCAAGCACTAAGGCATGAGGTTTTGGAAGAGGTGGAGGATGAGGAGTCACAAATTCCATCACCTTCTGGACAGTCAGCGCAACGTGGTTCCTCACAAAGGGCTGGAGGACTTTCAAAGTACCATGCTGTATCAACAATTGAACCTCCAGAGTCGCTGTCTATATTTTCATAACCATTACAAACTTTTAATGTATTTACAAAGCACATAATGTACATTTTTTGTCTATCCTTTTGTAATGCTATTGTGTTTCCATAAACTGATGTTACAGAATTATGATACAAAGTTTTTAAATTTGAGTTTTAAATTTTGTAAATTTATATGTATTTGAAGGACTTTGTGAGGAGGATGAGGAGGAGTCAATGGAGGAGGAAGACATCGCTCCAGAGGGAGGTAGACAATGCTCTAGTCAGTATGTAGACCAAGGGTGGGGTGATGCACAGCAGGCGGAGATGACGCCTCTTGCAGGGGACAACGTTTCTTGGCCAGTTGGGAGTCTGCAGCACATGGTTGATTTCATGCTGCAGTGGCTGAGAAACGACCGCCGCATCGAACACATTCACACCACGTCTGATTATTGGGTGTACACCCTCCTAGACCCTCGCTACCGGGACAACTTACAAAGCCTCATCACACCGTTGAACCGGGAGCGTAAAATGCGGAAGTACCAAGACACACTGGTGCAATCCATAATGTTCTCCATTCCAGCCGAGAGCACTGCTGCTGCTACTGATTTACAAAGCAGCTCTGTGCGTCGAGGCAGTGGAGACAGCTCTGCAACAAGAGGGAGCACAAGCAGCGCCTCTGCACAGGGCAAGAACAGTATGTTCCAAATGTGTCGAAGTTTTGTGGCAGCGCCACCAATGTCTACACCATCCGAGACGGCTCCAGTCAGCAGGAGGCAACATTTCCGTAAGATGGTGACAGACTACATGTCTTGCCCTCTCAGTGTACTCCCAGATGGCTCTTCCCCATTCAAGTTTTGTGTCTCTAAGCTGGATACATGGCCAGAGCTTAGCCAGTATGCATTGGAGGTGCTGGCTTGATCTGCTGCCAGTGTATTATCGGAGCGCGTCTTTACTGCTGCAGGTGGTGTACTAACAGACCGTTGCATGCGACTATCCTACGATAATGTAGAACGGCTTACTTTTCTGAAAATGAACTAGGCATGGATCTCGCCTGAATTTGCCTGTCCGGTTTCAGATTAACTAACTGGTTGGCAACGTTTTCCATGTCTCCTGTTATGTTCATCTTTCTACCACCTGAGCTATACTCCCTGGGCTACAACACTGCCAGTTGCTGCTCAGAAGTGTCGTGTCCACAGACCAATACACAAGCTATAGTGATAGTGGGGTTCAGTAACGCCTGCTGTTCCCCTGCTGTGTGTCCGGCAAAAATTACTGCTACCTAGCTACACATGTTTAAAAAAACATGACATGTTAAAGTGGCTAGTGCTACACATAGATATCAGGCTACACCCTTATTTCTAAGCTGTAAACAAGTGAAACGTCAAATTTAAAACCATTCAATGATTAGTGTTGGTAACAAATCTGTAACTAAATAATTGTGACATATTATGGCAGATATCCACATGTCTAACACAAATGCTAACACAAAAGCATACTTATGCTATAGGGTACTGATGGTGAACCTTCTCACTCCATAACTTTGACCAATCCAACTCACATCATGCCTCAAATGCTGCAATGTTGGAAGTGCATAATGTGGGTTGAACTTTGACAACAGCTGCAGTGCGAAGGTTATCCTTCTGTGTTCTTGGCTTTTAAATAAAAGCATACAAGTAAATATAATAATACATTGTTGATTAAGGGACATGATGTACACCTGTAATATTGTGCAAACAATGGATGTAGGACTATTCCTCTTCAACATTACTTATATTTGTGTCATTTGAAAAAATACATATTTTAGTTAAAAATTAAAAACCCATGTTCAGTAGCTGTGAAAGGCCCGTTTGTGTACTTCTATATTGTTTGCAACCAATGTATTGTATACGGATGGAAGCGCGTCACACTAATAGATTAGATTTATTTTAAATGGAATGTAGCAGAACCAATTGGAGATAAATGATAAGGATGAGCCACTGAGACACGCTCAGCAGAGTACAAGCAGCAGTGCTTGAACATGTAACTGGAGCGTGATCTGCACTCAAAAAAGTAAAAAACACAGACTGAAGTGAACACTGAAACACAACTGTCCACAATCTGTGAAAAGCTCCTTTCTGTACTTCTATAGTGTTTGCAACCAATGTATTGTATACGGATGGAAGCGCGTCACACTAATAGATTAGATTTATTTTAAATGGAATGTAGCAGAACCAATTGGAGATAAATGAAAAGGATGAGCCACTGAGACACGCTCAGCAGAGTACAAGCAGCAGTGCTTGAACATGTAACTGGAGCGTGATCTGCACTCAAAAAAGTAAAAAACACAGACTGAAGTGAACACTGAAACACAACTGTCCACAATCTGTGAAAAGCTCCTTTCTGTACTTCTATAGTGTTTGCAACCAATGTATTGTATACGGATGGAAGCGCGTCACACTAATAGATTAGATTTATTTTAAATGGAATGTAGCAGAACCAATTGGAGATAAATGAAAAGGATGAGCCACTGAGACACGCTCAGCAGAGTACAAGCAGCAGTGCTTGAACATGTAACTGGAGCGTGATCTGCACTCAAAAAAGTAAAAAACACAGACTGAAATGAACACTGAAACACAACTGTCCACAATCTGTGAAAAGCTCCTTTCTGTACTTCTATAGTGTTTGCAACCAATGTATTGTATACGGATGGAAGCGCGTCACACTAATAGATTAGATTTATTTTAAATGGAATGTAGCAGAACCAATTGGAGATAAATGAAAAGGATGAGCCACTGAGACACGCTCAGCAGAGTACAAGCAGCAGTGCTTGAACATGTAACTGGAGCGTGATCTGCACTCAAAAAAGTAAAAAACACAGACTGAAGTGAACACTGAAACACAACTGTCCACAATCTGTGAAAAGCTCCTTTCTGTACTTCTATAGTGTTTGCAACCAATGTATTGTATACGGATGGAAGCACGTCACACTAATAGATTTGATTTTTTTCTAATATAATGGAGCTGCACCAATTCCACTAAATAAAATAAAAAAAAAAAAAAAAAAAGTGACACGTGCAGATGCCTACAAACAGCGGTGGATGCAGAGCAAACTGCAGCGTCACCTGCACTGTCACACACACACCTTGCACAGAGCTGTTAAAACAACACTGGCAAAATGAAGCTTTACACAGCGGTTGGTAAACTAGCCTGCCTCAAGCACAGTAGTACACAAAATCGCAATATCTAACTGTCCCTCAGAGTCAGCACAGCAGCGTTCTGTCCCTAACTGAGTTCACAGCACAGTGACGCTAAAATGGCTGCGGCGCCTTTTATAGTGCATTCTGACATCATTTCAGCAGCCAATCACAGCCATGCCATTAGTTAAGATGACCGCATCATTACAGGATGTGCCCACACTTCGTAGGATTCCTCATTGGCTGACTAAAATCACATTGCCTCTCAAAGAATTATGGGAACTTCCGATTCCGGTATACGATATGGAAAAAGTATCGGAATTAAGTATCGGAATTCCGATAACGCGAATATCGGCCGATACCCGATACTTGCGGTATCGGAATGCTCAACACTAGCCTGGTAAAACTTTAGTATAATTCATTTTTTGCACTGTGCTTAATACTTACTGCTGTGTATTCGTGTGACTGGGGCCTCTGTAGATGCTATCAGGTGGAAGGTGCTATAACATATAGATGTTGCCAGGTCTAGTGCCTTTGATGATCTAACCACCCCCTGGTGTGCTGGCCCCAGCTGGCAAATTATCCCAAAGCATTTCCCACAATCCCACTTTCCTGACCCTGTAGTGTGGACTATATATTTAGGAGTAGTCTAAGGGGCGCATGCATTGTGGGGGCGCATGCATCCCAGAAGTTAAGCATCACAGAAGAAAAGCATCTTGAAAACGGAAGTTATTCATGGCAGTTAATCAGGGCTGGAATCAGGTACCGCACACTTTGCCTTATTTTTCATTATGTACTTTATCTATTTCCTCCTGTGTTCCCTTGCCATCCACATTCACCGCCCCATCCCCCTACATCACGACTCATACACATCAGCCCCTCTATCCTTCCCTCTCCCATGTACAGCTCCCATGCACTCCTCACCTTCCTGAAAAACCTCAGCCCATCTTGCCCAAACACATCACAGAAAAAACCTACTTACAATTCCAACAACTACCTGCTCTTTATCTTCCTACTCCTACTGATTTCAGGGGACATCTCCCCCAACCCTGGTCCACCATCCCCCAACCTCAATCCCTACCCTACCTCATACCGAAACCATAATAATCTTATTAATATTACTTGCACTCCCTCATCTCCTTCTTTCAATTGTGCCCTCTGGAATCCACGGTCTGCATGCAACAAGCTATCCTTCCTGCACAACTACTTTCTGAACCACTCTCTTAATCTGTTGGCCCTCACTGAAACCTGGATTCAGGATTCTGACACTGTCTCCCCTGCTGCCATTTCCTATGGTGGTTTACAGTTCTCCCATTCCCCGAGACCCACAAACAGACATGGTGGTGGAGTTGGCATACTCCTGTCCCCGAAAAAAGGGGGAGGAAGCCAGCGCAGCACATGATCAGCATGAAATAATTTGTGTGCATCTGCACATAATTCTAACTGTTTTTTAAAATTGAGACATTTAGCAAACAATTGATCAATTCTTTGAGCTACCCCGCCACGACAAGGCATTCTCATATGGGGCAGTACCTACTCTAAGCTTATTATTTTCATTGTGCCATTACGGCCTCCTAAATAATTAAAAGCATAACTGCAAAAAAACATAACTGCAAAAAACTGGAAAGCAAGACTGCAAAAACTGCAAAAGTACCTGGAGCATAACTGAATCACCCCCGGGTGCCAGTCCGACAGATGCAGGTAAAAGGCCGACCAGGTCCAAGGATGGACATGTCAGATCTGACCTCCACATCCGCCAAACCAGCAACCACAGATAAAGAGTGAAACAGGCCCAGACACAGGTGCACAATTACATATAGCCTGGGGCAGGGCAGGGCTGCTGTATGTGTGTACAGCAGCTTAAGTCAATTGTAAGAAAGAAAAAAAACAGATAAAATGGCATGCATGACCCAGCGCGCACGGCAACCAGTGGTGGTTAGCCACTTACCAATACAAGAAAAAAGGGGGAGGAAGCCAGCGCAGCACATGATCAGCATGAAATAATTTGTGTGCATCTGCACATAATTCTAACTGTTTTTTAAAATTGAGACATTTAGCAAACAATTGATCAATTCTTTGAGCTACCCCGCCACGACAAGGCATTCTCATATGGGGCAGTACCTACTCTAAGCTTATTATTTTCATTGTGCCATTACGGCCTCCTAAATAATTAAAAGCATAACTGCAAAAAAACATAACTGCAAAAAACTGGAAAGCAAGACTGCAAAAACTGCAAAAGTACCTGGAGCATAACTGAATCACCCCCGGGTGCCAGTCCGACAGATGCAGGTAAAAGGCCGACCAGGTCCAAGGATGGACATGTCAGATCTGACCTCCACATCCGCCAAACCAGCAACCACAGATAAAGAGTGAAACAGGCCCAGACACAGGTGCACAATTACATATAGCCTGGGGCAGGGCAGGGCTGCTGTATGTGTGTACAGCAGCTTAAGTCAATTGTAAGAAAGAAAAAAAACAGATAAAATGGCATGCATGACCCAGCGCGCACGGCAACCAGTGGTGGTTAGCCACTTACCAATACAAGAAAAAAGGGGGGAGGAAGCCAGCGCAGCACATGATCGGCATGAAATAATTTGTGTGCATCTGCACATAATTCTAACTGTTTTTTAAAATTGAGACATTTAGCAAACAATTGATCAATTCTTTGAGCTACCCCGCCACGACAAGGCATTCTCATATGGGGCAGTACCTACTCTAAGCTTATTATTTTCATTGTGCCATTACGGCCTTTTGAAAAAACAGTTAGAATTATGTGCAGATGCACACAAATTATTTCATGCTGATCATGTGCTGCGCTGGCTTCCTCCCCCCTTTTTTCTTGTATTGGTAAGTGGCTAACCACCACTGGTTGCCGTGCGCGCTGGGTCATGCATGCCATTTTATCTGTTTTTTTTCTTTCTTACAATTGACTTAAGCTGCTGTACACACATACAGCAGCCCTGCCCTGCCCCAGGCTATATGTAATTGTGCACCTGTGCCTGTGCCTGTTTCACTCTTTATCTGTGGTTGCTGGTTTGGCAGATGTGGAGGTCAGATCTGACATGTCCATCCTTGGACCTGGTCGGCCTTTACCTGCATCTGTCGGACTGGCACCCGGGGGTGATTCAGTTATGCTCCAGGTACTTTTGCAGTTTTTGCAGTCTTGCTTTTTAGTTTTTTGCAGTTATGTTTTTTTGCAGTTATGCTTTTAATTATTTAGGAGGCCGCAATGGCACAATGAAAATAATAAGCTTAGAGTAGGTACTGCCCCATATGAGAATGCCTTGTCGTGGCGGGGTAGCTCAAAGAATTGATCAATTGTTTGCTAAATGTCTCAATTTTTGAAAAAACAGTTAGAATTATGTGCAGATGCACACAAATTATTTCATGCTGATCATGTGCTGCGCTGGCTTCCTCCCCCTTTTTTCTTATACTCCTGTCCCCACAATGCACTTTCCAGGTCATCCCCCCAATTCCATCACTCTCATTCCCTTCTTTTGAGGTCCACACCATCAGGCTCTTCCATCCCCTCTCCCTCAGAGTAGCGGTCATATATCGGCCCCCAGGCTCACCCACCCAGTTCCTTGACCACTTCTCAGCCTGGCTGCCGCACTTCATGTCCTCAGAACTACCAACCCTTATCCTTGGAGACTTCAACATCCCCATTAACAGCCCTACTTCCACATCTGCATCTCAGCTTCTATCACTAACCACTTCTCTAGGCCTCTCACAGCTTTCAACCTCTGAGACACACAAGGATGGCAACACCCTTGACCTGGTCTTTGTCCGCCTCTGTTCAATCTCCCACCTAAATAACTCACCGCTTCCACTCTCTGACCACAACATTCTCTCCTTCACGCTCACAAATCCTCCACCACCCCAGCGCACTCCTACCTACCACACATTCAGAAATCAACAAGCCATTAACCCTCAGACACTTTCAGACTCCCTACACTCATCGCTGTCCCCAATCTCCTCTTTTTCCTGTCCTGATCTGGCTGTTCATCACTACAATGACATTCTTAAAAGCACCCTTCACCAAGTAGCACCGCTCACCCTCAGAACCTCCAAACACACAGTAAAACAGCCCTGGCTCACATTGCAAACTCGACTTCTTCAGCGATGCTCTAGGAGTGCTGAACGCCTCTGGAGAAAAACCCGCACACCAGAAGACTTCATCCACTTTAAATTCATGTTAAGAACTTATAATGCTGCCCTTCACCTCGCCAAACAGACCTACTTCACCACACTGATCTCCTCACTAGCCAACAACCCCAAGAAACTTTTTGACACTTTTCACTCCCTCCTCAGGCCAAAAGCACAAGCCCCTATCACAGACATTTGTGCTGACGACCTGGCCTCCCACTTTATAGAAAAAATAGATACTATCCGTCAGGAAATCTGCTCTCAACCACCAAGTGCTGTGACTCCCAACCCACCCTGCATTTCCCCTGGCTCACTTTCCACATTTGATCCCATCACAGAAGAAGAAGTCTCCAGACTCCTCTCTTCCTCTCGTCCGACTACATGCACTACCGACCCTATCCCCTCACATCTCCTCCAGTCTCTCTCTCCAGTTGTCACAACTCACCTAGCTACAATCTTTAATCTCTCACTCTCCTCTGGCATTTTCCCATCCTCCTTCAAACACTCCATCATTACTCCATTACTAAAGAAACCCGCTCTTGACCCTTCCTGCACAAACAACTACAGACCGGTCTCCAATCTCCCCTTCATCTCTAAACTTTTGGAGCGCCTAGTCTACTCCCGCCTCACCCGTTACCTCTCCACTTACTCCCTCCTAGACCCTTCACAGTCCGGCTTCCGCCCCCTACATTCGACTGAAACTGCACTCATCAAAGTGACCAATGACCTTCTTACAGCAAAACGTAACGGCGACCACTCTCTGCTCATTCTTCTCGACCTTTCTGCAGCTTTCGACACGGTTGACCACCGTCTCCTACTCTCTAGGCTCCAGTCACTAGGTATTAAGGACACTGTTCTCTCCTGGTTCTCCTCCTATCTTTCTGACCGCTCCTTCAGTGTTTCGTTCTCTGGCTCCACGTCATCTCCTCTTCCTCTCACTGTCGGTGTACCCCAGGGCTCAGTCCTTGGCCCCCTTCTCTTCTCTCTCTACACTTCCCCAATTGGACAGACCATCAGCAGATTTGGCTTTCAGTACCATCTTTATGCCGATGACACACAACTATACACGTCATCCCCGACCTTACCCCCGCTGTTCTACAGAACACCACCGACTGTCTGTCCGCAGTCTCCAACATCATGTCCGCTCTCTATCTGAAACTTAACCTCTCCAAGACTGAACTCCTTCTGCTCCCGCCGTCTACTAACCTCCCTAAATCTGACATTTTCCTCTCTGTGGGCGGCACCATAATAACACCCCGGCAGCAGGCTCGCTGTCTGGGTGTTATGTTTGACACCAATCTCTCCTTCACCTCCCATATACAATCTCTTGCCCGCTCTTGCCGTCTACACCTAAAGAACATCTCTAGAATCCGCCCTTTTCTCACCATGGAAACAACAAAAACCCTCACTGTAGCATTGATCCACTCCCGCCTGGACTACTGCAACGCTCTATTACTTGGCCTCCCCATTACTCGACTATCCCCTCTCCAGTCCATCCTTAATGCAGCAGCCAGGGTCATCCATCTGGCTAATCGGTACTCGGACGCGTCCGCTCTTCGCCAGTCCTTACACTGGCTGCCCATTCATTATAGGATCCAATTCAAAGTACTGGTTCTCACCCACAAAGCTCTCCACAGTGCAGCACCCCCCTACATCTCCTCCCTCATTTCTATCTATCGGCCTAACCGACTGCTGCGCTCTGCAAACGACTTTCGACTAACCTCTGCACTAATCCGTACCTCCCACTCCCGACTCCAAGACTTCTCCCGCGCTGCGCCAATCCTCTGGAATGCTCTACCCCAAGAAATTAGGACTATCCACAATTTGCATGGTTTCAGGAGCTCCCTCAAAACACATTTGTTCAGAGTGGCCTATCACATTCACTAACCAAAGTCGTTCTATGTTTAAGTGTGTATGTGTAGCCCATTCACTATCTCCATCCATGCCTCACTCCCTCAAGATGGCTGGACCATTATTGTAAATGCACCATTGTATATACACACCTGTACTTTGTATCTCCCCCACCTCATTGTAGATTGTAAGCTCTCACGAGCAGGGTCGGCTTATTTTGCTTTAATTATTGTATTGTTAACGTTGTTACCTATGACTTGTGTTTTGAAACTGTTAAACTGTAAAGCGCTGCGGAATATGTTGGCGCTATATAAATAAAGATTATTATTATTATTATTATTTATTAAGATAATGGAGGAGCTAACTGTTAAGTCCATTGTAATGTCAAGGTTACTATCGGCACAAGCTATTGTTAACAGTGGGGAATAGTCATAGAATAGATGCTCAGTTTCGTTTGGTCCACAGAAAGGTAGCCAGTAAACCATAGCAATCATGGCCAATGGGTTCAGCAGACCCAGACGCCAACACAAACATATTAGTATGTGGCACAATTTTAAAGTCATTATTGCGTGATATTGGAGAGCCTTACAAATAGCTGCAAATCGATCAAAAGCTATAATGTTCAGGAGATAAATCTCTGCTATTAAGTATGCATTTAAAAGCATACATTTACAAAAAACAAAAATCAAAATAAATATACGGTATGTCCTTCCCTTGAAGAAGAGTTCGAAGATCGTCGGATAGACCGTTGTAACAATACAAATCTCAATAATGGATAACGAAGCTATGAAAAGGTACATAGGTGTGTAAAGGTGGTAGTCCAAAACAACGGCTGCGAATGTAATTCCATTACCAGTAGTAACAATTATATAAAAGAAAAAAAATAATATAAAAAGTATTGAGTAGTAGTGAGTATTGATGGTGAAACCAACCAGCACAAATTCACTGACATTTTGAATGTTAAACATTGCTTGAAATTCAGTTGAAGTAGTGTAGAAAAATATCAGTTATTTCACTTACAGTTGTAAATTGAAGCACATAATCTATTTATTACATTGTTATGTTTTTTAGTTTAATCTGAATAATCTGTTATCAATACTAATAATAAATAGGGAAGAAAAATGAGAGTAAATATGGAAAGTTTGTTTGGTGTTTAAAAAATTCCCATAATGACCAAATCATTCATATGTTAAGTAGTTTTTACAAAACCCAAATGTTTAATAATAGTTCCTTGATAGGCATTAAACTCACTTTTCGATAAATTTTTAAGTAATCGAGTTCCTTTTAGTGATTTCTTGATGGTAGTTTAAGGAATGGATGGAAATTAAAAAGCTAAAATACAAACAAAACAGGTAAACATTTCAGTTTTGTGCGAAGAGGTTCAGCATAAGGCTGGAGTCACACATAACGTATAAAAATCGGTTCGTTTTTTACGGCCGAGAATCGCATCAATGTTTCATGAACAGTGATCCATATGTAATCCTTTTGCAATGCGAGGATGCAATTTCCTCGCATCAAACTATCCATGCGTCATCCGTATGTCATCTGTTATAGCATCCGTATAGCGAGATTTTCTCGCACCCTTGCAAAATGGACATTTAACTGATCCATGGGCTGAAATATTTGTAAAAACATATATATATACATGTATATATGTATATATATATATGTCAGTGACACACATATAATAATAATAATCTTTATTTATATAGCGCCAACATATTCCGCAGCGCTTTACAGTTTAAATATATGTATATATATATGTTTATATTTCATAGACAATTTAATAGCAGAATAGTAGATAATTCAATTGTCGGCTTCTGTAGTATACCATGTGCGGTTTTATTTAATGATTATCTCTGCACAAAGTCATACAGGATAAGTCGTCAATAACTGAATAGGACTGCCCACCCAAGTTCTAATCATAAGGTAGCACAGACTTAAATTAGTAAAATAATGAGCAAGGCTGGTTTCATATGTCCAACATTAATCGTCTGAGAGTGCACCACCAGGATCTTTAGCTTGGCTGTGGGTCTCTTGACCTGAACTTACCAGCTTTTTATCTAATTTTGAGACTATTGACTTCAGCTCATAAGACGCACTATCGGCCCAGACATTGCGGTCTGCACTCGAATTGAGTATGAACCATGATATTGAGGCTGATTGAGGGTAAACTGGCCCAAACCCAACATCCTGATATATCAAAAGAGGCTTCAGATCTGGAAAACCGGCATGGCAAGGCCATATTAGTCATTACTTGGACCTTGAGAGTCAGACGTCAAAAAAAAATAAATCAACTACTTCATCTTATCCTATGACAAGTTGACAGCAGATCAGATACTTTAGCTTGACAGTTGCATTCAAAGAGGTTTTTTGGGTTTGATTGTTTATGACTAAGTGAATATTGATCAATAGTGCTCTTCAGTATTGTAACTGCCACCATTTTCATATGTCCATGTTTACTACTGTCCATTTAAAAGAATAGGACATACAGACATTGTGTCAGATACTTCAGGAAAGTACTTCATAGAGGTCATCAGCCACTTCGCTCTGCTGAACCCTAGTAACACTGAATTTAAAAGATGGTCCTTTAATCTAAAATTTTGGCAAAATTTTAAATACTATAATGAAAATGTTATGGCTCGATCAATATGGAATTTGTATTCAATAAAAAATTCTTTGTAGTGCTCTCTTTGTCTGAGACTGTGGATGCTGATGCTTAGGCCGGAGTCACACTACTGTTTAATACGGACGAGCGCGAGGCGATAAAAAATCGCATTGCGCTCGTCCCCCTGTTAATCTATGGGGCAGCTCGCATCATCTGATTTTTTATCACACGTGTTGTATGTGCGACTGAAATCGCAGCATGCTGCGATTGTACTCGTATGTCGGTCGAGAGTCGCCAATGCAAGTCTATGGGAGCGCAAAAAAAATGGATTGCACACGGACCATGCGTGTGAATTGCGATAAATATGCATGCATTGGGCATGTGACAGGAAATTGCCTCAGACATCAAATCATGAATGTTTCACATGCTAATTAGCCTGTGAAGGTCTTAAACCAGGAAGTAGCACGCCTCCACGGAGTCCAGCAAGATGGCTAGACAAATTAATGTGGAGCTCCTCATTGTTCTTGTTCAGGAGACCCCAGAACTGTGGGATGAACGTGATGCACATTACGCAGACCGTTTGCTAAAGGATGCGTCCTGGAAGCGTATATGCCGCCAAATTTTTCCCAACTATGCGGAAAGTTCACCTGAGGTACAGCAGGAAATGAGTAAGTGATAACCTTACTGCACCATTGTTGCAAACACGATCCTATGTCATAATCTGCTTGGTAGCCTGCATGTTTGGCATTTGGCACTTGTTTGGCACTAGACGCTGGCGGAGCTGCCGTGACCAGTTCCGCAGAGAGCGGCAGAATCGGGCCAGGAGTGGGTCAGAGAGACCACAAAAGCGAAAATACATTTATTATGATCGCTTGAACTTTCTGGCACCAATTATGGATCTGCGTCCGTAAGTTCATGCTTCAAGTCTGCACACCTTTGCCTACTTCCCTTAAGGTATGATTTTAATGTTAATTTTTTCCATGCTAAATAGAACTGAATCCAATATAACCGAGCGTGAGACCGGCTCGGACTCAGAGCTCCACGTGGACCCAGTTGCTGATGCGGAAGAAGAGGCTGGTCCATCTTCCCAAACAGTTTCCAGCCAACAACCACCCCCAACAGCACGGTCTTCTGCAGGACAGGAGGCACAGGAAGAGGACGACCGTGCCCAGAGTAGTAGCCCAACCCTCCGCCTTGATACCTCACCACAGGCTACAGTAGTGTCCCGACGGGGACGCCGCCGAAGGGAGCTGAACACCACTGGGACCAAATGCCAAGTGGATACAGGGGTATTAAACTATCTGTCCCGCACGGCAAATGATGATGGGGAAGAGGCCTATGCACGGAGTCTGGCTCGCTATCTACGCACTATCCCCTGAGAAGTAAGGCTGCGCGTCAGAGGTGCCATTCAAATAGTCATAGATGCTTGCACCCCACCCAATAACCCAAAGCAAATCTTGGCTTATCTAGAAAGATGGCAACTGTCACGGGCAAACCGTCTCCAAATGCCTGTGCCACCTGATGATAATCCAAGACCTGAAAGTGATCCCCCTTCCACACGTAGTCCATCCCCACACCAACCTCAAGGTGTTAGTCAACACCGTCCACAACATGGTCAGATATATCCGCCAACAGTACATCACCAGTATGGCCACTTGACCATACCCAGTGGAGGAGATTGGCCACTACATGGGTATGGTCGACATGGACATTCTGGGATGTATCCGCACATGGGCCCTGTCAATAGCATTGATTATGTCCCTCATTACCAAAGTGGACAGTACCAACACGTTGCACCCCAAGTACCTTCCATGGTCCTTCATGGCACCTCAGCCACAACTCAGCATCATGGCCAATTGCCGCAACAAAATAACCAAGCCACTCAGCCTGATGCTCCTCCTTCTCCACCACATACATATCAGAATTTGTGAATACTTTTTTTTTTATATTAAGTTTTTATATTTTATTTTTCCATGTTGTTATGATAATTTTTTTTGTTGAATGTGGTTTTGTGGCCGCCAATAAAGGCCATCATTGCCATATGATGCAAATATGGTATGTTATGGCCCCAAAGTGTTTGTAATAAAAAGCACAAACTCAAATTGTGATGGTTCAAATTTTGTTACATGTAACTGATGCTATCAATGTGTTATTTCACACATTATATTGCATTGTTCAAAAACGGTACATGTAAAATTAGTTTCAGGTTATCACGCACACATACATTAAATCATAACATAGACAATGCATTTTCTTGCCAAGGAGTATATCCCTCTGGGGAAACAAAATAATTGGTAAACACGTCCCGCACTTTAAGTCCAGATGGTGGGCGACGTGGTTGATGTCCATGTGGAGTTGGGAGCACATTATTTGCATCTACAACAAAGCCTCATTTGCAAGACAGTCATGATTTCTGGTAAAATTGTGTAGTACCACACATGCTTTTATTACTTGATTAACATTTTGTTCGCTTAGTTGTATTGCAGACTGCAGACCCCGCCATTTGGCTGTGAGTATGCCAAAGGCACACTCGA
Source organism: Oophaga sylvatica (assembly GCA_033576555.1). Classification (NCBI taxonomy): domain Eukaryota; kingdom Metazoa; phylum Chordata; class Amphibia; order Anura; family Dendrobatidae; genus Oophaga; species Oophaga sylvatica. Next base: position 535,616,493 of record JARQOD010000001.1, read on the forward strand.
CGAGGCGTCGGGCACGGGATAGGCGGAAATTAAAAATGCGCCACCCGTTGTCCAGGGTTCGCCGTGGATAGGGCCTCATCAGGTTCCTGGTTAGCTGAAATGCCTCATCACCAACCATCTCATAAGGCACTGGTTCCAGATGAGACCCTGGGAGCTGACGTGGGGGTGGGAGGTCCAACTGATTGCTCTACATACGCCGACCCATAATTGAGGTATTAAACACTCTGGAGTCTCCTGTTCGCCCATATGCCCCAATATCTACTAAAGTAAACATGTAAGCACTGTCTACCAGGGCCAACAGAACAACTGAAACATACTCTTTGTAATTATAGTATTGTGAGCCAGAGTTGGGGGCTTACATACACGAATGTGCTTCCCATCTAGTGCCCCTATACAGTTGGGAAACTGGCACGTCTCCTCAAACCCACGGGCTATACGCACCCAATCTGCTTGTTTTGGCACAGGCATCACCGAGTTATGTAGTCTTGACCAAATTTCAAGGCAGGTACAGCGGACAATCCCACAAATAGTGGATTTGCCGAGTAAAAACTCAAGGTGTAGGGCCGCATATGACAGGCCAGTGGACAGAAACCTAGAGACAAAAAGGAAAATAAATATTAAGGCCTAAACACATAACATTTTCTGTATTACACCCACCATTAAGGTATATGACATACCGTAAAGTCAGTAGAAGACGCTCCTCCGCGGAAATAGACTTGCGCATCACCGTATCCTTATACGTGATCCCAGGGCGGAACGTCTCGAGAAGAATGTCAAAAGTGGCCAGGCTCACACGACAATATTGATAGAATTTGTCGGGATGGCTGCGTAGTGAAGCATAAAGACGGTGAAAATATCCTTTTGTCACCCGGCGTCTGACAAGTGGATGAACCCACATTCTTCTACGCCTCCTCGGATCAAGAATGACAGTGTTAGGGTTCGATTTCCCGCTGCTGCACAAGGGGAGTCTCGAACCCATCCCGCTGCGGTCTCCCATTCATCTCCCGCCGCAGTGGAGCCTGCTCAGCAGAAACGTCGGTCCAGGCGTCTTGCCCACTCCTCTACTGTGCAGTGACTTGCTGCTGCCTTTCCTGGATCTGCTATTATAGCCAGTGCTGGAGCAGTCGTCTTTGGAACAAAGTCCTGCGTTTTCCCATCTGAGCGTGCCCAGGGTGAGATCTCTCATTGGAGATCAGGGGTCACGTGTTCAGGTGCTGCAGCGGCTCCTATTGGTCCGCCAGGAAGGTCATGTAGCTACGTGTGTTTGTAACAGCTTCTCATTGGTCCTTGTTCCTGGAAGGTCCTGTAGCTGTTGCTATAAAAGGGTAGCATGGCTGGGCCGCCATGCGCTAATATCAATCATTGTATGCTATGCGCCAGTGTGGTCATGTGTATGTGTGGATAGGGACCCGGCTGAAATAAGCCACTAGAATACCTACTTAATCGGTGAGGAGTTTGGTATGGTAGCTGGTCAGGGTCGGTGTCCTAGATGCCCTAGATTACCGGCATAACCGGTGAGGAGTTTGATTGCCGTATTCAGGGCCTGGCGTTCAGACGCCATAGATTGCGGGTGACTCCCGCGAGGACATTAGCGCATGATCACGCTTTATGTACGCTTAGCACTTAACTGTGTATCTGAGAGCCTTACAGGACACAGTGCTTTTTCTCAAGCGGCCCTGTGACGTAACAGGGTTCGCTTTCAACGCTAGTCAGCGCCCTAGCGTGTTTTCTTTGCCACTCAGTTGTGTCTAGTGAGTGCGCACACATCGCCATATAGCGTTGCGGCTCCTCTTCTAGCGGCTCTGTGGAGTAACAGAGTTCGCACTCATTGCCACAGCGCATTACGGCGTTTATGTTGGCAGCTCTGCGGGATAACAGAGTTTGCTTCTTGCGCCTTTTGGCCAGCAGCGGCTTCGCCTGCACGGTGGACCCCGGGCTGCGAACGCACTTATTATTTATATTATTTTGTGCGTTCCGCCAGCCGTAACATAATATTAGCACCAGGGTCTGGCTGGTAAAATGGCGGACGACCAGCGTCTGCAGCGGTATATCCAGCAGCTGGAGGGTAGGTTGGCGACTCTAGAGCGCACAACCTCAGCGGTGGATGTTACTGCAGTCGCGGTTCAGGCTGCTAGTGTGGCCGCCGCCAGTTTGTCCTCTACTACCCCTGCTCCGGCTATTTCCCGCCTCCCACTTCCAGACAAGTTTACCGGTGACAGTAAACAATGTCGGGGTTTCGTCAGTCAGTGCTCCATACATCTAGAGCTTCTGGCTGCACGTTATCCCACGGAGCGGGCGAACGTGGGTTTTATCATATCCCTTTTGTCGAGCAGGGCGTTGGAGTGGGCAACGCCGTTATGGGAGCGCGATGATCGTGTGGTGCAGAGTGCTCCTCTCTTCTTGGACACTCTTAAACAGGTCTTTTTAGGACCTCGTGTCACCCACGATACGTCTCTTCAATTGTTGGCTATCACCCAGGGTTCATCCATGGTCAGCCAGTTTGCCGTCCAATTTCGGACTCTGGTCTCTGAGCTGGATTGGCCAGATAAAGTCCTTATACCCGTGTACTGGAAGGGACTGGCAGACCATGTGAAGGACGCCTTGTCCACCAGGGAGATTCCTGCCACACTGGAGGAGCTCATTACCTTATTTACCCGCATCGACCTTCGTTTTAACGAGCGGAGATTGGAGCGGGCCCAGTGTAGGCAGAGGTTCCGGCTGGCGCCCACCTTCGCCAGACCTCTGGAATCTTCCATTCAGGCGTCCGATTCCCCTGAGGCCATGGAGATTTCTCGAGTGAGACCTAAGTCTCGGGCTGCTCGAGTATCTGTGACCTGTAATGCCTGCCAACAAATAGGGCATTATGCTAACAAATGTCCACGGCGGTCGGGAAACGACCGCGTCTAGTAACCATTGGAGGGGGTTCACTAGACACAGCAGTACACGCCTCCAAGTTGTCCTTTAGGGGGACAATCAATTTTGGCTCATCCACTTTAACAGTCACGCTTTGTGTGGATTCTGGAGCCGAAGGAAATTTCATGTCTTCTACCTTTGCTCTCCGCCACTCTATACCTCTGGTGATGCTCGCCAAACCCGTGACTGTTCGAGTAGTGAATGGGTCGACACTGCCTTCTCCAATCACACATCAGACCATCCCTTTCACGTTGTCAATGTCACCTTCCCATCAAGAGATTATCTCACTTTTAGTCATTCCCGAGGGAATAGACGAGATCTTGTTAGGTATGCCCTGGCTCCATTTCCATTCCCCACACATTGAGTGGAACTCTGGGAGGATATTGGGTTGGGGTGAGTCATGCAAAGGCAGATGTATGAGGGAATGCATTCAGGTGGCCACTACAGAGATGCCCGCAGATTTTACTTCTCTTCCTAATTACTATTGGTCATATGCAGACGTATTCTCCAAAAAGGCTGCAGAAGTCCTTCCACCTCACCGTCCCTATGACTGTCCTATTGACCTCTTGCCTGGAGCAGAACCTCCTCGGGGATGGGTCTATCCCCTTTCTCTCCCAGAGACGGAGGCTATGTCCCAATATATCCAGGAGAACCTGGCGAGAGGATTCATTAGGAAGTCAGTGTCACCTGCAGGGGCGGGGTTCTTCTTCGTGCAGAAAAAGAACGGAGAATTACGTCCATGCATCGATTACAGGGGTCTTAATGCCATCACTGTTAAGTATAAATACCCGTTGCCACTGATTTCTGAGCTATTTGATAGGCTACGAGGGGCAAGGATATTTACGAAATTAGATCTGCGGGGTGCCTATAACCTGATTCGCATCCGTGAGGGGGACGAATGGAAGACGGCTTTTAATACCAGGGACGGGCACTATGAATATCTGGTGATGCCCTTCGGGCTCTGTAAAGCCCCAGCCGTCTTCCAAGACTTTGTTAATGACATCTTCCGGGATATGCTCTCCACCTCAGTCGTAGTCTATCTGGATGATATTCTCATCTTTTCCCCAGATATTGACTCCCACCGGAGAGATGTTTGCAGAGTCTTCGACCTCCTACGGGCAAATTCCCTCTACGCAAAGTTGGAGAAATGTGTGTTTGAGCAGGAGTCCTTACCTTTCCTGGGCTATATCATCTCCGCCCAGGGATTGGCTATGGATCCTGCCAAACTACAGGCGGTGATGGACTGGCAAGAACCCCATTCTCTAAAGGCGGTGCAGCGCTTTATGGGGTTCATTAATTACTATCGCCAGTTTATCCCTCACTTCTCAACTTTGGTAGCTCCCGTGGTTGCCCTCACCAAAAAGGGAGCTAATCCCAAATTGTGGTCTGAAGAGGTCTCCAAGGCTTTCACGTCTATTAAGTCCCATTTCGCTAGAGCTCCCATCCTACATCGCCCCAATGTTGATAAGCCATTTATATTGGAGGTGGATGCCTCGTCCGTTGGAGCTGGAGCAGTCCTTTTCCAAAAGGATGCTCAAGGTCGGAAGCATCCATGCTTCTTTTTCTCCAAGACCTTCACACCAGCGGAGAGGAATTATTCCATCGGGGACAGGGAGTTGCTAGCAATGAAGTTGGCCTTCTCGGAGTGGAGACATCTGTTGGAGGGAGCTCGCTTTCCCTTCCAGGTCTTCACGGATCACAAAAACCTGGTATATCTTCAGACAGCCCAGCGGCTTAATTCTCGCCAAGCCAGATGGTCCTTGTTCTTCTTCCGGTTTCATTTCACACTGCATTTCCTCTCGGGAGAGAAGAACATTCGTGCCACGCTCTCTCTCGCTCTGTGGTGTCCTCGGAGGAGGAGGTGGAGGAGCCTCGGTTAATCGTCCCCACAGAGAGCCTGAGAACGGTGGCCCCGATTTCGCTGGAGTCTGTGCCCCCGGGCAAGACTTTCGTGCCTACTAATTTGCGACCTGAGGTACTCTCTTGGGCACATTCGTCCAGGGTGGGTGGACACTTTGGGGCAAAGAGGACATCTGAATTGTTGGCAAGGACATACTGGTGGCCGCATATGGTCCGTGACGTTGGGGACTATGTTCGGGCGTGTGTCTCCTGCGCCAAGAATAAGTCTCCACGACAACGGCCAGCTGGGTTACTTCACCCTTTGCCGGTGGCAGACAGGCCCTGGGAGATGGTTGGGATGGACTTTGTGGTGGGCTTGCCCAAGTCTCGAGGTTGCACCATCATTTGGGTAATCACCGACCATTTTTCCAAAATGGTGCATTTGGTGCCGCTTCCACGGTTACCTTCTGCACGGGCTCTGGCAGCGTTGTTCGTTAGGCATATCTTTCGTCTACACGGCATGCCGGACAAAATTGTCAGTGACCGAGGTCCCCAGTTTGCGCCTTGGTTCTGGAGAGAGCTTTGTCGTCTACTCAGTATTGAGTTAAATCTCTCTTCAGCGTACCATCCTGAGACGAATGGGTTGGTAGAGAGGGCCAACCAGACCTTGGTCACCTATCTACGACATTTTGTCTCGGCCAGGCAGGATGACTGGGCATCCTTGCTACCATGGGCTGAGTTTGCACTAAACAATGCTGTGGCTGATTCCACCGGACAAACTCCATTCCTCCTAAACTACGGTCAGCATCCGCGGGTTCCGGTGCCCATGCCTGTGTCTTCCGCCGACTCCAGGGTGGCAGACTGGGCTGTGGAGGCACGGGACATTTGAGACCGTACCCAGGATGCCATTCAGGCATCCAAGGAGAGGATGAGGTCCTCCGCCAACGCACATCGGCGCCCCGCTCCAACATTTGCTCCTGGGGACATGGTGTGGCTCTCCACCCGTAACATCAGGCTGCGAGTTGAGTCCACTAAGTTGGCACCCCGCTACCTGGGTCCTTTCAAGGTCCTCGAGCAGGTTAACCCTGTGGTATACCGTTTGGCTCTTCCACCACGCCTGGGTATCTCTGACACTTTTCACAAATCCCTCCTGAAACCCGTGCTCATGTCCCGGTTTTCTGAGTCATCTGCCGGGACATCGGGTTCATCTACGGATGACCATGAGGTGAACGCCATCGTAGGGTGTAAGGTGGTACGGGGCAAAAAGTTTTATTTGGTGGACTGGAGGGGCTATGGGCCTGAGGATAAATCTTGGGAGCCTGCCGAGCATGTTCACGCTCCGCAGCTCATCGCTGCCTTTGAGCGCAGTGAGGCCCAAAGAAGGGGGGCCCTAGGAGGGGGGGTAATGTTAGGGTTCGATTTCCCGCTGCTGCACAAGGGGAGTCTCAAACCCATCCCGCTGCGGTCTCCCATTCATCTCCCGCCGCAGTGGAGCCTGCTCAGCAGAAACGTCGGTCCAGGCGTCTTGCCCACTCCTCTACTGTGCAGTGACTTGCTGCTGCCTTTCCTGGATCTGCTATTATAGCCAGTGCTGGAGCAGTCGTCTTTGGAACAAAGTCCTGCGTTTTCCCATCTGAGCGTGCCCAGGGTGAGATCTCTCATTGGAGATCAGGGGTCACGTGTTCAGGTGCTGCAGCGGCTCCTATTGGTCCGCCAGGAAGGTCATGTAGCTACGTGTGTTTGTAACAGCTTCTCATTGGTCCTTGTTCCTGGAAGGTCCTGTAGCTGTTGCTATAAAAGGGTAGCATGGCTGGGCCGCCATGCGCTAATATCAATCACTGTATGCTATGCGCCAGTGTGGTCATGTGTATGTGTGGATAGGGACCCGGCTGAAATAAGCCACTAGAATACCTACTTAATCGGTGAGGAGTTTGGTATGGTAGCTGGTCAGGGTCGGTGTCCTAGATGCCCTAGATTACCGGCATAACCGGTGAGGAGTTTGATTGCCGTATTCAGGGCCTGGCGTTCAGACGCCATAGATTGCGGGTGACTCCCGCGAGGACATTAGCGCATGATCACGCTTTATGTACGCTTAGCACTTAACTGTGTATCTGAGAGCCTTACAGGTCACAGTGCTTTTTCTCAAGCGGCCCTGTGACGTAACAGGGTTCGCTTTCAACGCTAGTCAGCGCCCTAGCGTGTTTTCTTTGCCACTCAGTTGTGTCTAGTGAGTGCGCACACATCGCCATATAGCGTTGCGGCTCCTCTTCTAGCGGCTCTGTGGAATAACAGAGTTCGCACTCATTGCCACAGCGCATTACGGCGTTTATGTTGGCAGCTCTGCGGGATAACAGAGTTTGCTTCTTGCGCCTTTTGGCCAGCAGCGGGCTTCGCCTGCACGGTGGACCCCGGGCTGCGAAAGCACTTATTATTTATATTATTTTGTGCGTTCCGCCAGCCGTAACAGACAGGGTAAGGCTCCGCGAAACGCTGAGCCAAAACCCAGTTGAAAAGAACCTGCTCTGTGGTGTTAAAGGTGAGCCTGTATGACATGATGCACACAAGTCAGATAAACAAACACAACAGGAAAGTAGTAGGAAGAGGAGAATTGCTTCTCAGCCAATAAATAGCCTTCAACATTATTTCCTAATTACTTTCAGCTCCGAAATTCATAATATGCTCATTTTGCATTACTGTGATAAAATAACGCCATACGGACGCCATAACGGATGTCACACGGATCCTGACATGCGAGGAAATCGCATCATCGCATTGAAAATGGATTACATACGGATCAACATACGGAGGACTGTTGTTCGATTATCGCATTACAAAATCGGACCGTTTTTTTAAACGTTCTGTGTGACTCCAGCCTTACTGAGGGTTTTGCAGCAGTCATGTTGGTCACTGTCTAACCTCTGTTTGTGTTTGTCTTTTTCAGATGTACCCAAATGCATGAATTGCCATGCCTTTATGGACATCTGAGAAAGATTATCACTGCCAAAACAGAGACTAGACAGTGTCCAAAGTGAGACCATTGGCCTAATAATAATGAATGGCTCTGTCAAGACTCAGCTGCCGTTTCCATTTAAATCCTATTTTGGGGAGATTCTGATGGAAACTTTAACACAACTGAAAGCATCGTACACATATGTGTCTTATCTGTTTTCTGTGCTAATTAGCAACTAGGAAAGTTCTGAAAATATCTTGAATATCAGTTGTCAATTTTGCCATAGTTGTGGTTCACAATCCTGGGGCTTCTATTTTATGGTGATCCAGTGAATATGTATTCAGCTCTCTTTTATCTCAAGCTCAAAATTATCATGAAGACATCATCCAAAAATGAGCTAAAGAATTTTGCGCCAATAAAATCATAGAAAATAATTAACCCATAACTCTTATGCATTCAGAATTGTACCTCTGTATGGACTTCCTTGTATATCGACGTATATTCACTAATTTGCCTCTTTCTTCACTTTTACATGAAAAATTATTCTAAAAGAACATTTACAGCTTGATTACTCCCATTGCTCTTATCTCTACAGAGAAAAAAAGCAAAAATACTGGTTCTCCTTACAGGGAATCTGCCAACATGTTATCTAAGAGCAGCATGATATAGGGGTCAAAAGCCTGATTTCAGCAATGTGTCACTTACACACGTGGTCAAAATTGTTAGTACCCCTTGTTTAATGACAGAAAAACCCACAATGGTCACAGAAATAACTTGAAGCCGGCAAAAGTAATAATAAATAAAAAATCTATGAAAATGAACAAATGAAAGTCAGACATTGCTTTTCAACCATGCTTCCTCATAATTTTTTAAAAAATAAAACTCATGAAATAGGCCTGGACCGAAATGATGGTAACCTTGAAAATAATGTGATAAAAGGGACATATTAAATCAAGATTGTCCACTAATTAGCATCACAGGTCTCTACAGTCTTGGAATCAGTGAGTGGGCCTGTATAGAGGCTACAGATACTCACTGTGCTGTTTGGTGACATGGTGTGTATCACACTCAACATGGACCAGAGGAAGCGAAGGAAAGAGTTGTCTCAGTAGGTTAAATAGAAAATTATAGACAAACATGTTAAAGGTAAAAGTTATAAGACCATCTACAAGCAGCTTGGTGTTCCTGTGACTACAGTTGCACATATTATTCAGAAATGTAAGATCCATGGATCTGTAGCCAACCTCCCTGGATGTGGCCGCAGGAGGAAAATTGAAGACAAATCAAAGAGACGAATAATACGATTGGTAAAAAACGAGCCTAGAAAAGCTTCTAAACAGATTAAAGATGAACTTCAAACTCAAGAAACATCAGTGTCAGATTGCACCATCCGTCGTTGCATGAGCCAAAGTGGATTTTATGGGAGACGACCAAGGAGGACACCATTGTTGAAAAAAAAATCATAAAAAGCCAGACTGGAATTTGCCAAACTAGATGTTGACAAGCCACAAAGCTTCTGGGAGAATGTCCTATAGAAAGATGAGACAAAAATGGAACCTTTTTGCAAGGCACATCAGCTCTATGTTCACAGACGGAAAAAAGAAGCATATCAGGAAAAGAACACTGTCCCTACTGTGAAACAGAGGAGGCTCTGTTATGTTCTGAGGCTACTTTGCTGCATCTGGCACAGGGTGTCTAGAATCTGTATAGGGAGCAATGAAATATCAAGACTATCAAGGGATTCTAGAGAGAAATGTGCTGCCCAGTGTCAGAAAGCTTGATCTCAGTCAAAGGTCATGGGTCTTGCAACAAGATAATGACCCAAAAATTACAGCTAAAAGCAACCAAGAATGGCTAAGAGGAAAACATTGGACTATTCTGAAGTGGCCTTCTATGAGCCCTGACCTAAATCCTATTGAGCATCTTTGAAAAGAGCTGAAACATGCTGTAACAATTATGCAGGCACTATGGAATCTGATTGCGTCGGAAATAATGGATCTGAGACCACAGTAGAGACAAATAAACTGTATTTTAACAACACAAAAGGTATAACTAAAACTATCAGAGGCTCTCCTGCAATTAAGGCGAAATGAACAGCAAAAAACAGAAATATCCAGCAAACGTAATAGCGGAGCGCGTCCACTAAAGCAAACAAGGCCTGCAGTAATATAATGCAAGAGTGTGAACTACACTATGTGAAAGTCAAGCAATAGTGCAAATGGCACTTATATATGGAAGTACAGTAATAATACGAAGCAAGAGTGCGACCGGCACATATATATGGAAGTCCATCAGTAGTTAGAGGCAAGAGTGCGACTGGCACTTATACATGGAAGTCCAGCAATAATACAAAGCAAGAATGCATCCAGAACGTTTATGTGAAAGTCCAGAACTATGCAGACAGAGGAGACAGCACCTTTCATGGAAGTCCAGAAAACACGGGTGGAGCATAATAAGGAAAAGATCCTTAAGAGTACCTTTTAGGGCTGAAAAAGTCCCGCTCAAGTCCCGCACAGTAGCCCGCAACAGACACAGTCTTAGAAGTCTGGACAGTAGGTAACCTCAGCAGGATCCGAAGCAGAAGCTCAGAGGACTGAAGGCAGCTCATAGTGGAGAGGCAGAGCACCGAGTAAAGAGCAGCAGCAGGGACTCCAGAGGCAAGCCAGGAGGTAGCTCAGAAGCAAACAGCAACAAAATACTCAGGCAAAGAGGAACACCTGACCTGGACGTACTGTAAATAGAAGGACAGACAGGAAGTTCCAGGACAGGGTGAGGTACAAGACTCCATCTTGGACAAGGGCAAACCCGGCTCTAAGGAAAATCCGGAATCCTTACACATGCTGTCTGGAAAAGGCAACCTTCAAACACGAGACAACTGGAGCAGTTTGCTCTTGAGGAATGGACCAAAATACCTTTTGAGAGGTGCAGAAATCTCTTTGACAGTTACAGGAATCGTTTGATTGCAGGGATTGCCTCAAAGGGTTGTGCAACAAAATATTAAGTTAAAGGTACCATCATTTCTGTCCAGGCCTATTTCATGAGTTTTATTTTTTTTTTAAAATTCTGTGGAAGCATGGTTGAAAAGCAATGTCTGACTTTCACTTGTTCTGTTTCATAGATGTTTGATTTATTATTACTTTTGTCAGATTCAAGTTATTTCTGTAACCATTGTGGATTTTTCTGTCATTAAACGAGGGGTACCAACAATTTTGACCACATGTGTACTAGACTGTGTTTTTGTTTCGGAAAAAATCAGTATTTTATCAGTAGGAGATTATCACTACAGAACAAGGTGCCTCCTGCCTCCTAGTCCAACCATCCCACAATATTGATTAGCAGCTTTCTGTCAATATACCGTGCTCACAGAAAGCTGCCAAGCAGTGATGTTTGTAGGTTAAACACGGCTTAGCTTTCAGAGCTCTGCAAGACCTGGAATAGGAAAACTGGAATTCTATCACAACTGCAGCTCCCAGTAAACTAAATGATGCATCGCTGGAATCATATTAATGCTATTTTCATATTATAAAGCTAGTTTTTGTTTACTTGGATAGCCGAAAACATTAGTCAAGTTCAAGCTCTGAAATTAACAAAAAAATAGAGTTTATGAGCAGATTATGATAATAATGTAACTATTGAGTAAAATTTCTAGTCAGTTACCGCAAAAGAATATACATTTTGGAAATTTTTATTTACAATTAAAGGCACAGGTTTATTAAGATTTTCATTAATTTGGGACAAAGAGGTCATTTGTTACCTTATCCCTATCTATAAATAGTCAGTCTAAGGTAAAGAATCTAGTTGGCACCGTCCTGTGGCATCCAGCACCAGGTAGAAAAACACAACAGAGCAACCATCAGCTCACAGAAATTCTTAGAATAGGGGTACGGTGCACGGAGACTTCAGGCTGGTTTCCTGAGTAAATGAACCGTGAAAAAATGGGAAAATTCAGCAACCGCAAAAGTCATAAATTATCACTATTATTAGTAGATTAAAACATGAAAATGAAAAATTTAAAAATCATGATTACAGTCAACATGTTTCAAGCTACACTAGATCTTAATCATGAACACATCTACAAATACATCAGATGTTCTATGACTTTTGTGATTGCTGGGTTTTCCCATTTTTTCACGATTCAGCACCAGGCGCACGTCTTATCAGAACCCTTCCCTTTGCATCACCCCTTCTAAAGACATCTTAGCCCAGTACTGTCAAAGTCCACTCCTAAGGCAAGAAATTAAAGAAACACATGGATATCTACAATCCTATTCCTAAATATAATGCATTCTCTCAAAGCTACCTATAGAAAATTTATTTCATTGAAGAAATGCAAAGAAAACAACAGTGATCAGATATTTTGTTTCGCCTTAGTACTTTTTCAGAAGGTCATCTGGGGTATTAGTGTAGAGAAATGCAGTCCCACTCCAGTTACAATTTTAATCAACCTACTAAATTGAGGCATTTTTCAATATACACCAAAGGACACAGAATTTTTTTGAAAAAGGTCATAGAGGTCAAATTGTAAAACCTCTGTTGTTTCTTCTGGATTTCATGAAAAAGCAGTATATTTTAGTATGCTCAGTTTTCTTAAAAAAGTAAATAAAATACAAGTACTAGTTACAGATGAGGCCTTGCTACATGTATTATCCTCTAGCCCAAGAAAGCTGAGGATATTTGTAGAGGAACATGATTAGAAGGTAAAGTCTTAGTTATCAAAATCATTGCATCAATAGACATGTCAATGATATGTAAATGATGAAAAAAAGGTATAAACTTTAAGACATTTGAATTTATGAATTTATGAGCACCACGCGCAGAAATACACACACATACATGCTATCAATCATGTTACTGTAATAATGTTCTGCCACAATGTGTACACTTGGGCATGCAAACACATGTTTTTCATCATTGGCATTCAAAATGTATAATATATTTTTTCACATTTCCTTTGTGTAATATTGAATTTTGCATCAAAATTAATAAAAACTCAGAATGACAAGTGTATACTGAAAAGTGGCCTACCTAGGAGCTGCATTTCTGTGCAATACTGCGAACTATTGCAAAATATGAATAATATTCAGATAACTGACCTGACAAGTTCAACTATGGCTCTTCTAGCAGTGAGATTCAGCCTATAGAAGGACTGTAGTCACAACTTTCTAACCAAAGTAATGGCCGAAGCTGAGCCTCCCTCCCCTAGAGAAAGAGGCGTGGGCGGAGGCCAGCATGACGTGGGGTTGGAGGGGTTTACAAAGGGGGAGGAACATGCTAATGAAGCGGGCGGTGGGGTTTATAAGGCCAGCTATGCTGTGGCCCCCTTTTCAGTTACTGAGTTTGCCCCAACAGTAGTGAACTCACAATGTCTGTGAATTTGGCGCTGGAGCGCCTCAGGACCGCGGCCTTGTCGCAGCCTCCTGGATGGCTGGAGGCTCAGGTCGCGACCCTTGCTCAGGGGACCCCTGGGCAGTCGGCTGGGCCAGGGCAGCGGGAGAGGCGTCCGAGACGGGTGAGGCCTCCGGAGCGTCTCTCGCCAGATCAGGCTCCTCGGGCCTCGCGTCGGCGCAGGAGCCTCTCACGGGCCCCTCCAGGCCGGGCGCCGCGTGGTGCTTGGGTCAGCAGGCCCCGGCCTGGGAGGAATCCTACTAGCCGGCGAGGCCCTGTGGTGGTAATTACTCCTCCGCCGCGTGATATTCAGGGGGCGGAGCCATTACGCGCCAGGCGGCTTCAAAGAGTTGCATCCTTGGGAGGCCGCAGCAGCGACGGGCCTGCTGTGCGGCCTGCCTCTTGCAGCACATCGGGACCGTCGGCGGCCGACGAGTTGGCTGGGGCACCGGGTCAACAGTCCTTCCCCCCCATAGGCGGGGGGGCTCCAGGTTCGTCGGGGGGTCGCGGTACCCGCAGTGCGGCCTGCCTTTATTGACGGCACCAGAATTTCGGCAGCTGAGGTAACGGCCAGCAGCCCAGGGCAGCAGGATTCATCCCCCATGCGGTGGGGGGTTACAGGTGTGGCGGGGGGCCGCCGCCGCATGGTTAATGCTGGGCGGCCTGCCTATGTCGCCGACTCTATAGCGGATGCCCCGGATGTGTTAGCAGCGGCCTGCGACGTGGCGGGGCTTAGTCAGTCGACCCCCGTGGATAGCGGGAGGGGGTTACATGCGGGTGTCACTGGACACGGTAATGGGACAGCATCGGGTGCTACAGCGACCCAGGCGTCATCGCTCCTTGTGGACCAGTGGGCTGAATCGCCAAGGGGGTTTAGGCCTTATTCCCCCGGTTGTCCCGATGGGGCGTCTGCACGTCAGCAACAGGACAGCAGAGTCGTCGTGTCGGATCGTGACAGTGCGGATGCATCCTTGGAGCCAGGTTTTCCGGCTGGAGGGCTCACAGTTCCCTCGCAGCCTGGTGAGTATACTTCTATGTCAAGTGTCTGTCATCCGTTTTTGTCTTCTTCACCGTTAGGGGTAGTTCAGTCGGGGGCTGGTAATAGTGTTGGGGTGGCAGCCGGGGAGGCTGGTGTCGTTAGGGAAATGTTAATTGATGTGCGCAATTTGCTGTCGCGACTGGAGAGGGGGTTCTTTACTCCGTCTCCGTTGGCAGCATGGGTTGGGTCGCAGGTTGGGGGGCAGCTGGGTTTGAGCAGATTGGAGCAAGAGGGGCCTGGTGCAGAACTTGTGTCTGTGTCGTTGCAGATGGAAAAGGAAAAGGAGTGTCGAGTACATTTAGATGATAGGGCCCATGGGAAAGTGTATGTTTGTTTTGAGGGCCCCCTTGGGGCGCATTTGAAGAAGGAAGTAAAAGAGCGTATTTGGAAAGATGAGTATGTCGAAATATTCTCTCTATTGCCTCTGGAGAAATTTAATTTGGATAAAAGTAAGAAGGAGGAGGAGGAAAAACGGAGATGGCGTTTAATTCCTCAGACTTTTGTCAATTGGCAGCAGGCGTTTGCCATTTTGGCAAGTGTTATCGGGGAAAAAGCGCCGGATAATTGATCGGCATTATTTTGCTATTTTTACGCCATAGGGGAGGCATACAGGGTGTATGGGGAACAGGCTTGGCTTAGGTATGATGAGCAATTTAGACAGAGGAAGGCCGTTCGTCCGGCAATTCGTTGGGATCAGAAGGATATTGGTCTGTGGATGAGAGTTATAGCACAAAATAAATTTGGGCATTCCTTTCACGGGGGGGCTGGGGGCACCAGCCAGAGTGGCAACAATGCAGGAGCGGCGGGTGGAAGTGGTCAAGGGCAAGCCGGTGGGCACAAGTTGGGGGTATGCTGGCAGTTTAACGATGGCCAGTGTAAGTTTGGGGCAAGTTGTAAATTTAAACACATCTGCTCTAACTGCAATGGCGCCTCACATGGAGCGTCTAAGTGCTTTAAAAAAGGGAAGCCGAAATCTGAGAGTGGTAATTCACAAGGGGGTGACTCCAGTGAGTCTGGAAAGGATGGTCCCTTATCTAAATAGATATGCGGACAAGGGGAAGGCGGCATTATTGTACAATGGTTTTAATTACGGTTTTGTTATCCCGCATCCCCCCTTTGTCATTCCGCAGGTACTTCAGAATTTGCATTCGGCATTGTTGCATAAGGAGGTTGTGGGGGAAAAACTGGCAAAGGAAGTTTTGTTGGGTTGCATGGCGGGCCCTTTTGTGTCGCCACCTTTTCCTGATTTAGTGGTTTCCCCTTTGGGTGTTGTTCCGAAAAAGGAGCCAAATAAGTTTCGCCTTATTCAGCATCTTTCTTACCCGCCTGGCAGATCAGTGAATGATGGCATTGATCCTGAAATTTGTTCGATGGTTTATTCCTCTTTTGACGAGGCTGCGTGATGGGTGAGGAAGTGCGGTCGCGGGGCCCTTATGGCTAAGACCGATATTGAATCAGCTTTTCGCCTATTACCTGTGCACCCGGATAGCCTGAAGCTGCTGGGCTGCTTTTGGGAAGGCGGGTTCTTTGTCGACAGGTGTCTACCCATGGGGTTTTCTCTGTCATGCGCGTATTTTGAAGCGTTCAGTTCCTTTCTGGAGTGGGTGGTGCAGGATGTGTCCGGTTGCGAATCAGTTATTCATTATTTGGATGATTTTTTGTGTGTTGGTCTGGCTGATTCTTTGCGTTGTCATAGGCTTTTGAGAGCAATTGAGTGGGTGGTGGAGCGTTTTGGAGTTCCTTTGGCGCCCGGTAAGACTGAGGGTCCGAGTACATGTTTGTGTTTTTTGGGGATAGTTATTGACACGGTTGAAAGGGAGTTCAGGCCAGTTCTCATTTCTGGGATTCATTTTGTCTCCATCTGTTATTGAAATGGACCCGGTCAAGGTTCTGGCCATCTATGATTGGGTCCAACCTACTTCATTAAAGGCTCTTCAGAGATTCTTGGGTTTTGCCAATTTTTATCGTAAATTTATTTGTAATTTCTCTGTTATTGTTAAACCATTGACTTATTTGACCAAAAAGGGTTCTGATGTGGTGAATTGGCCTCCTGAGGCAGTCTCTGCGTTTCAGGAACTGCGTTTCAGTGAAACAGAGATTCACTTCTGCTCCTGTTCTACGGCAGCCTGATGTTTCTCTGCCATTTCAGGTGGAGGTTGATGCCTCTGAAATTGGAGCAGGTGCCGTTTTGTCCCAAAGAGATCCTGAGACCTCTAAAAATAACCCTTGTGTTTTTTTCTCTCGAAAATTTTCTCCAACTGAACGTAATTATGACGTGGGTAATCGGGAGTTATTGGCCATGAAGTGGGCTTTTGAAGAGTGGAGACATTGGCTGGAGGGAGCCAAACATCAGGAGGTGGTCCTCACGGACCATAAGAATCTGGTTTATCTGGAATCAGCCAAGCGACTTAATCCTAGACAGGCCAGGTGGGCCTTGTTTTTCACACGTTTTAATTTTGTGGTTTCCTTTCTTCCTGGCACTAAGAATGTTAAGGCGGATGCCCTCTCGAGGAGTTTCCTTGCGGACTCTCCTGAGTTATCTGATCCTGCTGTTATTTTGAAAGAGGGTGTAGTTCTTTCTGCCATCTCGCCCAATTTGAGACTGGCTCTGGAAGGGTGTCAGGAGGATAAACCCGAGTGCTGCCCTGTTGGGAAATTGTTTGTCCCTGACCAGTGGAAGAAGAGTGTGATGTCTGAGAATCATTGTTCCGCGTTGGCCGGTCATCCCAGAATTTTTGGTACCAGAGACTTGGTGAGTCGGTCCTTTTGGTGGCCTACTTTGTCTTGTGACGTCAGGGAGTTTGTGCAGTCCTGTGAGACTTGCTTTAGCTCCAAGCCTTGCTCTCGCTCTAGTGGTTTGTTGATGCCATTGCCTGTGCCCAAGAGACCATGGACCCATATCTCTATGGATTTTATTTCCGACTTCCCTGTTTCTCAGAGAATGACCATTATTTGGGTAATTTGTGACAGGTTTTCCAAGATGATACATCTTGTGCCATTACCTAAGTTGCCTTCCTCCTCCGAATTGGTGCCTTTGTTCCTTCAGCACGTGGTTCGGTTACACGGCATTTCTGAGAACATTGTGTCTGACAGAGGAGTCCAGTTTGTTTCCAGATTTTGGAGGACTTTTTGTTCTAAACTTGGTGTTCAATTGTCCTTCTCCTCTGCTTTTCATCCTCAGACCAATGGACAAACTGAGAGAACAAACCAGACATTGGAGACTTATCTGAGATGCTTTGTGTCTGCTGATCAAGATGACTGGGTCTCTTTTTTGCCTTTGGCTGAGTTTGCTCTTAATAATAGGGCAAGCTCTGCCACTTTGATGTCTCCATTTTTCTGTAATTTTGGGTTTCACCCTCGATTTTCTTCGGGACAGGCGGAGGCTTCTGTCTGTCCGGGTGTTGACTCTGTTGTGGAGCGTATGCAGCAGATTTGGGACCAGGTAGTGGAGAGGTTGTCCCTCTCTCAGGAGAGGGCCCAGCGGTTTGCCACCCGGCATAGGACTGATGGTCCTCGGTTTAAAGTGGGGGACTTGGTCTGGTTGTCCTCAAGAAATATCCCTATGAGAGTTGCATCTCCTAAGTTTAAGCCTAGGTTCATTGGACCTTATAAGATCATGGAGATTCTTAATCCTGTTTCCTTTCGTTTACTTCTTCCAGGGACATTTAAGATCCATAATGTGTTCCACAAGTCCTTATTGAAGAGGTTTGTCGAGCCAGTGGTTCCTATGGCTGCGCCTCCTGACCCTGTTTTGGTTGAGGGCAATCTGGAGTATGTGGTTGAGAAAATATTGGATTCTCGTTTTTCTAGACGGAAACTCCAGTATTTGGTTAAGTGGAGAGGTTATGGTCAGCAGGACAATTCTTGGGTGTTTGCTTCGGACATCCATGCTAGGAGACTGATCCATGCGTATCACAGAGCTCATCCTGACCGACCTGGTTACACAAATGAGGGTTTGGTGACCCCTCCTCAAGGGGGGGGGTACTGTTATGAATGTTTTAGAATTAAATTCTGAGCAGAAGCTCCCTCTGGTGGTTACAAACAGTACTGAACCATTCAATGAGGATTGGCAATCAGGAATTACAGACTGGCTTGATATAAGGGAGGTTTACCCCCATCATGGTTGCCGGTGATCAATTGTTCCTGTCTTAACGTTGTTTCCTGGTTCACTTGGAA
Organism: Oophaga sylvatica; assembly: GCA_033576555.1. Lineage (NCBI taxonomy): Eukaryota > Metazoa > Chordata > Amphibia > Anura > Dendrobatidae > Oophaga > Oophaga sylvatica. The sequence continues at coordinate 535,634,795 of JARQOD010000001.1, forward strand.
GCTTGCTGAGTCTTGCCTCTTCTGCTGCTCTCAGATAAGATATTTTCTGTTTTTTGTTTTTGTGCTTGCCATTTGCAATTTTCTCTGCATTTCTGTGAGATTGGCCAGGTTCCCCTCCCCGGGGGGCTTGGGCCCCTCTCGGTTCCTCTGGAGCCACTGTTGTTTGTTCATTTGCCTTTTCCAATTTTTTCAGTGGCTGCGGCTGAGTTTTGTTACACCAGAGAACTAATTTAGGTGGTAGAGGTCGTGTGATCTCAGGTGTTTTTGCAGTTAGTAGCGTTGGCTTTTTTTAGGGTTTTTTGGATTGCAGTAAGTATCCTTCCTATCCGTTTCTATCTAGGCAGATTGGGCCCCAACGTTTGCTCATACTATTTTCTGTCTGTGTCTGTAATTCCTCCTGTCTAACCGCCATTACATGTTTGGGGGCTTCCTATGTTCTTTGGGGATCTGCTCCGGGGCAGATAGATTTCCTCTTTCTATCTTTTGGTGTAGTTATCCTCTCAGGCTGTGACGAGGCGTCTAGGACCAACGTAGGAACGCTCCACGGCTGCCTTTAGTTGTGGTGGTTAGTCAGGGTACTGCAATCCAGTAGATTCCAACCTCTCTGGTGTATTGCCGTTTTTGCCTGCTCTCCTCAGCTACCAAAACATAACAGGAGAGATTATTTACTATTTTTTTTTTATTTTGATCACTGTGATAGCGTCTATCACAATGACCAATATGAACCAATAGGAAAAATCTACCTATTGTTGCCAGGTGCGGGCCGGCAAATTGCGGTGGGTGCACTGCTCATGCATCCGCCATTTTCTGATATGAAGAAGTTGGCGGCACCCACTGGAGAATGCAGGAGGGCCCGAGGACCACCGGGAGGTATGCGGGGGAACCGGAGACCCTATTTCTCACTCTTCTGATATGCGATCACATCAGAGGAGAGAGAAATTAAATGGCACATCGGATATTTTTTTTTTGCGCTCGCTGTTATACGGTTAATAACCACAATCGCAACCCCAGGGTTGGTAAAAACCTACCTGAATCATGTTATCTGGGTTCTTTGCTCAGGGCCGGCATCAGCACCCAGCGTACCCAGACAAGTTCCGGGGCCCTGAGCAGGAGGGGGGCCCACTCACAGTCGGGGACACCGGCATGCTGTGGGGGCCCGGTGCCTGTGCCAGTACTGGGGGCCGGTGCCTCGAACAGAGCAGCGGCCAGTGAAGAGAAGTGAATATTTCATTTTTTATTTTTTTTTTATGTATGGCTCAATATATGGAGACCATCATATGGGGCCCATCATACACTGAAGTATCATATATGGGGCCCATCATACACTGGAGCATCATATATGGGGCCCATCATACACTGGAGCATCATATATAGGACCCATTATATATGGAGCATTATATGGGCCAATCATACACTGGAGCATTATATATGGGGCCCATCATATACTGGAGCATGATATGGGGCCCATTATATATAGAACATCATATGGGGCCCATTAAATATGGAACATCATATGGGGCCCATTATATATGGAGCATTATATTGGGCCCATCATGCACTGAAGCATCATATATGGGGCCCATCATATACTGGAGCATCATATGGGGCCCATTAAATATGGAACATCATATGGGGCCTATTATATATGGAGCATCATTTTGGGCCTATTATATATGGAGCTTCTTTTAGGGTCCATTATATATGGAGCATTATATGGGGCCCATTATATATGGAGTATTATATGGGGCTCATTATTTTGTATGGAGCTCTATGTGGTGACCATAATACTGTATGGAGCAATATATGGAGCTCATTATTCTATATGGAGCACTATGTGGTGCCTATAATACTGTATGGATGACTATACTTTTTGTCTTTTGAGCTATTGTAGAATTTACAATAGATATCACTCATGTAATGTAAGAAGTGAAATGTTTGGCATTGTACTATACCTATATTTCTCTGCCGTATCTGTGCATCATGAATTGTGGAATGTGTTAAAGGGGCCCATTGAGACTCTTTCGCCCGGGGCCCATGAAAACCTGGAGGCGACCCTGTCTTGGCTATCCCCCAGCAGCTGAGACCCCGGAGAAAATCCAACTCTGGGGGGGCGCTACGCTATACACTTTTTCCACAGCGCCATTAATTAACGGCGCTGTGGTTTAAGTAGCGCCATTAATTAACGGCGCTGTGGTTTAAGTACTCTTAACCATTAAAAGGTGCATCAGCAGTCGTTAAGGGGTTAATAATGTTTCTCTTATAGGTTAAATTGGTTTTGCATCCCTAATAATCTATAAGGTCTTTAAGATGTACAAACTGTTATCTCAAAGCTATAGGAGCAAACTAGATTTGTAACATACAAATATGGACAAAAGTATGGACACACTACACTTAGAGGAGTTTTTATGACTCCCATTATAAATCCATAGACATTAATATGGAGTTGGCCCCTATGTCCCTAAACAAGATTTCACTTTTTTGGGAAAAATTTCAACAAGAATTTGGAGGTGTATATGTAATAAGAAGACACGGGGGAGGGGGGTACTGTAGTTGTAGCCGAGTATTTAAAGGGAACAGTACATAGACAGAGTCCACTGAGCAGATAGTCAGAGAGCTTCCCCCCAGCATCTTGTATATAAATTCAATCGCTGGAATCTGGGCGCCCGAGACCTCTTCAGCGAAGGCCCTTACAAAGCGCTGAGGGCCTGTGTTGTAGTCCTTGGTCCTGATAATCAGTCTTTGGTCAGGGGCAACAGACCTCTCCAGTCCAGGGGGAGTCTGGCAGTGCCCCTCTGTAATAAACGTCTGCCCTGAACTAAGTACCCGGGCTTTCTGATTGGGGACAGCAGCTTCCTTTTCCCTCACTGCTGCTGGCCCAGCCCACAAATTTAACTAATGCTGCCCCTGCCTCTTTTATGTATATTATACACCTGACAGACACAGCACATTAAAGGGGAACACATAACAACAGATGTAAATTGATGCAGGAATACGTAAATTACTTAAGGTGCACGGGGGTTCAAACAGAAGGAGGAGAGGGAGCAACTGAGGGGACCTGCCACCTCCTTACATATATGGGAACTGTTTTTCAATAAGAGCATTTGTATGGTCAGCCACTGATTGTCATTCTGTTTCATCCCAATCAGGGCTGGAAATGGGGGTGGGCAGATTTACTAGGCAATTGCCCAGTGCCCCTACTTCCCCCGGGGTTCCCCAGACAGTGTCTACAGCAAAAATTAGATTGATCATATCCCTGCATAATAGCTCTTCATGCAGTTACTTCTATAATTTGGTATCGTTTCTAATTACTCTCTCTATATGGCCTTCTACTGGTCCTTCTCTATGCAGCAATAGCATGGTGTAATCCTTTTGTCATCTAACTGACCCCAACAACACCTCTGACCCCATGAATGGGCCCAAACTGATGCCAGATGCCTCCACCTGGTAGTCAGCCACACTGGCGGGATTTGGCAGCATTGATAGACCAATCTGCCATCAACAATTAAAAGACAGCACGGTATAACAGACATGCAGCACAAGAAGCTTAAATCAATTTAAGTAGAAACTTAGGTTAGAAGCTGTAGTCATCATTGTGACAGTAAATATGCAAATCTATTTCTTTACGGTCACATGATGGTCTCTGGAATCGAAAACCAAAGACAAATTCTAGACTGTTTCTATTTAGAGAAGCATCTAAGACTAGTCAGCACATAACTGCAACTAATCCCATGCTTGTGGTCACATGACAATTGTAAATGTAATTAATAATGTACCTGTGTGATAAGCCGCAATAAACAAATGAAAAGGAGTTCCTGCCTCCAGCCTCACAGAAGAAGAAGCTGGAAAAACGTCTGCATCAGGGCCGGAGGCAGTAGCTCCTTTTCATTTGTTTATTGAGGCTTATCACTCAGGTACATTATTGTTCACATTTGATTGTTCCCTGGTACTCTAAACCTTGGCACTCATGCACATACAAGCCATTAGGGGACAAGCACATTTTTCATCTATGTCAGTTGAACCTTTATTTTTTATAAAGCACCAGCATTTTACTTTATGCAAAATGTTTCCATCTAGTGGCCATGTGTGTATATATTCACCAGCTTACTAACAGGGTCGTTTTTGATACAACTAGTGAATATTTTTTTAATCTAGCTGCACTTCCCTGATTATGACAGCATGCACATTATTGTTACCAAGAAACATTTTCTATCAGCTAAGTAAATATATATATTGAACCTGGGTGTATTGTTTGAGCTCCTTTTGCCTCCACATTTATTACAGCACCTTTTCTGTATTTTTTCTTACAAATTACATTTTTCAAATAAAATTTGTTTTTTATTCAAAATTATCTTTGGTCACTTCTATTTCATACCAGTAATTATGAGGTTTAGATCTGGTATAAGTTTTATTTATGCAATTAATACAAGTTATACTATAATTCATTATCTTTCCCCCTTTCTCTTTTTACTTACTGTATATAATTTGAATAAGTGGTGTCCACTTATGTGAATTAACTATTCTTTGCCAAGCTTATTCATTTGTTCTATACAGCATATTAGAATGCTTTATATTATGGCTGAAAGGTGATGGCAGTATCTCATATGAGCAAACATCCCTTTAACCCCTTTCTGACATCTGATGTAATAATCCGTCAAAGTGCCCTCAGCCTATCAGACAAAGGACGGATTATTACGTCATTTTGATCGCCTGTTCACATGGGTGGTGTGCGGGTGATCACCACCAGGTGTCAGCTGATTCTGACATCTGACACCCAGCATTAAGTGCCAGGAGCAGTCACACATTGCTCCTGGAACTTTAACCCCTAAAATGCTGCAGTTGAACCCTATTGCAGAATTTTGGGAGTCGGCAGAGGGTTGACAGCCCCCCGCCTTTGGATCGGATACCCCAGCGGCGTGACACGGGGTCCCAATCGTTGCCATGGTGACCCAATGTCGTCATAATGACATCCGGGTCACCAGAGTAGGGAAATTGCTGTTCATGCGCAGTGCATAATCTGCAACTTTCCTTGTCAGTGCAGAGCTGACAGTTTATACAGAATGGGGATGCTACTGCATCTCCATGCTATACATGTGATCAGCCTGCAAAAAATGATAGTCTCATAGTGGGAGAAAATGAAAAAAAGTAAAAAAAAATTTTTTTTAAATAATTGTAAAACTATATATAAAAAAATCAAAAATAATAATAAAAAAATCAAAAGATATTGTATCTATAAATAAATATTTGTATGAAAAAATATAAACAATAAAAGTACACATATTTTGTGTCACCGCGAACTACCTGACCTATAAAACTGTCCCATTATGATTTATCATCATACCACCGAACAAAAAGTGTAATAAAACGTGATAAAAAAGACATATAAATAAACATAATACAGCTGAAAACATTGTCTCAAAAAACAAGCCACCAAGAAGCACTATAAGTGGAAAAATAAAAGTTATAGCTCTCAGAATAAAGAGATGCAAAAAAAAATATTTTTTCTTTAAAATAGTTTTTATTGAATAAAAGCACCAAAACATAAAAAAATATATAAATGAGATATCACTGTCATCATACTGGCCCAAAGAATAAAACTGCCTTACTAATTTTACCACACACAGAGCGGCATAAACAACCCCCAAAGAAATTTATGAATTGCTGTTTTTTGTTCATTCTGCCTCCCAAAAATCAGAATAGAAAGCGATCAAAAAATGTCATGTGCCCGAAAATGGCACCAATCAAAACATCAACTCGTCCCGCAAAAAAACAGACCTCACTTGACTCTTTGGGCCAAAATATGGAAAAATTATAGCTCTCAAAATGTGGTGATGCAAAAACTATTTTTTCAAATAAAAAGTGTCTTTTAGTGTGAGACAAGTGCCAAACATAAAAACCTGATACAAATCTAGTATTGCTGTAATCTCACCAACCAGAAGAATAAAGTCACCTAATCACTTATACCGCACGAGGAATGGTGTAAAAAATAAATAAAACCAATTCTTCACCTGCTGTTGATTTTTCCATTTTGCCTCCCAAGGATTGCAGTAAGGCTTGGAGCACATTTATCCTGTGCTCTACACTGAGCGTTTGAATGGGGGTTTCCATGTAAATCTCTGAAATATGTGATTCAGACAGAACGTCTGGTGGAAGAGTCTCCATAATGAAGCAGATGGAGGTATTGCGGAAGCCGTCTGACCTGTGATCCCGCGGTGTCCGTCTTTTTAGGATTGCATAAAAGTGCCATCAGCCACAGTTTTGTGCACTTCTGAAAAGAAAGACACTGCTGAGCAGAGGCCAGACAGAGTCCAAATAACTTTGCTGCCTCATTATAGTGAATTGATCCCTTGCATAGTTTCCAAAACGGGGTCACTTTGAGGGGAGATTCTGCTCTTCTAGCAATTAGGAGCTCTGTATATGGAGTCCTCAAACTGTTCTAGGAACATCTGTGCTCCAGGAAGCAAATAGTGCTTCGTTCCTCCTGAGTCTCTCATTATTGCTAGGTAGTACTGCCACATATCGGGTATTGTCCAGTTAAGTATAAATTGTTTGACACACTTTGGTGCCATTTTTCCACACTTCTTGTGTGAAAAGTAAAATCTGGGGCTAAAACAAAATTTTGTTGGTAAAAATGTTGTTTTTTTTCTTCACTGCCCAATTGTAAAAATTCTGTGACACACCCGTAGTGTCAATATGATCTCTGCACCCCTAGATGAATTAATTGAGAGGTGTAGTTTGTAAAATGGAATTACTAAAGGGGGTTCTGCTGTTCTGGCACCTCATAGGCTCTCCCTGTGGGTCATGGCACCTGCAAACCATGACAGTGAAATCTGGCGCTCCTTGCCTACTGAGCTTTACGCTGTGCCTGAAAAATATTTACTGATTACATGTAGGGTATTGGCACACTCAGGAAAAAATGGACCTCAGTTTGTTGTTAAAATATTTTCTATTAGCCCTTAGAAAAATTAAAAACTTGAGGCTATAACAACATTTTAGTCGTAAAAATGTAGTTTATTCTTTCTTCACCGCTCAGTTGTATAAAATTCTGTGAGGCACATGTGGTGTCAATATGATTACTGCATCCCCAGATGAATTTATTGGGAAGTGTAGTTTGTAAAATGAGCTCACATATAGGGGGTTTCTGTTGTTCTGACACCTCAGAGACTCTGCCAATGGCACCCTCAAACCATTCCAGCAAAATATGAACTCCAATATGGCGCCTCTTCCCTTCTGAGCTTTCCTCTGTGCCTCAAAAGTAGTATTCCCACACATATAGGGTATCAGCATACTCAGGAGACATTTCACAGCAAATTGTATGGTGCAATTTTTCATGTTGCCCTTATAAAAATGTAATATCTGAGGCCAAAATAACATTTCTGTGGGGAAAACGTGATTTTTTTTATTTTCACGGCTCTTTGAAGCACCTGGAGGTTCAAGGTGCTCACCACACATCTAAATACATTCCTTGAGGAATCTGGTTTACAAATTGGGGTCACTTGTTGGGGGTTTCCACTGTTTAGGCACATCAGAGGCTCTCCAAATGGGGAATGATGTGCGCTAATGATTCCAGGAAATTTTACATTCAAAAAGTCAAATGACATTCATTTCCTACTGAGGCTTGCCATGCGCCCAAACAGTAGTTTTCTCCTTCATATGGGGTATCATTGTACTTAAAAAAATTTAACTACAAATTATATGCCTCAATTTCTCCTGTTACCCTTATGAAAATGCAATATTTTCTGCTAAAAATATATTTGTTGGGAATTTTTTTTTTTTATTTTTATGACTCAACGCTATAAACTTCTGCAAAGCATCTGAGGGTTCAATGAGCTCACAATCCATCTAGATCTTTTCTTAAGGGTCTAGTTTCCAAAATGGTGTCAGTTGTGGGGGATTTTTACTGTTTAGGCACATCAGGGGCTCTCCAAATGCGACATGACGTTCACCAATTGTTCCTTCAAATATTGCATTCAAAACGTCAAATGGTGCTCTGTTATGATTTGGTAACTGAGGAGAGCAGGCAAAAAGGAAATACACCAGAGCAGTTGGAAACTATGAGATTGCAGTACCCTGACTAACCACCACAACTAGAGGCAGCCGTGGAGCGTTCCTACGTTGGTCCTAGACGCCTCGTCACAGCCTGAGAAACTAACTACACCTAAAGATAGAAAGAGGAAAGCTATCTGCCCCGGAGCAGATCCCAAAGAACATAGAAAGCCCCCAAACATGTAATGGCGGTTAGACAAGAAGAAATACTGACACAGACAGAAAATAGTATGAGCAAACGTTGGGGCCCAAACTTACTAAATAGAAAAGGAAAGGAAGGGCACTTACTGCAATCCCAAAAAACCCTGAAAAGCACCAACTCTACTAATTTCAAAAACACCTGAGATCACACGACCTCTACCACCTAAATTAGTTCTCTGGTGTAACCAAAAACAAAACAGCAGCCACTGAGAAAACTGGAAAAAGCAAATGTACAAACATCAGTGGCTGAACTGAACTGAGAGGCAAAAGCCCCAGAGGGGACCCTGAGGGCCCCCACAGAAGTGCAGGACAAAATGCAAAAATCAAGCACAAAAACAAAAAGAAGAAAATGTCTTATCTGTTAGCAGGAGATTCAGACACAACACAGTAGGCTTCCAAGGAAACAGGAATCAAGGATTGAGACCAGAACAATTGATCACCGGCAACCCTGATGGGAAGGTGACTCCCTTATATAAGACCAGTCAGTAACACCTGATTCCCAGTCCTCACAATCTTCACTGGACAGTCCAGTACCGTTTGTAACCACCAGAGGGAGCTTCTTCTCAGAACTCATTTCCAGCCTATTCACAACAGTGCTCCTTCCCTCCCGAACTCTGCCATGCGCCCATGGGGTATCAGCATACTCAGGAGAAATTACACAAAAAATGTTGGAGTCAATTTCTGGAAGGCACGGCACTGACTAAGGAGCGTGCCTCTGACTGCGTAGCCCCCATAGAACTTAGCTAGAGGGTCAGATAACGGTGCCAGAATCCCCCCTCCCTCTATTCCCCCCCAGGTGAAGCTACATTGGGACCCCCGACTGACCAATAGGGAAAGGAGGAAGGGGCTGACAGCCACACACATGGGGGTTAAATCCAGGTCCCAGGGGTCAGGGCTCCCTCTTTCTCCTCGGCTGACCCCTGGTAGCTGTTGTGCGGACCACCGGACCTCCTCCTTCTACCATGTCGGATCCCACGATAGAGGCCCTGTGGCAGAGAGCAGCACAGGAAAGTGAGCCATGGGTGCAAGCCCTTATAGCCGGCCTCGGAGCTCACCTCCCTGTGCCCTCTCCGGCCCCTCCAGCGGCTCCCCCATGAGGCTGCACATGACCCCATACCTCCCGACATGGTAGGCCCCAGCCCCCCTGGTCCCGGGGTCTCCTCGCATCCCGGGGCGCCCCCTCTCCTCCCCTCGGCACCTCCGTCCCCGGGGCGTCCTCCCTGCCGGCTGCCCAGACTGATCCAGGGTTGGCAAGACCCGAGACCCCTCACCAACCTCCTGCTTCCTCGCCGGGTCCCTGGGTTGTCATCGTGGAGGGGGCCCTTCAGGCAGACGCTCCTCCAAGCCCCCAGAGCGCCTGCACGTCGTTGGTGGCACAGCGATGCGGCGGGTCCCGGCCTCGTCCATGGCCCGCCTGCCTCAGGCCCCGGGCAGCGCGACCCCATCTGGGCCCCTGGGCCAGGCTGCGCCACGCTGAGCCACTACGGCCACCGCTCGCTGCGCCACTCGTCCCAGGCTTCCTTTCCGCGCTGCTGCCTTGCCGTCGGTGGGAGGGGCTCCGGCATCCCTGTCTGTTGGTGGTCCATCGGCATGCTCCCGCGGGCCCACAGCGTTGGGCCTTGCCGTCGGGCCCCTGGTGGGGGCTGCGGGCCGCGTGGTCTCCTCTGTCGGTGCTGCATGGATCCATGCAGCCGCGGCCTCCCCAGCAAGGGGGTTTCCCCGGGCGGCGTTGGCCAGCTTCTTGGCCCCACCCCCGCATTGTGCCGGGGCGGAACCCATCCCTGCCCCAAGCCACGCCCCTCTCTCAGACATTGCCATCCATATTCTTAGCACCGCCCCTCTGAGTCACGCCAGGGGCGGGACCCACCCCAGGCCAAACCCCGCCCACGTACCAAGCCACGCCACCACATCACATCATAGGGGGCGTGGCCCCCAGGTATCTCCCACCCGTTCAAAAGAGAGGCGGGAATGCTCACAGGGAGCCGGCCTCGCCTCCCCAGTGGGCGCACGGATGCCGCCCACCTGGGGAGACTCCAGGGCCGGCCCAAGATCACAGAACACTGCTGCAGAGCGCACTGTTCCATCCAACCATACGGAGCAGCGCGCTCCGCACCAAGTACAGTGTAACGTACCACGTCACACACCAACAAGTAGCAACGCAGGCAATGCGAATGGGTTAACCATTCACTACACACCCCCAACACCCCCACTGATGCAGAAACTGCCATCACCCACTCATGGCGACCGGTCAATCGCACGCAGTGCATCCCCCCTCATCATATCGCCCTTTTAATCAGCGCCCCGCGATGCATCCGCGCTCGCATCCCCCAGCCAGCATGCTCACCTCAGCGTACGGGGGCTACACATCCCCAGTGCACCCCATAGCCATGGCAGTCAAAGGCACAGACGCCGCAGATCCTCCTCAGCTTCCTCCACAGAGGCCAACCGCTACCGCAGTTGGCCTCTGTGGAGGAAGCTGAGGAGGATCTACGGCGTCTGCGCCTTTGACCGCCATGGCTATGGGGTGCTCTGGGGACATGTAGCCCCCGTACGCTGAGGTGAGCAGTCGCTCTCACGCCACCGCCAGAAGACGCCGTCCACGCCGTTCATCGGCCAGAGAGTGTTCCTCATATCACGGAGCCACCTCCGGCGGTGCTTTAGTAACGAGTGTTCTAGGTTTCCACCCTCAGAGAGAGCCGAACAGCTTCAGGCACCCGACAGGCATCGGCCGTCATGTGAGCCATCCCCTACCAGCCAGGTCTGAGATCGATCCGCGCACCGTCTCATCCCGACAATGGAAGCTGGATTCCCAGAAGTCGCTCTCGACTTGCCACAGGCATCATCACCAGCCAGCGGCAGGGGAGTCCGATCCTCGGCTCCCTGGGTCTCCAGTCACCAGCGAGACAGCTCTGCAGCGAGAGCCGGAGCTCTTCTACCCCAGAGAGATGCACGGCCCGCACCAGACAGCGGTGAGTTATCAACAATCGGCGAACACCACACCATACACGACGCAGGAGAGACCGAGCTAGCGTCAGCTGTCAGGGCACTGATTCAGCAGTTCTCACGCCCAGATGTGTCACCTGACACAAGGTCATCACCACAAGCACCTAGCCAACGCAGAAGCGAATCGTACTGTGGAGTCAGCCCACTGGGCATGCACGTAGGACTAGAGACAAAGAAAAAGATCTGGAACAACGAGTACGTGGATATATGGTCGCTTCTATCAGCGGACCAGCCAACGGTAGAAAAGGAAAGGTGGACCGGGGAACGGTCGCGCGATAGCAGTAAGACGAAGGTAGCGCACACTATGAACAACTGGCTACAGGCCTTCACGGTACTCAGGTATATTATGGGCCAGAAACACCCCGAGCGGTGTTGCGAGCTTTTTTGTATCTAGACCTAGTGTACAACTCATACAAGACCCATGGCGGTTCCGCATGGAGTCAATACGATGAGGAGTTTCGTAGACAGCTAGACCAGGAGCCCGATTTAGGATGGGGAGTCAAGGTGACTGACGTGTGGCTGCGACTCATGCTGTCACAGAAACACCCCTTTTCATCAACGGCCACTAGTCACTCAGCAGCCGCAGGCCAGAATTCAGTGGTCGTACGAAGACCAGGGGCCTGCATGTTATTTAACGAGGGAAACTGCCACTACCAAGGGTACTGTAGATTTACACACGAATGCTCCACTTGCGGGGGAGGACACCCTGCAGCGAGATGTTCCCACGAGGAAAACAGACCCCATATCAGGCAGAACCCCAGTGAGCGTAACCGCAATGGGGCCCTGGCTAAACCTGTACCCCAATAAGCAAGCCGCACTGCAGCTGCGCGACGGTCTTAAACACGGGTTTTTTCATCCCCTTCAGGAGCGCTGATGGGGATTTTCGCATTAGTGGCTGCAGTCGAGCTCTGGGGTTCCCAGTTGGAAAACATGAACATTAGAATTTTAACCAAATACCCGCGGACAGCAAAAAGTTTAAACAGCATGTCTTCCTCTTCCCCACGCACTGCGCATCCGCGTGCGGAAATCCAAATGCGATCCCTCCGGCAGGGGCTCGTGGGTCCTCGTTAAGTCATCCGATGGTCCAGTATGCCCGGCAAAAATAGTCAAGCGCTACGCGAGCCTAAGACAGGGAGGCAGTATCTTCCTCGCACACTCGGACGGGTCCCCCCCACCAAATATCAGTTTAGCACAATTGTGCCTTCAAAAAGCAGGTTGTAACCCAGCAGAATGCGGTACACATTCCTTTCGAATAGGAGCCGCCACCGAAGCTGCCAGAGCGGGAGAAGCGGAAGAAGAGGTGCAGAGGATGGGCCGCTGGAAATCCTCATGCTTCGCCAGGTATATAAGACCGGACTATTAACACATCTTATGTTCAAAGGAGTTTGTAAGCCCACGGTATGGATAGTAGGACACTCGTACGTCTTCTGGGCGAGGAAAAGGGCCGAACTGTGGCTAGGCGGTCTAAGCCTGGGCTTGCCAGGGCTAAAGGTCATTTGGAAAGGAATCAAAGGCCTAAAATGGCAACAAATGTTTCCGGAGATGATGAGCATCGCTATAAAGGCAAAAGGGCGAATCAGAGGCCTAAAATGGCAACAAAGGTTCCCGGAGGTGTTGAGCAATGCCATAAAGGTGATATTGGTATAAAGGCAAAAGGGCCGGTGATATTGGTATAAAGGCAAAAGGGTCAGTGATATTGGTATTGCACGCCGGTGCACAAGAAAGAGCGCTGAACTTTTCACGGTAATGGCTTCGCACATTGAGCGCTTCATGTATCTTCTCCCACACATGGTTCTGGTATGGTCGGAGATAGTTCCGCGAGCGGTATTTAAGGTAGCGAACAAACCAAAGGCCGTTGAAAGATCAAGGAGAAAGGTCAATGCAAGGATGGCTAAGATCATCAAAGGAGGTTTTGGCGTCGTGGTTAGAGTTGAGCGATACTTTCCGATATCCTAAAGTATCGGAATCGTAATGGTATCGCCGATATCACTAAAATATCGGCGATACCCGATACCGATACCGGAAGTCCCATGTAAGTCTATGGGAACAAAATATCGAAATTAAAAAAAACCCATTCTTGCCTTGTTGGTTAATTGTACATGAAGGAAAACAAGAAAGAGTAATGTAGAATGTATTGGGGGAGGTTGAGGAGACATTAAAGGCATAGATGTTTGACCCAATCCAATGGAATAGCATTATTTATTTTTTTTAGGAAATACGTTCGGATTGACGAACAAATTGACAATGTTGTTAACCTTTTTTCTATTTTGTCAAATATGTCTGTTTCACAACTTCCATGGTCTTCACCTTTTTAACTTTTCACACACTTTCTCCTTCATAATTTTCAGCAGCATCATCTTTCTCATCAAATTATTCTTCATCTTCACCTTATTAATCTTCTAAAACTTCTTGCTATTCATCTTTTTGTTAACATTACTTATATTGTTCTTATTAAACAGTTATTATTCTTCATATTCTACTTCTTCATCTTCTTCCTATTCATCCTTTTCATCATATTCTTATTTGTGACAGACATTCCTGTACTTGTAATCTGTAAAACTCTGAATTTTCATCCTTCCGTTCTTGCTGTCACGAAAGATTTTAATTACAACAGTATTTGTCCGCGTTCAGTTTAGCCTGCAGCAGCATCAGGCATTTTCCAGGGGCACCACGAGGAGGAACGGACTCACCCCCATACACTGCTTAGTCTTCTTCTGCTTAGAATTTAGAGCATATATTTTGCTCTTCATTTTGGTCTTATACTTAATGTTCTTCTGCTTTTTGATCTTCTGCTTATTGTTCTTCTGTCTCTTGTTCTGTATCTTGTAGTTTGTCTTAACCTTCTTTGTCCTGTTGGTGATGGTACAAAAGCCAATGGAAGTAACGAGGACCAGCTGACTGTGCTGGAACCCGGAGGGTCAGCAGAAGGAAAAGAGCCAATGGCACAACCGAGGACCAGCTGACGTTACTGGGACACGGTTACTAAGCAGGAGGTACCTGTGCTCCAAAGCACTACCAAGGACCAGCAGACGTTGCTGGAACTCGGATACCGACATGGAGGCACCTACGCCAAAGGCACTGCGGAGAACCAGCTGACGGTACTGGAACCCGGATGAGTAGCAGAAGGTACAAGAGCCAATGAAAGTAACGAGGACCAGCTGACTGTGCTGGAACCCGGAGGGTCAGCAGAAGGAAAAGAGCCAATGGCACAACCGAGGACCAGCTGACGTTACTGGGACACGGTTACTAAGCAGGAGGTACCTGTGCTCCAAAGCACTACCAAGGACCAGCAGACGTTGCTGGAACTCGGATACCGACATGGAGGCACCTACGCCAAAGGCACTGCGGAGAACCAGCTGACCGTACTGGAACCCGGATGAGTAGCAGAAGGTACAAGAGCCAATGAAAGTAACGAGGACCAGCTGACTGTGCTGGAACCCGGAGGGTCAGCAGAAGGAAAAGAGCCAATGGCACAACCGAGGACCAGCTGACGTTACTGGGACACGGTTACTAAGCAGGAGGTACCTGTGCTCCAAAGCACTACCAAGGACCAGCAGACGTTGCTGGAACTCGGATACCGACATGGAGGCACCTACGCCAAAGGCACTGCGGAGAACCAGCTGACGGTACTGGAACCCGGATGGGTAGCAGAAGGTACCCATGGAAATTAAAGTTGAGGCAGCAGGACTGTTTGCTGTTCACACAGCAGGGGAACAGCTGACATTACTGAACCCCAGTAACACAGGAGCAAGTGTAGACTGTGCTAACAGCACTTCCGAGAAACAACTGGCGGTGTTGTAACCCAGGGATGAGAAGAGAACAGGGTGGAGGCAGCAGGACTATTTGCCGTTCACACAGCAGGGGAACAGCTGACATTACTGAACCCCAGTAACACAGGAGCAAGTGTTAACTGTGCTAACAGCACTTCCGAGAAACAACTGGCGGTGTTGTAACCCAGGGATGAGAACAGAACATGGTGGAGGCAGCAGGACTTTTTGCCGTTCACACAGCAGGGGAACAGCTGACATTACTGAACCCCAGTAACACGGGAGCAAGTGTTAACTGTGCTAACAGCACTTCCGAGAAACAACTGGCGGTGTTGTAACCCAGGGATGAGAAGAGAACAGGGTGGAGGGAGCAGGACTATTTGCCGTTCACACAGCAGGGGAACAGCTGACATTACTGAACCCCAGTAACACAGGAGCAAGTGTTAACTGTGCTAACAGCACTTCCGAGAAACAACTGGCGGTGTTGTAACCCAGGGATGAGAAGAGAACATGGTGGAGGCAGCAGGACTTTTTGCCGTTCACACAGCAGGGGAACAGCTGACATTACTGAACCCCAGTAACACAGGAGCAAGTGTTAACTGTGCTAACAGCACTTCCGAGAAACAACTGGCGGTGTTGTAACCCAGGGATGAGAACAGAACATGGTGGAGGCAGCAGGACTTTTTGCCGTTCACACAGCAGGGGAACAGCTGACATTACTGAACCCCAGTAACACGGGAGCAAGTGTTAACTGTGCTAACAGCACTTCCGAGAAACAACTGGCGGTGTTGTAACCCAGGGATGAGAAGAGAACAGGGTGGAGGCAGCAGGACTATTTGCCGTTCAACAGCAGGGGAACAGCTGACATTACTGAACCCCAGTAACACGGGAGCAAGTGTTAACTGTGCTAACAGCACTTCCGAGAAACAACTGGCGGTGTTGTAACCCAGGGATGAGAAGAGAACATGGTGGAGGCAGCAGGACTTTTTGCCGTTCACACAGCAGGGGAACAGCTGACATTACTGAACCCCAGTAACACAGGAGCAAGTGTAGACTGTGCTAACAGCACTTCCGAGAAACAACTGGCGGTGTTGTAACCCAGGGATGAGAAGAGAACATGGTGGAGGCAGCAGGACTTTTTGCCGTTCACACAGCAGGGGAACAGCTGACATTACTGAACCCCAGTAACACAGGAGCAAGTGTTAACTGTGCTAACAGCACTTCCGAGAAACAACTGGCGGTGTTGTAACCCAGGGATGAGAACAGAACATGGTGGAGGCAGCAGGACTTTTTGCCGTTCACACAGCAGGGGAACAGCTGACATTACTGAACCCCAGTAACACGGGAGCAAGTGTTAACTGTGCTAACAGCACTTCCGAGAAACAACTGGCGGTGTTGTAACCCAGGGATGAGAAGAGAACAGGGTGGAGGCAGCAGGACTATTTGCCGTTCACACAGCAGGGGAAACAGCTGACATTACTGAACCCCAGTAACACGGGAGCAAGTGTTAACTGTGCTAACAGCACTTCGAGAAACAACTGGCGGTGTTGTAACCCAGGGATGAGAAGAGAACATGGTGGAGGCAGCAGGACTTTTTGCCGTTCACACAGCAGGGGAACAGCTGACATTACTGAACCCCAGTAACACAGGAGCAAGTGTAGACTGTGCTAACAGCACTTCCGAGAAACAACTGGCGGTGTTGTAACCCAGGGATGAGAAGAGAACAGGGTGGAGGCAGCAGGACTTTTTGCCGTTCACACAGCAGGGGAACAGCTGACATTACTGAACCCCAGTAACACGGGAGCAAGTGTTAACTGTGCTAACAGCACTTCCGAGAAACAACTGGCGGTGTTGTAACCCAGGGATGAGAAGAGAACAGGGTGGAGGCAGCAGGACTATTTGCCGTTCACACAGCAGGGGAACAGCTGACATTACTGAACCCCAGTAACACAGGAGCAAGTGTTAACTGTGCTAACAGCACTTCCGAGAAACAACTGGCGGTGTTGTAACCCAGGGATGAGAAGAGAACAGGGTGGAGGCAGCAGGACTATTTGCCGTTCACACAGCAGGGGAACAGCTGACATTACTGAACCCCAGTAACACAGGAGCAAGTGTTATCTGTGCTAACAGCACTTCCGAGAAACAACTGGCGGTGTTGTAACCCAGGGATGAGAAGAGAACATGGGTGGAGGCAGCAGGACTTTTTGCCGTTCACACAGCAGGGGAACAGCTGACATTACTGAACCCCAGTAACACAGGAGCAAGTGTAGACTGTGCTAACAGCACTTCCGAGAAACAACTGGCGGTGTTGTAACCCAGGGATGAGAACAGAACATGGTGGAGGCAGCAGGATTTTTGCCGTTCACACAGCAGGGGAACAGCTGACATTACTGAACCCCAGTAACACAGGAGCAAGTGTTAACTGTGCTAACAGCACTTCCGAGAAACAACTGGCGGTGTTGTAACCCAGGGATGAGAAGAGAACATGGTGGAGGCAGCAGGACTTTTTGCCGTTCACACAGCAGGGAACAGCTGACATTACTGAACCCCAGTAACACAGGAGCAAGTGTAGACTGTGCTAACAGCACTTCCGAGAAACAACTGGCGGGTGTTGTAACCCAGGGATGAGAACAGAACATGGTGGAGGCAGCAGGACTTTTTGCCGTTCACACAGCAGGGGAACAGCTGACATTACTGAACCCAGTAACACGGGAGCAAGTGTTAACTGTGCTAACAGCACTTCCGAGAAACAACTGGCGGTGTTGTAACCCAGGGATGAGAACAGAACATGGTGGAGGCAGCAGGACTTTTTGCCGTTCACACAGCAGGGGAACAGCTGACATTACTGAACCCCAGTAACACGGAGCAAGGTTAACTGTGCTAACAGCACTTCGAGAAACAACTGGCGGTGTTGTAACCCAGGGATGAGAAGAGAACATGGTGGAGGCAGCAGGACTATTTGCCGTTCACACAGCAGGGGAACAGCTGACATTACTGAACCCCAGTAACACAGGAGCAAGTGTAGACTGTGCTAACAGCACTTCCGAGAAACAACTGGCGGTGTTGTAACCCAGGGATGAGAAGAGAACAGGGTGGAGGCAGCAGGACTTTTTGCCGTTCACACAGCAGGGGAACAGCTGACATTACTGAACCCCAGTAACACAGGAGCAAGTGTAGACTGTGCTAACAGCACTTCCGAGAAACAACTGGCGGTGTTGTAACCCAGGGATGAGAACAGAACATGGTGGAGGCAGCAGGACTTTTTGCCGTTCACACAGCAGGGGAACAGCTGACATTACTGAACCCCAGTAACACAGGAGCAAGTGTTAACTGTGCTAACAGCACTTCCGAGAAACAACTGGCGGTGTTGTAACCCAGGGATGAGAAGGAACATGGTGGAGGCAGCAGGACTTTTTGCCGTTCACACAGCAGGGGAACAGCTGACATTACTGAACCCCAGTAACACAGGAGCAAGTGTAGACTGTGCTAACAGCACTTCCGAGAAACAACTGGCGGTGTTGTAACCCAGGGATGAGAACAGAACATGGTGGAGGCAGCAGGACTTTTTGCCGTTCCACAGCGGGGAACAGCTGACATTACTGAACCCCAGTAACACAGGAGCAAGTGTAGACTGTGCTAACAGCACTTCCAAGCAACAACTGGCGGTGTTGGAGCCCAGGGTCAAGGAGGGTGTAGGCATAAAATATTGGTTATTGCCTTGTTACGTGGCCATTGCAAATGTATGTACTTTCAAACAAGAATAAATGAAGTTTTACTACAACAATAAAATGATAAATTTCAATTACAAGATAGAAAAATATTTATACTTGACAGTCCTCTGTGGTTGATAACGTTTAATGGCTAACTGAAAATATGTAACAAATTCAAAGCTTTCGAGACTACTCAGGTGTCTTCATCAGGCTAAGAGTAAAGCCAAAAATGAAGAATCACATATTTCTACACACAACAGGACACAGGAATAGCTAAGACAAGTGAGGGAGGGACAAGTGAGGGGAGACCGGCAACAAAAAGGAGAACAAGGATGAATTATCAGCGCCACACAATCACAGATAAATTAATGAATTTAGCTGTGGCAAAAGACTTTTGTATGCCCGGTCATAGCATCATGGATATGGAATTACTGTTATTAAAATATAAACTTCAAATATGAGAAACGTACAAAGGTTTCAGAATATAAGCTCATCATGACTTTGACACTGTTAGTGATGGAATGATAGATCACATGGATTTATGTCATTCTATATCAATTAAGGAATCTGCGTCTATGCCCTTCCAGGGTCATGAAAACCCCAAAAAATACGCCAATGAGAGGGCAATCAACTTTCTATCCTTATCTAGGAACTGTTTAAAATATTTATGTTCATCCCTGTGAGATAATGACAGTTCTGATACACGTCACTTACTTGTCTTACTATTGCAATATTCCTGTGTCCTGTTGTGTATAGAAATATGTGATGCTTAATTTTTTTTAGTTGTCTTTCCCTGATGAAGAGACGTGAGTAGCCTTGAAAGCTTGCAATTTGTTTCCTTCTTTTCAGTTATCCATAAAAAGGTATGAACCACGCTGACTCTGAGTCTAAATATTTTTCTATCTACTGGCTAACACGGTACAAAGATACACATGTTTTCTAATTTCAGAAGGAAAAATAAAGAAAATTACAAATATAAACGCATATATGCACATGCCAAAAATAAATGGAACAACACAAACACACAAAATTGGTAACAAAATATAGTGTTGTAAATTTAAGAATAAAAGTACATTTTTTTTTTTATGAATAATGCTTAAGGAACGCAATGTTAAACTTTAACATAGTGAAGACAATGGATTTTGTAATAGTCACTCATCATCATCATCGCAAAATTTTATGTGACAGTCACAGACAATTTAATTATTTAAGTTCATAAAATCGTAATTTCTTTAGCTAGTTATGACATGTCCAGCATGGATCATCAATGTGATTGATGACACAATAATGTACAATAAAAAATAACCATTTAAAAAAACATTAGGCATTGTTTGTCACAATTTAAGTGTGTGCCTGCAAGTGTAGGTGAAACAAAGGCTACGGATAGCAAAGGTATATTCTATGTCTGTATCACACAGTGGACAGCCTCTGATGGGTAATGCCGATGTTATACTGTACGTCAATAAAGTCTGCGGCTGAAATCATGCTTTTTTTGCTTGTAGAGTGTTGAAGAGGGTAAAAGAATGTCTGTTTGCGCAAAGCTTTATCCGTCAACACTACCTTCCTACTGTCACGCGTAGGGTAGGTAGCGTGTGGCAATTAGCTGACTATCAAATGTGAGGTTAGGCTGCGTTATTGCGCACTAGGGACGCAAAAAAAAATACAGCAGTAATAATTTAATGTGTAATACTACACCTATGACAAACCAAAAAATTACGTTCCCTCTTTAACAATGTACAAGACTAACAAGCCTAATGGTTGACGCTGTACTTAATTGAGATACAGTATTACATCAACATTGTCCATGAGTAACTATGCACTGTGATACCTATATACCAGTATTAAATTTATATCTCTTGTGGTTGTTTCAACAGCACTTGCAGGTATAAGTACCTATTGTCAGTATGCATGATGCACTTTCTAGATGTAATAATTTATTTTGGACATTATTACCATGTTTACATGCTGGCCATTTCATATATGGTGTTTGAAGTTACAGTTGGCATCAGTATGTGTATTTTATAAGTCTGTCATAAATAAAACTCGTGATGATGATGATGAGGATGTAATGATTCGTACATCCATTGAGTGCATTATCTTACAGGTACAGATAAAGTTCCTTTAAAAGCATTAATTCATAAGTCTGAAATGTATTTTATGCATTAATTTAAAAATGTGAAGAGTAGACTATGTTTTTTTTTTTGTTACCATTTCTATAGACATGTGCAGATATGCGTGTGATGACAAATTATTATTTGTCCATATTTTTCTTAAAAATTTATCATTCTAGGCCTGCAAAACTTCACAATTTCATGTTTTCAGCTAACAAGCAGGGTGACGGCTCTTCCCTATTTGGAGACATGTTGGTCATGTGTTTTTTTGTCCATGTGTCGGGAACAGGAGACTTCTTGCCGTTGACACAGCAGGGGAACAGCTGGCGTTACTGAACCCCACTAACAGTAGAGCTTGTGTTTTGTTCTGTGGACACGACACTTCTGAGCAGCAACTGGCAGTGTTGGAGCCCAGGGAGTAGAGTTCAGGTGGTAGAAAGTGAAACATAACAGGAGACATGGATAAAGTTGCGAACCAGTTATTTAATCTGAAAACGGACAGACAAATTCTGGCGAGATCCATGCCTTGTTCATTTTCAGAAAAGTAAGCCGGTCTACATTATCGGAGGTAGTCGCATGCGACGGTCTGTTAGTACACCACCTGCAAGCACTAAAGACGCGCTCCGATAATACACTGGCAGCAGGGCAAGCCAGCACCTCCAATGCATACTGGCTAAGTCTGGCCATGTATCCAGCTTAGAGACCCAAAACTTGAATGGGGAAGAGCCATCTGGGAGTACACTGAGAGGCAAAGCCAAGTAGTCTGTCACATCTGACGGATTAGTTGCCTCCCGCTGACTGGAGCCCTCTCGGATGGTGTAGACATTTGTGGCGCTGCCACAAAACTTTGCCACATTTTGAAACATACTGGTCTTTCCCTGTGCAGAGGCACTGCGTGTGCTCCCTCTTGTTGCAGAGCTCTCTACACTGCCCGACGCACAGAGCTGCTTTGTAAAGCAGTAGCAGCAGCAGTGCTCTCGGCAGTAAGGTAGAACATTAGGGATTGCACCAGTGTGTCTTGGTACTCCCGCATTTTACGCTCCGGTTCACGGTGTGATGAGGCTTTTGACGTTGTCCCGGTAGCGAGGGTCTAGGAGGGTGTACACCCAATAATCAGACGTCGTGAGAATGTGGGCGATGCGGCGGTCGTTTCTTAGGCACTGCAGCATGAAATCAACCATGTGCTGCAAGACTCCCAACTGGCAAAGAAACGCTGTCCTCTGCAAGAGGCGTTATCTCTGCTGCTCTGCATCACCCCACCCTCGCTCTACATACTGACTAGAGCGTTGTGTACCTCCCTCTGGAGCGATGTCTTCCTCCTCCATTGACTCCTCCTCCTCACTCTCACAAAAGTGAGCCCTGCCCAGCCCTTTGTGAGGAACCACGTTGCGCTGACTTTCCAGAAGGTGATGGAATTTGTGACTCCTCATCCTCCACCTCTTCCAAAACCTCATCCTTATTGCTTGCAGTGTTTTTTGAAGCAGGGCAGATAAGGGGGACAGTCAGGCTGACTAGTGCATCATCTGCACTCGCCATCCGCGTTGACTCATCAAACGCACGCAAAACGTGGCACATGTCCTTCTAGTGGCCCACTCATTAATGGTGAAGTGTGGACGGCGCAAATTGCGTGTTTGATTGCGCCTGATGCAGCTGATTACTCCAATACTGCTGGTGTGCTCTCACACAACCGCCCAACATATGTAACGTTGAATTCCACCTGGTGGATACGTCACATATGATGCGATGTTCAGGAAGGCGCAATCTGCGTTGCAGAGCTGCAATACGCGATCTGGCCATGCTGGAACGTCGCAAGTGAGCGCACTCTAGGCGGACCTTGTGCAGCAGTGCATCAAGATCCGGATAGTCCCTCAAAAAACTCTGCACGACCAAGTTGAGCACATGTGCCAGACATGGTATGTGAGTGAGGTTGCCAAGGCCCAGAGCTGCCACCAGATTTCGGCCATTGTCACACATACCAAACACTGGCTGGAGATTCGCTGGCAAAACCACACGTCGCTCTCTGCTTGATGGCATTCCAGACCTCCTGCGCTGTGTGGCTTCGATTCCCCAGGGAATTAATTTCAGAACGGCCTGTTGCCGTTTGGCCACGGCTGTGCTCATATCGGTCGCATCAGGTAAGCGTCCACGGGTCCATGTGGAGGTAGACCGTGACGGCTCCTGCAGCGATGATTTGAGGAACTGGAGTAGGAGGAGGAGTCAATTGTGGACAGACTTGATTCCGGCAATCCTTGGAGTTGGCAGAAACACGTACAGCGCCACTGCAAGATCTGTACCCGGCTCCACAACATTCACCCAAGGGCAGTGAGTGAAAGGTATCGTCCCTGGCCATGGGTACGTGGTCCACGCATCGGTGGTCAGGTGGACCTTGCTACTGACGGCGTTTAGTAGCGCATGTTTAATTTTTGCCTCAACATGCTTTTGCAGACCAGGGACGGCTTGCCTGCTGAAATAAAATCGGCTGGGCACATTGTATTGTGGGACTGCCAATGCCATTATTCACGGAAATGTCAGTCTCCACCACCTAATGACAGCATTTTCAAGGAACAGGAGTTTTCAATGACGCTTCAGTGCCTGTCTCGTGGAGGTTTGCCGATATTGGCCGTCTTTTATCCCTCCTTTTGCTACCGATGGCTGTTTTGTGGCCTGGGTGTGTGGAGGATGACAGGGAACTTGCACCTGTGGGTGGAATAACACTGTGCTCTGGGAAACAGTGACAGAGGTTCTTCCATGGCGATCCTTTGAGGAAGCCTTTCCAGCTGTGTGTGAACTGGGGGAAGAGGCCCCCAAAAAGGAGCTGAAGATGTAGGTGCTGCTGTAGGTTGGCCTACATCTCCATGTGTCTTTGTAACTCAACAAAGTGCTTTGACCGCACATGTTTCCACATATTTTTTTGTATTAAGGGTTACTGACATTTACCTCTTTTAATTTTTTTGATTACACAGCTTGCATTTGACATAGAAATTCATCTGCAACTGTATCAAAAAAGGACCCACGCAGAGCAAGTCCTGGGGGCCCCGGTTTGGCTGTTGTAAGAGAATGCCCGAACGGGTGCCAAAAATGGAGGCTACAGGCAAGCGAGTCTGCAGCCTACCTCTCCCTACTGTTTGGGGGCCGTTGGTGCAATCTCTTCCTCAGAGCTGCTCCCACCCCTTCGTTCCTCACGCCATGTTGGGTCTTGGCCTCATCATCTCCACCACTACCCTCTTCCAACACACCTGTGTTGTTGGGTGGTCTGGCCAGCACCATGCTCAACAGAAATGGGGAAGAGTCTATCCAAAAAGATGGTTCGCGGTGTGTGACCTCGGACTGGCCCCCGCCTTTCGATTAGGAGCCAGCTGTTGCGCTACGCATACTGCCTTTCTTTTTAATTAAATCGTTTGGGTGGGCCCTGTTTCCAAAACCCCAAAAAATTTTGGAACAGAACGGGCTAAACTGGCTCCTGTCGGGGTTCTGACTGCCCCGGGGAATTTGGGGGGCGGTGAAGAATATGGGGTTTTTAAAGTGCGTGGTCAGAGGAGGGGAGGATTGAGTCGATGATTTTGGTGCCACCAAACCAAAAGGGTTAATTTGTTTTCCGCAGAGGGGGTACGCTGAGCTCCTAAAAAGTCCCATAAAGGAACGTCACGGGGAAAAACTGGGGTCTTGCCTGGTGCGGAGCAGCCACGAATCCCCGTCCCTCCCTCTGCAAATCCCGGCCCGACCCCGACCAGGCCCTTTTTCACGTTTTTTTTATTTGGGAGATTGAAAAAGAAAGTCAAAAATTTAAAGGCCCCAATGGGGTTATTTTCAAACTGGGAACCCGCAACAACTTTTTGTATTGTAACCCCTTTTGGGAGTTCTATAGTGTTTGAAACCCAATTTTTTGTTACGGTGGAACGCGTCACACTAATAGATTTTTTTTTTTCCCAAAAAGGAGCCCCCCAATTGGAAAAATTGGGGGAGGGGCAGTGCAACGCTGCAGACTAAAACCCGGGCAGGGGTTTTTAAGTACAAATGGGGGTTTAAACTGCCCCAAAAAATGAAAAGCTCACGCTACATAACCTGAAACACAATTTCCTTCTGTAAAACTCCTTTGTGTGTTTATAGTGTTTAACCCCAAAGTATTGTATAGGGAGGGGGCGACACTAAAAGATTTTTTTTTTTTTCCCTAAAAGGGCGCACCAATTAAGAAAAATGTAAGGTAGGCGTGCCCCCCTCAGCAAAAAACAAGGGCATGGTTGAATAAAAACTAGCTAATCTGATCCAAAATAAAAGCTCAAGACTACAGTGAAAAACTAAAACACAATATTAAAATAGTGAAAAATCCTTTTGGGGGGTTTCATAGTGTTTGCAACCAAGTATTGTATCGTGGAAAACGCGTCCCTAATAGTTTAGTTTTTTTTTTTCCACAAAATGGAGCAGCCCCCAATTAGAGAAAAATGTGAAGGATGGGAAATGACACACGCTCGCAGGACTAAAACCCGGGGCAGTGGTTTGAAGTACAAACTGGCGTAATCTGCACTCACAAAATGAAAAGCTCACAGACTACAGTGAACATGAAACCACAACTATTCACATCTGTGAAAAGCTCCTTTGTGTAGTTCTATAGTGTTTGCAAACCAAGTTTTGTATACGGATGGAAGGCGTACACTTAATAGATTAGTTTTTTTTCCACAAAAAAGGAGGCAGACCAATTAGAGAAAAATGTGAAGGATGAGGCAGTGACACACGCTCGCAGGACTCCCAACCGGCAGTGGTTGAGTACAAACTGGGGCGTAATCTGCCCCCACAAAATGAAAAGCCACAAAACTACAGTGAACACTGAAACAAACTATTCATATCTGTGAAAAGCCCCCTTTGGTAGTTTATAGGTTTGCAACCAATGTATTGTAATGGATGGAAGCGCGTCACACTAATAGATTAGTTTTTTTTCCACTAAAATGGAGCAGCACCAATTGGGAAAAAATGTGAAGGATGAGGCAGGGGACCACGTCAGCAGACTACAACGCAGTGGTTGAATTTAAAATGGAGCGTAATCTGCACTCACAAAAAGAAAAGCTCCAGACTACAGTGAACACTGAAACACAACTATTCACTATCTGTAAAAAAACTCCTTTGTGTAGTTCTTTTGGGGTTTTGCAACCCAATGTATTTTTTATACGGAGGAAGCGCGTAACTAATAGATTAGATTTTTTTCACTAAAATGGAGCAGCACCCAATTAGGGAAAATGTGAAGGATTGAGGCAGGGGAAACCGCTCAGCAGACTACAAACCGGCAGGGGTTTGAAGTAAAATGGAGCGTAATTGCCTCAAAAAATTTTAAAAGTCACAGACTCGGGAAAAAATGAAACCAATTTCATTTTGTGAAAAGCTCCTTTGGTTTTTTTTGGGTTTGAAACCCCCTTTATTGTATACGGATGGAAGGGGTTTTACAATGTTTGTTTTTTTTTCCCCTAAAATGGAGCGGGGACTTTTGAGAAAAATGGGGGTTTAGACAAGATAAAACAGACACAGACAGAAAATTTTTATGAGCAAACTTTGGGGGCCCCAAACTTTTTAAATGAAAAGGATGGGAAAGGGTACTTACTGAATCCAAAAACCCTGAAAAGCCCCAACAAAATTTTCAAAAACACCTGGATCAACGACCTCTACCACGTTATGTTTCGGTAGCTGAGGAGTGCAGCTAAAAAAGGCAATACACCAGAGAAGTTGGAATCTATGAGATTGCAGTACCCTGACTAACCACCACAACTAGAGGCAGCCGTGGAGCGTTCCTACGTTGGTCCTAGACGCCTCGTCACAGCCTGAGAAACTAACTACACCTAAAGATAGATATAGGAAAGCTATCTGCCCCGGAGCAGAACCCCAAAGATAATAGAAAGCCCCCAAACAAGTAATGGCGGTTAGACAAGATGAAATACAGACACAGACAGAAAATAGTATGAGCAAACGTTGGGGCCCAAACTAACTAAATAGAAAAGGATAGGAAGGGTACTTACTGCAATCCCAGAAAACCCTGAAAAGCACCAACTCTACTAATTTCAAAAACACCTGAGATCACACGACCTCTACCACCTAAATTAGTTCTCTGGTGTAACAAAATCAAAATAACAGCCACTGAAAAAACTGGAAAAAGCAAAAGTACAAACATCAGTGGCTGAACTAAACTGAGAGGGCAAAAGCCCCGGAGGGGACCCTGAAGGCCCCCACAGAAGTGCAGGACAAAATGCAAAAATCTAGCACAAAAACAAAAAGAAGAAAATGTCTTATCTGTTAGCAGGAGATGCAGACACGACACAGCAGGCTACAAGGGAAACAGGATTGAAGGATTGAGACCAGAACAATTGATCACCGGCAACCCTGATGGGAAGGTGACTCCCTTATATAAGACCAGTCAGTAACACCTGATTCCCAGTCCTCACAATCTTCACTGGACAGACCAGCCCCGCTTGTAACCACCAGAGGAAGCCTCTGCTCAGAACTCATCTCAAACCCATTCACAACAGTACCCCCCCTTGAGGAGGGGTCACCAAACCCTCATTTGAGCAACCAGGTCGGTCAGGATGAGTTCTATGATACGCACGGATAAGTCTCCTAGCATGGATGTCCGAAGCAAACACCCAAGAATTGTCTTCCTGACCATAACCTCTCCATTTAACCAAATACTGGAGTTTCCGTCTAGAAAAACGAGAATCTAATATTTTCTCAACCACATACTCCAGATTGCCCTCAACCAAAACAGGGTCAGGAGGCACAGCAGCAGGAACCACTGGCTCAACAAACCTCTTCAACAAGGACTTGTGGAACACGTTATGGATCTTAAATGTCCCTGGAAGAAGCAAACGAAAAGAAACAGGATTAATAATCTCCATGATCTTATAAGGTCCAATGAACCTAGGCTTAAATTTAGGAGATGCTACTCTCATAGGAATATTCTTTGAGGACAACCAGACCAAGTCCCCCACTTTAAACCGAGGACCATCAGTCCTATGCCGGTTAGCAAACCGCTGGGCCTTCTCCTGAGAGAGGGACAACCTCTCCACTACCTGGTCCCAAATCTGTTGCATACGCTCCACAACAGAGTCAACACCTGGACAGACAGAAGCCTCCGTCTGTCCTGAAGAAAATCGAGGGTGAAACCCAGAATTACAGAAAAACGGAGACATCAAAGTGGCAGAGCTAGCCCTATTATTAAGAGCAAACTCAGCCAAAGGCAAAAAAGAGACCCAGTCATCCTGATCAGCAGACACAAAGCATCTTAGATAAGTCTCCAATGTCTGGTTTGTTCTCTCAGTTTGACCATTGGTCTGAGGATGAAATGCCGAGGAGAAAGACAATTGAACACCCAGTTTAGAACAAAAAGTCCTCCAAAATCTGGAAACAAACTGGACTCCTCTGTCAGATACAATGTTCTCAGGAATGCCGTGTAAACGAACCACGTGCTGAAGGAACAACGGCACCAATTCAGAGGAGGAAGGCAACTTAGGTAATGGCACAAGATGTATCATTTTGGAAAACCTATCACAAATTACCCAGATGGTGGTCATTCTCTGAGAAACAGGAAGGTCGGAAATGAAATCCATAGAGATATGGGTCCATGGTCTCTTGGGCACAGACAATGGCATCAACAAACCACTAGAACGAGAGCAAGGCTTGGAGCGAGAGCAAGTCCCGCAGGACTGCACAAATTCCCTGACATCATGAGACAAGGTAGGCCACCAAAAGGACCGACTAACCAAGTCTCTGGTACCAAAAATTCCGGGATGCCCAGCCAATGCGGAACAATGAATCTCAGACATCACACTCTTTTTCCACTGGTCCGGGACAAACAATTTTCCAACAGGGCAGCACTCGGGCCTATCCTCTTGACACCCCTCCAGAGCAAGCCTCAAATTGGGCGAGATGGTGGAAAGAACTACACCCTCTTTCAAAATAACAGAAGGATCAAATAACTCAGGAGAGTCCGCAAGGAAACTCCTCGAGAGGGCATCCGCCTTAACATTCTTAGTGCCAGGAAGAAAGGAAACCACAAAATTAAAACGTGTGAAAAACAAGGCCCACCTGGCCTGTCTAGGATTGAGTCGCTTGGCAGATTCCAGTTAGACCAGATTCTTATGGTCCGTAAGGACCACCACCTGATGTTTGGCTCCCTCCAGCCAATGTCTCCACTCTTCAAAAGCCCACTTCATGGCCAATAACTCCCGATTACCCACGTCATAATTACGTTCAGTAGGAGAAAATTTTCGAGAGAAAAAGGCACAAGGGTTACTTTTAGAGGTCTCTGGATCTTTTTGAGACAAAACGCACCTGCCCCAATTTCAGAGGCATCAACCTCCACCTGAAATGGCAGAGAAACATCAGGCTGCCGTAGAACAGGAGCAGAAGTGAATCTCTGCTTAAGTTCCTGAAATGCAGAGACTGCCTCAGGAGGCCAATTCACCACATCAGAACCCTTTCTGGTCAAATCAGTTAATGGTTTAACAATAACCGAGAAATTACCAATAAATTTACGATAAAAATTGGCAAAACCCAAAAATCTCTGAAGAGCCTTTAATGAAGTAGGTTGGACCCAATCACAGATGGCCTGAACCTTGACCGGGTCCATTTCAATAACAGATGGGGACAAAATGAATCCCAGAAATGAGATCCTCTGTACGCCAAAAAGACACTTTGATCCCTTCACATACAGAGCATTGTCTCTCAAAATCTGGAATACAGTTCGAACATGTTTCACATGAGAGTCCCAGTCATTAGAAAAAATCAAGATATCATCCAAATAAACAATCAGAAATTTGTCCACAAAATCCCTGAAAATGTCATACATGAAGGACTGGAAGACGGAAGGAGCATTAGTGAGCCCAAAGGGCATCACTTGGTACTCAAAATGCCCTTCAGGGGTATTGAATGCCATCTTTCATTCATCCCCGTGCTTAATGCGAATAAGGTTATACGCCCCCCTGAGGTCAAGCTTGGTAAACCAAGTAGCGTTTTTCACCCTGGAAAACAGGTCAGAAATCAAGGGTAACGGGTATTGATATTTCACAGTAATATTGTTCAAGAGACGATAATCAATACACGGCCTTAATGAACCATCTTTTTTGGCCACAAAGAAAAAAACGGCACCTAAGGGTGAAGAGGATGGTCTGATATGACCCTTCTCCAATGATTCCTTGATATAAGACCGCATAGCGTCATGTTCAGGTACAGACAAGTTAAAAAGGCGACCTTTAGGGAATTTACTACCCGGCACTAATTCAATAGCGCAGTCATAGCTCCTATGGGGAGGCAAGGATGCAGATTTACTTTCGCTAAACACATCAGAAAAATCAATCAAAAAGTCAGGAACATCCTGAGCCTGGGGGGAGGCAGAAAAAACAGGAGTGTTGGTATTAACACATTGGCAGCCCCAACTGGTTACAGACACAGATTTCCAATCCAAAACAGGATTATGAGACTGTAACCAAGGGAAACCCAGCACGATAATGTCATGCAGATTATACAGAACCAAAAATTTGCAGCACTCCTGGTGATCAGGTTCAACCCTCATTATCACCTGAGTAGAAAACTGGGGTTTATTCTCAGCCAAAGGGGTAGAATCGATCCCCAGTAGGGGAATAGACTTCTGTAGGGGTATCAAGGGAAACCCACAATGTTTAGCAAAATCATAATCCATCAGGTTAATAGCTGCTCCAGAATCAACGAAAGCCTGAGCAGAAAATGAGGACAGAGAGCATATCAGAGTGACAGTTAATAAAAACTTAGTCTGAACACTACCCAAGACAACTGAGCGTGCAAAACGTCTTCCCCGCTTAGGGCAGACTGAAATAGCATGAGAGGCATCACCACAGTAGAAATAAAACCCATTGCGCTTTCGAAACTCATGACGCTGTGCCCCAGACACCACTCTATCACACTGCATGGGTTCAGAAGCTGGTTCACAAGGCAACACCATTCCACGCATACTTCTCCGCTCACGCAAACGTCTGTCAATTTGAATCGCTAATGACATAGAATCATTGAGACCAGAGGGGACAGGGAATCCCACCATAACATCCTTTACATTATCTGACAGACCCTTCCGGAAAAGGGCTGCCAAAGCGTCGTCATTCCATTTGGTCAGGACTGCCCACCTACGGAATCTCTGACAGTATAACTCAGCGTCATCAAGCCCCTGATTTAATGCCAACAAGGCTTTTTCAGCTTGATCAGTGACATTAGGCTCATCGTACAATAACCCAAAGCCTGAAAAAATGCATCAACATCACTCAAAACAGGATCCCCAGGTGTCAGGGAAAAAGCCCAATCCTGAGGATCGCCGCGCAGGAGAGAGATGATAATTTGAACCTGCTGCGCTGCGTTCCCTGAGGACTTAGATTTTAAGGAAAAAAACAATTTACAATTATTTTTGAGATTCTGAAACTTAGCTCGATCCCCTAAAAACAAATCTGGCATGGGAATCCTAGGTTCCACAACAGGCAACCTAGCAAGATAGGTAGCAATACTCCGAACCTCAGCGGCAAGCTGATCCACACGGCCAGACAACTGTGCAAACTCCATTGAGAGAAAAGATCCTCCCCAGCACCCAGAGATACAGAGGGAAAAAAATGCAACAAACAGAAAAATATCTCTGACAACTCTGACAACTTTTTTTCTTTCACAATATTTTTTCCCTTCTGTGAGTACAATACAATTTTCAATTTTTAGGCCGGTGATACTGTTATGTTTCGGTAGCTGAGGAGTGCAGCTAAAAAAGGCAATACACCAGAGAAGTTGGAATCTATGAGATTGCAGTACCCTGACTAACCACCACAACTAGAGGCAGCCGTGGAGCGTTCCTACGTTGGTCCTAGACGCCTCGTCACAGCCTGAGAAACTAACTACACCTAAAGATAGATATAGGAAAGCTATCTGCCCCGGAGCAGAACCCCAAAGATAATAGAAAGCCCCCAAACAAGTAATGGCGGTTAGACAAGATGAAATACAGACACAGACAGAAAATAGTATGAGCAAACGTTGGGGCCCAAACTAACTAAATAGAAAAGGATAGGAAGGGTACTTACTGCAATCCCAGAAAACCCTGAAAAGCACCAACTCTACTAATTTCAAAAACACCTGAGATCACACGACCTCTACCACCTAAATTAGTTCTCTGGTGTAACAAAATCAAAACAGCAGCCACTGAAAAAACTGGAAAAAGCAAAAGTACAAACATCAGTGGCTGAACTAAACTGAGAGGGCAAAAGCCCCGGAGGGGACCCTGAAGGCCCCCACAGAAGTGCAGGACAAAATGCAAAAATCTAGCACAAAAACAAAAGAAGAAAATGTCTTATCTGTTAGCAGGAGATGCAGACACGACACAGCAGGCTACAAGGGAAACAGGAATGAAGGATTCAGACCAGAACAATTGATCACCGGCAACCCTGATGGGAAGGTGACTCCCTTATATAAGACCAGTCAGTAACACCTGATTCCCAGTCCTCACAATCTTCACTGGACAGACCAGCACCGCTTGTAACCACCAGAGGAAGCCTCTGCACAGAACTCATCTCAAACCCATTCACAACAGTTTTGCCTGTACAATCATATACCCTGTTATTTGTCTTGTTTTAAGTCACAGCGGTAATGCCGGTATGGGCAAGGGGGCGTAACCCTCGTTGACCGACTCGCATGTCTATCACAGACAGGGCCTGCGGCGACCGAGCCATTTGCAGAACTTAATTTGCCCCTCCCCACGTGGTGTAATTTAATTAATAAACTGTGACCGACCTGTTCAACCCATCCCCGACTTGTTTTCGTTTTATTGGAGGGGTCTAGCTGGAGAGGGGGAATGCACCACCTACGCCAAAACGGGTCTACGCAGTCTTCCTGTTACACTTGTCAAAATAAAAAAATTGGATCTGAAGTAAATTTTTTGTGAAAAACAGTTAAATGCTATTTTTTTCTACATTCCAAAAATTCCTGTGAAGCACCTGATGGGTTAATAAACTTTTTGAATGTGGTACTGTTGAGTACCTTGAGGGGTGCAATTTTTAGAATGTTGTCACTTTTAGGTATTTTCTATCATATAGACCCCTCAAAGGGACTTCAAATGTGATGTGGTCCTTAAAAAAATGGTTTTGTAAATTTTGTTGCAAAAATAAGAAATAGCTGGTTAATTTTTAACCCTTATAACTTCTTAAACAAAATTGTTTCCAAAATTGTTCTGATGTAAAGTAGACGTGCAAAATTTGATTTTTAAGTATTTTGTGTGACATATCTCTGTGATTTAAGGGCATCAAAATATAAAGTTGGAAAATTGCAAAATTTTCTAAATTTTCACCAATTTTCCATTTTTCACAAATAAACGCAAGTCATACCAAATAAATTTTACCACTTCATGAAGTACAATATGGCATTAAAAAAACATTTTCAGAATCACTGGGATCCGTTGAAGCGTTTCAGAGTTATTACTTCATAAATTGACAGTGGTCAAAATTGTAAAAATTGTCCCGTCATTAACGTGCAAACCACCTTCGGAGGTAAAGGGATTAATATATTGTTTTTCTTTACTACTTTAGACAACCCCCCAAAGAAGCCCACGCGAAACACGCGTTGAGACTGCCAGCACCTGACCCTGTGCGGAGATTATAGGTAAGAACCCTTCATGAAAGGATTTCCCTATTTATACTGCCTAGTCGTCAGTGCTCTCTATTTGTGTCTTATATTATCCAGCCTACTAGTTACTAATACTTAGTTTTTGACTCTGATATTTTTCAGACTATAAGACTCACCGGACCATAAGACGCACCACAAATTTTTTAGAAGGAAAATAGGGAAAAAAAATAATGTGTCAAATGGGGGTCCGTCTTACCGAATTCAGCTTACCAGCAAAGGGATCAGCACAGGTAGAGGAGTGGTCACTGGGGTCGTTTGGTGGTCCAGGTTGCTGCGGTGGTGGTGCTCTGTGGGGTGGCTGTGTTCTGTGGGGTGGCTGTGTTCTGTGGGGTGGTTGTGTTCTGTGGGGTGGTTGTGCTCTGTGGGGTGGTTGTGCATTGTGGGGTGGCTGTGTTCTCTGGGGTGGCAATATACTCACAAATCCGGAGGTGGTCCCAATGCAGCCTCCCTGTGGTGCGGTGGTGTCGGGGCAGCAGCGGGACTCTGTGCTGTATGGGGGGCTCCGCCGGCATTTCGCTCTTAGCCAGAAAGCCCCCTAGAGCTCCGCTGCTGCAACGCGGTGGCATCCTGAAAGATGGCCGCCAGGGGCCTCCGGAAAGATGGCCGCCGCATACTCATTCAAATCTCGGCAACGAGATCTTGTCCTGAGATCTTGGGAGACGAGCTGCGGGGGCTTTCCGGCTAAGAGCGAAATGCCAGCAGAGCCCCCCACGCAGCACAGAGCCCTGCTGCTGCCCCGACACTACCGCACCACGTGGAAGGCTGCATCGGGACCACCACCGGAGGTCCCTGGTGGCCATTTTTCAGGAAGCCACCGCTTCGCAGCAGCGGAGCTGCGGGGAGCTTTCCGGCTAAGAGCGAAATGCCGGTGGAGCCCCCCACGCAACACAGAGCCCTGCTGCTGCCCTGACACCACCGCACCACAGGGAGGTTTCATCGGGACCACCGCTGCTACCGGATTTTTAGGTATGTTGTGACCATAAGACGCACCCCCATTTTCCCCAAAATTTTTTTGGGAAAAAAGTGCATCTTATAGTCCGAAAAATACGGTAATTCTGCTATTTCCACGGGTCTCCCATCCACTCTATACATACCCTCTTTACAGTCTTGGTGCTATTTTCACCATTGTTCCACACTATTCATCTTTGCTATTTTCTGTACTTGTATGTATATACTGGTGTTTTAAGTCATGTGTTCAATAAAATTAGCTATGTTTTATATTAGACTATTTGTCTCTTTTCTTTTCTGTATTTCAATGTTTTTCTTTACTAATTGTCGCCTCTGCTCAGCAGGCTCTATCTCTTTTTTCAGTTGTTACTGGACTAGTGATTGGCTGCTGTGATGCTGAATTTACAAAGTCTCTATGGAGCACGTGTTCATTAGCAGAAGCAATATGGGGAATATTTTCTGAACTGAGTAGTGTAGCTGTGAATCCAGCACATGAGTAAGATATAGCAATTACTGGAAAGCCAAAGTTCTGTTTGTGTGTTTGTCTGTATATTTTCCTTTTTTTCACTTTGCTCTTTCACTCCCTTGTCCATGTACTGTAATAGTCAGGTGTAATCTAATCCTTAAAATTATTAGATTTATAGGGGAAGCAAAATGCATATTTCTTTGATGAAATATATTATCAAATGCCATACTATTTGATTTTATTACTGATTTGTCAAAGTTTGTATAATTACTATAAGTTGAAATGTATAGGTGACGTCAGATAAAAGTCGGAGCACGGCAACGGCAATTAAAGTGATTGATGAAGTAAACATTCATTTTTTTTATTAGAGATTGCAGCTGTTATGGTTTGGGGTTTATAAAGACCCTGCAGCATATTAAGGAACATTCAATTAGCATCAAATTACTTGGATGAAAAATAAATCACCCAACCAAATTCAAGCAATCTGACAAATTCAAATCTCAGCCATTTGCCTCATCTCTAGTATTGTTTTTTCTTTTTCAGTCTTTCTCCGTATTGTACATTTTTATGAGATTTTTTTCTAATTAGGAAAAAATGTTACAATTTAAATATTTTTCTTCTGTTTAATTTCGTTTCCTCATACACAGTTTTTTAAGCGCACGCTTGACTTCTTTGTTTCTCATGCTGTATATCATTGGATTTAACATTGGAGTAATAACATTGTAAAACAAGGAGAGCATTTTATCATTTTTCATAGAATAACTTGATTGGGGTCTTAGATACATAACTATGATAGTACCATAAAATATTAAAACAATGATAAGGTGGGATGCACACGTAGAAAAGGCTTTATGTCTGCCTTCCGCAGAACGGATTTGCAAAATTGTAGAAATTATATAAAAGTAAGATATTAGGGTCAACAAAAAGGAGGCACCAGCCGCAAGACCACCCAGTCCCAAAATAACGATGACGTTGATTTTTGTATCAGTGCATGATAGTTTCAGTAGGGGTGGCATGTCACAGAAGAAGTGATTTACTTCCTTAGACGCGCAAAAAGAAAGGGTTGAAGTAAGCATTGTATGAACGAATGAATAAAGAAACCCAGTTATCCAACAACCCAAAGCCAGTTGGATACAGGTTTTGTTGCCAATGATTTGAGAGTAACGTAAGGGATGGCAAATAGCCACATATCTATCGTAACCCATAATACTTAACAAAAAGCATTCAGAACTCCCCAAGGAGTGAAAGAAAAAGAGCTGAGCAAAACATCCAACATATGATATGTAGTTCCGTTCTAAGAGCAGTCCGATCAGCATTTTTGGAACGGTTACTGATGTAAAGGTGACATCCAAAAGAGATAAATTACATATGAATCTGTACATTGGTGTTTGAAGCTCATTAACAAGTTGGATAATTATAATCAATATTACATTTCCTGTTATTGAAGTAGCGTAAACCAAAGAGAATAATACGAACATTGCAATCTTTATTTTCGGGTCATTGGAAAGCCCAACTAAAATGAAGTCTTCAATTTTAGTGTGGTTAAACGATCCCATATTTGAGGTACCTGTAAATCACCATCATCATCGTCATCATTATAAACAGAATAATAAATGAGATAAAAAATAGAACATATTTGAAAGTTTCACTCAAATATTGGATCACTACTTCATTTATGACAATGGGAACATAATATTTGCGATAAATAACTTTACTGCCTTAAAGGGACTTTTATTATTTTTGCATATTGGGCTAAGAACTAACAGGCAGTTAGTTGCTAACGACCTGCCGGTCCTGTCGGGTGGAAATTCCCCTGCTTTATTTCACCTCACCTTAAAGGTGTAAAGCCTTCTCTTCTTGGCTTCTCTTTTGACTGAGCATCATCACCGATGTTAAGCTAATGAACAGCCAGCTACGTGCATTTAGTCAGTGAGGAGCCGGCTGTACATCAGCATGACATCAGCAGTGATGCCCTGCCGACAGAGCAAAGCAGAAGAGAAGATGGTGCTGCGTGGCATCAGTAGAAGCAGGAGACACCCTGGCAAGAGTTGTCTGTGGCTGCTCTGAGCCGACAGAGATCGTCACAAGGCAGCACAGGCAGGTAAACATGTCTGTTAATCCTTAGCCCCATGTAAAAATAGTAAAAGTCCCTGATAATCCTTTTAATAAATTTATATGGGGCCTTAACTAGAGATGAGCGACTTTCCCTTTTTTAGGGTCGAGTCGGGTTTCATGAAACCCGACTTTCTCAAAAGTCGGGTCAAACGAAATCGGCCGACTATCGGGAAAAGTCGGTGGTCCGACTGAAACACGAAACCCAATGCAAGTCAATGGGGAAGCAAAGTCGCCATGGAGTGGAGGACAGTAAACACACCTACAGTGCCCATTTCAATGCCAACAACATAAATTCTTAATACTTAAGCTTGGCAACCTTAATTAACTTTATAATAATAGTTACGCATTGAAAACTGGGGGTTATTTGGCTAAACTTGTGGGGGCGGGTAGGGCTGGCTCCCGGATTTCGTGTGCCCCGGGCCAAAGAGTGTCAGTGGGCCCCTTTAACACATACCACAATTCATCATGCTCCGATACGGCACAGAAATATAGGTATAGTACAATGAAAAACACTTTACTTCTTACATGACATGACTGATATCTATGTTAAAATCTACAGTAGCTCAAAAAACGCACAGTACATACTTCATACAGTATTATGGCAACCACATAGTGCACCATACAGAATAATGAGCCCCATATATTGCTCCATACAGAATAATTGGTCCCATATAATGTTCCATACAGTATATGATGAGCTCCACATACTGCTCCAGTATATGATAGTCCCCATTGTAGCCTTTCCGGGGGTTTTAGCTCTGAGATCGCTGTCTGGGTAGACAGAATGGCATGGAAACAGTTCATTCAGACAGCAATTATGGTAAAAAACTGGCCGCAACCAGTTTTATTAAAGTCCACAGCACACAGATAAAACAAAGCATAAACAAAAGACCTAGGCTTGTCTAGCCACTAATTACACTTATGTAATGTCCCTTTCTATCAGGAACCCAGACTCTATCAGTCTGTGCCCAAAACAACACATATGATATATGTTACCAGTATGGAGTCTCCCAGATACTCCTCCTTATGTCTGAAGGTCCACCCGACTTCCAGACTTGAGAAAGATCCACTCCTATTCAGTAGTCATTATGCTGGAGGTTCACAGAGACACTCCTGTGTCCGGGGTACCTCTAACCCAGACTGAGACAGCTCCCCTCCTCTTCAGTAATCATCAGCATGGAGGTTCACAGAGACACTCCTGTGTCCGGGGTCCTTCCTGCACCCAGACTGAGACGGCTCTCCTCCTCTTCAGTAATCATCAGCATGGAGGTTCACAGAGACACTCCTGTGTCCGGGGTCCTTCCTGCACCCAGACTGAGACGGCTCTCCTCCTCTTCAGTAGCTTATCCGCATGTATTCTCACAGAGACTGCTTCCTTGTGCCAGGACACCTCTCTGTGTCCAGGCTGAAGACAGCTCTAACACTCTTGGCTTATCCGCATGTATTCTCACAGAGACTGCTTCCTTGTGCCAGAACACCTCTCTGTGTCCAGGCTGAAGACAGCTCTAACACTCTTGGAGACTGTTTCTTGTGCCAGGACACCTCCCTGTGTCCAGGCTAAACTAGCTCCCACACTCTTGGAGACACCTTCTGTGCCTGGACCCCTTGTCCAGACTGAATGAGCTCTCAGATTGTGTTTGCAGACACCTACTTCTGGTCTCCTAATCAAGACCTGAGTAGTTTCAGGCCTGTGCTGCAAGTGTGTGCTGAATGTGAGGTGTAGTGACCTTTCTCTACCACTAGGTTTACAAAGCCACACATTTCCCTTATACCTAGGCGAAATGCACACCCCATTCAACACACATTCCTTCACTGTCTCACATATCCCCTCCCTCTTCTCCAGACCGGAGGGCTGGTCATCCAGACCGGAGGGCTGGTCAACAATCCAACAGAGACAGTGACCTCTGGACCAGTCATGGCCCTCATCAACTTCATCCTCACCACTGTCATAGCCAACATCAGCTTTCTCTTCATCTGAAGCATCCGCACTACCCTGTACCCTCCCAGGCCTATGCTCTCTGCGGGCCTCGGGTATCCTGCACGGTTTCATCTTGACCTTAGGGCCGGGCTCATTTTCGATATAGTGCCTGGCCAGAGAAGTACGACCCGACACATCAGAACACTTCTGCTGACTCTTCCTCAGAAACTCACGTACCTCCTGTCCCTGGTGCACTGACCCTGTGTCACCAACTATCACAGAAGGTATAGGGGGTCTTTCACTTTTCTCCAGTTCCCCACTTTCAGGCTCTTCTGGCAAGACATGCCAGAAGCCCCACCGTCCGTCCCACACTCTACTTCCTCAGTCACATCTGGCTCACTGTCAGGGCTATACCCTTCATTTTCATTCATATCCTGCTCACTTTCAGGAGTATAGAATTCATTCTCATTCATATCCTGCTCACTTTCAGGAGTATAGAATTCATTCTCATTCACATCCTGATCTGGAACCTTAGTTAACATGTCATCCACAACATTAACTTCATCATCTGATCCCTCAAGTATGTGACTATGTGACAACCCCAGCACTATACTTCTATATAGCTCAGGTACTAGGAGCTGACTCACGACCTCTCCCTGGACTTCAGTGTCCCTAAACAATAGGTTATTGTTCATGGCAGCATGAGGAAACCTCTCCTCAGAGCCAGGCTCTTGGGGAACCTCATTCAGAACAATTACATTTTCCTGTGTCGCTTTAAGAGTGGGGTCTCGCACCGGCTCTCTCCCAAAATTGTCACAGGACACAGGCAGGTCAGGGACACTCGGTTCCGAGAACCACCATCCTCGTCTCCCAACATTACCTGCAAAGAAATTTCATCTTTATCACGGTCATCATCAGTATCATCACTATTATGATTAGCATCATCATCATTATCAATATCATCATCACTATCACACAAGATAAACGGCCCACTAACATTGTGTTCCGCCCTTCGGGACTGCGTACCCTCAGTAGGGGCTTCATCACACTGTCCATCAGAATCACCCTTCCCCAGAGATCCTTAGACCAGGGAAAGTCATTACACAACACAACGGGGTGCACCAGGTTCTTCACTACCCCCACTTCACATGAAACCTCCCCGAGTTTAGGGACCAAGTCCACGGCAGTCTCTGGGTAGACTTTGGTGTCTCCATGGATGCACACCATACTCAAGTGCTTATCAGGGATGAAGTTCCTATCAATCAGGCTGTCACATACGGAAGTCACTGGACTCTCTGAGTCCAAGAGGGCCTGCGCTGAGCAACCATTTGTAACCACCGGGGACACCTGTGGTCCAGTCTCTTCGGTTGCGGTGGTCACACACACAGGTTCTGCGCAGAGAGAGAGGGATCTGCCAACATCACGGCACATAGGCTCCCCCTCTAGTGGACAGTTGGCTGCAATTTCACGACATCTCCAACACTGTCCATCACACTCTTCCACCCACATGTCCCCTCGGGCCTGAACCCGCTTATCAGCATACCCCATGTCCCCAACAGCTGGAACGCTCTTACCGGGAGAGTTCGACGTCCGGGAACTCTGAAGTGACGTCCTCTCAGACGGCTGTACCTCAGGAGAACATGCTCGGGTGTAGCGGTTCACTGTAGGACATGCTCGGGTGTAGCGGTTCACTACCACCTTTTCAACTCCATAATCAGGCCTGCTGACTGCAGACTCCCAACTGTATCTCCAGTCATGAACTCCTCTGGCATGGGCTGTCACCGTAACACCCAGCCGGGTAAGAATCTCCACTTTCATCTTAGCATAGTCTTGGCTGTCCTGCTCGCTCAGGTCAGCATATGCCCTTTGGGGCTCTCCAATCAGATATGGTGCGACCATCATGGCCCATTCAGATAGGGGCAGATTCTCCTTCTCTGCCAGTCTCTCAAACCTAGTGAGATATACCTCCACATCATCACGAGGTGTCATCTTTTCCAAGGACCGTCTTACCGCCCTCTTCACAGCGGACAAGTCAGGTGACTTTGCAACATTACTTTGGGACGATGCACCACAAGTCCCCTGCAGTGCTGCAACCTGCTCAAAAAACAACCGGTTATTCTCCTGCTGCTGCTGCAGGATTTGCTGCTGGTACTGCTGCATTTGCCGCTGGTACTGCAGGCGCTGCTGCTCCATGCTCTGCTGCATGCTTCGCTGGACCTGTACCAGGTACTCAATGAGCTCCTTCACACGGCCGGACTTATCTGTCTCAACCACGGCAGTCTTATGTTGCACATTAACTTGCGCCATTTGTTCAAACAGCGCCTCCATGCTGTCATCCATGCTGTCAGACTTCTCTGTCTTAACAACGGCAGTCTTCACTCAAGACATACACACACTCTACAGTCTTTTCCATAGAAAAATTTAGCTCCGCTGTGCAGACACTTTTTTTTTTTTTTTTCTTTTGCAAAGTCTATTAGGGCTACTGTCTCTCCAAGACTGCTCCATACAGACGTTTCTGCTGACACACACTTTTTTTTTTCCTCTGTTGCTATTTCAATAGACTTCACCTTTAATGCTGTCTCTTGCCACTGTGCTGCATGCACACTCCAGCACTAACTGTACCAGGCCCTGCGCTGCTCGCATACTCCACCAATTGTAGCCTTTCCGGGGGTTTTAGCTCTGAGATCGCTGTCTGGGTAGACAGAATGGCATGGAAACAGTTCATTCAGACAGCAATTATGGTAAAAACTGGCCGCAACCAGTTTTATTAAAGTCCACAGCACACAGATAAAACAAAGCATAAACAAAAGACCTAGGCTTGTCTAGCCACTAATTACACTTATGTAATGTCCCTTTCTATCAGGAACCCAGACTCTATCAGTCTGTGCCCAAAACAACACATATGATATATGTTACCAGTATGGAGTCTCCCAGATACTCCTCCTTATGTCTGAAGGTCCACCCGACTTCCAGACTTGAGAAAGATCCACTCCTATTCAGTAGTCATTATGCTGGAGGTTCACAGAGACACTCCTGTGTCCGGGGGTACCTCTAACCCAGACTGAGACAGCTCCCCTCCTCTTCAGTAATCATCAGCATGGAGGTTCACAGAGACACTCCTGTGTCCGGGGTCCTTCCTGCACCCAGACTGAGACGGCTCTCCTCCTCTTCAGTAATCATCAGCATGGAGGTTCACAGAGACACTCCTGTGTCCGGGGTCCTTCCTGCACCCAGACTGAGACGGCTCTCCTCCTCTTCAGTAGCTTATCCGCATGTATTCTCACAGAGACTGCTTCCTTGTGCCAGGACACCTCTCTGTGTCCAGGCTGAAGACAGCTCTAACACTCTTGGCTTATCCGCATGTATTCTCACAGAGACTGCTTCCTTGTGCCAGAACACCTCTCTGTGTCCAGGCTGAAGACAGCTCTAACACTCTTGGAGACTGTTTCTTGTGCCAGGACACCTCCCTGTGTCCAGGCTAAACTAGCTCCCACACTCTTGGAGACACCTTCTGTGCCTGGACCCCTTGTCCAGACTGAATGAGCTCTCAGATTGTGTTTGCAGACACCTACTTCTGGTCTCCTAATCAAGACCTGAGTAGTTTCAGGCCTGTGCTGCAAGTGTGTGCTGAATGTGAGGTGTAGTGACCTTTCTCTACCACTAGGTTTACAAAGCCACACATTTCCCTTATACCTAGGCGAAATGCACACCCCATTCAACACACATTCCTTCACTGTCTCACACCATATAATGTGCCATACAGTATAGGACGGTCCCCATAGAGTACAATGAGCCCCACATATTGCTCCATACAGTATAATGAGTCGCAGATAAAGCTCCATACAGTATATGATGGGCCCCATATATTTCTCCATCCAGAATTGGTTCCATTTAATTCTCCATACAGAATAGGCCCCATATGTGCCCCATATGATGCTCCATACCCTATATGATGCCACATAAATAATGAACCCCGTATGATTCTCCAGTATATGATGGGCCCCATGGATGATGCTTCAGTGTCTGATCTGCCCCATTTAGAATGCTCCAGTATATGATGGGCCCCATGGATAATGCTCCAGTGTCTTATGGGCCAAAATAATGCTCCATATAAAATGGGCCCCATTTGTAATGCTCCAGTGTATAATGGGCCCCGTATATGCTGCTCCAGTGTCTGATCTGCCCCATTTAGAATGCTCAAAGTATATGATGGGCCCCATGGATGATGTTCCAGTGTGTTATGAGCCAAAATAATGCTCCATATATAATGGGCCCCATTTATAATGCTCCAGTGTATAATGGGCCCCGTAGATGCTGCTCCAGTGTCTGATCTGCCCCATTTAGAATGCTCCAGTATATGATGGGCCCCATGGATGATGCTCCAGTGTCTTATGGGCCAAAATAATGCTCCATATATAATGGGCCCCAATTATAATGCTCCAGTGTATAATGGGCCCCGTAGATGCTGCTCCAGTGTCTGATCAGCCCCATTTACAATGCTCCAGAATATCATGGGCCCCATGGATGATGCTCCAGTGTCTTATGGGCCAAACTCATGCTCCATATTTAATGAGCCCCATTATTAATGATCCAGTGTATAACGGGCCCTGTAAATGCTGCTGCAGTGTCTGATGTCCCCCATTTAGAAAGCTCAAAGTACTGTATATGATAGGTCCCATGGATGCTGCTCCAGTGTCTGAACTGCCCCATTTAGAATGCTCCAGTATATGATGGGCCCCATGGATGATGCTCCAGTGTATGATGAGCAAAAATAATGCTCCATATATAATGGCCCCATTTATAATGTTCCATTGTATAATGGTCCCCGTAAATGCTGCTCCAGTGTCTGATGTCCCCCATTTAGAATGCTCCAGTGTATGATGGGCCCCATGGATGATGCTCCAGTGTATGATGGGCCAAAATAATGCTCCATATATAATGGGCTCCATTTATAATGGTCCAGTGTATAATGCTCCCCTTTTATTGCTCCAAACATTAAAAAAAATTAAATACCTCTCCTTGCTGGGCACTGCTCTACTCTGGACTCCTCAGCATCAGCATCTTACAGCTCTCTGGACTTGGACTGTTTAGGCAGAGGGCGTACAGACGTGACGTCATCGCGCTCTCTAACCTGAATGGCACTGTCAGGAAACGCTGAAGACGTCACAGCGGTGGAGCATGGAGAGGTAAGTATTGCAAGTGCTGGGGCCCTGAGCAAGCAGGGGGGGTGACTCGTGGGCGATGGCACTAGCACAGGGCCCCTTATAGTATGCTGGTGTGTCTGACGGCGAGTGGGCCCTCCCACCGTCAGAGACACTTTATAGTACTATGAGGGGCCCTGTGCCTGTGCTGACGCCGATGAGTCGGCCCCCCACCTGCTCAGGGAACAGGCACTTGCCCGGGTGCACCAGGTGCTGACGCCGGCCCTGGGGGGGGATTTGTAGGTTTTGTAGTCCGTTCACGCTTGCAAGTGCATGTTCATTAAATGTCTAAGCATGCAACTGGTATTCAAATTTCTGAGATTTTTCCCTCGGCTAAAGGTCCTTTCGCACTTCTTACAGATAACCTTTGCCTCATCAATATGATTTTGGTCAAAAAAGTGCCACACTGGACTCTTCCTACTACGGAATAAATTTTCAGGGAACGCACGCTGTGCTAATTTGACCGTCTGACCAGGCTGTCCTGCAACTCTTTTTGTTTTTTTAACAAAAGGTTTTTGCACCGC
Organism: Oophaga sylvatica; assembly: GCA_033576555.1. Lineage (NCBI taxonomy): Eukaryota > Metazoa > Chordata > Amphibia > Anura > Dendrobatidae > Oophaga > Oophaga sylvatica. Next base: position 535,679,456 of record JARQOD010000001.1, read on the forward strand.
TACGGGCCTGCCAGATAAACGCTGCTGCGATGTCGATGCCTGCTGCGGATCCTTCTCCTCTTCTGAACTATTACCAGCGACACCCTCTTCCCCCAATGGATGCCAATCCGGGTCAACAACTGGGTCATCCATCACCTCCTCTTCAATTTCATCTGCACCTTCCTCTGTGTCACCGTGTACTGTAAGGTGGTATAGTATGCGGGAAAGGGCACCTGAGTTTCATCAAGGTCAGATTCTGGCTCAGTAGACTGCGAGGGCAATGTAGTGCTCTGGTTGAATGTACCAGCACAATCATCTAGCAGTGGCTGTGCATCAGTGCACTCCATGTCAGATTCATGTTGGACTGGGGAATTCAGGATTTGACTTGATAACCAAGGCATGGTATGTGAAAAGAGCTCCATAGATTAATCTGAAGTGTGGCCTGCCGCATCCTTCACTTTTGGTGGGGGTGAAGGACACAAGGTAAGTGGTTGTTCCTGACCAGAAGCCTGCACTGACGACTCAGTGCTTGGAGTTTTTGAACCTTCAGAAGAGGAGGCGATAGAGCTGGAGGCTGTTTCGGCAATGTAAGCCAAAACCTGTTCCTGATGCTCCGGCTTTAAAAGCGGTTTACGTACTCCCAGAAAAGGGAGCCTTCCAGGCCTTCTGGAGCCAGACGATGACACAGGCTCAACACCTCCTGCCTTAGGTGCTATTGTGCTTTTGGCACTACCAGCAGATGCACCTCCACCACCACCATTAGTACCAGGTTGACCCCACGGCCACGTCCACTGCCTCTTCCACCATACTTCCTCATGTTTGTGAAAATGTAGCCAAAATACCAGCTGATATATGGTACTGTATCAGAAGCGTACAGCTGTATACTGTGAGGGTGAAAATTTTTAATCTCCGTATATATTTGCGGAGTAACAGACACAGACTCTCACAGGCTCGGTATGGATTATACCAGAATATAGAAAGCAAAAAAGTGTACTGTATCAGAAGCGTACAGCCGTATACAGTGCTGGGTTAATTTTAAATCTCCGTATATATTTGAGGAGTGACACACACGCTCACAGGCTCACTATGGAGTAGACCAGAATATGAAAAGCATAAAAAGTGTACTGTATCAGTAGCGTACAGCTGTATACAGTGTTGGGGTAATTTTAAATCTACGTATATATTTCAGGAGTAACACACACTGTCACAGACTCAGTATGGATAACACCAAAATATGCAAAGCATAAAAAGTTTACTGTATCAGTAGCTTACAGCCGTTTACAGTGTTGGGGTAATTTTAAATCTCCGTATATATTTCAGAAGAAACACACATGCTCACAGGCTCAGTATGGATAACACCAGAATATGAAAAGCAGAAAAAGTGTACTGTATCACTAGCATACGGCTCTATACAGTGTTGGGGTAATTTTAAATCTACGTATATATTTGAGGAGTAACACACACGCTCACAGGCTCAGTATGGAGTAGACCAGAATATGAAAAGTATAAAAAGTGTACTGTATCAGTAGCGAACAGCTGTATACAGTGTTGTGGTAATTTTAAATCTCCCTATATATTTCAGGAGTAACACACACAGTCACAGGCTCAGTATGGATAACACTAGAATATGCAAAGCATAAAATGTATACTGTATCAGTAGCATACAGCTGCTTACAGTGTTGGGGTAATTTTAAATCTCCATATATATTTCAGGAATTAGACACACGGTCACAGGCTCAGTATGGATAACACCGGAATATGAAAAGCAGAAAAAGTGTACTGTATCACTAGCATACAGCTGTATACAGTGTTGGGGTAATTTTAAATCTCCGTATATATATCAGGAGTGACACACATGGTCACAGGCTCAGCATGGATTACACCAGAAAATGAAAAGCAGAAAAAGTGTATTGTATCAGTAGCGGACAGGTGTATACAGTGTTGGGGTAATTTTAAATCTCCATATATATTTCAGGAGTAACCACACACGCTCTCTCAGTATGGATTTGACCGTAATACAGAAGGCAGAAAAACGGTACTGTATCAGAAGATACCAGCTGTAATCGGTTTTGGGGAAAATTGAAATCTCCGTATATATTTCTGGAGTCACACACAGATAGTCAGCATGTATTTGTCTGTGATACCAGCTGGTACTCGGTAGTGTGAGGAGCGTACAGCTCTTTACGGTGCGGGAAAAAATGAACGCTCAGTAACTGTGCAGAAAAAAATTAAAGTATTAGTGCTGTGTAGGTGCTGTGTTAAAATGCAATCTGCACAGCAGTGTACACACAGCTAAAGAAATTTCTCCCCTGTCACTGGCAGGCAGCCTAATAATCAGCTCTGCTGTTGCGCACAATAAATTTCTCCCCTCTCATTGGCAGGCAGCCTAATAATCAGCTCTGCTGCTCTACACAAGCAATTCCTCCCCTGTCACTGGCAGGCAGCCTAATAATCAGCTCTGCTGCTCCACACAAGCAATTCCTCCCCTGTGACTGGCAGGCAGACTAAGAACCAGCGCTGCTGCACACAACAAAATCCTCCCCTGTCACTGCACACTAACTGTACAGCTAATCGCTATCAGCACAAGCACAGAATTATTGTTCTTTTTCCTGCCTAATGCTCTCCCTACTGAGAACCAGCGCCAGCAACCTCTCCCTACGCTAAGATAGGCAGAAGTAAAATGGCGGTCGGCGGTGAGGGCTTTTATGGGCACTGTGACGCCACACAAAGCAAGCCAATCACTGCAATGCCCTTCTCTAAGATGGTGCTGGCCGCTGCCTTTGCTCAACCCTAGCCTTAACCTCTTTTTTTTGCACTTTTGCTCTTACTTCCTCTAAATAAAAACCCTACTTTTTTATTTTTGCGTTTAAATCGGCACATCTTGATTTTTTTTTGTATTGATCTAGATGTAATTTAGCATTATAATGGCACCATTCATTTTACCATATGATGTAATGAAAAATGGAAAAAAAATTGCAAGTGGGGCAAAATGGTAAAGCAAACAGCAATTCTAACATTATTTTTTAAAATTTTGTGTTTCCATTGATAGAGCTGTGTGAGCATTTGTTTATTGTTTGGCTAATTTCTAGATTATTGGTACCATTTTTGGATACATTTGTTGTTTTGCTAACTTTTTGTATTTATGTGGGGAGATGTGGTTACCAACAATGGAAAGTCTAGTGTTTTGATTTTTTTTAATTAACTATATTTACTGGACGGCTTTTATTTTGATAGATCAGACTTTTTGTGTACAGAACTATTCCATACATATGCTAATTTTTAAAAATTCTTCATTTTTTAAAGGGAATCTGTCACCCCATTTTTCGTATATGAGCTGCAGCCACCGCCATCATGGGCTTATCTACAGTATTCTGTAATGCTGTAGATAAGCCCCCGATGTAACCTGAAAGATAAGAAAAATGAGTTATATTATACTCACCCAGGGGGAGGTCTAATGCGGTCCGGCCCAGCCGCTGCCCCAGGAAGGTGGTGGTGCAGGGGCTGGGTGACACGTTGCTTGCTGGGGCTGAGATTCACTCACCTCCAACGATCTCACTGTCCCACTCAGGCTTGCCCTCAACTCTGACAGGTACCGCTTCATGCAAGAAGCTGGGGTTTCCTCCAGCTCTGCTTCCTGCTCTCCGCCGATGTCTCCAGCTCTCGTGGGCATGGTAGTGGCTCCTTCCTCTTTATTTCCTCCCAGGGGAATGGGTCCCATCGGCTTGTTGTTGCTACCGGAACTTGCTCCCGAGGTGCATGGGTGTTCCATCTCCTGTTGTCCGGCAAAAACAGCTTCCTGGATCGTTGGTTCCTCGGGGGAAGTCAGCGGTGCTTCGTCCCTCCATGGTTCCAGAACGGCCTGTGCTGCAGGCGGACGCCTCTCCGGCAAGACGTCTGGCTCCGGCTCTGCAGGCCCAGCTGTCACTGGCACTGTCCCCTGCCACAGTTCTTCCTTCCAGGTAAGAATCTTGTCCTTCTGCAACTCTTTCCAGCTACAGGTGGGGCATCTGGATTCTTTGTCCCACCGCCACCGCCATTCTGTTCACCCAAAGCCTCTACAGCCGCACTGATACATCATGACCAACGTCCCATACCATACTGACCAGACAGCTGAACTCAGCACTTCTTGCAGAACCACACCCATTCCAGGATGGGGTCATCTTCTGCCTCCCCACCCATTTAAATGCATTTTGTGTACAGACCACTCCTTCCAGGGGCGGACCCGACATTGTTGACAACTCGTGTGTGGCGCCATCCAGACGCTGTCAAGCCCACAAAGCGCTCCTTATAAACAGAGACAGTTCTTTTTTTGGCGCCAAAGCTCTCCATCTTGATGGCCGCCATCTTGGTGTCCACAAAGTCACTCTCAGTTTCTTCTTTTGTTGAATCCAGTATTTTTGTCACAATCAGTCTAGGTTTCTCATTGTCACAATCTTCAACTCGGTCACTATGGGTCACTGCAATCACAGTCTCTCTCACATTTAATTCTTCAGTCATATCCAGTAATTTTCTCATGATTGTAGTATCCTCAGCCCGCACTCTTGGGGCCAAACTTGTCACATCCAGATTTATATCAGCATCCTTTTCCATCTCCTGGCTGTACACATCAGCTTCTTCACCTTTTGCGGTTACACAGCCTTGCGAGGTAGCCGTATCCTGCCGACTATGCCAAATGTAAGATTCGGCCAGGGGTGTAGTCATGGACGAGTACTCAGGTGTATCTGAGCCCTGGCCTCCTCTTACATTAAAATCATGCAGCACCTTTGACTTACTTGTTCCTGCGTTCCCTGCTCTGTGAAAACCGAGACACAGACCAGTTGCAACTGAAAATGCATAACTTTTCTCTCAGATTTTCGCAGCACATTCAGATACATTTCATCATCAACATCAGTTTCCTCAATACATGTTACTGCAGCTATCCTTTCTTTTCTCTCTCTGTCACACGGCTCGAGATTGGGTCGTACCTCAATGTACGTTTTCTCGGCATCCTCACCATGTAGATTCACTGCCTTTAGGGGGTCCCTAAACCACTTCGCCACGGTATTAGAGGAGTCCACCCATGCGAGTACCTTCCACATCCTGAGTGACCCGCCCGTCTGTCCTGCCGTGTTCTGCTCTGCAGTCCTTCTTCTGGGAACCCAGTTCCCTTGCCACTACTGCTGTAGTTTCCCTAGACCTCTGTCTCTGAATGGCTGGGCTTGTACTTCAAACTTTATGGGGCCACCGCGTTGTGTCCAGGGTATTGGCCCTTCTGGACGGTGGGGGCTCTTTGGCCCCAACAGAGCTCCTTCAGCTCCCCAACCTGACTGCCTGTAAACCAGTAAATTCCCTTTCTTACCCACAGCAGGCTCCTCCTATGTGGTTAGCTATTTACTAACTACACTACTATGTACACTGCAGTGAACTGTATACAGTCATGGCCAAAAGTTTTGAGAATGACACAAATAATAATTTTTACAAAGTCTACTGCTTCACTTTTTCTAATGGCAATTTGCATATACTCCAGAATGTTATAAAGAGTGATTAGCTTAACAGCAATTACTTGCAAAGTCAATATTTGGCTAGAAAATGAACTTTATCCCCCAAAACACATTTCAACATCATTGCAGCCCTGCCTTAAAAGGACCAGCTAACCTCTTTTCAGTGATTGCTCCATTAACACAGGTGTGGGTATTGATGAGGACATGGCTGGAGATCAATCTGTCATGATTAAGTAAGAATGACACCACTGGACCCTTTAAAAGGAGGCTGGTGCTTGGCATCATTGTTTCTCTTCTGTTAACCATGGTTATCTCTAAAGAAACACGTGCAGTCATCATTGCAATGCACAAAAATGGCCTAAAAGGGAAGAGTATTGCAGCTAGAATGATTGCACCTCAGTCAACAATCTATCGCATCATCAAGAACTTCAAGGAGAGAGGTTCCATTGTTGCCAAAAAGGCTTCAGGGCGCCCAAGAAAGACCAGTAAGCGCCAGGACCGTCTCTTAAAAGTGTTTCAGCTGCGGGATCGGGCTACCAGCAGTGCAGAGCTTGCTCAGGAATGGCAGCAGGCAGGTGTGAGTGCATCTGCACGCACTGTGAGGCGGAGACTCTTGGAGCAAGGCCTGGTCTCAAGGAGGGCAGCAAAGAAGCCACTTCTCTCCAGAAAAAACATCATGGACAGACTTATATTCTGCAAAAGGTACAGGCAGTGGACTGCTGAGGACTGGGGTAAAGTTATTTTCTCTGATGAATCCCCTTTCCGATTGTTTGGGACATCAGGAAAACGCCTCATTCGGAGAAGACAAGGTGAGCGCTACCACCAGTCTTGTCTCATGCCAACTGTTAAGCATCCTGAAACCATTCATGTGTGGGGTTGCTTCTCAGCCAAGGGAATCGGCTCTCTCACAGTCTTGCCTAAAAACACAGCCATGAATAAAGAATGGTACCAGAATGTCCTCCAAGAGCAACTTCTCCCAACCCTCCAAGAGCAGTTTGGCGATCAACAATGCCTTTTCCAACATGATGGAGCACCTTACCATAAAGCAAAGGTGATAACTAAATGGCTCAGGGAACCAAACATAGAGATTTTGAGTCCATGGCCTGGAAACTCCCCAGATCTTAATCCCATTGAGAACTTGTGGTCAATCATCAAGAGACGGGTGGACAAACAAAAACCTAAAAATTCTGACAAAATGAAAGCATTGATTGCGCAAGAATGGACTGCTATCAGTCAGGATTTGGTCCAGAAGTTGATTGAGAACATGCCAGGGAGAATTGCAGAGGTCCTGAAGAAGAAGGGTCAACACTGCAAATATTGACTTGCTGCATTAACTCATTCTGTCAATATAAGCTTTTGTTACTCATATGTTTGCAATTATTATATTTCTGTCTGTGATAAAAACATCTGTCAAACACACATAAAAACCAGAGGGCAGCAGATGATGTGAAAATATAATATTTGTGTCATTCTCAAAACTTTTGGCCATGACTGTACTACCATCTTGTGGCTAAATTAAATACTGCACTGGCCCTATTATACAAAGTTGACTGGAAAGATGTATATCTTCGTACCGTGTTAGCCAGTAGATAGAAAAATATTTAGACTTGAGAGTCCTCAGTGGTTGATACCTTTTAATGGCTGCCTGATGAAGAGACCTGAGTAGTCTCGAAAGCTTGCAATTTGTTACCATCTTTTCAGTTAGCCATTAAAAGGTATCAACCACTGAGGACTCTCAAGTCTAAATATTTTACAAAGTTGACTGTACATTTTAGCAGGACATATTACACACATATTATCCAACAGCAATAAACTAAATATATAGAAGTGAGAAAGGAAAGGCATAACATTAACATTGTATACCCCTTTACAATAGCAAGCCATTGGCACCCAAGATCACATTATTGGTGGCCAGTGGAATAGAAGCCCCACCAGCACTATGCCACTTAAATGAAGATATAAAGGAGGACTCATGCGCATTAGATTATTAACAAATCCAGCATATCGAAAGGTTTAGATGAGCTTTGTTTAAGCACCCTACCGAGGACCTTAATGAACCCAGATCACCTTAATGCTGTTCTGCTTACCTTAAGCATCTTCCATGGAGGTCTAGCACCATATGCATGAAGGTTCTGCTGTTCTGCTTACCTTAAGCATCTTCCATGGAGGTCTAGCACCATATGCATGAAGGTTTTGGGAGGTATACAGAGAAAAACAGTAGAAACTTTATGTATGACTATACGATATCTATTTATTCAATCAATTACGGATTTATTCTGCCTTAAAGATAGACAATATCTGTCGGAAAATGTCACAATCTTTTTTTACATGACTCTGAAAGAAAGAAAAAAGTTCTTTGTGTATGTTGCTTTATGAATGCAGAAACATTGTGAGACAGTTTGCAAGCAATATATTTTATTTCTGTGGGAGACAAGATGTTTTTGCTAGCGGCTAACTCCACTCTCCCCATAGAGAACATTCAACTGAGAGTTTATCTGTAAAGTGGAGTCAGGTGAGATGGCTATTTTCCAAAAAGTGTTCAGCTGGTAGCTATCTATGGCGTATGTGCACCTTAAGTGCTATAGGGAAATATAGATAGTACCACGGATTCCATACCAACTTAAAGTGTATGGATAAAAAAGATTTAGCACACCAACACATTACACCTACAAGAGCTATTGTGACAACCCATGATAAATCCATAGGCATTAACAGGTAGTTGGCCTCTGTGTAGCTACAACAGGTTCTGGTAAGGTTTTTTTAAGATTTTGAAGGTGTCTGCTGGAATTTTTGAGCATTTGTAAGGTCAGACCCTGATGTTGGAGGAAAAGCCAGGCTCATCCTAAAGTTTCTAAATGGGTATGAGATCAAGACTGTATGTGGACAGTCGTGTGTTATGTTTTGGTAGCTGAGGAGACAGGAGAAAAAAAAACGCATAAGCAGCCTAACACCAGAGAGGTTGGAAACTAATAGGTTGCAGACCCCTAAACTAACCGCAAAACTAGAAGCAGCCGTGGAGCATACATACGGTGGTCCTAGACGCCTCGGCACAGCCGGAGAGATAGCTATCCCTGAAGATGGAAAGAGGAAAGCTTACTGCCCCAGAGTAGACCCCAAAAGAGTAGGAAGCCCCCAAACATATATTGGCGGTTAGACAAGATGAAAATACGAACACAGACAGAAAATAGATTGAGCAAACTCTGGGGCCCAAAACTGTCTATATAGGACAGCACAGGAGAGAATATTTTCTGCAACCCAGAAAAACCCTAGGAAAAACTCCAACACTTCTGAATCCAAAAACACTGAGACCACACAGTCTCGACCACCTATATCAGATCTTTGGTGTGGACACGTAGCTACCCAGCAGTAAAATCTCACAAGAAATGAGCAAATACAAAAAACGAACGGAGACCAGCCAAAGCCCCAAAAAGGGGACCCGGCTGAAGACAAAAAGCAATGCAGCAAAAAGCAAGGAATTCAAACCACAGTAAAAAAAACTGAGAGACTTATCTGAATGCAAGCAGGAGACAGCAGAAAAGCAAGCTTAATTCCAACCTAGACCAGGAAGAACAATTGATCACCAGCGAGGATCATGGGAGGTCAGCTCACTTATATCAGGCCAGTCAGTATCACCTGACAACCACTCGTCAGCTGCAGGTGTAGGACTCTTGGTGTTCCACATAGGTTCAATATTCTCAGCAACCACCAAAGGGGGCCTCAGCTCTGAAGTCGTCTCCAATACGTTCACAACAGTACCCCCATTGAGGAGGGGTCGCCGAACCCTCACTTGTGCCACCAGGACAATCAGGATGAGCTCGTTGATAGGCACGAACCAGTCTTTCAGCATGAATGTCAGAAGCAAACACCCAAGAATTGTCCTCCTGACCATACCCTTTCCACTTCACCAAGTACTGGAGTCTCCGCCTGGCCAAACGAGAATCCAATATCTTCTCAACCACATACTCCAAATTGCCCTCAACCAAAACAGGATCAGGAGTCGTAGCCATAAGAACCACTGACTCGACAAATCTCTTCAATAAAGATTTGTGAAATACTTTGTGAATCTTGAAAGTTCCTGGAAGAAGCAAACGGAAGGAAATGGGATTAATAATCTTCACGATCTTATAAGGTCCAATGAACCTTGGCTTAAATTTTGGAGATGCAACCTTCATAGGGATATTTTTTGAGGACAACCAAACCAAGTCACCCACTTTAAATCGAGAACCATCAGTCCTATGTCGGTTGGCAAACCGCTTGGCCTTCTCCTGAGAGAGGGACAACTTATCCACTAATTGATCCCAAATCTGCTGCATTCTCTCCACAATAGAGTCAACACCAGGACAGACAGAAG